>OZ038384.1:70681046-71418546 GCA_964036045.1 Eutreptiella sp. 'Long Island Sound 2002'
CCTACCTTCCCCCCCTACCCCCCCCTACCCTCCCCTACCTCCCTCCCCTACCTCACTCCCCTACCCGCCCCTACCCCCCCCCACCTCCCCCCACCTACCTTCCCCCCCTACTTCCCCCCCCTAGCCCCCACAGCTACCCCCTCCCCCCTCCCCCCCTACCCCTCCCTACTCCCCCGCCGACCTCCCCCCTATTCCATCCCCCTACTCCCCGCCCCTACTCCCCCCTCTACCTGCCCCTACCCCAAGGTAGGGGGGGGGGGCGTCGTGCGAAATATGCATCGCGATGACCACAAGGGAGGGAAGCCCCCATCGTGACGACCACAAGGGCAGGGAAGCCCCCATTGCGATGACCACAAGGGAGGGAAGCCCCCATCGCGGCGATCACAAGGGACAGAAGCCTGCATCGCGAAGACCAGAAGGGAGGGCAGCCCATGATTTGGCAATGTCTATTCTGGACTGACTCAAAAGCAAACCCGGGCTGGTGTTTCAACTCAATGCAGGCACCGTTCACAGTACCCTGGCAGCCCACCACCTGCTTTCAGTGAACTGCCAACCCTATTGACTAGCAGCAGTGACCACGTCAGTTTGGCACCAAAATAGGGCGCATGGATGGCTATTCAGGTCCTACCTCGTAGCCTACTCCCAGTCATTTTGACCTGCCATGACTTGCTGAAAATTGTGTCAGCAAACAGCATGTTGTCCCAAGCTATTGTTTTGCAGTTTCGGCTGTTGTCATGGGCATGCCTGCGGAATATCTATGGTGAGAAACAGGCTGTTGCATTGGTGTGGGGCTCACGGGAGGATGCACAAATGACGGAGGCGGTGGTTGGGAACCAATGCTGTTCTTTTTGGCTGAAGGGGTTCTAGACTGCTTTGTTTCACGGGCCCTAAGTCAAATTGCAGCATCACAGCAGACAAGAAGAGGAACCCTCCCCCCCCCCCCCGCTGGCTATACAGGGGAACCACCAGTACCTGTGTTTAAGGTGAAAGTGAGCCCCATCAGCCGCTCCTTCCAGCCTCGCCTTCAGGGCAGGTGGGATTTAAGCCAATGATGCATGCTTTGGGTGACGATAAATGTTGGGAGGTATCACCACCATCAGCCACACATTTGTCCAATCTGCATCAGGTCAATTGACCATTACTGTTGAATGGCCATCTTCAATGCCATCACAGCGCTTGATCCTGTGCTCTCTATAACTCCGAGGACCAGGGCAGGGAGGGAAGAAGGTTGGGATTTCATACCACATTGGTTCTACAAAATGCTACCGCGCACACCAGTAGAGCGTAGGGTGGCCTCTGTGGGTCGATGAGGTGGCCAATAACACACCAACCAAAAGCTCCAGAGTTTGCAAAGCACACAATACCGCACCACACCACACAGCAGAGTGTCCACAAGTGCACACAGATGTTCAGACATTTTCGATGAACAGCAGTCCGCGTAGATGCACACAGGGATGCACAGGTCTAAACAAAGGTTACCCCACTTTCATTCACTGAATGCTGTGTCCCATGACCCCCACATCAGGGTTTCCGCCAAAAAGGGTTCAGGGCTCCACAGGGCAAGACCAATCTTCCCCCGACCCAGGAATATTCTGACCTCAGACTGACTCCAACTGCCCCAATCTGCAGTGGGATTCTTCTTTCCTTCAGTGGGTTGTGCCTCTGGCGCCCTTCAGCTGGCGCCAATGGAAATGTTGGTTGGGGTCGCAAAGAGCTGCACCCTTCCTGCCGACAGGGGTTCTTTTTGGGCCGGTGGCAGGAAGCCCCTCGTAATGCGTAGTCCCCAACTGCCATTTCCATGCACCGGGTTTCATTCTTGGCACACACAGCCAACCTCTAACCGCCAAACCATCGCAGCCCAACGCTCAAGTGCCACCAGTTGCTGCCCAAATGTCAGTGATTGCCAATCTGTTGTCGTAACGATAAGGCTTATGTACCAAACTGGTCCTGCCCAAAACCCCCAAGTTGAAGTTGGCATTGTCCAAGTCTGCGTCGAAAGATCAGTCCCGCACCACTCGGTAACCCTCCGCTCGTTCATCTTCCCGGCAAGCTTGCTTGACTGCCATTGTCAGCCCCACCTGCTGAGGTGTCGCGATGTTTAGCTGAACAGTCTCCAAGCTCCGTACACTGGATCCACATAGCTGTGGACCATGCTTGATTCCTTCGTAACCCTTTGTACCTTCACATGCACCATCTTTGGTGAGAAGTTGGCTGGGCTCAGTGCCTGGCACGAATCTGGAGTGGCAAACATAGCGCCACGGGACTCCATCAAGCTTGGTGGTGTCGTTCCCATGCAGGACACAAAGGACTATTCAGAGGACAAACGCTCTTCGGGACGTGAATGGGATTGATGAAGTGCAAGTTGTTGTTGCCAGTATTGACATACCGCGGCACAGTGTGCATTGCTGTGTTCATGTTGTTGTGCTTTGTATCCCCACTATGTGTCTGTTATTCTTTTGCCCTCCAATACGACTAGGTACAAATAGATGGGTGTGTGAGCCACCTCGTTGTGCGGGCGGTACAATTGTGTTGAGTGTTGTTTTGATACATTTCAGAAGTTCAGACAATGTCGAAGGGAGTACTTCTTAGCCGCTTAACGAACCCCATGCCCCCATTCTGTGGTTTAGGCAAATGCGTGATCCAGGGTGTGACCAATTGATACACAGCAGACATTGAGCCCCCGAGTAGCGACTTTGCACAACAGCAGCCATGAGTCAAATGTCGACAACCATCACTGAACAATCAAGTGGTGGCCAAAACGGCCAAGTTGTCAATTGCGCCATATCTTTGGGGGGCTATGTACACTGCCCACATACCATGCATAGCTTGTGCAGCAATCATGTCACATCATTGTCAGTATTATCCGGCTGCAAAAAAGCTACATGTTCGGATAAGATCCCTTGGTCGTAAAGAGGACACCCACTGCGCCATTTTTTGTGCCCCCCCCCCCCCCCTCTTTTTGCAACTTTCAACACATTCATGATACCAAAGGCAAACCTTACTACCTGCTGTATGCACTTTTGACTTTGGAACAAATGCCGTTGCCCACATGCACATTGTTCACATCCTTTGCGCGCCCATTGTTCGGGCAGAATGATAATTCCTGCGCTTAAAATTGATCCATCTAGAAAGCTTCATTTCCAAACGATGGCTTGATTGTGCGATGCGAAATGTTAGCCCCCTCACCATCATGTTGGTGTGTGCCGTTTGCTTATATTTTGCGGTTTGGTTGCCGCGGAACAAGCACTGTATCACGTGTCGGGTGAAATGGGGTGTGACAACATGCGTGATGATATCAGTTGAAGTCGCCCCTGCCCGAGGGCGGGGCCATGACACTGTTGATTGTCCACGGACGTCCACGAATTGGTTTTTGGGTATTTTGGGGGTCCCGTCAATTGAGCCCCTTTTTGGGGGAGGGGGGTCCGGCCGGAGGGCTCTATCCACCCCCCCCCCCCCCCCGGAAACGAAAACCCGGCCTCCCTTGCCACCCCATTGCGGGCGGGGGGGGGGGGTAGCAGTGACGTGGGAAACGACGCTGCAAGTAGTTTTTGGAAGTGCACGCTGAGAATGTTCGACATTGTTTCCCTCCACAACTTGTAGTGGAAACGTCTGGCTGAGGTTGTTTATGAGATACCTAGCTGGATGTGGTACGGTACATTTTGATCATGACTGTACAAAGCTAGCAACAAAGTATCAAGTTCATATTTGCAGCCCAGACATTGCGCATTGCAACTCACACACAGGACCCCCAATGCTATGCAATCACTTGCTTTGTTGGGATAGTTTCCCAAAATCTAGGTACGCACCGCGGAATCCAGGCTATTGCTTAGGGAATACCATGCACGCATTGCGCACGCAGTGCGCACGCAGTGCAAAGTTTTGGATGTCGGCAAATACTCGAACCCTAGTTTTGGCCCCTTTTCACAAGTTTTTGGTTCCGTACCAGGGTTTTTTTGGCTTCCCAAGCATTTGGGATGTGGCATATTTGAATTGTCAACCATTTCCCCCTACAAGAGGCCCATCGACAAAGTGTATACAGTCGACACGACCCGGATCTCGACGTCGTCGTTGTCGACACTGCAGCGAGCCTCGTATCCGTAGAGGCGGTTCGATTCGCCCTACAGAGTACTCTTCCGGACAAATAGTACGTGCACCAAAACCTTGGTCGACTTCAAGGTGATTCTCGAACCAAGATGCTCAAGATCATCGATTGGTATGGCCACGTCCACAACTGCAAAGAAGTCCACGTGGTCATCGTCGCTCGAAGGCTCTCGATCGCCGATACTCGATGGTGGCGAGTCGACACCAGGACCGGAGAGTTCTTCTTCGACGATGCTGTTGGTTATAACTACAACCAGAAGTATCGATGGACACCTGGCCAACCCTATGGTATTGACACTTTTCAGTCTTCCCCCTAGTAAACAGGTGACAGGTATTCTTGGGTGAGTATCCTAGCCTCTACGTGCACAATATGCACGCAGTGCGCACGCAGTGCGCACGGAGTGCAAACACTTAGCCTTAGTGGCCAAAACATCCTACCCCCCTTGGGGGGGTGGGGCGGGGTATGTATGGAGATGGGTGGGTGGGTTGGCCGGAAAAGTTTGGAAACCCGAAGTATGGCGGAATTTTTGGGAAAAAAACAGGCTCTATGCCACCCATGACCAAATATATTGTGCAGAGACCTACGCTGCCCTACCCCCTCTAGCACAGCTATGTTGGGGCCGGGCTGAATTTAATTTGTGCGTGCACCACTACATTTTGTGTCATGTGGGACACAGGCTCCAATTTTTTGGGCATATTTTTGGGCTCTGAGAGTGTTGAATGGCCGCTAAACCCGGCCGACCCCTGAGGTGGTGCTCTAAGCGACGGCGAGGCAGAGGGCATTCAACCGGCTGGGTCTCCACCTGTGTCTGGGCACCATTATTGGTTGTGTGTGTGTGTGTCTGTGTGTGTATGTGTGTGTGTGTGTGTATGTGTGTGTGTGTGTTTCTGAGTGTCTATTTTTTCCGAAAGGCGCCGAGCCTTCATGACGATGCCCCCATTGTTCTTGAAGGCCTGATGAGTCACTGAGCGGCCCAGTGCTCCGTTTGTCTGCAGGGGTTTCACGGTTTGGGAGCTCTTTGCTTAGGGGGCGCACCGTGTACTGTGCGCGCGCTATGCAAAAAGTCGGCTTTTTTTCACCACTGGTAGCCACGGGTCCCAGGGTCTTCAATTCTGCACCCTGCAGCCCGTGCTGGCACACCAAGAATTTTTTGTTTTAGTCTGGTGCTTGCCACGGGTCCCAGGGTCCTGAATTGTGCACCCCCGATGCTGTTTTGAATGGATCATGCACGCTCCTGTAGGTGGGTGGGTTTCAGGGGTGCTCCCGGGATAAACAACGTAATATTTAGCGCTCGGCCCGCGCTGTGTGAAAACGCCCCCTTGGTGTTTGACATGCTTCTATACTCAGTGTCAAGGGTGCAGCAGTCGCTGCCATTGTACGCATACCACCACATCAGACTAAAGCCAGCAAGCGCCCTCGTGAGATAGGAGACGGGATGGACACTACGCCCAGAGAAGGCGATGTACGAGAATACAGGTGGTGAAGAGAGTCCCGAAGAGCGACTCAGTGGGGCACGAGGCTCTGGATATCAAGATCTCAAGGAAGAACCCCAAGTCGCGTGTATAATGCCTGCCTGCTGCTGGTACACTCTGCAGAGGATATGTAGGTGGCGTTCTCTTGTCATAACGACCCATGTCATGGAAGGGGAAAAAGCAGCATTGTATCCTACGGGATTGCATGTTCCGAAGATATTCTTGTACTGTTGCCAATTTTTCGAGGTTTCGCCTAAAATAAAACTGTAGAGCTCATGTTTCTGTTTTTCGGAGGTGGGATCGAGATCTCAGGCTTTAGTTGTGCAATTATTTTTAGTTTTGCCGCAGAGAGCAGTGAGGTGCAGTGCAATGGGGGGGGGGGGGGGGGGGCGAGACCACATGCGAATCATAGTCCGATTGTGACCCGGATGCATACGTTGTGCGGTACTGCAGAAAAAAGAATACGTTGCCGCACGGCCGATTTAGCACACTTACACCCCAACTGCCCCGTCTGCCCCATGTGCGCCATTTTTTTTGACGCATGTCCCGCCTCCCGGGTGTTAGCGCTCGCTCGCACGAGTTGACAGCCCGACTTCTGCTGTATCACACGCCGACCAGAGGTCACCAGGTGATTGGCACAGCCATGCTCATTGACTTCATCGCACAGAACCAACCCCGGTGTCAAGGGTAGAAGGGTGGCTGTCATGACAGCTGAATCAGACCTGCTTTTGCGCATATGTGCTTGTGGGATTGGGTCAAGATCTCAGGCTAAATCCCAGCGGTTTGCGAAAAGACTGGCTCCAGCGGCCTCGTTGCGGCCAAGATTGCATACATAGTGCAACTGTTCCGTCAGAGCCTTTACCACAAATGTCGCAGACTGGTGCGTTCCCTACCAGGCGCAAAGCCCATTTTCAAGAGGAACCCGAGATCAGGCCCCATGAGGCCAACCCGGAGGACCCCGACGCCGGCCCTGAACACTTGCTCGTGCCTGCAAACCCGGCCAGTCCCCAAGAGCGACCCTCCATCCCCCTGCTAAACCCGGCAGTGGCCCTTGCATGCGTGGACAGGAGCAAGCTCAAGTATTTCGTCACCATCAGCAAAGGCAAACAGAAGTAACGAAACCAATGTTGCGTGTACCCTATGCTGTGTTGTGTTGTGTGTTATGCTGCGCTGCGTTGTGTTGCGTTGTATTGTGTTCTGCGTTGTGTTGAGTTGTGTTGTGTTATGTTGCGTTGCCATGTGTCGTGCTATGTTGCGTTGTGTTGCGTTGTGTTGTGTGGTACTATGCGGTGTGCTGGGCAAACATTCACCCAAGAGCTACAGGGGGGGCAGGGGGGCAATTTCGCGCAGGGATCCTTTTGTCCGAAAATTTCGTGTTTTCGGAAGGCGCCGAAATTTTCCCCCGGCAAAATTTGGGGCCTTTGGCCGCGCAGCGTGTGCATGGGGCAGTGCAATCTTTGGGATTTGCACGGGTGACGGCCTTTCCTCCCTCCGAGATTTTCCCCATAGAAATAACCCCTGCACGAAATCTTAACAAACGGTGAAAGGGGTGTGCTTACCTATTATTTCATCCTCGGATTCATGAGCACCGTGTGTCAAAAGTGGATGGTGCCCCACTCCTGCACCAAGATTTCTTTCAGGAGGCGTGCGATGCAATGCCCCAGCACCAACATTTGGCATCCGCAAAAAATATTTCAGAGTCACCACACAGCACTGGCTCGCAGTTTCGGCGTTCGATGCCCCAATGCGTTTTCATTGATGGATGTAGACGCCGGAAATTGTCCCATAATCTAACATGCACGGTGCGGCCTCCCGCATGTCAAAAAGTCAGTGTCTGTTATTGTCGTTCCGATTTCCGGCGTCTATTCTTGATCCACACCGAAGCTTTCTCCCGTAGTTTATCGTGATTCATCCACTTTCATCCCCTTTTGCCATTGCACAGGACAGCAGGACAGCCGAACAAACAATAATTGGACATAATCTTGGTGTCCTGTGCAATGACCGGATGTACACTCCCACTACTGTACAACAAAACCAACAATTCACACAAGGGTAAAATTGATAGTAAAATATCCGTAAAATTTGCATTCTGTAATCCCTAAAATCCTACACCCTACAGGACAATACACGCACACGCGCCAGAAGCTGGCACTGTGCTTCTGGTGCCCAACAGTGAAAAATAATGTTTTGGTGTAAAACATTTAACACAAAATGTCCTGAACTAAACTGACATCCCAACACAGGCTCCTGTGGGATAGGCTGTGCAAGATTCTGGGATGCATCGTTCAATTCGGATACATTGAAGCCCTGGATGCTAGTCATGGGTTTTCAGGGCCTTTTTTGCAACCGGCAGGAGCCCAATTGGCGCATGGGGGCATTTTCCATTGGAATTTTTCAAACATGGTGTGCTGCTTACTCTCTTCCCCTGTCATACGGTCATTGGCGCAAGCCATAGGATCTTTTAAGTGCTTGCTTAATGACCCACGAATGTCCCAGGAAGGGTGTGGTTGATGTCCAGCTATATCATAATTATCCATGGTTTGAGGGTTTCTGGAAGGTGCCATTTCTGAAAGAAGGTCAGTTCACAGTCAGCGGATTTCGTATGGTAGGAGGATAACTGCTGACCAACATAATCATGCATTTGGCATACCACATATTTTTGTTTGCTTTCAGAGCTAAGGACAATATAATGACAAGATGGTGCGGCTTTGGGGCACCATTTTCAATTGCTGCAGCTATGTGCATGTGTTTATCTACAGTTGGTGTTGTCCTGCCCCATGCAATCACCACAAAAGCGAGTTGTTCGATATTTCCAAGTGGCGATATCGCACACCTTAGTCCTGCACGGTTCACAACATACAAGCGTCCTGGAAACACATCCAATCGCGTCCTCGGCGACTATGAAGGCTTCTTCAAGATGCTACAAGAAGCTGGTCTTCGCCCATCTGATGATGGAGTGGCGTTGGCACAGTACCGCCCCCGTTGCGACGACACTTGTGGCAATGTGATTCCCTCCCTCTGCATTCCTTCCCCCCTCGGCATTGCAGTGCACAACACCCAACACCCCGCCCTCACCCCCCCCCCCCCCCCGTCAGTGGCCGCTGAGACCCAGGCATCCCATGGTATGGGCTCCGTTGCTGCCGGTGGAGGCCATGCACGCGGGTCCACATAGATGCGTGTCTTACCCCTTATGACCGTTCCAAGTTGGGCTGCAGGGCAGGTGTACCCCTTCCCTTGTATCAGGTACGGTCTGGGCCAAGCTACAGTAGGCGTAGCGACTGCATTCATTTGGTACATAATTCAATTTGGGACCAAAAGTAGTGTAAAAGCATAAGACATTGGCTTGGTGACAAATCTGCAAGTTGTGTAAGCTCATGGACATGTGTTTTGTGAGGGTTTGCCAATCTGAACCCACACAGTTTGAAGTTTTGGCACTGGGGCTCCCCTTTCTTGCAACAGCTCACCACTGAAGTTCGGGTCAGTAGTTGTATCAGGTACGTGTAAGCTACGGGCTTGTCCAAGCTACGGTAGGCGTAGGGACCGTATTAAATTGGGACATCTGCGTAGCTTATACAAGGGGGGGGGAGGGGGTACCACCACGCAGCGTAGCCTTTGCCTGAAACGCCGCCGCAGGTCCTCTATGGGCAGAAGCCACATCGTACAGACACTCTAGAACATCAGTGCTGTACCAAGAGCCCAAACGCCCAGTTAAGAGGGTACTGCTCATGTGTGAGCGGTCACATTGATGGGGGGGGCGGGTAGAGGGGGGGGGGGCGCACTGCTCAGCCAACAATGGATAACTTACGTGCCCCATTACATGCCCTGTAACAAGCATACAGCACAACGCCGTCTGTGGCAGTGGCTGAAGGCCCATGCGTTCTGGGATGGCACACGTTATGCGTCCTCGGGTATTCCACATTACGATCCACACACAGATTGGTGTGGCGACTGGTCGGTCTGCTGCCAGCATTGTTGAGCTATGCGGAGGCCCCCATTAGGGGGCGGGGGAGGGGGGTCTGTTGTTGAGGAGATGATGTTGCATAAGAGACACCAAAGTCGTATTACCCTGAAGTCATGTGAACTGCGGATCCTGCAAGCCATACATGGCTGGCCCACTCTGGGCGGGTAACACGCATGGTATAGCACGGAGAACCCAGGGCTCATGTGTGCGTGGCTGGGCCAGTCTGAGCGGGCGACGTGGCTGGGTACAGGGTACAGGGCTTACGTGACTCTGCTGTGATTCCAGACTTTGGTGAAAGGCGCCTAGGGCCGGTCGCTCCGGTCCTTGATCAGCCTTGATCTCTTTTTGGCCGTGCACGCTAGTGCCTTCCTAATCTCCTTGATCGCAATCATCACTTGACACACCCACGTGTCACCGCACGGGGGTTTGCATGCTTGGTCCAACCACAGGCCCAGTGCGTGCCTGGTGCCACCCCTGTGCAGCCAAAACTCTTGTTTGTCGAACATGTTCAGCAGCAGGTTGGCAGTTTGGCGGCTATTTGGTGGCACAATCTGGCTCCCCTTTGCAGCTGTTCAGTTCACCTTTATTTAGGGTGTTGCTGTGTTTGTTTTCGGGCGGACATTTAACAATTTTGAATGAATGCGTTCTGCGGGTGGATGTTTGACACGGCATTCTCATGGAAGCACTAAGGATTGTGCTCCCCCCAGGTGGCCTGTGAGCCCTACTTTCAGCCACGGAATCTCCCTTCCACTGCCTGTCCCGGTCTCTGCCATCTGCGTCTGCATCCAACTCCACCTCTGCATCGCCCCCCCCTCCCCCCCACCTCCACCTCTCCCTCTCCCTCTCCCTCTCCCTCTCCTTCTCCCTCTTCTCACTCACCTTCCTAGGGGGATTCTTTAAAAACGTCTTGTTTTAAGGACGGTGCTTAAGGATGGCGCATTGTTCAGTGGCAACCAACTGCGGCTGGAGGGTACTCGGCAGATGTTAGGAGTTTCCGTCAGCGAGGGGGGGTAGCCGACGGCGGTTGGAGGATAACCGACGGTGGTCAGTCAGTCAGTCAGTCAGTCAGTCAGTCAGTCAGTCAGTCAGTCAGTCAGTCAGCCAGTCCTCCCTATCCTGCTCCCCATTCCTCTCCCCACACAGGTGCCTTTTTTTTGCACTGAACGGCGCCTTTTGTGGATGGCCAGGCACACAGGTGCCTACTGCCAAGATCTTCAGTGCGTGCCCCGGTTCACGTGTTTTGGAATGCCGCAAGCTGCTGCACACCGTGTTGCAGGGCCGCTATCTCCCTCACTCTGTCACCAGGGAACAGCATCAGGACCCCACCCACAGCTCACTTCTGAGGCAGGACGCCACGTCAGACCCCTCAGTCGTGTGGTTCTTCAAAACCCAGTACCATGCCGGCACAAGGCTTGGTACGGCCCAATCGGTGTCTCGCATGTTGATGAAGTCACAACAATCACAGGCCATCGCCACAAAACTCCTGACCCGCCCGTGGCTGTACAATGGCAGGTCCACAGCGGCGCGCTTATACGTGGCTGTGAGCAACGCCCCTCTTCGAGTGTATGTGGCCACGCACGTGACCATTGTTGTCGCCCCCATGCCATATGATGTGGACAATCCCTGCTCCCTGGTCACCAACCTCTGGAGCAAGAGAATGCCTGGCTGCCGTAACGGTGTCAAGTACCAGTACCATGCAGCCAGGGGAACCGACCCCGTGAAGGGGCACAAGGCGGAAGAAGGTCAGTCCACGACGCTGATCCTGAAATGGTTCCCGACGGACGCAAAAGACCATCAACCTGACTCCACAATTACAAATGTCCTCAAAGGAAACACCCTGGAGTACAGGCAGGTGGTTCTGGCTCCGAAGCTGTGGAGCAATATGTTGAAGCTCATGCGGGCGGTATTTTTGAAGGTTGAAGCGAACAGTTCTGCAACGAATCAGCAGGTTTGACAGGGAAGACAGGGGAAATATTGGAAGGGGATGCACTGGTTGTGCCTGGGAGGCCTGAAGAGGGGTGTCTCACCCACCCAGCAACGTGAATCCTTTGGTTTTGCGGCATATTTTGCTGACGTGGCATTGGTATGGCATGGCAGGATAGGTCACTGTCATGTCACCCATTAAATGAGGCTGCGAAAAGGAAGCTCGAGGTGACTTGCATGGGATAGCTGAGAAGGGTAGATAATTGAGGGGTCATATAAATGAGAGAGTAGGGAAGGAACATGATCGAAAGAGCGCATAATTGAGTGCAAATGTGGTCCAGAGGGCAAATTACTGAGTCTACACATAATTGGGATGGCACGTGGTTGAGAGAGCACAAAATTTGCGGGGTCATTAGAATAAAGGGTGTGATCAGGACAGCATATAGTTGAGAGAGGAGAGGCGCTGAAGAAAGAGGAGGGAGACGAGAAAGTCCTACAATAGGAGAGATCCAGGAGCAAGCCACGGTAGAGGAGTGCAATCATAGTTGGCAGGAGAGGGACCACGAAGAGTGGGAGGAGCAGTGGGAGCACGTGAGGACTCGGCATGAGGATGGAAGAGAGCGTAATTAAAGAAGGGGATGCTGCAGGTGTGTGTGTGGTTGTTTGTCGATCAGCTTTCTCGTTTTTCCGTGCAACAGGCCCCTAGGCCCATCCAAAACAGTGGCCCACGCCTGTTTTTGATCTCAAGCTTTGTGAGCGTCCCACCGTTTTGTTGTACATGTCACTGAAACGGGGGAATGAAGTGGGACCAAATATTTTTTCGCAGTTCGATGAGTTTTGCGACCATCGACAAGGGGTGTGTATATTTCTAAATTGTTCTTCACCCCAAACGGCTGCCATAAGGGTGGTAGCCCATTCTAGAAGCTAGCCCCCCCTTTCTTCAGCCCCACCCCCCTACACTCCCCCTTACCCACTGACCCGGGGCAAACCCAGGAGTAATGCAGAGGACTAGGACATCTTGACAAGGCGGGGCGCAGGCACAGCGGGAATCAGGGTGGTCTGCCGCGCCTTCCACCATTGGCAGCCCCAATTTCAGCAGGTGCCTGGACAACAAATGCACAACACAATTCAGGCCACATTCAATTCTGCCATATTTCTGCACACAGAGAGGGCTGGAAACACTGCACATCGGGGTCTTCCAAATAAGAACACGCAAAAAATAAGAACACGCAGATAAATAAGAACACGCGCATGTTCTTATTCGGGGGGGGGGGGTTTAATTGGCACATTCACTCAAACCCACCCCCCCTCTAGAGGGCCCTCTGGGCCCAAGATGGTGCCATATGGCTGAGACCTTCAGGCCACCTCTGCCCCTTAGCCATCCCTAAGCCTCCCAACCTTAGCCCCCCCCCCCCCCCCCAAAGCGTTGAACGCCCTCCAGCCTGAGATGGCGCGGACCAGCTGCCTCGGGACTCCATGAGCCGGGAGTCCCATGGCAGGGCACATATCTGCCAGGGGTCACAATCGGACATATGATTGGGAGGGCACAAAATTCACAGCCCTTCTTGGGGCTTCAACTGGGTCTTTTAGGGGGTCCTTCACGGGCCTCCTTTAAAGTGTTCCTTTTGTGATTCACTTATGGTGTCATTCCAGGGTGTGCTTTGCAGGTCTCCTATGGAGTTCCTCAAAGAGCTCTGATAGGAGGGTCCTTCGCATACCGCCTTTGAGGGGGTCCTTTGAGGGTCAGTCACGGTCCTTCACAGGACCTCTCCAATGAGGGCTCATAATTGGCAGGGGAACTTGCAGATGGAGGCGGCGCCATTTTACCTGGCGGACGCAGGGCGTATCACCAAAGGATGCCACCATTGAGATTGGGGACTACTTGGGAAGTACAGAATTGAAGTGGCGCATTATTGAGGGGTACCGCATCGAACGGGCACGTGATTTAGGTGTGCTGTCCTCCCCAAATGGTGTGCTCCTGACCATGTCTTTCTCAGTGTGTGCCCAGCAGCTCACGGTGCTCAACGCTGTACGGAGTGGATGTATTTATTCACGATGACTTTGAGGTCACTCTGCTGGAGGGCAATGCCTTGCCGACGCAAACAGGCGGCAATTTCTGGCTGGACAGTACGCTGCACAACTACGGCCGTCTCTTAGGGATGGTCCCAACCAACCGCACGGCGTACGCCGACCGCTTCCGCCGCGTCGTCTGTAGTTGTGCCGTCGTCATGAATGCCCCCCATCCCTTGTAGCGGACTGGCTCGCACTTGCAGACAAGCGCTGGGGCCGCGGTGTGCGAAACTTCCTGCCGGCCTTCCCGACAACCCTCCCCGACCCGACACTACACGTACACAACCATCTGCCCCCCAAAGCTGCGCGTGAAGTGGCCCTCACTTCGGAGTTCCTTCAGGGCATGGGGGCATGGGACGACGGCGATTTTGCCGTCACAAGTGGCACCTTTCCAGATCCCTCCGCGGGCTCCTTTCTGTGGAATGTGCAGGTGGGTGTCATCTACGCCGTGGGGTCCGAGGACGCACGGGCATACCAGGTCACAGCAGAACACACCATAGGACTACCACAGCAACTGAGAGCCGAAGGAGTGCCTGACTACAGTAGCAGTGGGAGGTAAGACACACAGTATGTCGCATGCAGGCAGCACATGCCGATATATAAGTCATCAGGTTAACACGCACGAATGTTGGCGTTTGATTGTAGATATGGATGTAGTTTTTATGACGGATGAATACATTGTGCTTCATCTAGATTGTCCATAGCATATCCACTCGAACACAAGAACAGTTGCAGTTTGAATGATGATTGCGCCCATACAGTCCTTCTTCTCTTCCCGGTGCCTGGCAGGTTAGAATATGGTTCTGCGTGGTCATGGGCAGCAGGTGGGCAAGTAACCCACAGAGAAGTTTTAGGTGCAGGGTGTGTGTGCAATTTGCATTGCCCTCCCTTGCCATTGCACTGCCCTCCCAAGGCTGAACCCAGCAGGGTTTGGCCTGGAAAAGCAGACCATGGGCACTGCCCTGCCCACCCTGCATCCTGCTGGGGGGGGCTGCCAGAAGTCCTGGCTGACTTCTGTGAACAAATAGGGGAGGGGCGTCACCCCGGGGTTGGTGTTTTGTTCCCCAGGCGCAGGGTGCTCCGTCCAGCTGTGGTCGTGGGTATAAAACCACCCCCAAATGGGGGATAAAACCACCCCCAACCCCTTTTTTGGCCATTTTTGACCCCTGGGGTGGTTTTATGCCACCTGGGGGTGGTTTTATCCCCCCTTTTGCAGGGGTGGGTTTATCCCCCAAAGGGGTGGTTTTATCCCCCCATTTGGTCATTGGGGGGGTTTTATCACCCCTTTGGGGTGGTTTTATCCCCCATTTTTGGTGATTTTATCCCCCTATTGGCGGGGGGGTGGGGTTGGCCAATCTCAATGTGAACCAGGAAACTCAGTCCCGGAAGACAGACAGACGCACAGTGCACTCTTCAGCCTGCTTTGGTTTAGATTGTTTTGCTTTGCTTTGCTGTGTTGTGCCTTACCCCCCCCCCCCCGTGCCTAGGAACCGCCTTGTGCAAGAACCGCCCCCTGGTTCCGCGGTCAAATGCTCACACAACTTTTTTTACCAGTGGGTATTGGGTTTTCCATGGTTCTGGTGGATGTAGGACGGCTATTCAGGTGTGCGGGACATCATTTCATGTGTGTTGCTACTTTCTTTTTTGGCGAACCATCCTTTCTTAGTCAAACAGGTGCTGTTTGATGGCTGGGTGCCTGGGCAGGCAGGTTTCACCTTCTTGCCCTACTGGGGGGGGAGGAGAGGACGCCCAGGCACCCAAGGGGTCCGAGAGAGCAGGGTGGGATATAAAAATAAAAACCTGTAAGTTCCTCTCCTGCCCTCCCGCCTGGGCCACCCCCGCCTTCTTGCCCCCTGCCTTCGGGTTCCACACATTTTTGAACTAGAACAGGTCAGGGATGTTGAAGACATGAAATTTTTCTGTACCCTGTCTGTGTTACTTGTGTTTCTGAAGGTCATCTGAACGAAGCCTGGCCCCAAGGGGCAGCAGAGACAGGAATTCCGGATGGTGTATCACAGGAAGAAGGGTTTCACGTCTCAGCCAGTTGATCAGTAGATCATCCCATGCACGTTGGAAGGCACACTACAACCTAGTCAACTGAGATTCACTCCTTTAGTGTTCATTTGTCAACGCACGCCGTTCTGCACCCTGCTTTAGTTCCAGAGAATGTGTCCTGAGTCAGGGATCAAGGATGAGGGAATCAGTGATCATCAGGGTGCCAGGGAGGGATTTTTGTCTGTGTCAGTGAGCAGAACTGCCCCCCCCCCCCCAATTTGCAGCAGTTGAATCACTTACAATAGTGGAGCACCCCAACCAAGAATGGGACATGTGCGGTGACTGAACATTTGCAGATAACAGTAACCATCTAGGACTGAACAGGATGTTGGAGACATGAAATTTTTCTGTGCCTTGTCTGTGTTGCTTGTGTGAATGAAGGTCATCTGAACAAAGCCTGGCCCCAAGGGGCAGCAGAGACAGGAATTCAAGATGGTGTATCACAGGAAGAAGAGTTTCACGTCTCAGCCAGTTGATCAGTAGATCATCCCATGCACGTTGGAAGGCACACTACAACCTAGTCAACTGAGATTCACTCCTTTGGTGTTCATTCGTCAGCGCACCCTGGTCTCCACCCTGCTTTAGTTCCAGAGAATGTGTCCTGAGTTACGGATCAAGGATGAGGGAATCAGGGATCATCAGGGTGCCAGGGAGGGATTTTTGTCTGTGTCGGTGAGCAGAACTGCCCCCCCCCCCCCAATTTGCAGCAGTTGATTCACTTACAATAGTGGAGCATCCCAACCAAGAAGGGGAAATGTGCAGTGACTGAACATTTGCAGACAACAGTAACCGTCTAGGACTGAACAGGTTGTTGCAGACATGAGATTGTTCAGTGCCGTGTCTGTGTTACTTGTGTTATTGAAGGTCATCTGAACGAAGCCTGGCCCCAAGGGGCAGCAGAGACAGGAATTCAAGATGGTGAATCACAGGAAGCAGAGTTTCACGTCTCAGCCAGTTGAACAGTAGATCATCCCATGCACGTTGGAAGGCACGTTGGAAGGCACACTACAGCCCAGTCAACTGAGATGCACTATTGTGGAGCAGGAAATAACAGGAAGCATCCAGGACCCACCAGGAAATAAGAGGAAGCATCCGGGACCCTCCAGGAAACCACCCAGGGATTTTTGTTTCTGTCACTGAGCAGAAGTGCCCCCCCCCCCCCCATTTGCAGCCCCATTTGCCGGCTTTCCTTGTTGCCTGGTGCATGCGCTGAGGAGGTACCATTTGCAGGGATGTCGTGAAACTGAAAGGTTTTGTGTCCTCTCCCTCTCCTTCCGCAGGGCATGGCCAAATGAATGCCTGCAACATTTGCCAGGCCACAGATACTGGTGTCCTGAATGCAGCAGCGTTGACCGCTGAGCAACTGGACCAGCTGAATACGGCCAGTGGCATCGTGCTGCAACACGTTTGTGCAGCATGCATCCGGAGGCTGAGCACCTCTTCTGCGGGTCAAGCTGGTCCAGTGCATGAGTGGGATAGCAAGGGGGCGGCCTGCTGGGCAGCTGCGCAGGACGGACAGCGCCGCTTCATCCACTTGGGCGAGAAGAACAAGGGAGACCGCGTCTTCCGCTTCCGTTGCGCTGCTCAGGGCTGTGCAGCTTGGCGGCGCGTGAAGGAGATTGGTGACGGGAAGTGGCACTTCATCGAATCAGGTCAGCATTCATGCGATCCGGCTGCACATGAGAAGCGGCAACGTGTGCGGCTGTCCCCGAATGTGCAAGACGACGTGCTGATGGAGGCAAAGCGTCGGAAGACATTGGAACCTACGCTGCAGCACCGCTACCGCGCATACGCAACCACTGTGCGAGCCGCGCGTCAGTTGTCCTCCAGTGACTTGTCCGCCAGCCAAGTCCGATACGTCATCAAATACCGCGGACTACAACAGGCTGGAGGCATTACAATGGAGAAGTTGTTGGGCCTGGTACAGCAACATCGGTTTCCGCAGGTGTAAAGGAACAGTTGGGGCATGTTGTGATATCGGGTGTTACAGTGGGATAAAGAGATGCATGCATGCATGCATGCATGTAGGGGCCATCTGGATGGAGTGCACTGGGGTGCACTGTTCTTTTTTCTGCAGGAGTGGCCACATGCAGCCTTCATAGCCTCCGATGAGGCATTCGTAACTGACGGCAAGGCAGCGATTGCCATCACAACACCGCGACTACTGAAGTTTTTTGATGCCGCCAAGGATGCCTTCGGGGTATCGTTCGTACAAGCTGACAGTGACAGGGCTGTGACTGCTGAGGGTTGGCACACTGCCATTATGGTGACAACTGATTTTGATCATCATGTGCTTCCACTGGCAGTGTGCTTAGCCACACATGAGGATGCCAACTGTTTTGGAGCTCTAGCATCAACCCTTTGCCGAGCAGAAGACGGTCGCAGTCTGGATCTGTTACAACGCGATGGTTCGGTTGCAATATCCAATGGGTTCGAGAACGCTGCCATTGAGGTGCAAACGCAGACTGATTGCTACATGCATGTGCAGAATGCTTGGCTCGCTAAACTGAAGAACATGGTCACGAAGGGTGAGATGCAGGTTGCCGTACGCACCGCGCTGATTCCAGTTGTGTACGATTTGCACCTGTGCTGGTCCGACATTGTTTTCCGGCGTGTATACAGTGCATTCGAGCAGCACTACTCGAAAGATCAGGGTGGTTCCAATTTCTTCAAGTGGTGGAAAGAGAATCATGGAAAGGACGTATTCCATGTGGGTGCTTCACCACCTGGACTGCCTTGTAGGTTGTTGTTGTGTGTGCCCTGCTTGCTGAATTTACAGTCCCAGACACCCCTGTGTGCTGAATTTCCTATCACAGAACACCCTGTTACCTGATTTTTCACCCCAGACAACCTTGTTTGCTAAATTTCCGGTCCCAGACAACGCTGTGTGCTGAATTTCCTATTCCAGACAACCCTGTGTGCTGAAGTTTATTGTACAGCCCCCCCCCCCCCATGCACTGCGAGTCATGCCTGCAAAAGTGTTTGCTATGAATTTCAGTCCCAGACACCCCTGTGTGCCAAATTTCCAGTCCCAGACAACCCTGTGTGCTAAATTTCCTATCCCAGACAACCCTGTGTGCTGAAGTTCATTGTACACCCCCCCGGCCGTAACCGCACTGCGAGTCATGCCTGCAAAAGTGTTCGCTATGCTGTGTATTGCTAATTCAGGAACAAGCTCGTTGAGTCCGGGCTGTCCATGCTGGCACGCATGCTGCGTCAGGCTAGTAGTACTGCAGGTCCCATGCGCATGATGGAAGCCGCCGTGTACCTGCTGCAGACTGGTATGCCTGAGCTGTCCGAGAACCGGCCAGATTTTGTTCAGCTGGATGAGTCCAGCCCTGTGATCACAACTGGCGATGGCAAGCAGCGCACCAAAGAGGATTTGTACCTAGCGGCCCAAGCTGCAGCTCAACGGAAGCAGTACGTCACTGTGCGTAGCATGCACTACGAGTGGAGGAACCCAGCAATGGGCAAAGTCAGCCGCTTAGCCTGGATGTAGTGCTGCAAAGTTTGTTTGTGCAAGCTTGGGAAATCCAGCAACCACGGAGGGCAGATTGGGCTGTGGGTGATGAATGTTGTGCTGTGTTCAATTATGCAGTGAAAGATGGTATGAAGCCATATCTATGCTGGGGACGCATCACTGCTGTCCATGATAGTGAGGTGCAGGTGAAGTGGAATGTAGACAAGACGACGGACAGATGCCCCCCTGGTCATGTGCATGCTACGGAGGGAGCTGCTTTTGCAGCATCTTTGGACTCAGCTATATGCATTCTAGAGCCGGCTCTCTTTTCTGCCGGCTCCATCAGCACACCCCATCGGACCGGCCCTCTTCAGTCGCCAAAAAGGGTGCGATCCCAAACCACTCACACCGCCACTCATGCACCGAAGGGCAGAATCATAGGAGGACCAAGGCCGAACGGGACTGCTGCCCCTAAGGTGTCAGCTGAACCCGAACCTGCTGCAACCCTCCAGAGCGAATCTGCTATTTTGAGCCCCTCAACTGACAGACCACGAACACGGGCTCAAACAGCATTTGAGTTGAAGCCACCGGCTGAATGTGTGCCTGTTTCGAATGTTATTTCTGATGTGAAGCCTCCCGTATTGTACGTTGGGAGACGCAAGTTTGAGGTGCCATCTGGGTATGCAGGCTCGCTGGTAAAAGACCAAGAGCAAATCAACGAATGGTGGAAGGTGATTGTTTCAGAGAAGCGGACAGCAGAGGAGGTGTTTTTGTATTTGTCTCCATCGAATAAGAAGATAGCACGTAGGTTGAAACGTGAAGGTGGTGCTGCGCTTCCTCGGGAGGAATTGGTGTTCATTCGCTTCTGTGGAATATATATGCTTTGATTTTCGTTGATTGTCGTGAGTTGCGCTTGACGTATTCTTTTTTGGACTGTGACTGTTTTTTTTGCTCCATTTGTTTAGCATGTGGAGTGATTGGTATTCTATTTCTTATAATGGCATTTCATGCCATGCAAGCATTTGTGCACTATTGTTTGTAACCAAAGTGTACATTTGGGGCCCTTAGGCGGCCATGGCATGTCACATGGCATTGTCACCCAAGGATGTTATATTCGTAAACATCAGGTTGCGTGACATCGGCATAAAGGTTTGGATATCATGCTATCCAGCCATATCAGTAACGTTTCGCAGGCGGCCATGGCATGTCACATGGCATTGTCACCCAAGGATGTTATATTCGTAAACATCAGGTTGCGTGACATCGGCATAAAGGTTTGGATATCATGCTATCCAGCCATATCAGTAACGTTTCGCAGGCGGCCATGGCATGTCACATGGCATTGTCACCCAAGGATGTTATATTCGTAAACATCAGGTTGCGTGACATCGGCATAAAGGTTTGGATATCATGCTATCCAGCCATATCAGTAACGTTTCGCACAGTGCACTCTTCAGATTTCTTTGATTTAGAGTGTTCTGCTTTGTTTGCTTTGCCCTGTTTGCTGAATTTTCAGTCCCAGACAGCCCTAGACACCCCTGTGCGCAAAATTTCCAGTCACAGACACCTCTGTGTGCTGAAATCCCAGTCCTGGACAACCCTGTTTACCAAATTTTCAGTCTCAAACAACCCTGTGTGCTGAATTTCCAGTCCCGGATAACCCTAGGTAACTATGTTTGCTTTGGTGGGCATAAAACCACCCTTGGGGTGGTTTTATCCCCCCGAAGGGGGTGGTTTTAACAAGGGGGGGTGGTTTTATCCCCCATAAGGGGTGGTTATATCCCCCCAAAGGGGTGGTTTTATCCCCCAAAAGGGGTGGTTTTATCCCCCATAAAAGTGGGCATAAAACCACCCGGGGTGGTTTTAAGGGTGGTTTTATCCCCCATTTGGGGGTGGTTTTATGCCCGGGACCACGTCCAGCTGTGGGGGGGTGGACCCCGCTCGTTCCCGCTACACCCCATCCCCTGGATCAACCCTTATTTCCCTGGGTGGTCCCCTTGGCTACTGCCCCACCAGGCACTTCCCCTCACTGCCACCCAGGGGGCTTTTTCGGAATGGAGAGTAGGTGCAGCTGCTGTGGATACCGTCGCATCTGGGGGTACCGGGGAATCATGGGGCTGACACGCTTGCGGAAACGGGCAGGCAGCAGCGCCCTAACAGTGTGAGAGCACTACCGAAGAGGTGGCGACAGGTCAGGGTCCCACGTGGACTGTGGAGAACGAGCCACTGACAGCGAGCGATCCTCAGGGGGCGGGTCGAGCACATGCTTGAGCACAGATGCGAGTGGCAGCTGGCAGACAAGCTGCAGTGATTCGGACTCGGGGGGATCGGGGTTTAGTACAGATGTCAGTGATACGCGCCGGGTGAGGGTGAGAGTATCTGCATGAAAGTAGGAGCCATGCACATGTTAAACGAGGTCACCAAATAAGCAAGCGACCATGTTGGAGAACGTGGCAAAGGCATGAAAAGAAAACCGCCTTTGTTCACATTTCGCAGTATTTGGGGTGGCAAAGGCATGAAAAGAAAACCGCCTTTGTTCACATTTCGCAGTATTTGGGGTGGCAAAGGCATGAAAAGAAAACCGCCTTTATTCACATTTCGCAGTATTTGGGGTGGCAAAGGCATGAAAAGAAAACCGCCTTTGTTCACATTTCGCAGTATTTGGGGTGGCAAAGGCATGAAAAGAAAACCGCCTTTGTTCACATTTTGCAGTATTTGGGATTCTCCACTGAAGATTTTTGTGCTTTGTCTCCTGGACACGCACTTCTGCCAATTTCTGTTGCCGCCTGATCCTCTGGTTTGCCGAGCAAGGACATTCATTTGCCATCCTACCTCACCACTGACATTAGCGCAGGGTTAGAAATACCGTTTTCCCAAGGAACTCAGCTCTATTCACGAGAAATAAGATGGTGCAAATTTTGCATTTACCTCGTCTCTTTGCACTAGAATCACCTGGTTTCAGACTCAGCTAATCCTCACTACATGTCAGATCCGCTACCACAGTCATTTGTGGGATCATGGTAGCACTGGACAGCTCCAAACCTTGATCCTGAGGGGTCATCTCGAGTACTGTGACGCGGGCAGGCTACGCCAGCTCATCTTGGTCTGAGCGAAAACAAAATATTTACCTCATCTCTTTGCACTAGAATCTTTTTGTTCCCCACGAGTTGGGTTTCTTTGCTCTTGTTCCCCCACTCACCATGGTCATGCAACTATAGGCCACCCATGCCAAACGACGATATCATTGTGCCGGGCTATAACCACCGACTTCGGGGAAGCGATGACTTGTCCAAGGCCATCCCGCAAGCGGGCAACAGCTTCCCTCTTCAAAGACCAAAGCCAAAGCCTTTGACCGAAAACGAAAAGGCGTTGAAAGAGTTGGAGGCCATGAGCGCGAACTGCGGGTTCATTTAAACGTTCCCGATGCCGGAAAGCGGTCCCAGCGCCAAACAACGGGAGAGGCTCGAGCGGCACAAGCAAGAGATCTTGGACGACGTCTCGCAGAAGCACGAACGAATGCGAAGGCAATTCGAGGAAAAGCAACGGCGACGGTACGGGGGAGAGGCTACGAAGAGTTGCCGGGAGCTTGCGGAGCAAAGGAGGTCCGTTGATGCGTTCGGGGGCTCTTTAAGGGAGATCTTAGAGCCCCCAAGCGAAGCCCGAGAGCGAAAGAAGAAGGACAAGGGGCCCCAGCGGGTCCATCGGCCGCAGGGGCGCCGTGATACGGACCCCGATGCGTGTGCGCGGGCCGCTCCATCGGGGCCCAACAGGTAATGCACTTGTGCTATCTTTACTAACACGTTCCATTGTAGCTTCACTATCGCTAATGGGCTCCATTTTGAAATAAAAATAACTCTCCTTTTACAATAAAAATTGAAAATAACTCCCACCTCAATCGAGACCCCTGACACTCAACAAGACAGCAAAATGACTGAAAGCGTACTTGAATGAGTCCCACGATCCGTGTTTGAAGAAGCTCCACTTCCCAATTAGTTTAGGGATGAACTCGGAGTTGAATTGAATTGACTTGAATTGAATTTGATGAATTCAATTGATAAAATATTGTAAATACACGATCCTGCGCAACAAAGGAGCACACACATGTGCAAAATACAATCAAGCTTTCTCTCTTAACGCAAAGGAGAAGCGAACTCTCTTATATAATATTTATTATACACGAAAGCGAGTCTTCTCCAAACGATTATTCTTGCAACAAATGTCATATGTCAATGAATCTAAATTCATATGCACATCATGTTTGAAAGACCACATGACAAAATGACATTGCAAGCAAAGTACATGTGTTCGGTGATTCTCTCATCGAAATCCACCTTTGCAATGAAATATGGAAATGCAAAGACACAAGGAAAGAGAGGAGAGAGAAGTAACGAACACATAGTAAGGTAAACTGACGGAAAAGCTTGGCGATCAATCTTCGCATGCTGTAGACAAGCTGTCTGTAAATGGACGCCCCCTATCCAAGGGCACCAAGGGGAGGAGCGAGGGGGCGACCCTACATGAACCTATAAAAGGCGACGGATAACTAGTGGAAGCGAGGGTACCCTTGGAAGGGGAAGTGGGGTTAAAGCTCGCTTACACTACTTATCCTCGTGCAGGATCTAGTAAAGCCGAAGGCTTTTAAAACATGTTTAAAACTCTCCGAAGGTGGTAGACATACCAACGCCGGCAAAAATCAACTGACAAAACCGACGACAACAAACAACGAACGCAACTACACTTAGCACTCAACCATAACTCAACTTGACAGTAGACAACCCCGTAGGTATCTAAGTGTGCGCGCTACGCACGCAAACTACACAACTACACTCGCCATTCGTGAAAAGAGAGAGAGAGTGCGAAAAAGAGAGAAAGGGGAAAGGAGGTGTTTCACTCCATGTACCCTGGAATCTCATTTGCTTCTCGCACCTGTCAGTGAAGCAGCATTGGAATCGGAACGATCCATGCAACTCGCTGACTATTAAAAGATTCCAAAATTTACCTGTAAATTTTCCTTTCTTCTCTCTTCATTCCTGACAATCTCTGGTCGTAGCGACTTACATTCCTGTAGCGCGGCCCTGAGGCGCGACGATCTGTCTGCAATCAGCGGCCATCTGTCAGTATTCTACAGCGATCTGTCGGCATTCAGTACTACACATTACACCCCCTTCCTAAGAGCTCGGTCGGGTGAAAGTGCCGGAAGGTATCGATGAGGCGTGGCGGGTCGCTCGTGACCTGCCTGCGGAGCCATGGCCACTCGTTGTCCGTTTGGAGGTTCGCTCCGTGCAGCTCAGGGCACATTATGCAGTTGGTGTCTCCGCCTAGGACGTGGTTGGGATACTGATGCATGAGTGGCCGCAGGATGTTTTCAATTTTTGAGCGGTGGACGTCCGCGCTCGGGGCGTATACCGAGACCAACAAGGTGGGCGGGGCCCCTGGGAGGGTGAGAACGGCTGCCGCCAGTAGCCCTTACGTATCGAGTCGGGGGAGGGGGGTAACGAAACGGGCGAGCCGGGGGGAGCAAACCAAAACGGACCCGTGCTCGCATCTGGAGTGTTTGTCGTGGCTGATGTTCGAAACAATGGTGGCTTTAGTGCCCGAACCGTAGGCGTATACATGGGGAAGGATGGGGGCGTGATTGACTTCTTGGAGGAACAGGATGTCGAAGTCGTTCTTGAGGTGTCGGAGAATTTGGCTGCTCACTATAGGTTTCTTCTGCAAGTTGTGGGACAGAAAACGCAGTTCTGAGGGGAGGGGTATGGGGGGGCGGTGAGGCCGTTGGTACCCCTTCTGTAGGCGCGTACCGGACTTCGGTGGGGGCGGGATAGGGGGGGGCTGGGGGGGTGCCGGGGAGTCGGGCTGGCTGGGCTGGCTAAGGCAACGGAAACGCTGAATTTGGTCGGCTGGTATTCTGGCCGAGGCGAGCTCTTCGTCTAGCCCCTTGCCGGTGACTGAGGAAGCCGTGACTGGGCCGGTGATTCACTTAATCTTGACCCTTGTGTTTTCAGGCAGAGGGGGCTGGAGAGCGCAGGAGGCGGGTATCCGGCCCTCTGGCTTTCGTGGGTTAGCTTGCCTGTGGGTGCTGGCAGAGGATTAGAGCGAGCCGAGGGATGGTACGCGGAATAGTTAGCCCAAACACTTCGTCTTCCCTCCGTCGGGGTATCCCGTGGTGCCACTCATGGCGTGCGGCCCCCGTGAGGACCAGGAGAGAGCGGGCAAAGAAGCGGATGCGGAAAGAGTCCCCGTTGGAGGGGTTTTTAAAGAACATTGTGGTGGCCGACTGGGAACCAAAAATGGACACCGGGTTGCCTAGCAAGGGGTCGTCCCTGTGGTAGCCGATGCCCTCTCCCGGGAGATACATTGTGCCCGTGATTTGGTTGGGGGGGGGGGGTGCGAGAGGCCCAGTCGCTCCAGCGCGGCATTGTAGGTTTGGATGATAGAGGAAAACTCTTCCGGGATGTGGGACGTGGCGGTGACTTTGTTCGGGCCGAGGTATGCGTGGCCGAAGTGTTGGACTGAGCGCCCGTGGTATTTCTCCCACGTGTTGTCGTGGAGAACCTTTTTTACCGTTTCCTCTTGGCTCTCGGAGAATACGTCGCGGACGTAATAAAAACCAGTAGGGAGGCGGGGGTCGATTTGTATCTCCGAGGCGGGGGTGGGGGCATCGTGGTCGGGGGGTAGGAGGCTGGTCGCCTCGCCTCCCAGCGGAGCAAGCAGCGGGACGCTGGCCTCGGACATCTCTTCAATGCGGTTTGGTCCCGGCGTTGGCGTAGCGGCGTTGGCGTCGTCCGGTGCTGCGTTCCACTTGCTGATGCGCTCAGTCAGCCCCGTCGCGGGCCTATCACGAAGGGCGGAGACGAGCTGGGACACGAAGGCCGTGGACACTAAGGCGGCGCCCGCTTGGAGGCGTTGCACGATGGGTTGCTCGTGCTCGGCCACATCCGGGTCTTGAGCGGGGAGTATCTTCTCAAGGGCGAGGAGGTTGCGGTGTAGTGGGGCAAGGGCAGCGTCTCCATATTTGAAATCATGATCTAGCAGCGCGGATTCCTCCTTTTCGTAGACCACGAGGTGGGCTTGTTGGTGCTCGTAGGGAGGTCGCGTGGGTTCGAACGACACGTACGGGCCAAGGAACCCCGCTTGGATGCGCAAGTCGAGAGCATGCGCCGATCTTGGGGCCACTAGGAGCACGGCGGTCTTCGGGGCCTTAGACGAGTCGTATGAGGGCAGGGCCGGCGTTGCGTGGGCTTGCTCGGGGGCGCCCGAAGGCGCGGACCTCGTATTGCCGTCGGATCGTGACGAAAACCGCACCAATTGCCCATCTATACCATTAAAAAGAACAATGCCGCATGAGTGGAAGAAGCGGATAGCTAGCGTTTGGACTCCGGTTTTCATGACGTCGCACGGCGCGTGTGTGGTGTCAATCGCCACGACCAAGGAGTCTTTAGACCGGAACATCGCTCCTAAGGGCGGTGAGGCGCCCCGTCCCCCGGGCAGGTTGGCGATCATCATGGTGAGCATTTCCGGGGCTTATAGGTCTTGATTTCTTTCCTTCCGGTCTCTAGCGATCACGGCTCGATACACTTCGGTAGTCGGCAAAGCGTGCATGTCCATTGCAAGGAGTTCCCCGGTGAGGAATTGGGCGCACTCGCGGACTTTAAACATGAGCTCGTCGGCAAAGTGGGATGGGAGTTCCCAATCAAACCAGTAGTAGGCCCAATGCGGGCTCTCGGAAGGAACTATGTGGTCAAACGGGTAGTAAGCATTCTTGGTGTTCACCGATACGTTTGCTAGCGCGGGGACAAACATTTCGTTCATTAACTTCATGAATGCACGGGCGTCTCCAATTTTGCGTTGTTTTGGTTGAGGCTTGTCTCTCCCCTCCGGAGGCGAAGGCTCAATGTGGTCAAGGAACTCTATGCTCACCTCAAAACGTAGCGTTTTGTGCAACCGGAGGTCACGCACCGTTGGATGGGCGTGCTTGGCGGCGAAGCGGAAGGGTTCAAACTTAAAATTGATGTCTTCATATCGGCACCCGTCAAAGGAAGAGGTGTTTAGGAGTAAGGCAACATACGGCATCGTTTGATCGCCGCTCGTGCGGAACTCGTAGGAGTCTTTGCCGTCCTTTTTGACCTTGTAGGCGTCCCGAAGTGGTGCTCCGTGCATACATATCACGCTAGAAATGTAAGGAAGGAGAGGAAAAAGGGCGGAAGTTGAGCCTAGCATGCGAAAGGTGGCGGCAACCACTTGAGCGTCCCACGCCGGAATAACGAACCATCCTTTGAGGTCTTTGTTGTCTTCTTTGGCTTTATCTAGCACGGTTCTTAATTGTTTAGCCCACGGGGTGGCGGTAGGCGGAGACTTCTTGGCTTCGGTTTGAGAATAGTCCAATTCATACGGCTTTAGGTAGAAACGCTTGTGCTTGAACAAAAGCTTTTCAAGCTCGTTGTAGTTATTGTGCGCAACGGAAGAGACCCTGCCTCGGTCTAGAATTCCCGTGGAGTTGCTCCCAACAAAGGCGGATTGAATATCGGTGCCTTCCATATCCAGGTAGAACTCGGAGTAGTCTTTTAGACGGCGGTAAACTTCGGGAACGAAGATGCGTTGGCGTGTATCAAATATTTTGCCTTCAACGGCTTCAAATTGGCGTGACGGAAAGCGTGTTTGTAACGGCGAATTTGAGGCTTGGTGTTTTTGAAAGAGGTTTGACGGGGAATAGTTAGATAGCGTTGAAAGGCCATCGTCGGCGGCTTTGGAGCTTCCAAATAGGGTGAAATTCATGGTGTTCTCGGGATGAACGAAAAGGCGACTTGGCGTCAATTGAAAGGTTGCGAGCGTAGATTTGGACTCGGGAATTGAGGTGATGATTTGAAAACTGCGGGAAAGGCTCCAGAACTTGAACAGCCCTTGATTTTCACCAATCACCGAATAGCCTGGACTACTGGTGGATCCATCAACAAAATGCTGAGGGTCAATCGAAAAAAAAAGACACCCAGAAAGTGATGTGATATAGAATAGCTATCAAGTGCGTAGATACCACGGGTATCATACAGAATAGCCATCAAGGGCCTAGAGGACACCAAGAGGACGTACAATGGCCATCAAGGGCGTACAGAGCACGAGCATGATATAGAATAGCTATCCGGGGCCTAGACAACACGAGTAAAATATAGAATAGCCATCAAGGACCGAGAGGACACAAGTATGATATGAAATAGCCATCAGGGGCCTAGGGACAACAGTATGATATAGAACAGCCATCAAGGACCTAGAGGACACGAGTATAATATAGAAAAGCCATCAAGTATGTACACAACACGAGTATAATACAGAATAGCAAGCAGGGGCCTGGGGGACTTTGGTAATATGTAGAATGGCCATCAAGGGCCTAGAGGGCACGGGCATGATATAGAATAGCCATCAAGAGCCTCGATGACATTGGTATAATACAAAATAGCCATCGACGACCTAAAGGACACAACTATGATATAGAACAGCCATCAAGGACCTAGAGGACAAGAGCATGATGTATAATAGCCATCATGGGCCTAGAGGACACAGGTCTGATATACAATAGCTATCAAGTGCGTAGACAAAACGAGTATAATACAGAACAGCCAATAGGTGAGGCCTAGAGGCCTAGAGGACATTAGTATGATGTAGAATGGCCATCAACGGCCTAGAAGACACGAGCATCAAATAGAATAGCCATCCGGGGCCTCGACGACACGAGTATAATACAGAATAGCCGTCAAGGACCTGGAGGACCCAAGTATGATATATAATATCCATCAAGGGACTACGGGACACATTTATGATATAGAATAGCCATCCAGAGCCTAGAGGAAAGAACTATGATATAGAATATCCATCAAACGCCTGGACGACATGAGTATGATATAGAATAGCTATCAAGGGAGAGAGCACGAGTACAATATACAATGGCCATCAAGGGCCTAGATGGCACGGGTACAATGCACAATAGCTATCAAGGGCGTAGAGAGTAACTCGCCAGCAATCAGGGCATTCATAAATGTGAGGATTGGAATCTGATATGTTTGCAACATAGTACAACAATAAAACGTGCTGAATTTAACGTTATAATGTTCCACTAAGCATAAGAAGACATCCATATCCGCAATGTGTGAGTGCATCACTGCAACCCGATAGTCCACACCACATTGTGTGAGCCCGTCATCCCATTTTGAGCGGCCATACCAAAGTGTGGTAGTCAATCTGCCCAGCTGTAAGGGCGACACTAAAGTGCGATGGTCAATCACCGCACTCCTAGTACTCTCATCAGTTGGCGCCAGCGGCGGACCCGGAGGAGCCACCACAAGTGATCCGAAGGGCTGCCTAGGAGCCCCGGGCTACGCCCACGATACCCAAGCCGTGGGGACACTCGGGATGGCAGCCTTCAAGCCCACAATTCCGACCACGGAGCGCTGGCTCCAACTCGCCGCCCAAGTCGTCAATGTGGCCAAGTTCACAACATTCTTGGAGGAATCGGCAAATCCTACCCCGCTGCTCTTGTGGCAGGCTCCCATGCTACGAAAGGCATAGTTCAAACAGCTAGGCAAGGATTCCCGATTAGCGGGAAGCGCAGGGCAGGCGCGGTCCTAGAGAAGCGCCGAGAGCACATCGGCAGCGTGATGCTACGATTGCTGCACATGCCCACGCTCGCGCAACGGGCCACAGCGGAGGCGGCCAAGGTGCTATCATTCCCCCATTCCTCCTTTGGGTCTTCCTCGCCGACATCGAGCACACGCGGGTGCATCGGCTGGAGACCCGGGTACTCTTGGTGGTATGGAGCATATCGCGCCCCACGCGAGCGAAGATGGTGATGTCCAGCCTCGTAACGCCCAGAAAAGTTTATAGTGGTTTCAGCACTGTGTTTTTGTCTCTCCTGCTGCTTGCTGCTGGTGTAGGGTTGCCTGCTGCTTGTTTTGGAAGATGAAAACCTTTTGTTTGCAGAAATATAGTCAATCCAGGATAACCCAAGCCAGAGGTGTGCAAGGAGAAGGAAATCAGGATCAAAGCATGAAGGGCTGCAGTGTAAACAGTGAAAGATGAAAGGATATTCACAGAAACTGCAACTCAGGTCAAATCGGAATGCATATTCACAAAGATAGCTGAAATGTTTTGGAAAAGAGTTGGAAAACTGCCCCATGGTCACTCTATCTCCATAGTGCCATCTCAGGAGATGTACACTCTTTGTTTTGCGTCCCATATGTGCTGAGGTGGCAGGGCATGTGGCGATGAGGTCACTGCCATGTCACATGGGATACTTAGCTAGGCTGACCAGGAATTGAACCCAGGACCTCTCAAAAAGAGGTGCCCAGCCCCCTAGGGTGCATACCACTAGGATAGCTAAGAATTCATGGAAAAACATAGATAAATTCATAGGCTCTGCCTTGGATATGTCAGTTCTCAGTCAACTCAGGAAAAGATTATTTGCCTCACATTAAAAGGGCATTAAGGGGTCCACTCCATATCCTGATTGGGTGTTTGGTTCCATAGGTCAAAATGTGTTATCACCAGTTTTGGGTGGGACCAATACTAAGATAAAAATGCATGGATGCTCAGTGCATCTCTAATACAACTAGAGTATGCCTCAAAGCATTGGAAAAGCACTTTTTCTTACTCCCCCCTTGTGCTGTGGTGGCCACCACTGTCGCATTTTAGGAAAAAGGGATTTTTTCTTGGCGTTTCCTTGGTTTCCACATCTACTTTAAAATACCTATAGTTTCCCTCACACAGAAAAATGGGCGCTCACCATGGCTGGCGCTCTTTTGCTGCTCTGTTTGTAACATTTCCTACAGAAGACTCAGCGCTCATGGCGCTGCCGGGGCTCCTGTGGCTTGGTTGGGTTAGTTTGGGAGCATGCCAAAACATGTGCATGTGCATCCCTCCCTCCAAGACGCAGCGCGACACAAACCCAACGCAAGACACAATATACACATTCGCATGGGTTCTCGTAAACCTGCTGGCGACCTGTGACCTGTCTTAGGGCGAAGGGAGTCGTGAAAAAATTAAATTGCCCCTTGGTGGGGTCTTGGGTTCTGCTCAGTCTCTCGGGGCTGCTGCCTTTCGGCCAGAACACGGCCTACTCAGCGAGGCTGCGCGTGGGTATCTGCAGAGGCAGGAATGGGAGAATTATGGACGAATCCACGCAAAAACGAAGCGACGACACCAAAATCTGTCAAATGACGGCCTAGAATTTTTCTGAAACGACACACCTGAGCAGAATCCAATTGTGCATCAGAAGCACATTTTTATAAAAATTATAGTCATCTTCGGATTTTTTAAATCCAGAAATTCATACGCATAAAATGGCGGCGCGCAGGAGCGGCTCCTAGCGAAGCGCCGGAAAATGGAGAAATAATCCAATTATAAACGTATGTCTCACGCAGTCTTGAAAATGACGAGACACACATTAATAAATAACTATACAGATTCCACCCACACTAATAGAAGGATCAAAAATTCAAGAATTTGAAAATCAACGAAAAAGACTTCAATGAATCAGGTATAAACTACAGGTATGCTCGTCTCGTATGCCGCATACACATTGCTCGTCTCGTGTCTCCGTGAACGAGTCTTGTAGCAGCGCTAACAACGATAGGACGCGATAGAGGGATTGATTAGAAAGATTGCAGATGATTAGAGGTCAGATCAGGGTGATTAGACATACACACACGTGCATAGCAACGTTCTTCGCGTGCGCCCCTCACTTGCTCTCTCTCTCCAGCGGTGGGTAAGGTGAGTAAGCCCAGGCGGGGCCACCCCCTGGTGGAGTTCGTGATTAAGGTTCAGATGGGCAGGTGTGCCCACGATACAAGTGCATGCTCGCGCATTCACACACGCATTAAAGGGTAGGCCGCGCGAAGTGCGCACGTTAAACCTTGTCTAGGCTACCCAGGGGCTCCTTGGTACGTTCTTTAAGAGAACCCGAGGAGTCCCTTAACGTTTGCTTGCCTGACAGAGGTAGCAGATTCTTCAGCGTGTTTGCGGACAGTGTATTATAGGTCACACTGAGAACCGTATAATACGGGGAGTGTGGCTTGGTTCCTCCGCCGCAAACGCCTCTTCATTTGCCTTTGCTTTACAGGTGGGCAGGTAGGGTGATTGGTGCAGCAGCATACCATTTTTTTTTCATGCCCTGCTAAACAAGGGCGCAGATCACACAAACAAGTAACTCCCCTCTGCCTGTGGCAGAGGAGGGAGTCCAACTCCATCGACATCTGCGCCGTGCACGCAAGAGCACCTCTTCCCTCCAAGCCCTAGCAGGGGAAACGCGTTGTGGCGTCCCCTGTTGTGCCACAGTTGCTTAGCAGCGCTGTGTTCTCTTGTCCTTTCACAGGAGGGTCGCTAGGACCCACGACATGTTCCTCGACAACACCAAGTAGAGTGTGCGTGTAGGAGCAGTAGTCCTGAGTGGGGGCTTGAGCCAGTTGCCCCAGTGCTCGCCCACCAGGATGGTGCCACTGTAGGGTGTGTAGGACCTGTAGTGCGTGTGTCCCTGTCCCACCCGTTTCCTGCAATTTTAGCAGGGTTGGTGGGCTGTGGCAGTGGTTAGGTCAGTGTTTTGGCCATTTAGCAAAACGGCGTTTTCATGCCTTCATAGCTTTCGGCCACCCCTCCCTGTAGTAGACAGATAGGTAGGGAAAACAATACCTGGATTAGTACGCTGGGTATTCCCCAAAGGTTTTGCGCCAGCACAGAAATTGGGCGCTTAGGGGAGGGGAGACCCGGGACGTACCCCGTGGCATCAATAAGCCAACCCTCCAGGTTTAGCAAGCGTGCAGACTTGGGTATAATTAGGACACCACTTCTGCGGCTTGCTCTCAGGACCTTAGGACTAGCACACTCACACATACGCTTTGGCAGGTAAGGGTAAGGTTCAGTCCCTAGCTTTAGTCTTGGAGGCAAGCGTCTCAGCGAGCCTCAGCAACTCACCAAGGTTGTTCTGGGACAAGTAGTCAACCAGAACTGAGTTTAGGCGTCCCTCAGGTAGAACAAATGCAGAGAAGGGCTCCCAGGTGGCCTCTTCGACTCCAAACCCTTCCCAGAGGGTGAGGAAGCGCCAACCCTGGCGATAGCGGTGGCGTAGGACCGACTTCACCAGGTAAAAGCCCTCTTTAGCCATCTCCTCGGCGTTCATGTCGGGGAGTTCACCTTCAACTTCCATAGGCCTGGCAGCCCCTTGTAGGTCCAGAGCGGCGATTTCCTCGTCGTTCAGCTCCCACTCCTGCCCACAGAGGTCTTCAGGATCATGGTAGCGCTTCAGGTGTTGAGCAGCGCACACCAGGGTCCCCCCTAGACGGGGAGAACACCGCACGGTGATACGGTGTCCATCCACTGATAGAATCTTGTACGGCCCGAAGTATGGGTCATCGCTGGTAGAGCGTGGCCAGGCGGGTAGTCGACTGTGGTGCACCAGCACCCGGTCCCCCTCTTGGTAGGTGGCCGGTACACGGTGCTTGTTCTTCTTGTTCCACTGACGCTCCCTCACTCTCTGGAGCATAGCCTTGGCCTTGTCCACCTTCGCTTGTTGCTCTTGGACCCATTCACCCACAGAAGAATGGGCGTCCTCTGGATAGGGGGCATGTAGGAACCATGCCGGGCGCCCTAGGAATAGCTCATGGGGCGAGTAGCCAGTAGCTGAACTCTCTTGGGAGTTCATCATCAAGGATATGACGGGGAGTAGTCTCACCCAGTCTCTGGTGCGTTCAGTTTTGCACCATATTCGTACGTTCTCCTTGAGGACAGGAATCTGTCGCTCACATAGGGGGTTGCTCGTGTGAGAGTAGGGAATCCCCGTAGACACCTGGACATTGAGGGATCTCAGGACCCTCTTGTACCAGCCAGTATCTGAGCGTACTCGCACGTCCTCATCGGAGTTGATCTCCTTGGGCGCCCCATAGACACAAAACCACTCCTCCAGGAGTATCTTGATAGTCTCCTCACCGGTAATGTGCTTGGTACATGGGAACACCCTGGTAAACCTGGTCAACCCACAGGTTACCACGAGGGCCAAGTCATAGCCCCCGAACTTCGGCATCTCCGTGTAGTCCACGTATAGAACACTGTTAGCACAGTGAGGGATGGGCAGGGTTGAGTAGAGACCTCTGTCCCTGATATCCCCTGGTTCACAGGACCTGCACGGGCACTTGTCCACGATAGGCTGGAGGGTTTTCCGCAGTTGGTCGTCAGTCCACGTAGTGTGGAACCACTGCTTGAACAGCCTCAGGGTACGGTCACCACCCACATGACCACTGGACTCATGGGTCCACTTCAGCAGCGCTGGGACTCGGTCACTAGGCACCACGATGCGGTCCTCGTGCCAGAGGTAGCTCTTGTCCCTCTTCCACTGGTCTTGGTGAACCAGGAGGGGTTCAAGGCGTTTCTCCAGGCGCTTGTAGATATCCCCAAACTCCTTCAGGTACTCCGATTGTTGGAGTCCATCCAGGGGGCGTATCATCGTCATGTTGAGGTCCAAGTGGACGTCCATACGGCTGAACGCCTCCTTAGCCAGCGCTTCAGATCGGGCACCAATCAGGGCGTCGAAGTTGTTGCGGCTGATGTAGTCGGCACACTCGTTCTTCACTCCCTGGATATGGTGTACCGTCAACCGTAGTTGACTGAGGTAGGTCCACCAGCGCCGTAGCTTGGCCTTCTCAGGTTGGGGACCCTTCTGGAAACTGCGGACCGGTTCTTGGTCGCACAGCCAGACCACAGGGCTACTCCCCAACAGTCTTGCTTGTGAGGATAGCACCAGCATACCCGCGAGCAATTCCTGCTCATAGGTGGAGTAGTTCCCCCTGGCCTGGTTCCACTTCCAGTTCCAGTGGCCCAGAGGTACTAGGACCCACTTGTCGTCAGGGTAGCTGTGTTTGAGGGTTCCATCTCGGTTGAGACCTTCCGTCCCCCATTGGGAAATGGCCGAGTTGAACTCCTCCTTCTCTAGTGCTTGCCATTGGAACAACGTTCCACCACCGCCCACATTGCTGGCGTCGGTCACCAGGATAATCTCCCCTTGTGCTCTAGGCACGCCCAAGCACTTAGCGTTGGCTACCTTGTCTTTGAGCTCGTCAAACGTTTGTTGCTCTTGTGGGCCCCAGCGCCAAGTAGTACTCTTCTTGATCAAGTCCGTCAGAACGGCGCTGGTGTAGGTGAAGTTCTTGATGTGGCGGCGATAGAAGTTGCACGCCCCAATGAAACTGCGTACATCATGAAGTCCTTTCTTGGGGTCTTCTTGTCGTACCTTGGCATCCATCAGGGGCTTGGCCTTAGAGGCCGCTGGGGTCCACCACCCATAGCCAACATCAAACCCCAGGTACTGCATGGTCTCCTGCATGAACTCACACTTCTCCAGCTTGAGTCGTGTGTGGTTCTCCTGGCAGACCGCAAAGAACTCACCCAGGAGGATTAGGTGGTCCTCCTGGGTATTGGTCCCGAGGCATACATCGTCGATGTGAGCCTCCATCTGGGCACCACGGGATATGAGTTCCTGCACCTTAGGACTCCTTCGTAGGATGGACAAGATCTTGTTCATCAGCTCTTGGAATAGAGCGGGTGCATTGGCCACGCCAAACGGCATGACCTTCCACTTGAACACCCTCCCCTGAGGGGTGATGAAGGCCAGTAGTTCCTGTGCGTTGGGCGTCAGGTCCACTTGCCAGAATCCGCTCCTCTTGTCCATCTTGGTCTTGTAGCGGCAGGAGGCTATCTTCTCCAGGGTAGACTCCATATATTTGGAATGGACCCTGAGTGGTTCAGCGTCTTCTTGTTCAGCTCTCCGTAGTCCACTACCAGTCGTCCACTAGTACCACCAGTAGTCCACTACCAGGCGTTTGGCTGTAGACCCAGGTTTAGCCACCAGGAAACAGGGGCTGCAGTGTAGGGGGTAGTCCCCGTCCTTGTACTCCAGGACTAGGCCAGCGTCGATACATTCTTGTATCTGTCGCTCGATCTCGTCGGCCTGATCTTTAGGAGCTGGATAGGGTCTCCTCCGGATCTTGTGACCCACGAACTCGGGTTTCAGCTTAAGGTCCATCTGTACCAGCTTGTCACATGAGGCTGGAGGGGGTAGTTCTCCGAACACCTCCAGATAGGTATCCTTATAAGCTTCTGTACCCGCGGGTCCAATACCTTGATCTTGTCCTCCATGTCCTCGTCAGAGTGTAAGTTGCTTGCCCCCTGAGTAATAGACGTCGGGAGGTGGTCCTCCACCGACTCTTCGCCCGTGGTAGTATCCTTCAGCCCTTGGTAGGCATATAGAAGGTCTTGTTCAACCATCTCCGGTGGACGATGGCAACATAGGCACGCTCGAGGGGGTTCACATACACATTCCTCCGAGAGGTCGTCCTCCTCTGGGGTCCTCACATGGGCGCCCCACACGCTCTTCATGAGCTTAAGATCTACCTCCCTTTGCCAGGTGGTGATCTTCTGTTCGAGGTCCTCCTTCAATTGGGATAGGTCTCCCATACGTCCTTGCTTCAGTGGCCATGAGCTGCGGGTAGGCTTCGCGTAGCATAGCTTTTTCGCCAACATCTTCCTCTTGGAATCCACATACTCCCTGAGCCTGGATCAAGGGTCCAGCTCCTCGTCCACGGGGTCTTCCACCCTCATGGAGAGTAGGGGTTTCAGTGGGGCGACGTACTCGGCGTTCTCCACTTCCTCCACACAGGTCTGCACGAAGAAGGCGTCGTGCTCAGTTTCGTCATCTGAGTGGATAGAGCTAGGTAGCTCAGATAGTCCACACTCAGAGACTCCATCAGGAACAGGTACATGACAGGGACAGTTGGGGGCGTTGGTGTCAGTCACGACGTACTCATCTCCTCCGGGCGTAGTCTCAACAGCATCTTGAGGTCGTAGGCGATCCTTCAAGTCACCCAAGGCGAGTCCATCGCTTTCTCGTTGTATAGTCTGGACCAGAGTCGGGTCCAGGTCCTCCCAGGGGATGGTGGTAAGACTCCCGTCCACCACGCTGAGCATACTCCCCCATCCGGGCTTCCCAATAGGCGTCTTGCGTCCCAGAGGTACGTAGATGGCCTCATCAGGCAAGCGAACAGAGCTGATAGTCAGCCTGTTCAGGACGTTTCGCCAGTACTCGTTGCCCCCATGGGCTCCCCAATCGGGGGAACACAGGACCATACGGGAACGTTCCAAGGCCACCTTGGTCAGCACCTTCCCCAGTTCCCTGAACCTGGGGTTCCCGTAGGCCATCCCGAAAGAGGGCCAGTAAAATTTGTAGCTGCAATTCTTCCCCTTGCTGCAGTAAAGGTCCAGTACATGCTGCTTGTCGCTGGCGAACAACTCCACACTTAGGTCTTCTCGAGAGTAACCCAACTCCTTCAGACCTTGGTCTAGGACTTCCCCCAATAGTTGATAGTCCTCAGTTTTGGAGGCCGCCATCATGTTCGAGGGCTCCTCCTTCGATAGTCTCAGGTAACTCGAGGTATGTTCCGACTGCTCCAGTGGCACAGACTCTCTGCCACTGCCGTGGTCCACGTAGAGGAGGTAGGGCGCTTGCAGCGTCAGGGATTTTATCTGGGAGTGCTGTACGAAGAAGTCAGTCCCCAGTACAAAGTCGAAGGCCTCAGTGTCCATCACATAGAACCGATGGGCGATAGTCCGGGAGCCCATAGGTACCTCCACTTCACAGTCCCCGCAGCTGTGCACCACATGTCCATCCCCCATACGTATAGCAGCGGTGGTCATGGTGTTCTTCAGGCTCCCACAAGGTAAAATTTTCTTGGCCACTATAGATATTGTGGCGCCAGTATCCAATAACCCCAGGTATTCGCGTCCCCCTAGTCGGATACGTACCCAAGACACCAGGTCTTGGGTGCCACCAGAGCGTCCCCGTCAGAACTCCGCGGGACAGGTCACCTCGAACCCCTTGTTCCGCAATTTGCGGGCCATCCTCATGAAACGGCTCCTCTTCTTAGCGTTGCCGTCATCACCACCTTCATGCTCACGCTTGGCTCCTTGTTCTTGCTGGGCCTGCGTTTGTGAGCGTGTGGTAGGACCAGACGGCCCTCCAGAGGGCTCGGAGTTCCCCCCTGGATTAGGGTTGCGGTTGCCTCCGTTCTTGTCCTTGTTCTTGTTGTCGGGCTGGCGGTTAGCGCCTCCTCCTCGTCGACCTTGACCCTTGTCTTGCCCTTGACCACGTCCTTTCGACTTGCCCTTGCCGGAGTCGTTGCCTTTGCCTTTGCCTCCACCTTTGCCTGAGCCTTTGCCAGGATCTTCACCTTTAAGCTTCGCCGATAGGCGTTGCTTATGGTAGCACTCATCCTCGTAGTGCTTCCGCTTCCCGCAGGATGCACACGTGATGGTGCACCTGTAATGATCCGGCAGCTTCGCTTTGGCGCCGGTGTTCTTCTCCTGCTGCTTCCCCTGGACGACGAAGCAGTCTCGCTGCTCGCAGTCAGGGGCGTGCTGCAGGTGGCCCTGCTCGTCTCTGGCATCACATCAGAATGGCTCCTTCACGTTCTCCATGATACGGGCGTGGGCGTGTTTGGGGGTAGTCCCCTGCCCAGGTCGGGACCCTTGGTACCCTTTGCCATGGCCTCCAGAACCTCCTCCTCCAGGACGGTAATTGTTCAAGTGCTGGTCGCTCTCCTTCTCCAGCCCCAGCTCCAGGAGTAGCACGCATAGATCCTCGTAGCGGAGGGATCTAGCCTTGCGCTCCGACGTCGAACGGCACTCAACCCATAGCTCTCGGGGGAGCTTGGCCAGCAACCAGAACAGCAGGTCGTCGCTGCTGTAGGAACCGGGCGTCAGTCGTCCAGCCCAGTGATCCAGGTCAGCCAACAGCTCAGAGACCCTGCCAGGTTTGGGGTTGTTGGGCAGCACGGGCAGGTTCTGGATCTCGGCCCTGATGGAGAGGTCGGTTTCGTAGGTCAGGTACTGCCTCTCCAGGGCAACCAACACATCGGCAAAGGTGGCGGAGTTAGTCACGATCTGCCTGACCTGCTTCTCCAGGTACTTGGTCTTGCAGCACTGCAAGAGCAGATCGCACTTCACTCGCCCACTAGCGTGGGTTTGGCCGGTCAGTCGTAGAAACCGGCCAAAATTCTCAGCGAACTCGCTGAGGTCCTTGCCTGTGAACTCAGGCAGGTTCACCACGATCTTGGAAGTGGCAATAGCCTTCGCCTCCTGAGACCTGCGTCCCTCAGGGCGTCGGGTCTTCTTCTTCTTCTTCTTCTTCTTCTTCCACTTTTGGTCCTCGGGGTCCTCCGGGTCATCGTCCTCCGAGGGCGAAGTAGAGGTCATCGACGGCGGCTCAACATCGGAGGGGTCTCCGCCTAGATCACCAGAGCCATAAGGCTCTACGTCCACCATAGCCCTCAAGGCTGTTAGCCCCAGCCGGTCCAGCTCGGCCCTCGTCGAGTTCGTCACGTGGCTGTAGGGCGGCTGGGCCGTTCTCGGCACGAAAGGACTTCTCGGAATAGCTGCAGGAGTCGGCATCGGTCTGCTCCTCAGGCTCCCCAGGGTATTTGTCAACCCTACCGCCAGGTGGTTGGCCTGTACTCGGTGGGGTGACGTTCCCACCGTAGTAGGTGACGCTTGTGGCGGGATCATCAGGGGCTCGGGTTTCTCACGGATCTCTTGAGTGAGGTCGCCCACGATTTTTGAAGTGGCTCCTCTGAGCACCTCGTTGATCTCCGACCGCATCAGGGACCTGTTGGAGGATCTTCCCGATCCTCTACTCCTGCCACCAAGAGATTCAGGTCCTCTCCTCAACCCACTCAAGGTTGCATAGCCAGGTGCATACCGAGGAACATCCACATAGGTTCCAGTAGCGGGTAGTGGATGGGGATATTCAGCCGCATACCATCGCGGCGCAGAGCTGGTAGCCACCGGCTCACTGGCAGTAGTTGCCTCATGGAGCGCAGTGGTAGGTGGGCCCATACCATAGGCGGGGTAGGGAGGCATGCCAGTAAAGCCTGTGCCCTCTGCCATAGGCGGGTTGGTTGTGGAAGTGGATGTTGCAACGGCTGGGAGTGTGGTGGTTAAAGGAGAGGGTGATGCGTGGAGGCCACAAGCGCTTGGTGCGCCTTCGAAGGTAGGGACATTCGTCAGGTCTTGCCCTTGCTCCTCTCCTTCGTCTGCTTCGTCTCCAGCATCCTTCTCGCTCTCTCTCTTCCTCTTAACAGGCTGAGAGACCACCTCTTCGACGGACAGGGCCCCGAAGGCCGTCTCGAGTCCATCCAGCGAGTCCTCAGTCGCTTCCACTGGCCAATGTAAGGGCTCCGCCGAAGGTACAGCGCCAGGTGCTGGCCTTGCCGGTGCCTCAGGCGCTGGTGCTGTCTTCACGTCGGCGTCCTCCTTCCTTGTGTCCATCTTCAGTCACCCTTCTGCTTATTTGTGCCTGTACTCGGCGCACTGGATGTACGGCACGGGGTTGCTGCCGGTGCGCAGAGACAGACTGCCTCTGCTACCAGAAAAGTTTATAGTGGTTTCAGCACTGTGTTTTTGTCTCTCCTGCTGCTTGCTGCTGGTGTAGGGTTGCCTGCTGCTTGTTTTGGAAGATGAAAACCTTTTGTTTGCAGAAATAAAGTCAATCCAGGATAACCCAAGCCAGAGGTGTGCAAGGAGAAGAGAATCAGGATCAAAGCATGAAGGGCTGCAGTGTAAACAGTGAAAGATGAAAGGATATTCACAGAAACTGCAACTCAGGTCAAATCGGAATGCATATTCACAAAGATAGGTGAAATGTTTTGGAAAAGAGTTGGAAAACTGCCGCATGGTCACTCTATCTCCATAGTGCCATCTCAGGAGATGTGCACTCTTTGTTTTGGGTCCCATATGTGCTGAGGTGGCAGGGCATGTGGCGATGAGGTCACTGCCATGTCACATGGGATCTTTCTACTTAGCTAGGCTGACCAGGAATTGAACCCAGGACCTCTCAAAAAGAGGTGCCCAGCCCCCTAGGGTGCATACCACTAGGATAGCTAAGAATTCATGGGAAAACATAGATAAATTCATAGGCTCTGCCTTGGATATGTCAGTTCTCAGCCAACACAGGAAAAGATGATTTGCCTCACATTAAAAGGGGATTAAGGGGTCCACTCCATATCCTGATTGGGTGTTTGGTTCCATAGGTCAAAATGTGTTATCACCAGTTTTGGTGGGACCAATACTAAGATAAAAATGCATGGATGCTCAGTGCATCTCTAATACAACTAGAGTATGCCTCAAAGCATTGGAAAAGCACTTTTTCTTACTTGCCCGATCAATGTCCATATCCGGTGATGCGCACCCGGTACCAGCGTGTCGTACGGATGCGGTGTATCACAATTAATTTATGCCGTATTTGTCGGCTGTTGGTGGCTGTATTTTGCTCAAACTTGATCGCTTCCCGGATCTCGTGCAATTTGTCTTGGGTGACAAATTTGATGCTTTATCACGGTCAAACACGAAAGGAGATGAGTAGTTGGACAGGATATCCAGCACATTTTTTGTTTGGCGTCAATATCTCGCTTGTTGTTCAGTTTTGGCATACATGGCATGGCCTCGATGTGAGGCAAGCAATGTCACGGTAGAAGAACGGTCTGTTATGGACATGTTATTCCATCCAGTTTCCAATCAGGATTTGGATTACTTGCGCACCTACAATGTGTTCTTAATGTTGCAATAGTCGCGTGATGTGATGGCGGAGAAATATTGCGTTCGTTCATACGGTATTTGGTCCTTCTAGTTTGGAGATCTTCCTTCAATTAATTGAGTTCTCTATGGGTACAAATTGTGTCCAAACATGGTCGAACCTTGTGCTTCGTTGTTAACAAATTGTGCACATCTTGTCAAATGTATTTCTCTTTTGCCTCATACATAATGGTTTGGTTTTACACCATTCCAGTGGAAGTTTTAAAGTTATTTTTTGGGCGCTTGCAAAGACCATATCCCGTGCGCACTTGCGTCTTGAATTGGAATGTTTTGATCTTGCTACAAATATCGTGTTCATGGACCTCTTTATTGTACGCCTACGTCCTCTGAACATAGTATTTTACTTTCAACCTGCATATCCTTTTTCTTACATCCCTTAGAGATCTAACACACCAAGACATGTCAAGGTGGATTGCATAGTGGCGTATTGTATGAGGTTTTTGGGGTTGTGTTCGCACAAAGATCTCTTTTGGATGTGTTGGTGGCCATTGAAGGTGGCTTTGGTGAGATTTCAATAGGTACATCATACCCCCCAAAAGCCTGCGACAATGGGCGGACCGAGATAGGTATTTAAAGCCACATGTGCGTAGTTCAAATGTCATGCATGTGATGCCAGTGCCGTTCTATGCGCCTACCTATGCGTGTACCATGGGCATGTGCTATTTTCAGCCTGTTTGCGAAGTTCATCCAAACCTCCCACATCCGTGTAACACTAAAGCTGTCTCCGAGCTTGCGGTTCGTATCTCATTCGCACCGAAAACGTGCACTATGCCGGTAGTCAACATGTGACTATGTTACAGACAAATGTTTATTTCCAAGCCCTAATGGCACCATTCAGTTGCATTTTGTACGAATCGGATGATTGTGCTATCTACCGGTGCTGTATTGCGCATTTGATTACGATTGTCATAAACACGCCAGTCGTAAAACGATTTGTTTACGGTTGTTGTCGTTCCGCAATGATGTTCAAGCAACGGGCACCAAAGGGCCCACATAGAACGCTAGCGGCGGGAGAAACCGCTGGAATATAGAATTGTGTCTGTCTTTGATGGACAACGGTGGCATTGTCACATTGCCTACCCCAATCCGATGGAGAGACCCAATTATGGAAAAGTTGAGGATAATCCTTACCCCAATCCTTTAATGAGTGTCATCATTTTGTCCATAGGTTGGACTTTGGTGGAAGAAAACCTTTCTAGGGTCAAAACGTGCACTTGACATTGTAGCCGCGTGGACTATTGTTTGAAACTCCTGCTACATTTTGTGGTGATTGTGTATTATTGAGAAGTGGTGTCTTTGGACTTGGCTAACAGTTCGGAGCAAAAGGCTTCTTCAAAAAGCGCCATTCAAGCAGAGTTTGGACAAAACCCTAGGGTTGCTGTGCCGTGATGAATTTTTAACTTTGGAAATGGGTACAAATAATAAAACATCGGTTGCAGTGTGGCCCGTTGAACTGTATACCAAACATTTGTTTCTTGAATCCATATGCAAATGCAACTTTTGCCCCATTGTTAGCAATATGTGGTTATGGAGTGAGGAAACATCGACCCTATGTAATGCCAAGCTCTATTTGCTAGTGGCATACTCGCCCATGAGGGCCTAAATCTGGCTGGCAAATGGTGCAAATCTCATTTTTTGAATTACTTTGTCCTCTATTTTTTCCACATGTGTGTGGGCTTGCTTGCAAAGCCGAACCCAAGGGCAAGGGCATGTGTTCTTTGCACATTAAGATCCCAAAGTTTAGAATCCTATAACCCCCCCCCCATGGGGGGGGTGTTAGGTAGGAGGGGGTTTTAGTGCAAGTTTGCCACCAAAAAAACCAGAGATACTGCAATTCTGACTAATCACAACTGTTGCAATCTTGATGCCCATAGATCTCAGATCTTGCAGTTTTGGCACCCCTTGGAGACAACTCTGCAATCCAAAGATGGCATCATATCTTTTGCCATTCTGCTTCTCCAAAGAGCAGCTTTTGCACTTCAGACACCCAGAAACCGCAATTGTTACATTTGTGAAGCCCCTAAAACGTGTGCCTTTTTTCCAATGATGACATGCCTACACCTGTTGCCATTTTTTGTGCACCAAAATCAGATGACCACCCTGGATCACCACTTCTGCCATCATGACACCCCATCTTAAAATCATTGCAACTTCTTCCACATCACAATGCCCAGATGACAGATTTCTGCACTTTGCATGCCCACAGAACTTGACCTACCACAGTGGCAGGGCAGAAGGGCCAGAAGGGCCTGTGCAACACGACAGATCAGCCACCCGGAGTACACTCATTGCCACCCGGCATCATGATGCGCACCCAATAAATTGCAATCTCAATTTGTGGCATGGAGACCATGGAACATGCTGCACCAACACATTTGTACAAGGGTCCAAAATTAGACACCGGTGTTGCATGTGCGGTGCAAGCTGGGACAAGTAATTGCAAATACCAGTTCTCAACCGAGGAACACAAGAAATCATAAATAATTCGACCCCATCCATTGAGTTGACCTGCAAAAACAACAAAATCCTGATCAATGTCATAGTCAGTTCTCATCCATTAGGCAATAAAACCACAAATCAACTGGTGCTCCTGACAGAGAGGATCACTGACAATCACAAATGGCCCCTGGGCGGCCGCGGCGGGTTGCGCTAATCGTTGTGCTTAAAATCCCCAGATACATCGAGATTGACCAGTACTGTCATGTAAACAAAAGGCATGTTGAACAATGCTCAATGCCACAACCACAAGATTTTGAATCATGCTGCTGAATCTGCCGTCATGACACCTGATTTCTGCAGTCGCTGCAATTCATCAACACAATGCGGGCACTCAGAACACCAGATCTACTGTGAGAGTCCCTATGCATTTCAGCCATATGTTCTGCCCTTACAAGAATACAGTGAAGGCCATTCCCCGTCCGTTACTTGCCTATGGGTTTTCTTTGATAAGGCGCTCGCCCGATCTGCTCGTATACCGAACAGATCCCAATCGTCGTGTCGCTTTGGAAGCAGATGTTGGTACCAACACACCTTCCCAAATGAGTCCAATACCGCATCGCCGTCTGTGGTAACAACACAGCCACCGGGTCAAGTACAGCCGCCGTGTCCGCAACCAGAGCTGCCTCGCAAAGTGGGCTCCGAGGATCCGCAAACAGGACCTACTAAAGCGCCGGAGATAATGACGGAGGAGCTGCCGCCGGGGTCAGAAGAGGTGTGCGCCGAGCCACGCAAAGAGTCCTGGAAGGAACGGAGGTCCCGGGTCCGACGCCTTCAACGAGTCGCTGACGCTCCAGAGGACGCGATGCTGAAAGAAGCAATCCAACGCAATGAGTTGCTGATTCAAGAAGCTAATGTACGTCGAGAATTGTGGACTGACTACACTCAACGTGAAGCACGTGCTCTAACGGCCAAGGCACCGCTGAAAAAACCGAACTGTTCGGCGATGCAAGTCAAAGGCTCCACGCACAGCTAAAGCGCTTTACCCAATGTAGGACTTTCATCCAATTGTTCGATGAGTCTTTCCACGCTGTCCGTGCTTTGGCAACCAAAATGTTCACAGTGACCATGCTCGAAGAACATGGATCGTATCGGATGCAAATGCAGCAAAGCTTCACCAAGAAGCTCAGCGAGATTTCAGAAGAAGCGAGCGTACCACCAGAATGTAACAACTTCAGCCATCCACATGTGGACACCACTGTATCTCACTGGACTTGGCACGGGTCCCTGACAGGCATCCCCCAAACTTTCAGGCACCCTTGCCTGAGTGGCATGCCCTTGGGACTGGGCTCCTTGCCAAGATCAGTGGGTGTTCCTCCCTCCCCCTGCCCTCACACTGCCGTTCTACGTTGACGGAGATTGTAAATCACCAAATGCAAGTCGATTGAGACTGCGGTTGTGCTCCTGGGTTTGACCTGCTCCCTTTGCCTCCAGCACCTGACAAAGGGCGTGAACTATGGGGTATTGGGGGCAGCAGAGTGGCCAAGATGGTTGCGGAGTCTGTGGCTGCGGGGCTTTGTGTTTGCCGCATGGCGATCAGGGCCCAATCGATGCTGTGCCAACAAATCACAAAGGGTGTATTTCAGATTTCTTGACAAACGACTCTGTTACAGACTCTAGATTTGGGGGATTGTACGCCGTGAGGGCGCTTGGTTTGGCTGCTCAGGGGCCTACAGGAAGTGGAAATATTGCCTGCGCACGTTCGCATGGCTGCCACTGCCGCCGGTCCGGTCACCAGGTTTACGCCAGCATGCGCCCACTGCTGCGACAAAATCGATGGGGGGGCAGACTTGGTTGAACAGGGGACCCGTCCCAGGCGCGGCAACATCAATGCGAGGGTAACCCAAGCCTTTCTACAGCTACTTTCCACTGCTGCGTCACGTTCTTCAGCAGTGTCAAAGCCATGTCCTTCATCTGCAGACTGTATTGCCGAAGGTCAGTATTGTCCAGCTTGTGAAGCAGATCATCCTGAAGCACGCAAAGCGAAGGGCATCTAACACAGTGCAGGATGAAACCCAGAAACACACATGACCAGCACAACAACACCAGCGGCGGCAAAACACACGGAGGCGGCGCTCCATGGCCCAGGCAGGGGTGGCAGCCGCGGCAGAGAAAATGCAGCAACAATATTGGCATGGCTCACACACCCCGTCAGGAGTGCCATTGCAGGCCCGGCGGGGGCAGAGGAGGCAGGCGGTGGCGCACAGGGCGGCACAACTGCGTGCCAGCAGGCGCCGATGTGAAGACGCAAACCGACCCACAGTTCCCCAGGCCTGGGCCAGAGGAGGGCACACCACGCTGTCGAATTGAATCACCTTGTCCCAGAGGCTGTACCAATAACTGTACCGCATCCAGTAAACGAACGAGTCCAGGTCGTCAGCGTTGGGACTGTACGAGTGCTGCCCTGACACGTGCAGAAGGGGGCGTGAAGTGGTACGGGGTTGATCCTTTGCTCATGCGGTAGGATTTGGGAGAACCGCTGGGCTCTATGGCGCTTCACCCCGTGCATGCCAACCGCTTCCCTGGCAATGGTGTGGCGGGTGCATTGTCGGTCGCAAAGAGGTGGGTTTTGTGGCTTGTGTGTGTGTGCTCAGGGCCAGCCATGGGCTGTTCGAAAGCCGGAAGAATTGCTTTTGCACCGTTTTTCGGAGGAAAAGGGGCAAAGTGGGTTTTCGTGGCCTGCAAGGTCGGATGGCCGCCCCCTACAAAAAACTGCTTGAAGCCCTCGTCGTGTGGCTTTCACCGCATTTAGCCACGGAGTATGTGCTCCCGAAAAAAGGGGTTGAGTTGGGTTGGGTTCGGCAAAAAGACATGCTTCGTAGCATCTAAAGCCCCTTCTGTGGCCCGTCTGAAAGCACCAAGTTCACTAGTTGCATCCCCCGCTGCATTCTTCACGGGCGCGACCCCTGGACGGAAGCGGCACTAGAGGCCCTACCTCCCGTGTCGCGCCGTCGCACTCCTCCGCGCTCTTCCCTCGTACCCTGGCGGTGGCTCGCTGCTGGCATGTGCGGGTGTGTGTGGCGCGGTGCGGTGCGGTGCCTTGTGCTTGTGGTCCCCTGTGCCCCCCTGTGCTGGTGTTTGTGGTCCGGCTTGCGGTACCGTGGGCTGTCGGTTCCATGTGTTCTGCATGGCCTGGTGGCACTTGCCCTGGGACTGTGCTGTGTACTGGTGCTGGGGGGCTTTGTCCTGGTGGTGTTGGGGCATCGTCTCGGGTGTGGGGTGTTGGTGCTATGGGCCCACTGCCTCCCGGTGCTGCTGGTTGGGGTCCTGGGGTGCATATTGGCCTTGGTGCCAACAAGGGTCCCGCACATGGAGCGACAGGCTCAGTCGGTGCTGTCCGGTCGTTGTGCCTGAACCGGTTGGGCTGGTTCCGAGCGTATCTGTTCTCGGCGCGCATGTGTCGTTCCTGAGTGGCCCTGCATCGGTCAGGCCCTCCACTGTCTGCTCGGTCACGCTGTGCCGCTGGCTGAAGTGGTCGGTTTTGTCCGGGGGGGTTTCGCTCGTGGGCTGGGCTGTGGGTGGCTGCACGCAACTCTCTTCCATGCGCCACTACACGCAAGACCCACGGCACAAACACTCGCGTACAGGGTGGAAGGGGGGGGGGGAGGCAAGTTTGCCAGGGGATAAGTTCGGAAGGGGAAAATCTCGCCACCTCCAGGACTCCTGAAGCTTGCTGTTATTTCCTGGTGGGCTCTGGATGGTTCGTCGTAGGTCCCAGTGGGCACTTTCAAAATCTTGGGCAACACGACATTCCAGTGCATTCCAGTCACACAACCGCTGCATGTTGCAAACAAACACATCTTTGTACCAGCCCTCCGCCTGTTACACTGCTGCACATTTCTGAATTCTCACTTCTCACCTGCATCTGAATTTGCAGTGAAGTTGTTGGTCCACGCCGCAAAAATTTCGCCGTGGGAAAAATTTCGCCACTTTCTTAATGGCAAAAATTTCCCCGCGAAATTCTCCCCTCCCGAAATTTCCCATGTAACCGAGGTTGGTGATGGCAAATGGGCCTGCTGTTGAGACCATGGCTGGAATTGGTGTGGTTGTGGCTGTGGGCCATCGCTCACCTGCTGGGGCTGAACGAATGCACTGTGTTGCACCCGGGGGTAGGCCGCCTGCTGCGGGTGTGCGTTGTGGGATGGTTGTTGTTCTGCAGCCGGCACTGGCTTCTGGTCCTACCGGTAACCTGCCCCTCGCCGCAGTCTTCTGATGGCGGGGTCGGTGGGCTACTGGGAAAATCGTTGCCATGAATCCTGCGGGTTCTGGTGGCACTGGCTGGGCTGAGGAGCGGAGTGACGCCTGGTGTCTTGGTATTGGTCCATGAATGCCGTGGGCTGTCGGTTCCATGTGTTCTGCATGGCCTGGTGGCACTGGCCCTGCGACTGTGCCGTGTACTGGTGCTGGGGGGCTTTGTCCTGGTGGTGTCGGGGCATCGTCTCGGGTGTGGCGTGACCTTCCTCTTCCTCCTTGGCCTATCCTTCCCTCTCTACTCCCTTTGTTGGCACCGTAGGCACAGCCGACCACGGGAAAAGGAGGAAGAGAAAGGACACAGGGTGGTGAGAGGCCAATGGGCACCACCACCTACAGAGGGAAAGGGTCCAAGGGAAGGGCAGCGAATGGCGATCGGCCAAAAGGTGCCGCCAGCTGCAGACGAGAACAGCACACCATGGCGACATGCCAAACCCCTGCACCCGGGGGGCAGTGGTGGACAGGCGGCCTGTCGCAGGCCTGAGGCTGGGCGAATTCCCACCATCCCCCGACCAACAGAGCGTGCGAAGCAGCTGCTGACGGCCCATCTAGGCCTCCACTTGCCCAGCCCTCCCACTGCCAACGCCCCCCCCCCCCCCTGTCTACGACTACGCTCAGCACCCTGGCACCCTGGCGCCCCGGCGCCAGCCCTGACTACCGGGTATGGACATCATGCGCTCGGAATGTCATAAAACAATTAACAATATATCTTGTGCATGTTCAGAGCGGGCCGTTCGCATGTTTCACACCCACACTTCCCTGTGCTCCCATGGCCCACACGCCCATCACGTCTCAGTGACCGGCACAGTCGGTACACGAGACGACTGAGGAGGCCAGGGGGTGAACAGCAGCTTGCTGCGCGCCCCCTTCAGCAAGCCCCTACTCTGGGCCTGCGAACACAAACAGACTCTGACCTTCGAGACCCCCTCGATTGTGGGCCAGTCTGCAACAGTCCTGTGGTTATACCCGTACGTGTACAGTTGTGTACACTTCACTCACTCCAGCTACGTACAGTTGCATACGCTGGGCTGTGAAGGCCGCACACCCCTATGCACGCTTAAGATGGGGTGGAACGAAATGTGCAGGGGGGAAACCTTTGGGTGCTCAAGAATTTTGCAGAGGTTTTTCCTCTTCAGAAAAATTGGTGCTGGTGGAATCTCTGTTAAAGGGTACTGTTTTGCAACAACTGACCCCCCGGTCTTTCTGGGTTTGTTGGCGCCCCGTGAAGCCGAGCACCGTGCATTACAAGTCCTTCAACGCGCCCATCAGCAAACAAGGTGCCCAAGTAATATGCTGAGCTGCCGCATGTCCTTTGGAGCCAAAGCCTCAATGCCTGTGGCGTATCCCAACCATCACGACCATCCGCAGCGGGGACCATGTCAAGGCTTGGGTCTGCTTCTGGGTTCGCGTTGTACAGCAGCTTTGGTTGACCGAGCGGATGAAATTGCATGACCCCCACCCCTTTGGTGTTGTACAAATCCACACCATCATTGGACACAACCGGCACCGAGGGGGCTCCGCGTCCGAAACAAGACCCGTGTACGGTTGTGTACGGTTGGATAGATGGAGGCCGTACAGTTGCGTACACCGCGGGCCGGCTGCCCTGCACAGTTACGTGCGGTTTGTTGTAGACGTTGCATGCGAAGATAACCACAGAACTGGTGTGCAAGGTTTGCACCGAGCAACGACGGGGACCGAATCAAAACCGAAGTTTCGGGCTGCCCCTGGGACCCTGCGGACCCAATGGCGGCCCAACATTGCATCCATCATTTCGGCCCAATACCAGATTTCCCGACGAAAAAGAAGAAAGGGGGGGGGCAAAACTGTTGCCCCCCCCCCCCCCAATACCGGACACAACCCCACAGACAACGTGAGGTGAAGCAAGCAGGTGTGCCAGCGCCTCCCCATCCCAGGCCCACACACGAAGGCACGGCAGTATATCCTGCTCGCTCGCCTGGGGACCCCCCCCCCCATCCTCATTGGAGACCCCCACTTCTCCGACTCGCCAAGAATCAGACAGAAGATGGAAGCTTGGGAATCCTCCATTGGAGGGTCCCAGATCCCATGAAATTGGTCCCACACACCCCAGACCCGCCGACCTGCGTGCGTGGCCTTGCGGTTTCTGGACTCCAACGCATCCACTTCGCTTGGGCTGCAATACTTCGGCTGCAGCATGCGGTCTGGACACAAATCTGGAGGGCAGCCAGGAAAATGCTGCTGTTCGGAGCGGTGCGCAAGGGAGGGGCATGCAGAAGCGAGTAGACTCAGACCGTTGTTGCGTAGATGAACAAACTGCATCACATCAGTATCAGAACTGTCTGTTGCGTGCTCACGGACATCATCGAGCATCAGCATCATGGTCACATGCAGCGGAAAACATTTTCACCTCCATCTCATGCAGAACACTGAAATGTTGCACTAGACACGGACAGGGCGGTCCTCAAGGGGGAAAAAAGGTGCTCCAAAACTGCAGTTTTGCAAAAACACCGTGTGTAGCTCATGTATTCAACCACGGTTGGCGGTTGGCGGCCGGTGGCGATTCTCGGTTGGCGGTTGGTGGTTGGTGGCAGTTTGCGGTTGGCAGTTGGTGGTGGTTGGCGGTTGGTGGTCCCTGGGGGCGGTCGTTGGAAAGAAAATTGGGCTCCTTGAGGACTGCCCTGGACATGCCCTGGACACGGGTCAAAATAATGAAAACATGGGCCAAAATAATGAAAACAGGCGGAATGCGCAGGAGCGGCCAACTGAGATGCTGCACGGAATGCACATCACGGACACCTCTCCATTCATTATTGGGTGATGCGAAGGCCTTGGGCAGGCGGGAGTGACCTCCCTAACGAGGGGCTTCACCCTCGGCACATACCCAGAGAATGCAGGAATTTGATAGTCGGCAGGAACACTGGCATCCCGAGGGCAAATGCTTCGATCCCTGAAATACTGTTGCACAATGAAACCGGAAGGGATGGGCTGCACGCGACGGAAAGGGGGCGCAAAGGGCTCAAAGCTGCACCACACATGCAGAGGGTGTTTCTGCACAGCGCATGCACAGCGCGGGCACAGCGCACGATAGTTATGCTACTTTCCCATGACCACCCTGGGATCCGCCCACCCTTGGGGAAGCACATCTGCACATGGCAGGAAAAAAAAGCAGTATTTTTTGGTCAGTTCTCATTGTCTGAATGCCCCCGCCTCAGGCAATTTCAGCCTCTAGTCCTTGGGTTTGTATGGCCGGTAATTCAGGCTGTTCGGTGGTGCCTTAGACAGTTTGAAGGACATGGTAACATACAAAAGCATTGAACCACGTCCCAAACTGAGCTGTTGTGAAAGACGGAAATCCGATCTGGTCACAACACGTTATATAAATGCCACATTAGACAGCCATGTGACATATTGAAATAAATATGTGGCTACTCAAGGGCATCAATGTCACAGGAATGCTCCCACAAACAAATTGCACTCAAATAAAGTTTGCATGTAGAGCATTCCGATGTCTCTGTTTTGCCACAAACCTGACAAAGATAGGTGTCATCATTTTCCTCATCAACCTCAGGGGCTTTGTCCTCTCTCCAAATGGAATTTGGAATGTGCTCCCATGAGCCTCAAGGCTGATACCGTTTTTGCCTCCTCACCATGAACTTGGTGAAATGCAAGAGGATGCGCGTATTGGCATGCAAATCCTAATGGGGCCCCTCCCAAATGTCACACACAACCTTCCAATACCACAGGCGGGCGAAGAAATGTTCCACCCGTTTTCAAACAACAATGATGCCCCGGGTATCACGAAGTATGGGTTTCTAGTACGGCCGCATGCCCCAAAATAGCCTACTTTTCGCACAGCGCACGCACATAGCACGGTACGCCCCTGCAATCTCGAAAACATGGATATGCCCTGTCCACACACACGCCGCGTACCATCCAAGGGCACACCAAATGAATTGTCCACAGGTCCATCACATGTCCTGTGCTCTGCGGCGGAGGGGGGGGGGGGTGCCATGAAAGCGGAGTGAGTATGCCGATTGGTACTTCTGGGTGTGCATACTTGTTGACCTTTTGAAGAGGGAATCCTCAATGTGTGGATGGGGGGTGGGTTGGCCACCCATTGGGTTGGGGCTGAAGGGGGATGGCGTTCAAAAAATGTAAGAAGCGGGGAGCCTGCTGACGCCACCGGACAATGTCCTCGCCTTGGAACTGCCTGAACCCCAGTGGTACATGTTCCATAGGCACCTTTCTGATATGAGAAAGGATGAGTATGGTCACCGACACCTATGCACCCTGACCGGCCCGACGCAGCCAGCAACGGTCTACACACAGGCTCTCGTCAAACTGAAACGGTGAACCCGACATCTGCAAGAGGGGTCATCGGTGCGCATTCGACACACACAATTCAAATGTTTGACAGTCAGCCTTGGAGATTCTGGAATCCCGTGGTTGGCCGGGAAGGGCCCAAGTGCCAAACCCTCAGAGCAGCCGGTACTGGAAGGTTCCTGCTGCTGAGTTGTGGTGCACGTTCGGAGCATGTCCTCCGCATACAAATCTGGAGAGTACCCTGTGTTGGGCCAATGTGGACCCAACGTTGGCCCAACACCACCATTTCAGGCCAATACCAGATTTCCCGACGAACAAAGAGGGGGGGGCTGGAGGCGAACCTCTTGCTGCCCCCCCCACTCCCATACCGGACACACACAACCCCACAGTGGGCACTTTCAATGTGTAGGCTGCTGTGCAGCACTCAAATCTGGCAGTTTGCACCTAAGCAGTCGCTGGGGGGTGGGGTGGGGTGGGGGGGGTCTAAAAAAATCCGAATCTACAAATTCTGACGCGACAAAACCCGTGCCATTTCTCAAAAAAGAGCGAATAAATTACGCCGGGTTGGCAAAGGTTGCTCATGAGAAACAGTGGACGGTTGCTGTGATTTCCTGGAAGACCTTCCCGGCGCATCCACCAGCACTCTTGTCTGCACCCCTTTGAATGCCATGGGAATACTACAAATGAGGAAAGACCACCTCAGCACTTTCGTGACTTCCATGGGAGGCCAATCATCATGAACCAAATCCTTTGGCATGGCAGAAGTGAGCAAAGGCACAGCCTGGCCCGTACCCGTGCAAATCCTTGAAACCACTCAACAAAGTGCACACAAAAATCTCGCACAGAATTTGTGACCCGGATATTCTACGCTGCATAGCCCCCCGGTCGCCTTTGTCCCGGACGCCCTATTGCACCCCATCTGCCATGGAGGATCGCCAAGGTCACACCGTGACTGGGATTCAAGGGACCCTCAAAGCCGAGAGGTTACATTGCTGCGCACGGTTCACATGCCAAAGAGGCGGCGAGGGCGCCAAAAGCAACCTCCTGGGCACCGCAACCACCGAACACCCCAGAACCTGCGCAAGAAATCAATGCACAATGAGGGCACCACCTGTAGAGCCCTCCGTCTGCGGGAAGGCGCACGGGGTGTGCCATTGGCCCGAGGAGGATGTCCGTGTGCACGTTCCCGATAATCCGGGTGCATGCACACAAACACGGGGTACACGTGTAGACACGGCGTGTGCATGACCCAACAGAGCGGGGCACATGAATATGTCATACCTCATAGAGTTGTACGGTAACATCACCAGGGCTGAGTGGTCTCTCAAATCCGCATAGTCATAGGTCCCCTTTTTTGCGATATAAGAGTAGTAATATCTGATTCCCATAATTCTGTCAGCATGGTGGGTTTGGTGGGAGCAATCCTTGTGACAGGGCCCGGGACAGGGCCTGAATGTGGAGTCCGCAACCAAACCACACAAACACACACACACACTGCATGAGGTGAGATCAAGCGCACAGCGATAGCACGGCAGTGATCGTCAAAACAACTCGTCAGGCCAACATCAAAGTAAAGTCATGGAGGCTAGGCGCCTTTCTGACGGACAGTGAAGACACACACACACACACACACACACACACACACACACACACACACACATACACACACTTAGTGATAGTGAAGGGAACAAGAACCAACAGATAACCAATGTGGATACAAGTGCACCGGGAGGCACTGTGGGTACAAGTCTCCAGCATCCTCATCAGAGGAGCAAAAAATGCTGGCCCTCAGACGAGCAGGCGACTGACAGCCGTGGTGCTGTAAGTCGGAATCAGTGAAGGGAACAAGAACCAACAGATAACCAATGTGGATACAAGTGCACCGGGAGGCACTGTGGGTACAAGTCTCCAGCATCCTCATCAGAGGAGCAAAAAATGCTGGCCCTCAGACGAGCAGGCGACTGACAGCCGTGGTGCTGTAAGTCGGAATCACAGACACACGTTCACACATACACAAGAGAGTAGCAGGAACAGACAACAGCATTGCAGATGACCGGTGCTCGGGACTCACTCCCACTCGGGTTTGCCCGAGTCATTCCTCTTCAATGGCGAGCACCTTGGTGTGACGTCTCACTGACATCGCCATCATCACGGAGGGGTAAGTCGCTGCACCAAGGGTCCGGTCGCAAAACAGCAAGACACGCATGCACGCACAGCTGGTCAAACGGCCCTCACCTTCTCTGGCCATGGGTGTAACCACCCAGGCACACACACACACACACTGGAGTGTCCTATATCGTGCCTGTGTTGGTATGCCTGCACGCTCGTGTATGTGGCTGTGGTGTGTGCTACCCCAGCGGTTGAATCACCGGGCTCGTGCCGTGAAGGCGCCGGTTCGATTCCCGCTGTGCGTGTGGCCGCACTGCCGAAGAAAAGACTGCAGGTGCCCGGCTGCAGTGAATGCGCCCCCCTCCCCACGCTGCCGGGCTTCAAGACCCGTAACCCGCGCGCGCTGCCTAAGGGGGCGGTGGTGCGTTTTTTGTGGCCTGTGTCGGGGGTTGGGGGCGAATGAAAAAAATAGCAAGGCGCACCTCCCGCTGCCGGTAGACCCGGTTGCCGCGTGTGCTGTTGTAGGGGGCGGTGGTGCGTTTATGACGACAGGAGGGATCGAACCTCCGCTATAGGCTCACGAGTCTATGTATCTGACCACTGGACCACTCCAGGCCTCTTACCCTGCATTGCGTCCACATACACATACACACACACTCAAGCACACTGCCACCTCCGTGTTGAGCCTGAAAAACACGTCCTCGGTGGCTACAGTAAGTAAGGCTCTATAGGGTTGAAAAATTGGAAAAACAGGACATGAGCTCGCTGAGTACAGTACTCCCTGCGATGCACCTGGATGGGCGACTCGAGCCCCCCACCTGTAAAGCCGCGGGCGAGTGCACAAAGCCCCATGCCCCCTTACACGGCCTAGTGCACCGCATGGTGTAGTGCACGCATGGACTGCAGTCAGAGCAGTGTGCATAACAGCACTGAACGCACGCCGTAGCACATAAAACCCGTGTCTACCCAAACGTTCCGGCACTAGGTGAACTGTGGAGGGGTCTACAAATCCGGGCTCTGAGGAAGAGTAGATAGCCATGAAGGTACAAATTAAACACTGACTGCAGGTAGCAGTTGGTGCCAGCAATCCTTACTTTCACTCCCCCGGCACTCCCTGGGGGGTCCCACCCGGCCGACACGTAGCCGTGTCAACACACCCGGGATATAACCTCAGTACAGTACAGGTGGTGTCCAGAGCGGCAGATAGCAGTTGGTGCCAGCAAACCTCATTTTCGCCTAGGGAGTACTCCAGTGCATAACCGTATATTGGGGGGGGAGAGAAAAAGGTACCGAAGATGTGCAGCATACAACAGGGTGCAGAAAAAGGAAACTGAAAGATGGAAAGAACGGAGCATTGAGCACCAAACATTTCACTGCCGAACGGTCACGGGGGTGTGCCAACAGCAGACCACACACTTAGTGATAGTGAAGGGAACAAGAACCAACAGATAACCAATGTGGATACAAGTGCACCGGGAGGCACTGTGGGTACAAGTCTCCAGCATCCTCATCAGAGGAGCAAAAAATGCTGGCCCTCAGACGAGCAGGCGACTGACAGCCGTGGTGCTGTAAGTCGGAATCAGTGAAGGGAACAAGAACCAACAGATAACCAATTTGGATACAAGTGCACCGGGAGGCACTGTGGGTACAAGTCTCCAGCATCCTCATCAGAGGAGCAAAACATGCTGGCCCTCAGACGCACACACACACACACACACACACACACACACACACGCCTGTAGTATACCATATCGTGCCGCACAAACAGTGAGTGTTCTCTTGCAGTGTAGAGCGGTGCAGAGTAGGGCAGGGCATTGCAGTGCAGTGCAGTGCAATGCAGTGCAATGCAGTGCAGTGCAGTGCAGGGCAGCACAGTGCAGTGCAATGCAGTGCAGGGCAGCGCAGTGCAGTGCAATGCAAGGTAGTGAAGCGCCAAGACGACTGGGTGTAGCTCTTTGCACCTATACCCAGACAGAAGCCCAGTGGTACATGTTCCATAGGCACCTTTCTGATATGAGCAAGGATGAGTATGGTCACTGGCACCTATGCACCCTGACCGGCCCGATGCAGCCAGCAACGGTCTACACACAGGCTCTCGTCAAACTGAAACGGTGAACCCAACATCCGCAAGAGGGGTCATCGGTGCGCATTCGACGCACCGATGTCCAACCACTCCTGGGCACTGTGCACCCAACAACCTAGTGGGTCGTGCCGGGACACATGTAAACAAAACACATATCTTGCTCCAAAAACAGATTGCAAAAAATCTCCTGATCGACTGCCATGTGGCCTCAAAGCGATTTATTACTGCAAAACATTCAGGGCCACCGTGCTGGACCACAAGCTCCAGCTGGCTTGCATAAAACAGCAAAAGAACACACCCAACCACAACCAAAGCTAGTATTACGAAAGTGGAACTGCCAAAAATGTGACAAAAGAGCACCAAAACGAAGAGCGGGACAAAGGCGTATACCCATATGCATAGTCGAACACAAACGAGAGCTCACGAAGCCAAAAACGAACCTAGAGACAAACTCCAAGTTTCAGATGACAGATCAAATTTGCACATAACACACACATGACAAACGAAGCTGTCGCGAGAGAACCGAAACAACACGAGCAAGTTGAAAAAGACAACAAGACAACAGCAAAACACAAAGCACAGAGCAGACACACCCATAAAAAGGAGTGTCTCACTGGTCAAACAACAAATCATTCTGCACTGTAACCCACTTCAGATTCTGAGCATTCCTACTCAGAGCACAAACAAACGAGGTTTGAGGTTTGAGGTTTGAGGTTTGATTTTCCGGGTACTAGACGCCTTTCGGCCCCGGGGGGCCACCTGGTCGGGCCGGGTGATATCCTCCCCACCGGGTCCTAGTGGGGGGCCCTCCAAGACGCACCTCCTGCCTGGTGGCGGAGTCCCCCGGGTTCACAGAGCTCGGAGCCCCGTCCTTCCCCGGCGTCCCAGTTTCGCCACTCCCCGGTCAGTGCATCAATTCGCAGCCGTGGCTGCGGGCGCTTACCCACTGCGTCGCCCCCCTAATGCGTGGTCGCCCGGGGCGCCGGCGCCGCCGGGCCCGTGCTACTGGCTTGTCGCCAGTGGGACCCCCTTGGGCTGGCGCGGAGGCTGCCTAGCCTAGGGGTTGGGGAGTGGCGCTGTGCGTCACTACTGCCTTGGCGGGCGCAGTGCCCCGTCTGTGTGTGCGCGGCGCTCGCGGCCGGTTCGGGGGGGTTCGGGCCGGCACCTGGCGTCGTGTCTCTTTCGTTTCCCCCTCTCCGCCCCGCGTGTTCCGCGCTGCGTGTGGCGGGCCGTCCCGTCCGGGTGTCCCTTACCCTCGCTCGCTGGTACGCCATTCCATGCGGTCTGTGCGTTCCGCGCGCTCGGTCCGGTTGCCCTTCCGGTAGTCCCCGCGTGTCCCTTTCGTGTGTGTGCGCTCGCGCTCTCGCGGTGTCTGCTTTCCCCCCCCCCGCTGGGTGGTGTGGCGCGCGCATCTCGCGTGGTCCCGGCACTGGGCGCTGGTAGGGCCGTTCCACGTGGTCCGTGCCCCTCCGCGTGTCCTGCCCCGGTCCCTTGCTCCGTCTGGCGTGCTTGGGGGGGGGGGGGTCCGGTCCCGGTTCCCCCCTACTTGGCTTGGGGTTGTGGGGGCGGCGGCAGGGCGTCCCCGGGGGGGTGCCTTCGACCGTTGCGTGGGGCGTCTGGGGTCTTGCGCTCCTCCTCCCCCGACTGCCCGTCCACTGGGTGGGCTGTCGGGGTCCGCGTTGTGGGCGCGGGCGTGCGGGTGTGGGGGCCCTGCTCTGTCCCTGTGGGGGCTGCGCGCCGCGGGGCCGGTCCATGGCGTTCTTACGCTGGGGGCCGGATGGGGGGGGGGGGGCGTGCGCCGTTTCCTCCGGCTGTGCGGCCGGGGCGGGGCCCGTAGGGCGGGGGGTCGCTCTGCCTCTTTCCGTCCCTCTGCCTTCCCTGGGCAGGCAACAAAGCGGGCATCACTGGCGTTGTGCTGTCCCTGGGGGGCGTGGCCCCCCATACCACTCCGGTTCGTGCTCACCCGGCTTCTCTGGGTACGATCCGTGCGGCGTCCCGGTGCGCAGGCGTGGGCCCGCTTGTTCTTCGCGGCCCCCATGTGAGCCGGCGGCTGGGGCAGGGGGGCGGGTCACACTCCGGCTCCCCTCTCGGGCGGGGGGGGCCCATCCCCTCTGCCTCGGGGGGTGGGGGCCGGGGCCCCCGCGGCTGGCGGGCTGGTGGGGGGGCGGGGGGGGGGGGGGTGTCGCGCCGCGGCCTCCCTGCTCTCGCTCCGGGCGGCGGCCTGCGGTACTCCTTTCTGGCCCTCTCCGTGTCGCCGGCGCGCTCCCCTCCGGCGCGCGCGTGCGGTCGGGGCTGAAGTGCCGCCCCGGGGTGGGGGGGGGTGAGGGGCGGCCCGTGGACCGCCCCCCCGGGGGCCCCAGCTGACCTGAACCCCCCCTCTGCCACCTCGGAGTGGGCTGTGGTTACGGGAGGGTCATGTGGGGCGCGGCCTCCTTCCCGTTTCGTTGTGCGCGTTGCTCCTGCACGCCGGTGTGGGTTCGCGGGAGCAGGTCCAGCCGCCGTTGCCCTTACCGCGTCGCCGTTCCTCCTGAGGGGGGGGGCGCCCCCCCGGCCCTGGGGGGGCGGAGGGCCGCGCCTGTGGCTCCCCAGCTGAGGTGGGTGCGGGGGGGGGGGGGTGGGGGGGCCGCCCCCCCGCCCGCTCTCGGGCCTGTGTGGGAGGGGGGGGGGTTTTGGCATGACGCCATGATGTGATGATCTCGTCTGCAGCTGACCCTTTCCTTCCATAGGCGGTGGTGCCCATCAGCTTCTCACCACCCTTTGACCTTCCTCTTCCTCTTTGCCCTAACCTTCCCTCTCCCCTCCCCTTTCCCTTCCCTTGGCCTTTCCCTCTATAGGCCACCGTGCCCATCGGCCTCACCACACTCCTTCCCTTCCCTTTCCCTTGGTCGGTTGTGCCAACGGACCAAGGGGGGGGGGGGGGGAGTGGGGGGGGCCCTTTGGTCCCCTGGCGATGCCTCCTGTCGGCCGGGGGGGGGGGGCATGGCAGTCCTGGCCCCGGGGGCCAGCCATCGGCCGGGGGGTCGCGCCCTTCCCCCGCCCCCCTCTACCGAGAGCCGGATTCTCGCGCAGGCCCTCGCTGGGGCCCCTCATCCCCCGGCCGTTGTCGCGCGGCGCCGGCCGGTCGGGGGTGGCCGTGAGGGTTAGCGGTCAGTGGTTAGCGGGCTGCGGGGCAGCAGGTTCCCCCCCGCGCTCGTTGTCTCCGCACTCCCTCCCGCGGGAGGTGGCGCGCCCTCTTGCGTCGTGCCGTACCGTGTGGGGGGCGTGGGCCGGGGGGCCCAGCCCCCCCCCCCAACTCTCCCGTACCCGCCGTCTGGGCCTTCACCTGCGTCGCCGCTTGTGTGGGGGCTGGGGCTGTGGCGGCGGCGGGTTGTGCCGGCGGTAGCGCCAGTGGGCGAGGGCGCTGCGCAAAGCCCGGGGGAGCCAGTTGTTGGCGTCCGCATCCGTGATGCGGAGCACCGCTCCCCCTTCCAGGAAGGCCGGCCACGTGTGCTCCCTGTCGGGCCACGCCGCCCGGATCACTGACCTGAGGACCCTCTCATGGTCCTCTGGGGCTGCCCACCCCCCCCGGGGGTACCTCCCGGTTTCCTCCGTCCCTCCGGAGGAGCACTACATCGAAGGGCCGGTTCCTCGACCTCCTGGAGGTCCCCTGGTTGGCCCAGCACAACCACCCGTACACCTCCCCCACCAGGGGGAGGGTCTCCTCCCCCAGAGGGTCCGGGACCGCGCCCCAGTCCCGGTCCCATGGCCGGCCCTCCTCCGCCCCCCGTGCCGGCCCCCCTCGCTGCCCCTGCGCCTGCGGCGCCGATGCCGCGCCCCGTCCCCCCTCCGCCGAGGCCATCCGCGCCGGCTCCGCCCTCGGCGCGGGGGGGGCTTGATGGTGCTGGTGTCGTGGGGGTTGGGGGGGGACGAGCTCGCCGGCGTCAGGGTCGATGTTGTAGAGGTGGTGGTGGTGGTGGTGGTGGTGGTGGTTGGTGTGGTGTGCCGGCATCTGTTGGATGCCGGGGGGGGGCACCTCACCGGCTGCACGTCCGGCTGCGGGGGCGCCCCGCCCTCTGCCCCCCTCCCTTCGCCCCGTCCTCCCCCCTGGGCTCCCATGCCCCGTCCCGCCTGTCCCTTGGGGCCCGCGGCGCCCTTGCCCTTGCCCTTGGGTCCCTTGCCAGCCTCCTGCCCGTGTCGCGGGTCCCGCCCCCCGTCCCCCACGCCCTGGCCCGCTCGCTCTCCCACCTCCCCTCGCCCTGCCCTCTGCACCTGGGCTCCCTGCCCGCGCCCCTGCGCGCCCTTCCCGTGCCCTGGCCCCTTCCCGGCCCCCTGCCCCGAGTCGCGCCGTCCGCTGCCTGCGCTCTGCTCCCCCCCGCTGCTGCGCCCTTCCTGGACCACTCGCCGTGCGTCCCGCTGCCTTTGCAGCTGCGGCAGCGTGACGCCCGGCGGCGAGCGCTCGCGCGTCGGGGGGCGGACGTGCCGCTCCCGCCCCGGGGGGAAGGGCTTGGGGGGGAACGGCTTGGGGGGGCTGGTGTGGGTGTGGCCGGGGTTGGCGTGGGCGCGGTACTTCGCGCTCTGCCTGCCCACTGCTGCTGCTGCGGCGGCCGCCGGCAAGGCGTCCGCGGCCCGTGCGGGGTTCTTCCCCCGCTTGCGCGGCGTGCTGGGGGCCGCGGCGTGGCCGGCTGAGGCGGTGTCGCGGCCCGCCGGGGTCGCGGCCGCAGCCCCTTGCGCGCCCTCCTCGCTCTCCTTCGCTGCCGTGGCGGCCGCCGACGAGGCGCCCGTGGCCGCGGTCGCAACCCCTCGCACGCCCTCCTCGTTCTCCTCTGCTGCCGCGGCGGCCGCCGGCGGCGTGCTGGAGGTCGCGGCGCGGCCGGCCGAGGTGGTGTCGCGGCCCGCCGGGGTCGCGGCCGCAGCCCCTCGCGCGCCCTCCCCGCTCTCCTTCGCTGCCGCGGCGGCCGCCGACGAGGCGCCCGTGGCCCGTGCGGTCGCAACCCCTCGCGCGCCCTTCTTGCTCTCCTCTGCGGCTGCGGCAGCCCTCGGCGATGCGCCCGGTTCCTGCGCCGGGGCTGCCCCCCGTGTCGGCGGCGTGCCGGGGGCCGCGGTCGGGGCCGCGGCGTGGCTCGCTGCGGTCTCCGCTTCCTGCGCGTCTGGGCGGGGCGGGGCGGCGGGGCTGGCTGCTTGGGCGGCGGGGGCGGCCGTCCCGGCTGGCCCAGGCTCCCGGGCCGGCGGCGGCGGCCCGACCAGCACCGCCGCCTCCGCCAGCCTCCGCTCCTCTCGCTCCGCGAGGGTCTCCCCCGTCCACTCCGGGGAGGAGACGGGGGAGCGGGAGCGGGACCGGCGGTGGTGGCGGTCGTCCCGCTGGGGGGACCCATCGGAGTCTGCCATCACTGTTACCCTGGTAGGCATGCGTGTTGGCAGGCGCGCCCTTCCCACTACCTCCTGGTGCATCAGTGCCGTGCCGTGGGCAGTGCCGTGTGGTGCTCTGCCGGGGGGAGGGGGGGAGGGGGTGGGGGGCCGGCTGTGGCGTCAGCCCCGCACGGCCGGGGGCCTGCGGCCATCCACCGGCATTGGGAGGGGAGGCGGGGGAGCGACGCGGCCCACGCGTCGCACCACAGCTCCCAGTCTGGGACGGGGCCCAGGGCCCTGGGCCCCCGGGGGTTGTCGAGCGGTGTCGGGGGCAGCCGCACCAGGTGGACCCCCGTAACGGCGGTGACCTCCTGTGTTCGCAGGAAGGTGTGTACCCCGTCCCGCGCCGCGGGCGCCGGGAGGGGGGGGCGGGGTACGGGTGTTGCCCCATAGAGGTCGGTGGGGGTGATCCCCAAGATCCGCTCTGGGTCCCCGCGGGTCGCGACAACGAGGAGGAGCAGGGGGGTGCCAGGGCACTCCTGCCAGAGGACCTGCCCCCTGTGGTGGACACCCCTGGTCCTGGAGAGGGGGGGGGACAGGTCTGGGTTAGCCCAGCCGCGGGGCGCGTGCGTCGCCGGCGGGAGGGCGAGGCACCAAGTGGGCTCCCTGGGGAACGCCTCGTAGACGACGGCGTACGAGGGGGGTAGGCCTGGTGCCGTCGTACACCGGGTTGGTCGGCCGGGGGCGGGCAGACGCCTCGTCCGCGCCTTCCACGAAAACCCTGACCTCGCCCACCTCCAGGTCCTCGTCTGGCGGGTTCAGAAGGTGGAGCGCCGCATCCAGCTCGGACACTCCTCCCGGGTACGTGGCCCGCGCCTGGTTCAGGTACGGGGCCGCGTCCCCGGGGTAGCGCGTCCTGAGGGCGTGCAGCAGGGCTGGGGCGCTACTGCGGAGGGACATGGCAGACCCTGCTCCCGTCAGCCGCAGGGTGTCCCCCATGGACAGGGGCCGGCCCGACCGATTGGACTCGCGCCACTCCATCCAGTGCCCGTAGAGGGCCGCCTCCGGGCTGATGAGCCCCGGCCGGACGGCGTTCACGATCTGCTGCATTGCCGGGAGCAGCGTAGGGGCCCCCGCTCCGTTCAGGGCGCGGACGGCCGGGAGGGCGGTCTCGTTGAGGAAAGCCCTCGCACTGCCCTCCAGGTCACACCGTGCGGCAGCGTGCGCTTCGTGTGCCTCCGCCACCGCGTCCGCCACCAGGCCCCGGACGGCCGCCTCCTGCGCTCTGCGGCGGGCCCTGGTGTGCCCCGGCCCATCCCCCCGTCGGCGTGGCATGGTGCTGCGGGCTCTGCTAAGGGCGGCGGCGGGTGGGGGTTAGGGGGCGAAGACGTGCGACAGGTGCGCAACGGATGTGCACATGGGGTCCCGCAGGTGCACGTGGATCCACAGAAGGGCAGCGCCCGCGGGGCCCGCCTGTTCGTGCGAGGGGGTGTGTGCCCCCTCGATGCGCCGGCGCAAGGCCTCCTCCTCTGTGCGCCTGCGCGGGCCTGCGGGAGGTTCGGGCCAGGGGCACGCGGCTACCTGGGCGCACCGCGCGCACCTGTTGGCGCCTGTCGACGCTGCGGAGGACACCGTGTCACATTCTCCGCAGAGTCGGCAGGTGTGTGGGACGTGGGAGGGCGGCGACCAAGGGTCGAGATGGCGGAGCCAGAGGTTGTCCCACCTCTGTCGGAGGGGGTCCCGGATCTCCAGCAGGCGGGCGCGGACGCGGCGCCGGTAGTCCTTGCCAAGCGTCTTCCGCTGGACCTCCTGCCACGTGTCGTCAGGGAGGATCCCGTGGTCGTGGAAGGCGGCGATGAGGTCGTCCCACGCCGGGCGGGGGTGCCCCTGGGGGGGGCTCGCCATGTACACGTGGCGCCTGGTGAGGTGGGGCGTCAGCGCATCCCATTGGCACCCGTTCGCGGTGTCTCTGTGGAGGAGGGCCAGCAGGGTGCCGTCCGCGACTGCCTCCCACCCCACTCGCAGCCCTTCGCAGCCGTCTAGCTCCTGGCGCAGCGCGGCTGCAATGCCGGTGGGGAGCATGAGGAGCAAGGGCCCCTGGGTGTCGCCCAGCCGGGACAGGGCGTCGTCGTATACCGGCCCCCCAGCTTTGAAGTGCGCCACGGTGAGTTGGGTGGCCCCGTCCTCCGGGGGGTGCCACCGGACGGTGGCCGCAGCGTGTCCCCACGTGCGTATCTCCGTAGCCCGGAGCACGTTGGCAGCGTGAAGGACGATGCGGGGCGGGACGGGTGTCCTGACGAGTGAGGACACGTCCCCAGTCCATCCCGTTTGCGGCCCCGGGGCCGCCTGCAGCCATTCCCCCGTCGCCGCGTCCCACGGGTGGTCAGGCCCCGCCCCGCGGATCATGGTGGGTCTCGGCCGGGTGTCCGGCCCCCACCACCGGAGCGGGATGGCGGCGTATCGTTGCGCAGGGGTCTCCGGGGCGCGCGTGGCGGCGCACCACTGGCTCCACTCCCCCGCCCACTCCTCCCCCACGATGCGCGCCTCCCATGCGGTCATGGAGCCGCGCCCGATGATCCACGGTGGGAAGAGGGCGTCTTGTAGGTGCCTCGAGAACCCCCCCGGCAGGTCCTGGTACGGGTGGGGGCTCTCTTGGGGCGGGCACTCCAGAGTGCCATTCACAACACGGAGGGAGGCTACGAAGTCCTTGTCAGGGCGCGGGGGAGGGGGAGGGTGGTCGCCCTCTGCCGCAGTGAGCCACCGGTGCGCCCGGGCCGCCGCGCTCTGGGGCTCGCGGAGGAGTTGCTCCAGCCGGTGGTTGCGAAGCTCCCACGCGAAGTCCCCCAGCCGGAGCATGTGGTGGAGGAAATCGTCCGCCGAGGTCCCTCCCGGCGGGTCGTATCGGGTTATGGCGCGGAGCTGCGCCTCCGCGTCCTCGGGCACCAGTCCGGAGCAGAACACCTCCGTCCACGTGGCGCCTGCGGAGCGCCACGAGGCCACCCACAGGGCCTTGTCCCCAGGTGAGGGTGGCGGGCCGCCTCGTGTACCGCCTGGCGGTAGTGGGGCCAGAGGAGCCGTGAGTGGGTGCATCCCACGTGGATGTGCACCGGGGTCTCCTCCGGGCCGCCGCAGAAAAGGCACGGTTGTGGGACGATGGCGACGCCGGAGAGCCGCTCCTCCGGACGCGGAGCCTGCGCTGCACCGGCGTGTGGCCGTCTCGGGCCCGCAGCGCCCGGCGGTTGGTGGCCGCCGCGGTGAGGTCCCGGGCGTGGACGTAGTCCGTGGCGTGGGCCGCGCCCAAAGGTGTGTGTCCCCGGTGCGTCAGCGCATGGTCCGTCTGCGCCCGTTGCGCGACCTCGCCGAGCACCCGCATCGTGGGGGGCCGTAGATCGAGATGGCCGTCACGGCCGGCGACAATGAGTTGGGCGTGGCCAGGGTCCGGGGGCGTGTTCTGCAGGACGGTGTCCTGGGACGCCGCCCAGTCCGCCTTGTGCAGTAGGGCGTCACTGTGGTGCGAGGTGGCTCGGACGTACCAGAACGGGTGCCCGGCGTGTTGCCCTCGCGCGCATAGGCCGTCCCGGAGCCACCTCAGGGGCATCTGGTTGACCACCTTCACTGCGCCCGCGGGGACCCCCGTGGTTCGTTCGCGATCTGCGTGCCGCAGGAGGTGGAGGATGACTTCGGCGTCCACCGTGTGGACCCATGGTCTGTGGGCAACGTATTGTAGGGGGAGGGAGGCGGCCACCCCCTCCCCGTCGGGCACCGTGCCCGAGATGGCCTCCGCCCACGTGCGGGTGAGGTCAACCGCGAGAGCGACGCTGGTGGCGTGTTTGCAGGGTCCGCCCCCGGACGCATCAGAGGAGGTGTGTCCCCAGGCCTCCAGGATCCAGTAGTATCCGGTGGGGCTGAGCCACCCCGCGTTGAGGTCGGCGGAGTGCCACCGGACGTCGGGGTGGCTGGGGGTCAATTGGTCCACGCTCAGCGCCCTGGTGTCGCCTGGGCTGATCGCCGGGTGGTCGTGCAGCCGGATCTCCGCTCCGGCGACCGTGCTTGCCCAAGACCGTAGCGCCGTCACATGTTCCTTGAGCCACGCCGGGCCCCCACGCTGGTGCACCACCAGGTGCCCCGTGTCCTCCGGCTGGTCCTCCAGCGCGTGTACCGCCATGTGTGGGTCGTGCGGCACCCCCGTAGCCACCAGTAGGGCGGTGCCACGGGGGAGCCCACGGGGTTCGGGCTGGCCTGCCCCCACTTGTACTATTACCCACTCGGCCCGGAGCTGCGCTTGCCCCGTCGCTTGGGTGCATTGGTCATCCGTGGTCACCAACCACAACGGCGTCGGCGCGTGGGGCCGGGGGCGCAAGGGCTCTGGCCACGCCACGTCCCCGTTAGGCTCTTGGTGCTCGCATTCCGCGAGTACGTCGCGGAGGATGTACATGAGGGCTGCTGGCGGGTGGTACGCCGCCCCCCGTGTGGGGGGGGATAGGCCGTCCCGGCGGCGGTAGCCCCCGACGTGGAGGTGCAGGCCGTCCGGGGTCACCCGTGGGCCGGTGTGGGCGTCCTGCTTAGCCCTCGTGGGGTGGACGAGTCTCAGGCGGGGGTCCCGTGTGCCGGTGGTGTGGAAGAGGTGGGCCAGGGCGTCGCGCCAGCCGGGGTGGTTGGTGGGCTCCTGCTCACGACGGCAATAGTGGAGGTGTTCATCGGCGCATTGGTTGAGGCACTCCCGCACCGCCGTCGGCCACGGATCGTCGTTGTCGGGAAAGGGATGGCGTGGCCCGTGGTGCCCATGCCACGGCAATGTGTGTGGCACCGTCAGGCGGCACGTGTCGCGGTGTCGCAGCTTGGCGGTGCGCAGCGTGACGATGTTGCCCGGCGGGGACTGTAGTTGGACATGGGCCGCCCTGGGGCACGCGATGGGGTTGTACATCCCCACTCCCAGGGCGACCAGGGCCCGGGGTATGCGGTGGACCCAGTCGCCTCCCGCCAGAGTTGCAAACTCCGGGACTGGGTAGTGCACCTCGGGACATATTCTGTGCGCGCCGGCTATCTCCCAGAACATCTTGGTGACCTCGGCGCGCACGGAGGTTGCGCGGTGGTGGATGAGTGTACCCACGAGGGCCACCGCTGCCTGCTGGCACCGCGTGGGCACCCGTGTGAGCCCCAGGGTCCGGTCATCCTGCAGGCTGTCCCGCGAGGCGTCGAAGGCGTACCGCGCCCTGTCCTTTGCGACCTGGACCGTGATGTGGTCCAGGTGGCGTGCAGTGTCTGAGTCGTCGGCGATGAAAGGGGCGACGTACTGCGTCACCCCCCCGAGGATCGCCAGCATGACGTCCTGCACCACTTTCGGTGGCGCGAGGGTGTTAAGGCACCAGTGGTGCACCGCCGCCAGGCGTAGCCGGTGCTTGCGCTGCAGGGAGAACTCCCCGTCCGGCTGCAGCTGGAGTCCGAGGTAGGGGTCGGAGTCCGCCGCTGGTACCCAGTACCACAGGTTTTCCAGGTGGGGGCAGCGGCGCAGCTGCAGGCCCGGGACCCCCTCCGTGGTGGCCATGGCGCACTTGCGGGGGTTGAGCTCCATGCCCATCATCCCAAGGTACGCGGCCACCGCCTCCACGCCCTCGACGAAATGCTGCAGCGTGTGGGCCACCACCAGCAGGTCGTCGATATAGGCCTGGATGAGGCCGTGCTCGGCCCCTCCCGGCGGGCACAGGCGGTGCGCCTGTGCCCTGAGCAGGGGCTCCAGGAGGAGCGCGTACAGCAGGGGGCTCTCGGGATTGCCCTGCCGGACGCCGCGTAGCATGTAGACGGGCTGCGTTAGCCCGTGTGCTGTGACGATGCGCAGCCTGGCGCACGTGTGGAGGAAGAGCAGGAGGTCGATGACGTCCGGCGGCACGGAGAGGTGGCGCAGGATGAGGTGGAGGGCGCCGTGTGGGGCGGTGTCGAAGGCCTTGCGGGCGTCAAAGGAGAAGACGTAGTTGCGCCTTTGCCGCTGGAGCTGCCGCTGCGCCATGAACAGCGGGGGGCCTGTGTTGGAGCCAGCGAGGGCCCCCTGCTGCCAGTCGCTGACCACTCCGTGCCGTGTGAGCACTTCAGTGATGCGTTGGGTGAGGGGGCCCGTGAGCAGCTTCATGTCCAGCTGGCCCAGGGCTATGGGCCTGTAGTCGTCCAGTCTGGCAGAGCCCAGTACCTTGGGGCTGAGCCAGATGTGCGCGTCCCTCCAGTGCATCGGCGGCGGGGCGCCGCGGAGGATGGCCCGGTAGGAATGGACCAGGAGCCACTGTACGGGTGCTGGGAGGGCCTTGATGAAACGGGCCTCCACGTGGTTAGGACCTGGGGCCTTGCCGTCAGCTTTGTCCAGGGCGGACTTCAGGTCCTGCATGGAGTACTGCTGGGCCTGTGTCCAGGCCCCCTCAGGGACCCGGGGGACGTGGCGGCCGAGGACTGCCTGGAAGCCCGGGAGGTCCACCGGGCGTTTGTCATACAGTTCTCGCCAGAAGGCGCGAACTGCGAACATCACGTCGTGGGCCTCCGTGAGGAGCGTTTGGGTGTTGGGAACCCGCACGTTCCAGAGGCCTGACGGGCCTGGGGCCTCTACCTCTATGGCTCCCCGCACGGCTTTCCATCGCTGGGCGATGTCGGGGGCGTGGCGGCGCCAGAAGTCCTTGATGGCGCGCTTGCGGTCTGCCGCCAGGAGGGCGCGGAGCTGGCGAATGTCCTCCTCGAGGGCGGCTGCTTGCCTCTCCAGCTCCTCCTGTAACTGGCCCTGCGTGGTCGGGCGGAACCCGGGCGACACACCCTGCAGCCCCTCCGTGAGCCGGAGCGCCGCCTCGGACCGGATGCCATGCCTGGCCGCGTCCGCCTGGTACGCTGCCGGCGCGCGCGCTGCCAGGGTGTCATAGCGGAGGACCGCTGCCTGGAGCTGCTTTCCGCTCTCCGGGAGGTCCCCCTCCGCCGGGTCCGTTCCCGCCGGAGACGGCTGCCGGCGTCCCACCACGCGCGCCAGGGCGTCATACGTCGCGTGGAGGTGTTCGAACACCTTGTCCACCGCGGCCGCGGGCATGGACCCGTAGTCGTGCTGCTCTGCGGGACCCAGCCAGGGCGCCAGGGAGGGTTCATCCTGCGCGGCGGTGACCGCCGCCCACAGGCAGTGTTGGACGGGCGCGGCCTCGGCGTCGTACGGGAAGAGGCGGCCCTCCGTGTGGCTGTAGGGGGTGGGCATCGCCGTGCGCCCCGCTGCGCTGAGGAGACCCGGCAGGGCCAGGCGGACCGGGAGGTGGTCCGAGCGGACCACCTGGGGGTGTGCCATGCCGCGAGCCCAGACGCTTTCCCGCAGGGACCACGGCAGGAGGGGCTTGTTGACCAGGAAGGTGTCCACCCTGTGCCGGGACGGGTGGAGCGTGGGGGTCATGTCCTCCTCGCCGCCTGCCGCGGCCCTTCGGAAACCGCAGGCCTCCCAGCCCGCTCGGAAATGCTCCGTGGCCGGGTTGGCGGGGACATCCATGTAGATGTTGGTGTCGCCGGCGATGACCACCGGGTGCCTCCCGCCGAGGCTGCGTGCCGTGGCATACATTTGTATGTCGGCCCAGAACGCCGCCCGTCCCGCCCACGGGGAGCAGCCTGCTTGCGGCCCGTGGACGTTGATGAGGGTGAGGCCTCCCCCGTCCGTGCGGATCTCCAGGGCCGCGGCCTTCCCGGGGACAATTTCCGTGAAGCTGAGCACCTCGTGCTCCGCCACGTACTTGCTGCTGACCGCGGTGAGGAGGCCCCCCCCTCTCGAGGTGGAGGTGGCTCCCGTCTCCGCCAGCCGGCTGCTGAAGAAGGCGGTGTACCCCTTGTCCCGGAGCGCCGCGGCCACGTGCATCTCCTGCGCCCTGGTGGCGATCCCCGTTTCCTGGAGCATGATGGCAAAGCCCCCCTCCTGGGGCAGCATGCCGGTGATGAGGTGCTCCTTGTCGGTGCAGGCCGCCGGCCCCCGGCGCCGCCGGAGTGTGTCCTGGAGGGACCGGTCTGGCGGCACGAGGCCGTTGCGCAGGTTCCACGAGAGGAGCCACAGGGCGTCGCCCGTCATGTCCTCCTGGAGTCAGCTATCCCGCATCGGCATCGCCGCCGGGTTCGCCGGCGCAGCCAGGGCATCTGGGTGCGCCGCATCCGCTGAGCCCGTTCCCAGCGGGGCCCACAGGGGGGCCCGGGGGACCGGGGGGGCCAGGGGGGCCAGGGGGGCCAGCCCCGCGGGGATGGACATGGACCCTGGTGGGGCCGCACCGCCGGCCCCCGGGGCCGCTCCGGGTGCCTCCTCATCTCCATCTGCGTGGTCGGCTGCCTGGGGCGGGGGGCGCCGGGTGTACGGGGCGTGCCATGGGGACCTCCGTGCTCTCCCCTGCAGGATGTTGGTGGCCGCCTCCTTGTCGTCCGCCGGGGCCGCAGCGTGCACCGCGTGCCACACCAGGTGTTCCAGCATTGCCCCGCTGGTGTAGTACTTGTCCGCACACAGGGGGCATTTCGTCGGCTCCGTGGCCCCTCGCGCCGGGGGGAGCGGCACCGACTTCCGAATGGTGCCCTCCGCCGCTGGTTCGAAGGGCAGGTTGGCCAGCGGCACCGTGTGTGGTGCCAGCGTGCGGCCCGGGGCCGCCGCATCGAGGGCTCGCGTCGCGGGCGCGGGCCCGAGACCTCGGATGGCATCGCGCTGCGCGTCTGCTTGCAGCCACGTTTGCCAGTGCGTGGAGCCGATTTGGCGGTCGGGCTTGCCCCTCCATCGCAGGACGTGGAAGGGCTGTAGCCAGTGGTACACCGCGGTCGGGACCGCCAGCTGGAGCTCCAGGTCGGCGGGGTGCGCCGCTGCCGGCCACACTCCCGGCCTCGCCGCCCGGGCGTTGTCCTTCAGCCTGACCTGGAGCAGGAGGGCGTGGTGTTCGCCCTCCCGCAGAGCCTTGATGATCATGCGGGTGCAGTCTGCCACGCGGATCACGGCTTCGGGCCCCGGCAGGCGTTCGGGGTCGCAGACAACGATGTGCGCGTCCGCCGGGCTGAACATGCAGACCAGCCACTGCGGGTTCTGCTGTCCCCGTTGGGCCACCGCCAGGGTAGCCGCTGGGCGGGCGTGCGTGATTGGCCCCGCGTGGAGGTCCGGGACGTCCCTGGCCCTGATGGCGTCTCCCTGCCACGCGGCCCGTAGATGCTCCTCCTGGTCGGGGCTCCACACCAGTGTGGGGGGGCTGACCCACCCCGGTTCCTGCCTCTTGTTGGGGGCGCTGACAGTGTGTAGCAGAACCGCCAGCGGCCAGGGGTCCGCCGACATATAGTAGGCCTGGGTGGGCCCCTGTCGCCAGTCGATGTGGGGCAGGGGCGGGAAAGCCCCTTGCCTGGCGGTGCTGTGCCAGACCGTCCATCGGCCTCCGGCCAGGACGTGCGACCGGTACCCTCCGGCGTGGCCGTGTATGATGGCCTGGTAGCCTGCCGTCTGCAGTACCAGTGCCTCCCCCTGCTTAGGCCCGGGCGGGGGTGTGCCATCGCCCGCACCCCAGACGCGGGTGCGCCCGCGGAGCGTGGCATGCCACGGGTCTGGTGCATCGCGCTGAGGCCCTTGTATGCATCCCGCAATCTGCGCCGGGCCGTGGTGGTGGACGAAGCTCTCCCCGCCGTCTGCTAGCAACGCCGCCGCGACGACGTATAGTTGCTCCGCCGTGAGGGGTGCCGTCCGCGCGTGCGTCGCGGCCGGCCGTCGGGGCCGCGTGTCGCGGCAGGGGACGTGGGGCAGCAGTTGCGCCGGCCACGCCGCCACGGGACCCATGGTGACGGCCGCGACCGCGGACGCCAGCGCCGTGCGGTCCGTGGGTCTGTACTGCCGGAGCCCCATGGTATCTCGGGCGAGGTGCCTGCAGGCTGCCATCCAGGCCACCGCTCTGCAGTTCGTGCAGTCCGGTTCGGCACCACCCGCGCCGTCGCTTCCCCTTTGCTGTACCGTGGTGGCGGTGTCGAGCGGGGGGCCCCGCTGTAGCGCCTCCGGGTCCCGCCCCGGCGGGAGGGCGGGCGGGACTGGCTGCGGGTAGTTTTGCGCGCCTCGGCGCTCCGGGTGCGTGTGGTACGGGTTTTGCCGGCGGTGTTCCGGGGCTGCCCGTGGTTGGAAGAGGAGTTGGTGCAGGGACCAGTGGCCCTCCGCGGTGGACAGGTTGCGGAGCGTTAGCCACTGTTCCACCACGCCTCCTGGGTGCGCGGCCTCGACGCGGCGCTGCAACCCCAGGCGGCCTAGGCGGTTGGACGTGCCCGCGGGTGGGATGTGGGCTTGCGGGTAGAGCACCCGCAGCGGCTCCAGCGCCAGGTCCAGCACTTCGTCGTTGAGCTGCTTCGTGAGGGCCGACGCCCTGTGTAGGGCGTGGAGGACCCCGGGTGTGGGGGCCGTGAGCTGTTCGAGCACCGGTCCCGGCGGGTACCGCGCACCCGGGTTCGTTAGCCACTCCCTGGTGTGGCTCAGTACGGCCTTCCACACGTCCCTTGTAAAGGCGTGCTGGGGGGTCAAAGAGGGGACCATCCGTAGGAGGCGGTGGCACGCCGGCGGCGATCGCATGGGCTGTGGGGCGGCCGCCGTGATCCACCTGCACGCCGTGCCGGGCACGATCGCCCCCCATTCCACGGTCCCCATGCCCTCGGCGTGGATCAGCGCCTGGCCCTGGACCATGGGGAAATAGGGGCTCGAGCGCCCCTTTCCTTCCTTCCACCGTACCCAGGCGGCCCCCGCCTGCAGGCTGCGGAGCAGGGCCAAGTCGGGGAGGAGCGGCTGCGGGAAAGCCCCCTTGACGGCCTGGGTGGCGTGGGCCAAGGTGCCCATGGGCAAGTACCACAACGGGAGGGTCCAGGGGCCCGGCAGCGGTTGCGCCACCCCTGCGTCCCATCGCCACTCGGAGTCTGGCGGGGTGGCCGGGACCGTGCCCGTCTGCAGGAAGTGGCGTGCCTGCTTGTCGGGGTGCCGTTGGAGGGTTGCCGCGAGGCTGAGCCCCTCTGCCGCTGGTGCCACCGGGAGGCCGCCCCGGGGCCTGCGCCAGGGGTAATCCTGGTCGGCCGGCCAGGTGTGGAGGTCCCGGGCGATGTCCTCTGCGGTCCCTGTGGGGGCGTCCTCTGGTGCCAGGTGCCACATGACGGCGAGCACCGCCCACGTGGAAAAGGGCCACGCCCGCGGGGGGGTGTACACCTGGATGGTCCACTGTGGGCACGCCCGCCGCACGCGGGACGCGTGGAGCACCCCTCGGACCATGTCCGCCGCCAGGACCAGCACCATTCCCGAGGGTTCCACAATGATCCCCTCTGCGGGTCCGCCGTGGCGGCCCCGGGTGTGCAAGGCCACTGCCGCCTGTCCCGCGTGGGTGACTCGGTCGACGGCCTCCTGGATGTTCACGCTGCCGCGGGCGGTCTCATCCAGGATCCAGCCCTGCGCCACCCCGTAGCGTAGGGCGGCGCGTGCGGCCGCGGGTTTCACCTCGGGCAACGCTCCGTCATCGGGGCCGGGCTGGGGGTGCTGTTTGGGGCACCAGCCTTCGCCGGTGCAGTTGCCCCGTTTCCACGCGGGGCAGATCGCGGGTACGCTGCCCGCCGGCGGCGCAGGTTCCGCGGGAGGCCTCCCGTGGGGGGCTCCGGCAATGCCTCCAGGTCGGAGTCTGTGCCCGCGTCCCCTTGTGGGGGGTCTCCTTCGCCGTCTCTGAGTCCCAGCGCCCTGATGACCTCGTGTGCTTCGTCCAGCGTTGGAGATCGGGTGCTTGTCTTGCGTGGTGCCGCAGGTTCCGCCATTGCTGTGTCGCTGTGTCTAAGAGCAGGGGGTGGGGTGCGGATGTCCCGTGGCTGGTGCGTTGGTGCGCTGGTGCGTTGCTCGGTGTGGGGGTGGTGGATGGGCATCCCCGGGGGGGCGCTTTCCAGCGTTGCGAGGGGCGTCTGGTGTTAGGCGCTGTCCCTCTCCCGGTCGCCCGTCCTCCGGAGCGGGCAGCCAGGGTTCCGCGACCCGTGTGTCCCGGGTGCGGTCGATGCGGGCGTGTGGGCCCAGCACCGGCCCCACAGCGTGCGCCCTTGCGGGCCGGCGTTGCTCGCTGTGGGGGTGGCGGAAGGGCGTCTCCGGGGGAGGTGCCTTCCACCGTTGTGAGGGGCGCCTGGTGTCAGGCGCTGTCCCTCCCCCGACCGCCCGTCCTCTGGAGCGGGCAGCCAGGGTTCCGCGACCCGTGTGTCCCGGGTGCGGTCGATGCGGGCGTGTGGATCCAGCACCGGCCCCACAGCGTGCGCCCTTGCGGGCTGGCGTTGCTCGCTGTGGGGGTGGCGGAAGGGCGTCCTCGGGGGGGTGCCTTCCATCGTTGTGAGGGGCGCCTGGCGTCAGGCCCTGTCCCTCCCCCGCCTGCCCGTCCTCTGGAGCGGGCAGCCAGGGTTCCGCGACCCGTGTGTCCCGGGTGCGGTCGATGCGGGCGTGTGGACCCAGCACCGGCCCCACAGCGTGCGCCCTTGCGGGCCGGCGTTGCTCGCTGTTGGGGTGGCGGAAGGGCGTCTCCGGGGGGGGTGCCTTCCACCGTTGTGAGGGGCGCCTGGTGTCAGGCGCTGTCCCTCCCCCGACCGCCCGTCCTCTGGAGCGGGCAGCCAGGGTTCCGCGACCCATGTGTCCCGGGTGCGGTCGATGCGGGCGTGTGGACCCAGCACCGGCCCCACAGCGTGCGCCCTTGCGGGCCGGCATTGCTCGCTGTGGGGGTGGCGGAAGGGCGTCCCCGGGGGGGGTGTCTTCCACCGTTGTGAGGGGCGCCCGGCGTCAGGCGCTGTCCCTCCCCCGGCCGTCCGTCCTCTGGAGCGGGCAGTCAGGGTTCCGCGTCCCGTGTGTCCCGGGTGCGGTCGGTGCGGGCGTGGGGACCCAGCACTGGCCCCGCAGCGCGCGCCCTTGCGGGCCGGCGTTGCTCTCCTTGGGGGTGGCGGAAGAGCGTCTCCGGGGGGGGTGCCTTCCATCATTGTGAGGGGCGCCTGGTGTCAGGCGCTGTCCCTCCCCCAGCCGCCCGTCCTCTGGAGCGGGCAGCCAGGGTTCCGCGTCCCGTGTGTCCCGGGCGCGGTTGGTGCGGGCGTGGGGAACCAGCACCGGCCCCACGGCGTGCGCCCTTGCGGGCTGGCGTCGCTCGCCGTGGGGGTGGCGGAAGGGCGTCCCCGGGGGGCGCCTTCCACCGTTGTGAGGGGCGCCTGGTGTCAGGCGCTGTCCCTCCCCCGGCCGCCCGTCCTCTGGAGCGGGCAGCCGGGGTTCCGCGTCCCGTGTGTCCCGGGTGCGGTCGATGCGTGCGTGGGGACCCAGCACCGGCCCCATAGCGTGCGCCCTTGCGGGCCGGCGTTGCTCGCTGTGGGGGTGGCGGAAGAACGTCCCCGGGGGGGGGGTGCTTTCAACCATTGTGAGGGGCGCCTGGTGTCAGGCGTTGTCCCTCCCCCGGCCATCCATCCTCTGGAGCGGGCAGCCAGGGTTCCGCGTCCCGTGTGTCCCGGGTGCGGTCGGTGCAGGCGTGGGGACCCAGCACCGGTCCCACAGCGTGCGCCCTTGCGGGCCGGCGTTGCTCGCCGTGGGGGTGGCGGAAGGGTGTCCCCGGGGGGGGTGCTTTCCACCGTTGTGAGGGGCGCCCGGTGTCAGGCGCTGTCCCTCCCCTGGCCGCCCGTCCTCTGGAGCGGGCAGCCAGGGTTCCGCGTCCCGTGTGTCCCGGGTGCGGTCGGTGCAGGCGTGCGGACCCAGCACCGGTCCCACAGCGTGCGCCCTTGCGGGCCGGCGTTGCTCGCCGTGGGGGTGGCGGAAGGGTGTCCCCGGGGGGGGTGCTTTCCACCGTTGTGAGGGGCGCCCGGTGTCAGGCGCTGTCCCTCCCCTGGCCGCCCGTCCTCTGGAGCGGGCAGCCAGGGTTCCGCGTCCCGTGTGTCCCGGGTGCGGTCGGTGCAGGCGTGGGGACCCAGCACCGGTCTCACGGCGTGCGCCCTTGTGGGCCGGCGTTGCTCGCTGTGGGAGTGGCAGAAGGGCGTCCCCGGCAGGGGTGCTTTCCACCGTTGTGAGGGGCGCCCGGTATCAGGCGCTGTCCCTCCCCTGGCCGCCCGTCCTCTGGAGCGGGCAGCCAGGGTTCCGCGTCCCGTGTGTCCCGGGTGCGGTCGGTGCGGGCAAGGGGACTGGGCACCGGCCCCACAGCGTGCGCCCTTGCGGGCCGGCGTTGCCCGCTGTGGGGGTGGCGGAAGAACGTCCCCGGGGGGGTCGCCTTCCACCATTGTGAGGGGCGTCTGGTGTCAGGCGCTGTCCCTCCCCCGGCCATCCGTCCTCTGGAGCGGGCAGCCAGGGTTCCGCGTCCCGGGTGTCCCGGGTGCGGTCGATGCGGGCGTGGGGACCCAGCACTGGTCCCACAGCGCGTGCGCCCTTGCGGGCCGGCGTTGCTCGCCGTGGGGGTGGCGGAAGGGCGTCCCCGGGGGGGGTGCTTTCCACCGTTGTGAGGGGCGCCTGGTGTCAGGCGCTGTCCCTCCCCTAGCCGCCCGTCCTCTGGAGCGGGCAGCCAGGGTTCCGCGTCCCGTGTGTCCCGGGTGCGGTCGGTGCGGGCGTGGGGATCCAGCACCGGCCCCACAGCGTGCGGCCTTGCGGGCCGGCGTTGCTCGTTGTGGGGGTGGCGGAAGGACGTCCCCGGGGGGGGAGCTCTCCACCGTTGCGAGGGGCGCCTGGTGTCAGGCGCTGTCCCTCCCCCGGCCGCCCGTCCTCTGGAGCGGGCAGCCAGGGTTCCGCGTCCCGTGTGTCCCGGATGCGGTCGGTGCGGGCATGGGGACCCAGCACCGGCCCCACAACGTGCGCCCTTGCGGGCCGGCGTTGCTCGCTGCGGGGGTGGCGGAAGGGCGTCCCCGGGGGGGGTGCTTTCCACCGTTGTGAGGGGCACATGGTGTCAGGCGCTGTCCCTCCCCTGGCCGCCCGTCCTCTGGAGCGGGCAGCCACCGTTCCGCGTCCCGCGTGTCCCGGGTGCGGTCGGTGCAGGCGTGGGGACCCAGCACCGGCCCCACAACGTGCGCCCTTGCGGGCCGGCGTTGCTCGCTGTGGGGGTGGCGGAAGAACGTCCCCGGGGGGGGTGCTTTCCACCGTTGTGAGGGGCGCCCGGTGTCAGGCGCTGTCCCTCCCCTAGCCGCCCGTCCTCTGGAGCGGGCAGCCAGGGTTCCGCGTCCCGTGTGTCCCGGGTGCGGTCGGTGCGGGCGTGGGGACCCAGCACCGGCCCCACAACGTGCGCCCTTGCGGGCCGGCGTTGCTCGTTCTGGGGGTGGCGGAAGGGCGTCCCCGGGGGGGGTGCTTTCCACCGTTGCGAGGGGCGCCTGTTGTCAGGCGCTGTCCCTCCCCCGGCCGCCCGTCCTCTGGAGCGGGCAGCCAGGGTTCCGCGTCCCGTCTGTCCCGGGTGCGGTCGGTGCGGGCGTGGGGACCCAGCACCGGCCCCACAGCGCGTGCGCCCTTGCGGGCCGGCGTTGCTCGCTGTGGGTGTGGCGGAAGGGCGTCCCCGGGGGGGGTGCCTTCCACCGTTGTGAGGGGCGCCTGGTGTCAGGCGCTGTCCCTCCCTCGGCCGCCCGTCCTCTGGAGCGGGCAGCCAGGGTTCCGCGTCCCGTGTGTCCCGGGTGCGGTCGGTGCGGGCGTGGGCACCCATCACCGGCCCCACAGCGTGCGCCCTTGCGGGCTGGCGTTGCTCGCTGTGAGGGTGGCGGAAGGGCGTCCCCGGGGGGGGTGCTTTCCACCGTTGTGAGGGGCGCCCGGTGTCAGGCGCTGTCCCTCCCCCGGCCGTCCGTCCTCTGGAGCGGGCAGCCAGGGTCCCGCGACCCGTGTGTCCCGGCTGCGGTTGATACGGGCGTGTGAACCCAGCACCGGCCCCCCAGCGTGCGCCCTTGCGGGCCGGCGTTGCTCGCTGTGGGGGTGGCGGAAGGGCGTCCCCGGGGGGGTGCCTTCCACCGTTGTGACGGGCGCCTGGTGTCAGGCGCTGTCCCTCCCCCCGCCGCCCGTCCTCTGGAGCGGGCAGCCAGGGTTCCGCGACCCGTGTGTCCCGGGTGCGGTCGATGCGGGCGTGCGGACCCAGCACCGGTCCCACAGCGTGCGCCCTTGCGGGCCGGCGTTGCTCGCTGTGGGGGTGGCGGAAGGGCGTCCCGGGGGGGGGTGCCTTCCACCGTTGTGAGGGGCGCCTGGTGTCAGGCGCTGTCCCTCCCCCGGCCGCCCGTCCTCTGGAGCAGGCAGCCAGGGTTCCGCGACCCGTGTGTCCCGGGTGCGGTCGATGCGGGCGTGTGGACCCAGCACCGGCCCCACAGCGTACGCCCTTGCGGGCCGGCGTTGCTCGCTGTGGGGGTGGCGGAGCGGCGTCCCCGGGGGGGGTGCCTCCCGCCGTTGTGAGGGGCGCCTGGTGTCAGGCGCTGTCCCTCCCCTGGCCGCCCGTCCTCTGGAGCGGGCAGCCAGGGTTCCGCGACCCGTGTGTCCCGGGTGCGGTCAATGCGGGCGTGTGGACCCAGCACCGGCCCCACAGCGTGCGCCCTTGCGGGCCGGCGTTGCTCGCTGTGGGGGTGGCGGAAGGGCGTTCCCGGGGGGGTGCCTTCCACCGTTGTGAGGGGCGCCTGGTGTCAGGCGCTGTCCCTTCCCCGGCCGCCCGTCCTCTGGAGCGGGCAGCCAGGGTTCTGCGACCCGTGTGTCCCGGTCGCGGTCGATGCGGGCGTGTGGACCCAGCAGCGGCCCCACAGCGTGCGCCCCTGCAGGCCGGCGATGCTCGCTGTGGGGGTGGCGGAAGGGCGTCCACGGGGGGGTGCCTTCCACCGTTGTGAGGGGCGCCTGGTGTCAGGCGCCTTCCCCCCCCCCGGCCGCCCGTCCTCTGGAGCGGGCAGCCAGGGTTCCGCGACCCGTGTGTCCCGGGTGCGGTCGATGCGGGCGTGTGGACCCAGCACCGGCCCCACAGCGTGCGCCCTTGCGGGCCGGCGTTGCTCGCTGTGGGGGTGGCGGAAGGGCGTCCCCGGAGGGGGTGCCTTCCACCGTTGTGAGGGGCGCCTGGTGTCAGGCGCTGTCCCTCCCCCGACCACCCGTCCTCTGGAGCGGGCAGCCAGGGTTCCGCGACCCGTGTGTCCCGGGTGCGATCTTGCGGGCGTGTGGACCCAGCACCGGCCCCACAGCTTGCGCCCTTGCGGGCCGGCGTTGCTCGCTGTGGGGGTGCCAGAAGGGCGTCCCCGGGGGGGTGCCTTCCACCGTTGTGAGGGGCGCCTGGTGTCAGGCGCTGTCCCTCCCCTGGCTGCCCGTCCTCTGGAGCGGGCAGCCAGGGTTCCGCGACCCGTGTGTCCCGGGTGCGGTCGATGCGGGCGTGTGGACCCAGCACCGGCCCCACAGCGTGCGCCCTTGCGGGCCGGCGTTGCTCGCTGTGGGGGTGGCGGAAGGGCGTCCCCGGGGGGGGGGGTGCCTTCCACCGTTGTGAGGGGCGCCTGGTGTCAGGCGCTGTCCCTCCCCCGGCCGCCCGTCCTCTGGAGCGGGCAGCCGGGGTTCCGCGACCCGCGTGTCCCGGGCGCGGTCGGTGCGGGCGTGGGGACCCAGCACCGGCCCCACAGCGTGCGCCCTTGCGGGCCGGCGTTGCTCGCTAGGGGGGTGGCGGAAGGGCGTCCCCGGGGGGGGTGCCTTCCACCATTGTGAGGGGCGCCTGGGGTCAGGCGCTGTCCCTCTCCCGACTGCCCGCCCACTGCTCGGCGGGTTGCCGGGGTTCGTTGGGTGTGTGCGGTGTGTGTGGTGTCTGTGCCGTGCGTGTCGTGGTGCGTGGTGCCGCTCTTCTCTTGGTCCTGCGGTGCTCCCCTCTCCGGTGTCTCGGTGCGGTGTTGTGCTCGCCGTGTGCCCGCCGTGTCCCCTCCCCTGTGCACGCCCCTTGCTCGTCTGCTGGCTACCCCTTGTTCCTTTCGCGGCTTCGTTGCTCTTTACCCTTTCCTCTACCCTTCTCCCTGACATGCACTATTTCCCTGCCTCCGCTTTGTTGTGTGTCTCTGTCTTTTTACTTGTCGGTCCGGGCTTGCTCCTTTGAACCTGCGTAGAGAGAGGAGAGAGCGTAAACGGGCGTGCGGCGGCGGCGGTTTTGTCGCGACACGTCACCTCGTGCTGGCTGGTACGTCATGCGACATGCGTGTGCGACCGGCGTGTGCGTAGGTTTATTGTCCCACTTGCTCCCGTCTTGACTCCACACCCCTTTGGCCGCTACCTTTGCTCGTTGCCCGTTCCGCGCGCGCGGCGTGACATGCAACATACCTGTTTCTTTCCCCACTACCTTAACGTGTCCTGGTCCTCCCGCCTTGCCGGGCGTTCGCTAATGTGAGACGACGGCACGACGCAATACTTGCCTAAGCGTCTAGGACAACCCTACTTTAACGCCCGGGCGACGCAAACACGAGCATACGCTTCTTCTTGGGACCTGTGAGGGGAAGAGGACGTGGGTGCATGCACGTGTGTTTGTCGGGACCCGGCACAGGACGGCGCTATGCTATTTGTGTGTATGCTCCCCGTGTCTCCCTCCCTGGCTATTTGTGTGTTCTAATCAGCGCAACAAAAAGGGTGGTTGTGCTGTAAGAGCAGTTGTCACGGTTGCCCCGCATTGCACCGCAGGGCAGGACCGTTAGCCCCCCGTGACAACCACTCCCTGGCCGAAGGCCATTTCTTTTTTCCCCGTCTCGGTTGGTGGCGCGGGTTGGGCGGTTGGCGACGTGGCACGACATGGTAACATACTTGCGTTCTTGGTGGCGGTGTGTGGCTTGCCTACTATTTGTGTGCATGCGGCGGCATACCTTTTGTCCCCTTTCGCTCCCTTTCGCCTCCTACATAAGCGGGCGTGCGGGTGGGCGGTGGGCACATCTCGGTTACGCCTCGTGGTCACCTTTTACTTTTGTTGGCGTGGTTGCCGTTCTCGTCTCGTGTTTGTTGCATAGCGTAACGTGGCATGCAACATACTTGGACCCGACTAGCCACGTGTGTATGTTTAGTGTTTGTTTGTGTGTTTTTTTTTTGTGTTGTGCTTCACCTCGGTGGCGCGTGGCCTCCTTCGCGCGTTCTTCTCTACTTTGTCGGTTTTTTGTTCCCCCTTGTTTGTCCCTTCATACCATTTTGCTCGTCCGTGGCGGTGATGACCTTGCGGCGTTCCGGGCACGCACGTACGGGCATACCTTTCTTTCCCTATGTGAGCGGGGGTGAGCATAGGCATTCATTCGGTGCCACCTCTTGTTGGTTTTCCTTGTCGGTGCGGTTTTCGTTGCGCTTTTCGTGGCGGCGCACTTTGGCGTTGCTTGACACGTAACTTCCTTGTATTGCGTTTGTTACGGCGTTATGCATACAATATATGGCATATAACATACTTGCTTTTCGGCGGCCGGTGGCGTTGTTGTTGCTTGTGTGTATTATTCATGCATGACATGCAACATACTTGTGTACTTGTGCGGCTTCTTTTTTCTTTTGTTGTGATCCCCTTCGCGTGTTACGGCGTCGTCGTATTCCTACGTGAGCGGGCTTGCATTGCTTGGTTGTGTACTTGTGGTATATGTCCACCGTGGTGCGGTTCGTTACATACTTGTTCTCTCCTTGTCAGCCTCTTACCGCGTTGTGCTTGTTTCGTTGGTTTCTAGCGTTGCGCGGCATATAACATACTTGCTTGTCGGCGGCCGGTGGCGTCCTTGTTGTCTATGTGTGGTTTGTTTTGGGGCGCGCACAAGTCCCTAGCGCCTAGGGCACGCACTTTGCTAGGTGGTTTGGGGCAAGCAACGCTCAGCTCCTTCGCCGTCGCGACTCTATTGTTCGACCTTTTTGGTGAGTGTCCTAAATTTTGCGACCTCGCCAAACAGCGGCGTAAAATTGTTGGGGGGGTTTCTGAGGTCGGAAAAGACGATTTTTTGCTTTATTTCTTCTGGCGGTGCGTCATTTTCTTGGTATTTTTTTTTCTTCTGCTGCGATCGCGTGACTGGGGCCATTTAGTTTGACCCTCACACGCACTCACAACCCCACAGCACAAACAAACGAAGAAAAAAAGCGAAACGAAAACCAGGCCGCGCCTGCAAGCGAACACACCAGGGATGGCGTGTTCGCTGCTTCTTGGCGTAGTCATCCTTCAAGCTCTCTGAATACCACTTCTAACACCAAAGGTAAGCCTACAAGACAAAACAAAAGCAGTCAAAGCAGCGACAAAAAAACAGCTCGCTGCAGCAAGAGCTACATAAAAAAACGCCACAAAGAGTGCAACAACAAAGGACGACGCAGAAAACAAACACAGGACGAAGCAAGCAAGCACACACCTGAGTGTGGTGTCCACTGCTGCTCCAGTCCACTACTCCATTTCGCCTGAACAGCTGACTGGGGAACTGCTGACTTGAAAATCACCAACCTGACACACAAGAAACACCTAATAAAGGTAGACGCGCACCACACCACAACTTTACCCAAAACGCACAGTCTGCTACTTGCCGGCGCACCAAAGGAGCAAGTTGCTACACAAATGCACACCAACGGAGCACTACACATGGAGCGCAACGCTACTCGCGACATAACCTGTGCGCATTAAATATTAGTCCTGATCTTAAACGGGCGCCCCTTGCCACGCGTTCGCCTTTTGTGTGGCAGTGTCTTCAAAGTCGTGTCTGCTTGATCCCCGCCTTCAGAAACCTCACGAATCTCTGTCCAAAACTCTTGGGCAACCTGACGCACTGGACGCGGCTTGAACCCGTTCGGAATTTCCTCTCCACACTGGACGCCTTGCTCCCTTTCGCGTCGTCAAACACTGCTCATGGCATAGTCGTTGAGGTCCTGCAACAGGTCTTGAGACTCCTTGTCACAGTCCACAATGGAGGTCTTCTCCAGGACAACAAAACGCCCCGGTCTTTTGACACTAGCTCACGCCCCCAAACTTTCTTTTTCCCATGCAGCAAACCCTTCAGCGCGCTCCGGCGCCACAAGCCCAAGTTTGCCAGCAGAGCGTGCCGCCGAATAAACGTCTGCACCAGGCACTCTCACCGTGTCGAAAGCTTCGTCAGATGAAGCATCTCGCAGCGCACGAGCTTTTTCACAATATTCCACTAACATTTTTTCCTCGCGCTGATCAAGTTCCCAGCCATAGAACCCTTTTTCGGCCTGGCGAGCCACAACAGGCGCCGTTCAGTGCAAAAAGCCACAGAACCCTTTTCTAAGCCGTAACGCCTGTACTGCACGGAATGGACTGCAGTATTCATTTGACATGTCCCTGCAGCCCTTCGGCTATACCTTGATGCGCAGTGGACAGTAACTGGACTCCCAAAATTCTGCTGTACTCCACGTCAACGACAAATTGCGAAACCAAATATCTTGATCACGGAAGCTTTTTGATTGTAACACTCTGGTGTCTACGAGTGTCTATTTCCCAACTATCCCACGCGAAGCAGAAATCCAAGTTACTGACTGCGATCAAAGAGCATGCCTGTGCAAACAGAAATATTTATACAATACAAGCATGCCAAAAAATACAACAGACACTCAGACCTTTACTCATTCTGATGATCTGTACTAATCTACATCACATCGCACTCGCGCCTTCTGACTAGTTGCACTGGCACCTGCACACCTGCAAACCCCTTTATTGCCCTCTCAGGCGGGGCCTGCTGAAATCAGGGTGTCTTGAGTAAGCTTCGGCTGCCACCTGCAGGGGGATGTTTTAGGGCGCCTGTGGCACCTGCCCCTTCTCTGCCTGGGAGGGCAGGACTTTGTTGGGTGCTCTCGGCGCTAGGAATCTGCAAATACTGTCCATCTGAATTTTGGTTTGTCCGATTTTTCTGATTCTGTTGATCCTGATTAATCTTCTTGTTACTTGTGTGATACCCCAGCGCTGGTCGGCGTGAGCCCCAATGGGCAACAACGCCCGCGGGTTTGGGATGTTACCACTGCCTGCAGTGTCCACTTTCTCAACTTGTTGAGATTACCCAGAATTCTGTAATGCGCTGGTCCGTCCTAAACTCCCCTGGACGTTAAACCTTTGGGGGGCGTTGAACCGACCACGCTGAGCCGATATATTCAGGTACTGTGTGTCCAGTGCTGGCGAAATTGGACTATAGCGCTGGATTTTGAGTCAGTGGAAGATCCTGAACGCACCGGACATTGAGTGACTGTAAATTGTGTTGAGTTACCCGATGTTACAGGATTTCTGATGTGTTTACTTCTGGGTACCTACCGCCTTTCCTGCTGTGTATACACCCCTGGGTAGTGTCTGTATTGACTGCTCTGGGCAACCTGCCGTGATAACTGAAACAAGGAATATTCGTAGTGAGGCACCAGAGTTGGATGAACCAGGAAGTACCCAGTGCTGTGGCTAGGCAACGTGGTTTTGTTGTAGGCCCTTCATTTGCTGGGATTACAGTCCAGTTTTCCTGTGGGTCCATTTCCTGGTGTCTCGTCCCGTATTTGTCCGTGGGGGTGAGAGATGAGTCTATGCACTGGTACCGCTTTGCTGCAATTACCCCACACATCCACATACCAGATTTCTGTCCTCCCCAGTGGGGGGGAATGCAAGGTTTATTTTGGCGCTTGTACGTGGAACTACCACTGAGCTGGATAGTTTTAAATTTTGGTACTGGCGAAGCGAGTTATGGTGAGATAGATTTAAGCTTTCCTTACTATGTTTGTTTCTCCCCAAAACTGAACGGCGGAACACCCCCTTCAGAACTTTGTTTTACTTCTGAACTCTGAGTGTTCTTATGAATTTCTGGTTCGGTTCCTTAACCCCTATGAGGGGGTACTTTTTCTTTATTATCCGTACGAACCAGGGAGTTATCTTTCGCCAAGCATATTGATACCTCATATTGATACCCCAGTTTCTGGAGCGTTGGTCACTGTGGGTGCGTCATGGTGATTGCATTGCTTCCTCACTGAGGGACATGCGCTGAATTTGTTGAGTTACTCATTACCACTTACTGTTCCCTATGTAAGTGTGGCCGATTTTTGTAATGCACGATGACTGTGCTGTGGTCAGATGGTTTTAGTGTTGTTGCTCGGTCATCTCGAGATGTACCCTAGGTTGGGGAAGAAGGAGTGTGGGCTGGTTGACAGGAGCCCCAGTAAACCCCACCTTACGGTAACCAGTGCAGCCTGATGTTCAGTACTATGTACCTCCGGATACTACCTTGTTCCGGTTGGGTGTTTGGCTTTGTCTGGCTTCTAACCCTACCTGACGCGATGCAAAGCTCCTGACCCTGCTGGATGCTGGTCTGGGACGCGCAGTTCAGATCGCCAGGCGCGTCAAGGCGTGGGACCCGAGTCCAACCCTGGCAGGTGCTCAGGTAATCGGAGGATGTCATAGATTACTGCTGTAGGGTTTCCGTGAATGATACTGTACCTACTGTTGGTCTTCGGGGTCAGCACGTTCCTGCCCGGAGTAGGGCAACCCTTGGCAAGGGTTGAAGGGGTGACCACCCTTCCCTAAGTTATTTGCTTCTTACCCCAGTCCCAAAGTGGCCAGATGCTTTGTCATCTAAGTTTACTTCTTCGATTCTTCAACAAAGAGGGCACTTTGAGTGTTTCTCAAAGATTCTTGGTTGTTGAGCTTTTACGTCCTGTATGCCCTTCTTTTCCTTATGGCTAACTTCCTACTTGAGTTGTATACCTGATTTATTCTTGTTGGTTCAAATTTTTCCGTGCCAGTGAATGGCAGTAAACATGACTTTGGCTATGCCCCTTTTCTTTAGCATTACCAGGTAAACCCGGAAACCCAGAAAGGAGAAGAGTACCTGTTTCCTCCGTTGGCCGTCACTATAGTGGACGCGTTTCCAAGTTTAATGTTACCTCTGGTTTTCCCTGTCCCGTGCCCGCCTTCGGCGGGCCTCAAAGGAAGTCATGACGGCCATCAATAATGGTCCATCGGGACTGACTGAGATGGCTCTTGACATCCGTCTTTCTGATACATACGCGCATAACAAGGGGTCATGATAGCCCTCAATAATGGTCCATAGTGACTGACTGAGAGGGTTTCTGACACGGTTTGCAAGTGTGCTACACTGTACGATGGGTTCCATGTACCAGCCAATTGCACCTCTGAGTTCCCCCACGTCAGAACGAACCGGACCTGCTGCCAGCCATGAACTGATGAGCAGGATCCGTCCGGCTAACCCCAGGTGATGAACCCAGTCCTCTGGAGCAAACACGACCCAAGTCCTCTCCCTGGGGCACTCCCCACACAACGTCCAGGTCGTGTTGAACACTGGGTGTTGTTACTCGTCCGAGTCGTGTTGACCACTGGGCGATGTTGCCTGTTGAAATATGCAGGTAGAATCTCTGCAGGCAGAGGGAGAGCTAGCGGACTCTGGAACCGAGAGTCGAGCTTGCCTGCCATCTGGTGGACTCTGCAATGTCCTGAGTTGCAGCGGTGTACAGCTGCAGTCGCGTGTTTCTCTGCGCGTTGGCTTAGGTACTGACTGAACAACAGAGATGTGTCGTCCTGTTACTTTACGTTGAAGCCCACAGGTTCTTTTGATGAACTTGCCGCGGGGTGTGCAGTAACTGACTAACCTCGGATAGTCCATTGGTCTTTGGGATTAGCATGTATTAACTCTGTGTTGTGTGCCTGATGTCTTCTGCAGGTCTACCCCCGTGTGGCTTCCCGCTTGCTCTTTCAGTTGAGAGTACCATGAGCCGTGCTGTCAATTGGCAGGCTCCCTTTTTTTTTATGAGAAAAGAGACCAGGAGGCCAGGGGATAGTAAAGTGAATACGGAGTCGACCGAGACCAGCGGGAGAAAATGTTTCCTTTGCCCTGTGCCGGCCGCAACTCAGGGGGAATAAGCTGTGCTTGTATCCATAAGTTGGTTCTTGGCGGTCGTGTAGTATCCCCTCCCCTGTATACTGTCTTTGGTGCTGTCTGAGTTCTGATTTTCTGTGCTGACCTGAACAGCAAAAATTGGATTTACTTGTGTTAGATGGGTGATGTGATGGTAGGAATGACAAACCAGGATTGGGGGCTGTGACTGAATTTTCTTGAGTGTTTTTGCATGGAATGGAATTTCTCTTGGAGTTAAGTTTATCCTTGGAGCTTCCCCTGGGGGGCGGGGGGGCTCCTACCTTGCACGGGGGTCTCTTGAGCAGCCCCTGAATTTCATATTGTTTCTATTTTGTCTGATCCAGCATTCAGGAAGTTGGCCCTCCTGAGGGAGTGGGATACCTCAGGCGACACCCCCGCGATATGGGGTAGGTAAATTCCCTTCCTGCCTGCGTTAAACGCTGCTTCTTGTTTGCTGCTGATACCCTGTGTTTCGATTTGTGTAGCCCTTTCTCCTGGATATCCAGGATAACTGTGCGTTTGTTTGACAGTACCTAGACAGTCCTGAGTTTGGGGATGTACACTATGTTGGCATTGGAGGGCAACGCGAACCAAATTTTTGCACTTGGGTGGAATATTGGGTGCCTGCACCAATTCTTGGTGATTGCCTCCTCCCTCTTCCCACAGACAGAAGTCCTGAGCCCATATTCTGTCTTGGTACCTCTTTGTAGGTTATTTACTCGGCTGATATTTTGTGGTGTATTGATTTTGCGCTTGCCTGATTTCCAAGCCCTTTCAATCGTTTTGCTCCAGAGACAGATTTTCTGATTTCCCAGCTGACGCGATGAGTCTAGCTGGACCTGTGCCTAGCCTTCTCGACAGCCCTCTGGGTCCGAATTCAGTTTTTTTCTTCTTCATTTCCAGTTTTTGGGCCTGCCTGTAATTCGTCTCTTCCTCGGATGTCCCATGTACTGTGTACAGTACTGAGGAAACCAGGGAGGAACTTGACTGCAGTTACAGTCTTTATTACGTGGGCGTGACACCCATTAGACACCACCACCTTCAGGTGTGTGTGTGGTCAGTACTTCAGGTGAATTCAGACTCAGGTGTACCACCCTGATAAGCTCTTGTTTTGCTGTTACTGCAGGGTATAACGAGCCGGGACCAGGTGCAGTCTCTGTGGTGACCTCCAGGTAGGTTGTGTATGCAGTTTGTAGGAAGTGGGGGGGGGGTCATTCAACCCCCAGGCAAAAGAATTCCTGCTTTGCTTTTCCCTTACCGCTACATATAACCTGAGGATGTTGTAACCTGGAACGTCTGTGTACCCTGGTGACCTGGCAAGCCATGTGTCCCTGCCATGTCTGCGGATCATGTGCTGATTAGTTCTGTGAGATTTTTCTGTCTTGGACTGCCTGATGCCAGTGAGTGTGCATGGGCTGCATGTGAAAAGGCGCGACCCTTAGACACCCCCACTCTAGGTGTGTGGTCTGGGGGGGAGTAAGAAAAAGTCATTTTTCCCGTGGGGACGCCTTCTGTTGCTGTTCCTGTAGGTATTCTGTTTTGTTCTGATCTGTTACTGTCTTTAGATTTGCGCTCGGAGATCTGCGATTGGCGGCGATCTGTAGAATTATGGTGCCGCGATCTGTGATCTGCGGCAGTGCTTACGCTGTCCAGAGTATTCCAAATTTTCATATTTCGATGTATTTTACGATCTCTGATTTCCTGAATTGTGTTGTTCCTGATAAGGTTCGGAATTGGTTTCCTGCAAAAAAAACCGATTGTTTTCAATTATTTCTATAAAAATAACCAATTATTCCGATTATATGACATAAAAATAATCGGTGATTTTCGATTGTTGTCTCTACAAAATGCAATCATTGCCAAAAAGCCGTGAATTTTTACCTGGGGGATAGTAAACACGAAAATAGAGGTGAAAGACATGCTAAACCTTTGACTTTTATCCCAAATTGCCTGTGATTTTGCAAAATCCTCTGGTTTTTAATGAGAAACATTTCATGGTGTATCAACGAAATATTTCTATTTCATACATAACTTGTCCAATTAATTGGTTTATACCAGTTTTCAAAATAATCGGTTTTACCGATTATTTGTCACATTAGACCCAATTAATCCAATTAATCCCATTATCCGATTAATTGGTAAAACCGATTCCGAACCTTAGTTCCTGACGAATCCATACTCGCATGATTAGGTCATTCTCGTCCAATGTGTTATCATGTTTGGGTGTTTACATGAAGCATTGCAATATAGGATCTGAAGCTTAGGCTCGTAGGAAAACTTAGCATCGATAGCATTGAGTGAAGAATGTGCTGACACGTTTACCCCTTATGCATTGATCTCGTTTGCTCTCCTCTCTCTAGGCATGTAGCCCGAGGAGAGCCCAGCCCATACATGTGGGAGTTGGGGGTTGTTGAGAGGCACGGGGGCCTCTATATATCAAGAGGTTCCACCAGGTATGGCATAAAGAACAAAGATGCAGTTGTGCCATACTCAGGAGTGCATTACCTCAATTGGATCTTGATTTGTGCTTTGCTTCGCTTGCGTTTAGTTGTGTTTGTTGGTTACGTTTCCGGGTATGACCCTAGGAGTATTTTGAATTGAAATGTTTTTATGCAAACAATCACATGAAATGTTTTAGGTAATTTCTTGCCTGTGTGCAACCCTCCCAAAAATTATGTAGTTTTGTGAGCCTATTTTCTAAATCATGTTTTATAGGTTTTGCTAACCATTGAGTAGTTGAAATATAAGCATTTTGGGGATATTTTAAAGCAAGTCATTACTTAAAACGGAGTCGAGTAGTTCTCTTTTTCTTTCGTAGAGCAGCGATCTCCTCGTCCTTTAGTTCTCATTCTTCCCCACAGAGGTCCTCTAGGTCATAGTAGCGCTTGAGCTGTTGAGCAGCGCACACCAGGGTCCCCCCTAGTCGGGGAGATCACCGCACTGTGATGCGGTGACCATCCACAGACAGGATCTTGTAGGGCCCAAAGTAGGGGTCATTGCTGGTGAACCCAGGTCGGGCGGGTAGCCAACTATGGTGCACAAGCACCCAGTCTCCCTCTTGATAGGAAGCAGGCACCCGGTGCTTGTTCTTCCTGTTCCACCGGCGCTCCCTCACTCTCTGGAGCATAGCCTTGGCCTTGTCCACCTTGTTTTGCTGCTCCTTGACCCACTTACCCACAGTCCAGTAGGAATCCTCAGCATAGGGAGTGTGTAGGAACCACGCCGGGCGTCCCATGAACAGCTCACGGGGCGAATAGCCAGTAGCCGAACTCTCTTGGGAGTTCATCATCAGGGATATGATGGGGAGTAGTCTCACCCAGTCTTTAGTGCGCTCAGTCTTGCACCATGTCCTCACGTTCTCTTTGAGAACTCCAATCTGTGGCTCACATAGGGGGTTACTCGTATGAGTGTAGGGAATCCCCGTTGACACCTGGACATTGAGGGACCTCAGGACTCTCTTGTACCAGCCAGTGTTGGAGCGTACTCAGACGTCCTCGTCTGAGTTGATTTCTTTGGGTGCCCCATAGACACAGAACCACTCTTCCAAGAGTATCTTGATGGTCTTCTCGCCGGTGATGTGTTTAGTGCATGGGATCACCCTGGTAACCTGGTCAGCCCACAGGTTACCACTAGAGCGAAGTCATAGCCCCCGAACTTAGGCATCTCCGTGTAGTCCACATAGAGTACACTGTTGGCACAGTGTGGGATAGGAAGGGTCGAATAGAGACTTCTGTCCCTGATATTGTTAAAAATATCCCCAGGTTTGCAGGAGCGACACGGGCACTTGTCCACAATGGGCTGGAGGGTTTTCCGCAGCTGATTGTCACTCCACGTAGAGTGGAACCACTGCTTAAACAGCTTCAGGGTACGGTCAGCTCCAACATGACCACTAGACTGATGGATCTACTTGAGGAGTGCTGGGATACGGTCGCTAGGTACGACTATCCGGTCCTCATGCCAGAGGTAGGTCTTGTCCCTCTTTAATTGTTCCTGGTTGACCAGGACGGGTTCCAGATGCTTCTGCAGGCGTTTGTAGATGTCCCCAAACTCCTTCAGGTACTCGACTTGTTGGAATCCATCCTGGGGTCTGATCATGGTCATGTTGAGTGCCAGGTGTACATCCATACGGCTGAACGCCTCCTTGGCTAGCTCTTCAGACCTGGCGGCAATCATGTCGTCAAAGTTGTTGCGGCTGATGTAGTCCGCACACTCATTCTTGACGCCCTGGATATGGTGAACTGAGAGCCGTAGCTGGCTCAGGCAGGTCCACCAACGTCTGAGCTTAGCCTTCTCAGGTAGGGGTCCCTTCTGGAGGGTGCGGACCGGTTCTTGGTCACAGAGCCAAACCACTGGGTTGCTCCCCTACAATCGGGACTGAGAGGATAGCACCAACATGCCCGCGAGCAGTTACTGCTCACAGGTGGAGTAGTTACCCCGGGCCTGGTTCAATTTCCAGTTCCAATGGCCCAGGGGAACCAGGACCCATTTGTCGTCAGCATAGCTGTGCTTGAGGGTACCGTCTCGGTTTAGTCTATCAGTCCCCAATTGGGAAATGGCCGAGTCGAACTCCTCCTTCTCTTGTGCTTGCCACTGGAACAACGTTCCACCTCCGCCCACATTGCTGGCGTTCGTCACCAGGATAATTTCTCCTTGTGCCCTAGGCACGCCCAGGCATTTAGCGTTAGCCACTTTGTCCTTGAGCTCATCAAACGCTTGTTGTTCTTGAGGGCCCCAGTGCCAGGTAGTACTCTTCTTCATGAGGTCCGTCAGAATGGCGCTGGTGTAGGTGAAATTCTTGATGTGGCGGCGGTAGAAGTTGCAGGCCCCATTTGGAACTAAGTACATCATGGAGTCCTTTCTTGGGGTCCTCCTGTCGTACCTTAGCATCCATCAGGGGTTTTGCCTTAGAGGCCGCAGGGGTCCACCACCCATAGCAAACGTCGAACCCCAGGTACTGCAGAGTCTCCTGCATGAACTCACACTTCTCCAGCTTCAGTCTGGTGTGGTTCTCTTCGCAGACCGCAAAGAACTCACCCAAGAGAATTAGGTGGTCCTCCTGAGTATTCGTTCCCAGGCATACATCGTCGATGTGTGCTTCCATCTGGGCGCCTCGGGATATGAGTTTTTGCACCACAGGTCTCTGACGTAGGATGGACAGGATCTTGTTCATCAGCTCTTGAAAAAGGTCTGCAGTGGCTCCTTGAAGAGCTTCTCGTATCTCCGACCGCGTCACGGACTTGTTTGAGGATCTTCCTGATCCTCTGCTCCTTTCCCCGGTGGTGGCAGATGGCCGCTCGTGACAGGAGCCGCCCCTGGCTCCTGTTCCTGAGGAGCACCGACATGACTCAGGGTCCCGTAGGCCACTCAGAGAGGTGAAGCCAGGTGCTGGCATGGTGCATGGTATAGCCAGTCTCGGGCGCTGCATAGCCAAGTATACCGGTCATGTACACACCCGTAGCGGGTCGGAGATAGTCATGAGCGTAGCGACGCGGCATAGACTCACGGATACCGGTGTAGGTAGAGCTGGATGCCACTGGTTCGCTGACTGCAGTTGCCATAGGTGGCGCAGCCGCGAATGAGTGCACACCATAGGTGGGGTAAGGCACACCAGTAAAGCCTAGACCCTCAGCCATAGGTGGAGTGGTTGTGGGTGAAGATGTTGCTGGATGTGAGGCTGGGAGTGGCCACTTCTGCCCGTCGTCAGGGTCGGTCACCGCCCGGAACTCGGACGCAAACGCCTCGGACTTGGCATAGTCGTCGGTCCAGTCAGTCTTGGAGGCAGGATTCCGGAAAGAGGTGCTTGTTGGCATCAGCTCCCTCCGGGGCGAGTGCTCTGACCGCTCTGCTCACCCTTCTTCCAAGGGGAGCATCTGCAGCCATGACGAGGAAGCATTTGACTCCCTCCTCTTCCATCAGGCGCTCCATGTCAATGATTTTCTTGGCCTCAGCGGTCTCAGCCTCATCGCCATCGGCAGACACGTCTGTCATGCCCTTGCTGGCTGGATAGGCCCACCTGCTGAGACAGTCCGCCACGGTGTTGTCCTTTCCAGGAACGTATACCACCGTCAGGTCGAACTTGGCCAAGGTCTCGTGCCATCTTGCTCTCCGGGAGGCTGGTCCAGAGGGGGTGTCCACGTGCTCTTTGTGCCACGACTGCAGACTCTGATGGTCAGTGTAGACCGTGACCGGATGTAGGGCTATGTACCCGGCCCACTTTCTGAGAGCCATGACGATGGCATACGCCTCCTTTTCACGGGGCGTCCACATCCGTCGCTGGCCTTCCGCCAGGACTTGGCTCCAGAAGGCCACAGGCACGTGTCTTCAATCGTCCAGCACTTGCTCCACCATTGCCCCGATGGCATAGTTGGAGGCGTCGGTCCGCAGGACGAACCCTCGGTCCAGATCCACGAGGTGCAGACCAACTGCGGACAGCAGGGCCTGCCTCATCCCCTCAAAGGCACGGTCGGACTCCTCATTCCAGACCAAGTCATTCTTGGATCCCTTCTTGGTCTCCTCCCGGTTGCACTTTAGCATGGCCGTCATGGGGGCTGCATACTCGGCATACATCTTGATATACCCCGAGGAGTAGTTGCAGAACCGCAGATATGCCTGCAACTCGGACACCGTCTTGGGCTTCTCCCAGTGCTCAATCGCCGCTACCTTTCCTGTTATGGGCCTCTGCTGCCCATTGCCAACTACGTGGGCGGCGAAAACCACTTCGCTTACCGCGACGGTGGCCTTGTCACTGCTGCCCGTGAGCTTGTGCTGAACCAGGAGATCTAACACTCTGGTGACGTCCCTCTCATGTGCTTCCAGGAGCTCATCATAGCTCATACTGGGGTCCCCAGACGCAATGATCACGTCGTCCACAAAGGGGTCCGCACAGTCACGCAACGGCTCAAGCAGGTTCTCCAGCATCCGCTGAAAAGCCGCATTGCCGTTGGTAACACCCATGGGCATCACCTTCCACTGGAGGGGTCCAAGTGGGGTGCTCATGGCTGTGCAAGCACGGGACTCATGGGCGAGAGGCATCTGGTGATAACCATGTTTCAGGTCAATCACCGTGAAGATCCTTCGCCGGTGCTGTTTTTGCAGCATATCCTCTATGAGGGGCAGCGTATAGCTGTCATGCTGCGTCTGGGCGTTCAGGCCGCAGTAGTCGACCACGAGCCGCCACTTCCCGGCCACCTTCTTGGGGACGACGAAGCAGGGGGAGGCCCACTCGGAGTGACATGGCTCCAGCCAGCCTCTCTCCATGAATTCCGGAAGGATTTTCTCCATGGCCTCCTTCCTTTCACCCCGAAGGGCGAATTCCCGGTGTCGATACACACGGGGATCCGGCTTCAGTCGTATCTTGGCCTCGCCATACGGTCCACGGACTGGCGGGGGAAATACAGGCTTTCCGCTGAAGAAGGTTCTCCTATGCTTCTGCTTCAGCCTGGCCCTCAATGCCTGGACCTTGAAGCACTCGTCCGACTCCGCCTTGGCTTTCCCGGGCACCTGGACCACTGAGCTTACTTGCGGGGTGGCATTCCCCCGCAATTTCGGCTCTGGGGGTCTCCCCAAGTGGCCAAGAGGCCCATCTCGGGCCTTGCCTCGGAATAAATCACCATATGTGGGGGGGTTCCCGCCAATCGGTTCGTCCTGGCTGGACATGTGGTCCAGTACCCTCCTTACCAAGGTGTTCCAATCATAGGAACCAGAGACGATGGCGTCCACTTCCCACCAGGCTTTGTCCTGCCCTTTGCTCTCACGCTGGCTTACCCAGTCATGAAAGGGTCGAGCCATATACCCCTGAACCAGATCCAGCTCCTCGTCAGTGAGAAGGTCCTCCGATTCGCTGATGTCAACGGGGGAAACCGCAAAACACTGGCGCCAAGGCTCAGCAATGATGCGGTTGACGCACACAAAATCTGTGGCATCGGCCTGTTCCAGGCCCCCATCCACATAGTGGAATTCTGTTGGCCATCTCTGGGGTGGCATGGGCTGTCCCTTAGCCTCCTGATGGACGCTTTCTCCAGCCGGTAAGACGACCTCATTCAAGGTCATATTGGCTAATGAGGCCACCCAATCCCGGGTACTATCCTCCTCGGTACATCCGATGGGGACCACTGGTGAAGCGTTTCGGGGGAGGGCAACCTCCAAGCTTCCCTTGGCATGCACGACCCCAATCCCATGAAATCCAAGACTTCCTCTCGAATTTGGGTTTCTCCAAAGAATTCTGTGATCCTTGCCTCGGCCATGACACAATCTGGCGTCCTGGGCAAGAGATGAAGGTATATGTAGACAATAATAAACATGTAGACAAGTAATATGTATATGTAACAATTCTATACTATAAAATAGCTTAGAAAAGAAGACGAAATGAAGGCGGCGGCGTCGCCGCCATCAGAAAATCTGACGGCTACGAGTCGTTGCCATCAGGATCTCCACTGAGATCCTGCCCAAACTGGGCCAAACAGTGGTTCTTGGGCAAAAAACAATGAAATATAGTGATTTTTGAGCCAAAAACACTCATTTCGCGTGTCTCCCCCCAACGCGTCGCGTAGCCAACACGACGCGTTTCTGTCATAATTCAAACAATATATGAAAAGGCCCACTGTTGAGCCACACCATGGGCACCTGGCTGATTCCTGGGATCGCCTCAGGATTTTTTGAAAAATTCGTGAACGTGACTCTTTTCGCAAAAATTGACCTTCGCGGAACGCCGCGAAAAAGGTCACGCTATATTCCTATATTTCTAAAAACGATAAAACAATAATAAAATTGCCTAAAGTCTTTAGAAATCGTGAAAAAAAACTACGATCTGGGGCTGCGTCGCGCAGGCGACGACTGTCGTTGCCAGCCCAAAAATGACGGAAAATGACGATTTCTGGGGTATTTTACAGACATCCCACAGAAATCAAGATGCCGTAATCAGCCCAGGAAAATTCCTGAGCCAGCCTGGCGAAGAGGTAGGTAGGTAGGTATCTTCGGGAGCTCGGGATGCCTCCTTTGACATTGCAGGAAGAAGGTCTTACCAAGGGGACGTCCTGTCCCTCCCACTGCCCTATGTCAGGTGCCTCTTGAGCCGCTCCCGCATGTGCTTGGGAAGGCATTGTCGCGGCCACCCGGTCCATGTGTCCCAGGTGGGAGGGTGTCCCCACATGTGTCCATGGGTAGGGCCACATGCCCCCTCCTTTGGGCGGCAGCTCTGGGGGGCTGCCCAGCCGTGTGGAATATCTCTCACCACAAGGGGTATTGCTCCCGCTTGTCTACGGTACGACCGCCTCACCCTTGTGGCTTGAGTTGCGGGGCCACTCTGCTTGGCAGGTGACCCCCTCCTGGACTGTGTACCGGCTCGCCTGTCACCGGTTGCTTCCATGGCTCCGGGTGACGTTTGCCATGGTCCCCGATGCAGCCTGGCCGGGCTCGGACCAGTGGCCTTGGAGTACCGCTCCTGCCACTGGCCCGGTGGGTCGGCTGGGTCGCCCCAGTGCGTCCGACCCATGGGGTATTGGTTCTTTCCTGTCCCTCGGCCGCCCTACGTGTGTGCAGTGTCCTGGGCCGCTGGGCTCCTGTTCACCGGTGTGCCCGCGCGGTTTGCTGCGGTGCGTCTGCGGTGTCCTGGGCCAGCTGGCTCCTGTTCACCGGTGTGCTCGCTCGGTGTGTTGTGTTGCATGTGCGGTGTCCTGGGCCACTGGGCTCCTGTTCACCGGTGTGCGTGCTGTGTGCGGTGCGCGTGTGCCATGGGTGGTTGTGTCCCTCTTCCTCCCCCCCTAATTTTCATTTTTTTTACTTGTTTTTTTTTTTTTACTTGTTTTTTTTTTTTCTTTTGGGAAAAAAAAAAGAAAAAACAAAAAAGAGAAAAACAGGGGCGCGCGTACACTGCAGGCACAGGCACGGGCAGCTGGTGCGGCGGTGCAATAGCGTTGTGTCCTCTGGCGTGTGTCGTCGGTGCTGTGGCGGCGGTTGCGCCCCAGGGGTGCGGCTCGCGCGTCCTGATGTACACGGGCTTGGGTCAGGGTGGGTTTGGTGAGGTGTCTCTTTGCTTCTGGAGCTGGCTGGTTAGGAGGCTGTGTGGGCTGTGGGTGTGGGCTGTGGTTACGTTGTTCCCTCGGCGGGCTTGGTTAGGAGTCAAGGGTTAGCGGTTTCGGGGTGTGGCTCGGGTTTGATTTGTGCTTGGGTTCTGGCTCGGTTAGGCGGTTGCGCGGGGCCGGGCGTGTGGGTAGCGGTGTCCACGGGGTCGTGCGCCTGAGGCGGGTGCGGGGTGGTGCGTGCGGGCCGGCCGGTGGCCGGTGGCCTCACTGGGAGTCCCACACGGAGGGGTCGACGGGCGTGCCGGGGGCGTACGCAGCGTGCAGGTTGGGCAGCAGCGGGCGCACGTGCAGGGCGTCGGCGTGCCCGATGAGGACCTCACTGAGGACCGAGGGGTTGGCGGCAAGCAGTATGCGATGCCCGGGAGGGGTGGCGGCGAGGAGCGGGAGGATGTCCGCGGCCCGCGACGTGGGGGCGAACACGACGTGGGCCGGGTGCGGCCCCGGGAGCGGTGCCGGGGGGAGCGGGACCACAGGACGGCGGTCTACTGTGAGGTGCCAAGTGGCGCGATGGTGGAGGAGCCGGACTAGGGCGATGCTGTGGCGCAGTGTGTGGGCCTGGGTGCTGGGCGGCGTGGGGACGTGCAGCGGAAGAGGGGGGGGGCGGGGCGGTGGCGTGGGAGGGGGCACGGCGGAGGAGTGACGCCAGCGACGTGTGTGTCGTGCTGAGGGTGGAGAGGAGCCCACGGTAGCGGGCCTGGGTTCGGCGCCTTTGGGCGTAGTGGTGCTCGTTGTCGTGTGCGTTGGCTTCCTTCGGCGTCCGGTTCGTTTGGTGACTTCTGGGCGGGGCCTTGCGTGGCGCCCCGTGGTGGTGGTTTGCTGGGTAACGGTGTTAGATGGCGGCGCCGCTGGCCGGGGGGTCAGGCGCGTCGTGTTGTGTGGCGCGCAGGGCTCCTGGGGTGCTGTGGGTGTCGCCGGTGTCGGTGCGCCGACGCTTGTGGGGTGGTGAGGGGGTGTGTGCGTGCGGGGCTGGGCTTTGGGTGATGTCCCACAGGCGGATGCCGTCTCGCTGCGTTTCCTCGAGGGTCTCCCGCAGGCGCCTGAGGACATACGGGTGGTCCTGGGGCGCGGGGAGGTTGCGGGGGTGGACTCCCAGGGGGTGGAGCGCATCGGCCAGCATGGCTTCCCATGCGGCCTGCGGCATCAACCCCCCCGCCGGCCGGAGGCGGCAGTTCTCCACCAACCCCTTGCGGGGCCGATGGACCAGGCCCTCGAGGGAGGGCTCTCCCCGGGCCCACTTCCGCAGCTCCCAGAGCTGCGTGTGGGTCCAGCGCTGCCACCACTGTTCCTGGGCGGGCCTGCGGTCTTGGGCGGAGGAGGGGGCGTGGGTGGGTGTGACGGGGTCGTGGGGACCGGCGGCGGTGGCGGGCCTGGGGGATTCCTCGTAGTCCTGTTTCGTGGGGGTGCATGGGGAGTGGGGGTGCACGCGGATGTGGACCCGCGGGTGTGCGCGTACGGTCTCCGCCTCGGGGTTTGGCGGGGATTCGCGGCGGCGGCGGTAGTGGGGCATGCGTTGCATGTGGGCTGTCATCGAGGGCCGGTAGGGGGGCGGGGACGCTGCTGGTGGACCCTGGCGTCGTTCTGGCTTGGTCGGGAGCGGTCCGTGGGCCTGGGGTGCGGGCTTTGAGAGGTGGCGGGACGAGGTGCGCCGCGCTTCGGCCGCGGCGCGCTCCGCCATGAAGGTGGTGGCGGTGGCGTCGGTGACGGTGGGGGGGCGCCGCGCTGGGCGCTGCTGCCTTCGGGCCTGGGACGGCTGGGGCCGGATGTCGTAGAGGACGTCCTCGTGGCGCCGGGTTTGGGCTTGGGTTTGGGCTGGGCTGCGGGCGTGCTGACGGGTTTGGGTGGCCGCTTGGGCTTCGGCTGGGTCGTGGGTGTGGGCTTCGTCGGGGCGTGAGCCTTGGCGGCGGCGGGGCTGCTCGCGGTGGGGGCGGGTTTGGAGGCCCGTTTGGGAGGTGTCCCCCGCGGCCTGGGGGGTGGAGTGCTGGATGAGGACGTGGTGGTGGTGGTGGATGAGGTGGTCGTGGTGGTGGAGGTTGTGGAGTCGGAGGCGGAGGAGAGGGCTGTGGGAGACGGCGGAAGGGCCTTGGGCCTCGGGGGCGGGCGTATGATGCTGGGTCCTGTAAGTAGCGAGAACGAGGGTGCAGGTTCGGGCACCGGGCGTGTGCGCGCGTTTTCCCTGGTGCTCCGTGCGTGCTGGTGCTGGCGTGGCGGCGTTGTCTCGGCTGTGCGGGCACGTGGGTTACCCGGGGGGTGGCCATATCTGCTCCAGGACGTGCGGGTGTGTTTGCTGGAGGTAGTCGAGGGTCTGGAAGAAGCATCGCTGGATGCCGGGCATGTCCTCCTCTGTGAGGTGGGGGTAGTTTTGGGTGGGGGTGTGGGGGCCCGGCCACAGCAGCGTCATGAGGCGGGCTGCCACCATGTACGGGCATAGTTGTAGGGTGGTGGGGCGTGGGGGGGTGGGTCCCCTGCGGTCTGGGGGGGCTTCCCTCTGCTGGGGGCGCAGCGTGACCACCCACACCCATCGGTCCGTGGGGATCCCCCAGGTCCGTTGGGTCCACTTGGCGAGGCAATACATCGCCCTACCAAGGCCCTGGTAGCCGCTGCGGATGCAGAGCAGCGTGTCCAGGGATTTGGGTTCCCACGTGCCCCAGATGTGGGGGTCGTCTGGGTCGTCCCCCCCGGCGTACATGTCGGGGCCTGGGTTGTGTGGGGGGGGGGTGTAGTCGGCGGGGAGGAGGGAGTCGGTGCCGTGTACCACCCAGTGGTCTGTGGGTGCGTCGTAGGTGCTGGTGGAGAGGGTGTAGTGCAGATTGTACATGAGGGTCATGTACGTGGAGGGGGCTGGCTGCTGCTCGTCGGGGGTGGGGATGTCCCCCGGGACGTGGTGCCGGAAGTTTCTCAGGGAGGCCATCCGGGCTACCCATGTTTCCCGCTCCCACTCTTTGGTGCTGTCTGGGGTGGCGTCGGGTGGGGGGTGGGCCATGTCGGGCTCGTGGTAGCGGGTGCGGCCCTTGGTGTCCACCCGCCCCGGCACGGGGTGTCCGACCAGGTGTCGCCCCCAGTCGATGGGGGGCACCCAGATCCGGCTCCCCGTGGGGGGCGGGCTCTCGCCGTCTGGGGTGGCGCGTGGGGGGCGCTCGTGTCGGGCGACGTGGAGGAAGGCCTCGAAGAGGAAGTCTGGCCCTCAATGCCTGGACCTTGGGGCACTCGTCCGACTCCGCCTTGGCTCTCCCGGGCACCTGGACCACTGAGCTTACTTGCGGGGTGGCATTCCCCCGCAATTTCGGCTCTGGGGGTCTCCCCAAGTGGCCAAGAGGCCCATCTCGGGCCTTGCCTCGGAAAAAATCACCATATGTGGGGGGGTTCCCGCCAATCGGTTCGTCCTGGCTGGACATGTGGTCCAGTACCCTCCTTACGAAGGTGTTCCCATCATAGGAACCAGAGACGATGGCGTCCACTTCCCACCAGGCTTTGTCCTGCCCTTTGCTCTCACGCTGGCTTACCCATTCATGAAAGGGTCGATCCATATACCCCTGAACCAGATCCAGCTCCTCGTCAGTGAGAAGGTCCTCCGATTCGCTGATGTCAACGGGGGAAACCGCAAAACACTGGCGCCAAGGCTCAGCAATGATGCGGTTGACGCACACAAAATCTGTGGCATCGGCCTGTTCGAGGCCCCCATCCACATAGTCGAAATCTGTTGGCCATCTCTGGGGTGGCATGGGCTGTCCCTTAGCGTCCTGATGGACGCTTTCTCCAGCCGGTAAGATGACCTCATTCAAGGTCATATTGGCTAATGAGGCCAACCAATCCCGGGTACTATCCTCCTCGGTACATCCGATGGGGACGACTAGTGAAGCGTTTGGGGGGAGGGCAACCTCCAAGCTTCCCTTGGCATGCACGACCCCAATCCCATGAAATCCAAGACTTCCTCTCGAATTTGGGTTTCTCCAAAGAATTCTGTGATCCTTGCCTAGGCCATGACACAATCTGGCGTCCTGGGCAAGAGATGAAGGTATATGTAGAAAATAATAAAAATGTAGACAAGTAATATGTATATGTAACAATTCTATACTATAAAATAGCTTAGAAAAGAAGACGAAATGAAGGCGGCGGCGTCGCCGCCATCAGAAAATCTGACGGCTACGAGTCGTCGCCATCAGGATCTCCACTGAGATCCTGCCCAAACTGGGCCAAACAGTGGTTTTTGGGCGAAAAACAATGAAATATAGTGATTTTTGAGCCAAAAACACTCATTTCGCGTGTCTCCCCCCAACGCGTCGCGTAGCCGACACGACGCGTTTCTGTCCCAATTCAAACTATATATGAAAAGGCCCAATGTTGGGCCACACCATGGGCACCTGGCTGATTCCTGGGATCGCCTCAGGATTTTTTGAAAAATTCGTGAACGTGACTCTTTTTGCAAAAATTGACCTTCGCGGAACGCCGCGAAAAAGGTCACGCTATATTCCTATATTTCTAAAAACGATAAAACAATAATAAAATTGCCTAAAGTCTTTAGAAATCGTGAAAAAAAAATACAATCTGGGGCTGCGTCGCGCAGGCGACGACTGTCGTCGCCAGCCCAAAAATGACGGAAAATGACGATTTCTGGGGTATTTTACAGAAATCCCACAGAAATCAAGATGCCGTAATCAGCCCAGGAAAATTCCTGAGCCAGCCTGGCGAAGAGCGCCACAGGCTGGGCAGCGGGTATGGGTGAGGCACCCCATACCGCTTCATCCCCCTCCTTAGAAGCCTTGCCTATATCCAAAGGAAGGCAAGGCCAAGAAGGCGCTCTGACCCCTGCACTGCCCTGGTTTCAAAACTGATTCAGCAGGACAGTGGGGGGGGGGGGCTTCGTAAGAAATCTACATGCCACTCCCATGTAGGTCCCCCCCCCTTTTTTTTTTCTTGTTTTTTTTTCTTGATATATTCATAGGGCAACTGCCCCCCAGGCGACCACACTGGTCCCTGGCACTCCTCTTAGCCTCTGGTGACCAAACCAGGGGCGCTGCAGGTCCTTCCGACCTGACTGATGGCGCTGAGGCGCACATATTGGCCCTTTTTCTCCATGGGCATGGAAACATAATAATTCAAACGCGAAAAAAAAATTATTTAGCGTCAAACCCAAGGCAACCAATTCCTCGCGCCTGAATTTAGGTCCATTTCCTGCCCAAGGCGACGAATTCCTCGTGCCTGTTTAGGGTCGATTCCCAACCCAAGGCGACGAATTAACGCGCCTGATTTGGGGGATTTAGGGTCATTTCCTACCCAAGGCGACCCGCGCCTATTTAGGGTTGGTTGCGTTGGCCAACCAACCCAAGGCGACGAATTAGCGCGCCTGCTTGTGCGGTTCGGTACCTGGCGTCGTCGTCGCTGTGGTCGTCGCCCAGAGGGAACGATAGACTTGGGGGCTCCATAGGGTCCATGGGGAAGCCAAGGTGATACCCATCGTAGGAGTCAAGGAATTCCTCCTTCATCATGTTGATGCCCTGGACCTTAGCTCCTGCAGATGTTTCCCAGCGAAGAAGCGGTACTCCTGCAGTCTGGGCGTCGTCGCCGTCCGCAGGCCCGTCACCCCGCCTTGGTGGCCTTGGCGTCGGCAGAATTCTTTTGAAGCGTTTGGGGGGAGGGCAACCTCCAAGCTTCCCTTGGCATGCACGACCCCAATCCCATGAAATCCAAAACTTCCTCTCGAATTTGGGTTTCTCCAAAGAATTCTGTGATCCTTGCCTCGGCCACGACACAATCTGGCGTCCTGGGCAAGAGATGAAGGTATATGTAGACAATAATAAACATCTAGACAAGTAATATGTATATGTAACAATTCTATACTATAAAATAGCTTAGAAAAGAAGACGAAATGAAGGCGGCGGCGTCGCCGCCATCAGAAAATCTGACGGCTACGAGTCGTCGCCATCAGGATCTCCACTGAGATCCTGCCCAAACTGGGCCAAACAGTGGTTTTTGGGCAAAAAACAATGAAATATAGTGATTTTTGAGCCAAAAACACTCATTTCGCGTGTCTCCCCCCAAACGCTTCAAAAGAATTCTGGGAATAGGAGGAGGAAGGGTGTCAACGAGGTTGATGCCGAGGAGACTGCTCCTACCTCCCCACCCGGCGCCCCCTAGCGGAACCCCTGCAGCCAAGGGCCCCAGCTAGGGCGGTCGCAGGATGGTGACGTGGGAAGCGCCGAACCATCCCAGTCGGGAGTAGATAAGCACAAAGGGACTGCCGCGGGCGGAAGGCCCGGTCCGGCACCCAGTCGCGGAGGCGGGGTGAGGGCAAGTGAAGGCAGGAACCCTTGCACCCGTCCGTCCTTCGCGACCAAGAATGTGTTTGATGTACTTCAAGATCTATCCGAGAGTATCGGAGGATCACCCGGACCGCAGCTGGATGCTGCAGATGGGCAGCCTGAGCCAATTGTCCACGACCTGCACCAGTCGCTTGTGGAGCTTCTGGAACGGCCGGAGATCCTGAGCTTGCACGCCGTGCGCCGAGTGGGGCGCGAGCGGCAGTTGCACCTTAAGGTCCGTGCCTTATGCGGGGAAGTGGAAAAGGTCTTCGACGTGTTGGTCCACACGGGCGCTCAGGTGAGCTTGGTCAAGGCTGGCCTACTTCCGCCAGAGTGTTTGACCGACAGTCGGAAACCTGTCAGGCTGAAGGTGGCGAACGGCCAGTACATGGTGGGAGGCGCGAAGGAAGCGGCCATCGGGCTGCAGTTCGTGAACCATCGTGAGCTGAGTCGCCCGGACCTCGGCAAGGAAATCCTCCTGCAAGGTCGCTTCTACGAGGCCGAGATGGACTGGGACATGATCGTTGGGTACGACTTCATGATGGAGACGGACTCCTGCGTCCTCCTGGCCCAGGCCTCCATGACCCTGTACCAGGACGACCAGCTCTCGTGGCTTTCGTCACCTGAGCACCATGTGGAATGCCAATGGATCCACCCCGAACGCAATCAGCTCGAATTAGCCGCGCTGGACACTGAGCCAACTGGGCCAGCAAACCAGGAGTACGGCGTAATGCCGGAAGTGGCGAGCCGAGTGGTTGCGGACTTGGGAGCTTCGGATCTGGGCCTGGATGCGTTCTCTTCAGGAACCTCCGCCCATCTTCGGGTTTGTGAGAAGTACTGGAGCGCACAGGACTCCGCGTGGAAGAAGCACTGGGGTCCGCATCAGGGATTGATGTGGATCCATTGCCCCCGTTGGGACATTCCAAGAGCGATAGCGAAGATTCGCAAGGACCGCTCCAAGGCAGTGCTGGTTGTTCCTATGGGATGCACCGAGGAGGAAAGTACCCGACATTGGGTAGCCTCATTGACCAACATGACCTTAAACAAGGTCGTCCTACCGGCTGGAGAGAGTGTCTATCAGGACGCTAAGGGACAGCCCATGCCACCCCAGAGATGGCCAACAGAATTCCACTATGTGGATGCGGGCCTTGATCAGGCCAACGCCACGGATTTCGTGTGCCTCAACCGCATCGTAGCGGAGCCTTGGAGGCAATGCTTTGCGGTCCCCCCTGTTGACATCGGAGAATCGGAAGACCCCCTCACTGAAGAGGAGTTGGATCTGGTTCAGGGGTATATGGATCAGCCCTTTCACGACTGGGGAAACCAGCATGAGGGGAAAGGCCAGGATAAAGCCTGGTGGGAAGTGGACTCGATCGTCTCTGGTTCCTATGATGGGGATACCTTCGTTCGGAGGGTACTGGACCACATGTCCAGCCAGGACGAGCTAATCGGGGGTAACCCACCCACCTACGGCGACCTATTCCGAGGCAAGACCAGAGATGGCCCATTGGGCCACCTGGAAAGACCGCCTGAGCCGAAGACGACCGGGGTCGCTACCCCTCAAGTAAGCTCAGTGGTCCAGGTCCCCGGAAAAGCCAAGGCGGAGTCCGACGATTGCCCCAAGATCCAGGCATTGAGGGCCAGGCTGAAGCAGAAGTATGGTGATACCTTCTTCAGCGGAAAGCCTGTGTTTCCCCCACCGGTGCCCGGACCGTATGGCGAGGCCAAGATACGACTGAAGCAGGACCCCCGTGTGTACCGGCACCGGGAGTTTGCCCTGAGGGGCGAGAGGAAAGAGGCCATGGAGAAGATCCTCCGTGACTTCATCCAGAGAGGCTGGCTTGAGCCGTGCCACTCCGAGTGGGCCTCTCCGTGCTTCGTCGTCCCCAAGAAGGTGGCCGGTGAGTGGCGGCTCGTGGTCGACTACCGCGGCCTAAACGCCCAAACGCAGCACGACAGCTATTCGCTGCCCCTCATTGAGGACATGCTGCAAAGGCAACACCGGCGGAGGATCTTCACAGTGATTGACCTGAAACATGGTTATCATCAGATGCCTCTCGCCGAGGAGTCCCGTGCCTGCACAGCCACGAGCACCCCACTTGGACCTCTCCAGTGGAAGGTGATGCCCATGGGCGTTACCAACGGCAATGCGGCTTTTCAGCGGATGCTGGAAAACTTGCTTGAGCCGGTGCGTGACTGTGCGGACCCCTTCGTGGACGACGTGATCATCGCGTCCGGGGACCCCAGCATGAGCTACGAGGAGCTCCTGGAGGCACACAAGAGGGACGTCACTCGAGTGCTGGACCTTCTGGTTCGGCACAAACTCACGGGCAGCAGTGACAAGGCCACCATTGCGGTAAGCGAGGTGGTCTTCGCTGGCCACGTGGTCGGGAACGGGCAGCGAAAGCCCATACCTGGCAAGGTGGCCGCGATCGAGCACTGGGAAAAGTCCAAAACGGTCTCTGAGCTACGGGCGTATCTGGGGTTCTGCAACTACTACTCGGGGTATATCAAAATGTATGCCGAGTATGCAGCCCCCATGACGACCATGCTCAAGGGCAACCGAGAGGAGACCAAGAAGGGGTCCAAGAAGGCTCTGGTCTGGGATGCTGATTCCGACCGTGCCTTTGAGGGGATGAAGCAGGCGCTGCTATCCGCAGTGGGTCTGCACCTCGTGGATCCCGACCGAGGGTTCGTCCTGCGCACCGACGCTTCCGACTACGCCGTTGGCGCTGTGTTGGAGCAAGTGCTTGACGACGGGAGGCACGTGCCCGTGGCCTTCTGGAGCCGAGTCCTGGCGGAAGGCCAGAGACGGACGTGGACGCCCCGAGAAAAGGAGGTGTATGCCATCGTCATGGCTCTCAGGAAATGAGCTGGGTACATAGCCCTCCATCCCGTCACCGTCTACACTGACCATCAGAGTCTGCAGTCGTGGCACAAGGAGCACGTGGACACCCCCTCAGGTCCCGCCTCCCGACGGGCAAGATGGCATGAGACATTGGCCAAGTTCGACCTCACGGTTGTGTATATTCCTGGGAAGGATAACACCGTGGCGGACTGTCTCAGCAGGTGGGCCTATCCAGCCAGCAAGGGCATGACAGACGTGTCTGCCCATGGCGATGAGGCTGAGACCGCTGAAGCCAAGAGGATCATTGAGATGGAGCGCCTGATGGAGGAGGAGGGTGTAAAATGCTTCGTCGTCATGGCTGCAGATGCCCCCCTCGGAACGAGGATGGGCAGAGCGGTCAGAGTACTCGCCCCTGAGGGAGCTGAGTCCGACAAGCACCTCTTCCCGGAGTCTTGCCTCCAGGACGACTGGACTGACGATTACGCCAAGTCTGAGGCCTTTGCGGCCGAGTATAGGGCTGTGACCGACCCTGACGACGGGCAGAAGTGGCCAAAGGGGCTGACTGAGGAAGATGGCAAGCTCTACCGGAATGGTAAGCTGCTAGTACCGGAGTCCCGGGTGCTCGAGCTTTGTGAAGCTTGGCACCACCACATGCTGCACCCAGGGGTCAAGAAGCAAGCCCTTGACATGCAGCGTCGGTTCGAGATCGACCAGATCAATCTCTACACCGCCATCAAGAAGGTCAGGAAGGGTTGCTCGGTCTGTCAGACCTGCAATCCCGATAACCGGAACGTCAAGGGGGAAGCCCAATGGACCCCGGTTCCTGGCCAGCCCATGGAGAGCGTGGCCATGGACGTCTTCTCCATGCCCGAAGTCCACATTGGCAAGGAGACCTTTGACTGTGTGGTTCTTTGTGTGGATCGCCACAGTGGCTACGTAGTAGCCGTTCCGGCACGCAAAAAGGGGTTGCTTCCCAAGGAAGTGGCAGTCATGATGATCCGTCATTGGCTGACCGTCTTTGACATCCCCCGCACCATTTGCAGTGACCGAGGGCCCCAGTTTACTGGTGGTTGGTTCAAGGCTATGTGTTCCCTCATGGGAATACGACATGCCAAGAGCGTCGCCTATCTCAGCCGGTCTAACGGCCGTGCTGAAGTGGCTGGACGGCAGCTGTTCGAGAAGCTGCGCAAGATTCACATCACCAATCCACGTCGGAACTGGTTTGAGGAGATGTGGCCTGCTCTGAAGGCCCATCATGACACCCCCAGCCCGGGTGGTTTGCCCCCTCACCAGATTCTGTTCGGCAGGGACCCCCTGGGTCGGGGACTTCCCTTGTCTGGTGATGGCATGGCTATGGACGCCAAGGAATTCTTCGCGCGGCAAGGGGCAACGGCGCGTGACATCCGCCAGCAGCTCGAGAAGGAGCATGCTGAGCGTCAGAAGTCCGCCCTGAGCTCAACAGCGCAGAAGTTCAGGGTGGGAGACCCGGTGTGGGTGATCAGACCCCGCCCTATGGGCACCCACCGCACCAAGACCTGGTTCACACCCGGAGAGGTGGTCCGCAGGATTGGTGAGGACACCTACCGCATCAAGGTGGGTCACGGACAGTTCCGGGAGCGCCAGGAGAGTCAACTCCGTGTGCGGGAACCCGACCTCCGTGGCCAACATGTGTCCCTGAGCTACGCCGCACATGAGGCCGATTCGGACGACGACTATGCTGAGCAGGACGACTATACAGTCGAGAAGATCCTGGCTCAGCGTCCGAAAGCCTGGGCACCCGGAGGCATGGAGTTCAAGGTTCGTTGGCGAGGCTATGGGCCGTCCCACGACACCTGGGAACCCGTCTCCTCGTTGGTGCCGCGGGTCAATACTCCCTTCATGGAGTACATCTGCAAGCACAAGACCAAGATCCATGTCTCGGACTCGGCAGCACTCACCCGGGCGATTGCAGCCAGGGGTGCCTGATCAGCGCCCTGAGCTCTCCCCTGATGCGTTTGGGCCGCTTGTTTGGTCGACGGATCGTCCCTAACTTGCTTGCTCTCTTCCATCTTTCGGTGACCTGCCATCGGAGTGGCCATATACCCCCCCCTGCTGAATCCAGAGGAGGATGGCCCCTCTCCTCTATTCGTCACTCCCCACCTGCTGAATCCTTGGGAAACCAGGTAGGGCGACTGACCTTCACACGTTTTGAAATCTTTGGGCCTTGAAGCCCATACGTCGTTGCGCAACGGATGCCGCTGTCATCGGCATTGCGATTTTTTGGTGTGTGGTCTGGTTCCATGGCACTTGCGGAATCCAGACTAGTCTACGTGTGTCTCGAGACTATATATGGCCTGAACTCAGGCGTTTTCCTGTCCACCCTCCTGCATATGCCTTATCCTAACCGGGGCGTGGTTTGGCGCTCTGTCCAGAGTGTGTTTACACGCCTATTACCCCGCTTAGTGCTTGTCTTTCTGTTCCCCAGGATATGTGCATCTGTATGTCAGCCCATCACTGAAGTATGGACTGTTTTTCCCCCCCGAGGGGATGCGAATCGACTACGAAGGCGCCCTGAGTCGCCGTTTACATGCTTTTACTTAAGGTCCAGCCTGGACCAGTACCTAAGTACAGATTCTTCTGTTTGAGTGCCCGTGATACCGTGTGCCCTATTCGCTGTGTTGTGGAGATCCTGATGGCGCCAGGCGGGAAGCCCAGTTGCCTGACTACACTCCCAGCGGTCCGCCACTGTCAGTCCCAGTGTGAGCCTGCCGACTCGCAGACGCACTTGCAGTCGGATGGGGAAGTGTTGCCTGGGAAACTGGTGGTTTGAGGAGTCGACGCCTCCGCCCACACTGCATGAGGACTCCGTCATGTATGGCCTTCGTGGTAATAGGGCGAGGGAAAAGACGGCCTTGATGCCCGATCCCTTAAGGAGGAGCTTGTTCGGCTGTACCACTCTGGACTCGCGTCGTGGATATGGACATGGTGCGCCCGAGGAAGGACCCGTGGGGACTCTCCCCCAGTCGGCGGGCCTTGGGAAGCTTGGGGTAGCCCGATGGATCTTTGTGGTCGCTCTCGACCTGTGGGACCACCTCGGTCGTCGTGTGACGCCTATGTTGCCCGTGTATGCCACTGCCACTGTGGTAGTGACCGTAGCAGCCGGCACCCGGTGCGCCTGGTATGGGTTAACGGGTCCTTTGGATGCCGAACAATCGCCGCCAGGACCCGGGACTTGATACTTGATACTATACTTGCAGTTACTAACAGCTACAGCACCGTACCTGTCTTACTGTGGGGTTTGGGCAGCCTAACCTGCGAATCAGCCTGATGAGAGGATGTGACACCCCCCCCTTCAGGAAATGGTATAGGTACCCGCTGCCATGCGTGGGTGTTATCGAGCCCCCCCTAGGGTTTGCTCTAAGGAGGGGGGTGAAGCGGTACCCAGAACCCCATGGCTAGGGTAGGGCATACAACCGGTCTCCGGTCCACCGACCCCATGTACGGAAGAGAAGACGCCCGTTGACGCCCGGTGCGAGCCCGGCGGGAGCGTGTTCCGTGCCGTAAAGCCCCGCATCGGCAACCGATGCGCCGCCAGCGGAGATTTATATATCAGAATATCAGGAATCAACAGGGTTTTATTTTCATATTGTTTCCGTCAATTTTTACGCTTCCGTTCTGATATTCACTGTTTTGACAGCTGGCGGTTAGTTCGCGGCTTTAGCGTAACCGCCAGTTTAACTGTTATATACAGATATTTTAGCGCAAATCGTGACGAAGACTCTAAAGTCTTCAGGAATTGCATTGATGCATCCGCAATTTTCACATTCTACACTCGCAACCTTAATCCGAATTTTTCAGGATGTCGAAATCGGATTTTCGACTTCGACATCCCCGCACTTGATTTGACCTCTTTCGAGTGGACCTACGTGCTTCCCTATGCACGAATCAACTTTCCTTTTGTCTTGCCCCCCATTTGTCTTAGAGATATGGGCAAAACAAAGTTGATTCGTGAGGCCACTTGTGAGGGTCATATCTCGTGCCGCTTGCGAGGAATGACAATAAGGAAACGTGGGATGTATTCACAATACTCCTGACGTAATTTAGGAAGCTTTATACGCCTTGCGTCTCCACACCTGCGCGCTAGCGTAATGGATCATGGTCCAGAGGGTAGAGTTTGCGTTATAACTCTTTGGCCATGATATTGCCTGCGTTAAGATAACTTTCGAGTGTAGCGCGCGAGTGTTGGTATTGCATAGGAACTCTCCTTGAGTTCCTATGAGCGATTGACACAAAGTTATGCCCTTGGAGGGGCATGACATATCGTGGGGGGAGCTACCTTTTTGGGCAATATGGAGTATGTGCCTTTTGTTGTGTTGCGTGCCCATTTGGCGGGTCCATCGCTCCAAGCCAAACCCGCCAATGGACCTCATATTGCACGAGGCCCTTCCTTATACTCCCCACGATCAATTGCAAGCCTAACCTTCGTGGAGGGAAGCTTGTGTGGCGATCCCAAAGCGATGCGTTGGGAGCAAGGTGTGTGTTTTGCAATTTTCCATATTTTCATGTGCCCACTTGGGAAGTAGCGCTCGTAACCTTTCAAAGCGCCCCAAGTGGAGCACATAGGTGGAATCATAGGTCATTGGTGTCAAGTCATTGTGTTTCGAAGGATTGGTCGATTACTCAATCCAAGCCGAAGATATTATAATATATTTGTGCGCCTTTCAAGGCACTTTTGGGTGTTTTTTCGCCAATATTGCTGTTTTTTGCCCGTCATGATGTCAAGTGGCGACCGTGTATCTCAACGTTGCGCCCAATTGACATCATGACTCAAGTGTGTTTTGCGGGTACATACTTCGGTGCCCAACATATCTTGGACCCGGCGAATAACTCCTCTTGGGCTTGGCATACCGTGGCCGCCATGTTGGCGATTTGGGACTATCCCAAATCATGGGCTCACTTGGCGACCCTGCCATTCCCAAAAACGGAGGAGTTGGGCGACGCCCAAAAGATATGTTGGACACATATGACTTGATACCAATCCTATGGCACACTCCGGTCCAAGTCGGGCATGTGCCTCATTTGCCCCAACCATGAGTGTGCGCATTTTCGGCCATTTTGAGCAATTTTCCACATTTTCTGCCCGCCGTGCACTATGTTCAGCCCCCCGTGCACGCCGGACGCATGGACCAATGGACCATATATGACATGGGTGTTATGCATATTGGTCCCCATGGTTGAGACACCACGTGGGCGAAGCGGAGCAACCTTCGTTAAGGCGCTAGCCCAAGGTGAGTGTGGGCAATTTTGCCATTTTGGCATTTGTGGACCCGATTGGGATTGTCACCACGCCAAGTGGCATGGAGATCTTTGGAGGCCAGTTGCATGGGAGTCTCGGTTGGACTCCCGGTAGATCGCGTATGGAATGGCGGATCCGATCTCCAAGCCGGCGTGGAGATATACTATTGGGAGCACCCCCGAATTTTGGCTCATTTTGAGTAGCCCAAATGACCCCATTTTGGGACCCCAATTTCACCCCTCCGTGTGGTCAATTGGCGGCCCCATATCTCTATGCCCACATGAGGCCCAGACCTAATTCCAAGTTGTACACTCAGATAGAAGTCGTAGGTTCTGCCTCCTGTCCTGTGAGCCATTGGCCTTGCCCTGGCTGGGCAGGCCACGCGTGGGAATGACGCCAATTTTGGTGATTTTGGCATCATGACCCCACTTGACCAACCCGTGGTGCCCTGATGCCGGGACCTCAGAGGGAACCAGGTTGGGTGAGGGCTCCAGGGAGTTGGTATTCGAAGGGCATAGGGTCAGTTGCCTCGTCCCTACCTCTGGCGGGTCCGGACGAGGGGTCAACCTTGGAGATTTTGAGCTAATGTCAGTTTTGGCTGAAACAGCCCATTTTCAGCTACCAACTCCTAGGGGATAATGGCAGGGCCATATCTCTGGCTCAGAGAGGAGTTGGGACCTGCCGTTAAGGGAGCATAGGGAGCCACTGACGGTTGGCTTTGGAGCCCCTTGGTTCCCAGGAACTGGCCTGTGGCTGGGCGGGACAAACCCCCTATTGGCAGGGTTTCAGGGTCCGGACTGAGCAGGGCATGGGTTGTGTTTGAGCCCCCGCCCCCACCAGCCACTGAGATGGTCGGACCTGGGATTGGGATATGAGTTGGGACTGAGTGTCTATTGTCCTGTAATGCCCTTACCCCAGTCCAGTCTTAACCCCATGTGTACATATCCTGATGTGTTGCTGTACATACTTTTGTTTCCTTGTTTCAGAGTGGCAAGGATCCTGAAACGCTTTGTCACATGACATGAGCGCATTGATGCCCCTGTGAGCGTAGTGCCTTGCCTGCCTGCTCACTTGCGCGTGTCCACCGCAGCGTCCCGTGGCCAGGCCCCCCACGGGAACGCGTCAAAAGCGGTCCCCGATCCGCCACTGATGTTTTCAGAGAATTGCTTCCACCAGCGTCGTCGCCGCAACTGTCACGACGGCCTCCACGCGCAGCAAAAGACGCAAATCCACAACAGGAATCACGCTTCACTCGATTAAATTATCCTTGATCCACGTGGATTTGCGTCTTTTGCTGCGCGTGGAGGCCGTCGCGACAGTTGCGGCGACGACGCTGGTGGACGCAATTCTCTGAAAACATCAGTGGCGGAAGGGTGACAGCCCATTCCGCGTCACCTCCCTCCTTAAGAGGATTGCGTACGCCATCCTTCACGCAGCTTCCTTGTTGGGAGACGCTTTGCTGAGTCGCAGGACTTCAAGTCGGCGGGGAGCAGCCAATGGAGCAGCCGCTCCAATACATCCCTCAGAGCCGTCAGGTGGTCCCCGGCTCTGCGGCACTTGAGGGCGTCTTGTCCTGCTTCGTCCATTCCCTTTCGGCTCGTTCTCGGTCGCTGTTGCAAATGGCGTCTGTCTTGAATACGGACGCAGCTCAGATTTTTTTTGAAGCGGTACCGGGTACGCGACCATTTTTCCCCGAAATCCTTCTTGTAGCAGCGCAGGTAAAACCTATGAACACGTTGCCTTCTACAGCGCCACACCACCGAGCTTTTTATCCTGCTTGTGCCTTTTTTGCTTTTGCCGCTTGATTTTGAACACCTTTGCTTACGTGTGGTCCGGCTCTCTGCTCGGTACCTTGCACTCCGGCTTGGTTTCTCAAAACTCCTGCTTGGTTTCTCGAAACTCCTTGCTTGGTTTCGCACGCTCCTGCTTGAAGACCCGCACCAGCAGCAGCAACACACCAACAGTAGCAGCGTCAGCACGAAAGGCGTAGACCCCGTCAATGTGATTCATCGTGTTCACATCCAACGGAGTCATTTTGGAGCAGAGCTCTTTTCTTATCCCTTCACGATGTAGCCAGCGCCTAGCGGGAGCCGGCTACGAGGAAGGGCCTTCTTCATGGCCTTGGCAGCCGCGATACTGCAGCTCGTAACTGCAGTGAGGGCCACTGATGCCCGCTGCTTGGCGCACGGCTCGCGTTGGCTTACAAATAAATCTGCGAGCTTTGCATGCCCGCCTGGAGCAAAAAACAAGCCTGCAAAGCAGACCACAGACAAACTGTTACTCTACACGGTACGCAGCGCCAAAGGCGTGCAGCGCTGACATCGCCTAATACCAATGCGATGGATCTCGTCGAACCTGCAGTCGAAGCACTATCAACGCATTGGTATCCCTACCTTTACCTGCTTACCAGCTCCTTTCCTTATAAAAAATCCACAACAGGAATCACGCTTCACTCGATTAAATTATCCTTGATCCACGTGGATTTGCGTCTTTTGCTGCGCGTGGAGGCCGTCGCGACAGTTGCGGCGACGACGCTGGTGGACGCAATTCTCTGAAAACATCAGTGGCGGAAGGGGGACAGCCCATTCCGCGTCACTAGGACTGCCTTGGAGCGGTCCTTGCGGATCTTCGCACCCGCCCTTGCAATGTCCAATCTGGGGCAATGGATCCACATCAGGCCTTGATGCCGACCCCAGTGCTTCTTCCACGCAGAGTCCTGGGCGCTCCAGTACTTCTCACAGACCCGCAGATGGGCGGAGGTTCCTGAGGAGAACGGATCCAGGGCAAGATCCGAGGCTCCCAGATCAGCAAGCACACGGTCCGCTACTTCCAGCTTGACGCCGTACTCCTGGAAGGCCGGGCCGGCTGGCTCAGTCCCCAGTGTTGCTACTTCGAGCTTGTTCGGCTCCGGCTGGATCCATTGGCACTCCACGTGGTGCTCTGGTGACAAAAGCCACGAGCTGCTCGTCCTGGAACAGGGTCATGGAGGCCTGAGCCGGGAGTACGCCAGAGTCCGTCTCCATCATGAAGTCGTACCCGACGATCATGTCCCAGTCCATTTGGGCCTCATAAAAGTTCCCTTTGAGGAGGATTTCCTTGCCGAGGTCCAGCCGGCTCAGCTCACGATGGTTCACAAATTGCAGCGCAATTGCAGCCTCCTTCGTGCCTCCCACCATGTACTGGCCGTTGGCTACCTTCAGCCTGACAGGTCTCCGACTTGTGGTCAAACACTCTGGCGGAGGTAGGCCAGCCTTAACCAGACGGACCTGAGCGCCCGTGTCAACCAGGACGTCGAAGACCTTTTCCACTTCCCCGCACAGGGCACAGACCTTAAGATGCAACTACCGCTCCCGGCCAACTCGGCGGACGGCGTGCAAACTCAGGATCTCCGGCCTCTCCAGAAGCTCAATCAGCAACTGGTGCAGGTCGTGGGTAATGGGCTCCATCGGCCCATCTGCAGCTTCCAGCTGCGGTCCGGGTGATCGGCCGATACTCTCGGACAGATGCTGAAGTACGTCGAACACATTTTTAGTCGGAAGGGATGACTTGGTGCAAGGGTCCGTGCCTTCACCGGGGACCATAGTCGGGTGCGCGGACCCGCCTAGGGCGGTTATCCCTCCGTCACTCGCCCCCACCTGGCCACCGCGACTGTCCTTTCTCCCGGTTGCCGAACCTGGCTCTCCGCCGGTGGCAGACCCATGGGAATCGACGCTTCCCGTTGGCGATGGTACAGCGATGCCCACTGCATCATCCTGCGACCGCCATAGCTGGGGCCCTTGGCTGCAGGGGCTCCGCTAAGGGGCGTCGCTTGTGGTCGGGGTTCCATCCTCCGCGGCGACCTCGTTGACGTCGCCTTTCTTTTTCCATCGGCCTTTGCCCTTCTTGTCGTTGTCCTTGTCCTTGTCCTTGTCCTGCTTGGGAGTCCAGGACCTCTTGATCTCCTGGATCTCCTTCGCCAGCTCGGTTCTCATCTGGGGGAGCTCCTCCCCCACTGTGCCTGCCCGCGGATGGTGCTAGACCCCTAGAACATATCCCTTACCAACCGAGTACAGAAACGGTGCACGTAAAAGATGCAGTATCAGTCGGATGTACAGGAACGGTATGGACATTAGACCCAATGCCGCCGACACCATCTCGTGACACATCGTGGGAAACGCATTTCTGAAGTCCACTGACAACACGGCTCCTTCACTTAAGCCATCCCAGCGAGCCCGTGACCCATAGACATGCTGGAGGATACTTCTGTGACGAAGGAAACCGGTTTGCTGTGACGGGATGCAGTGGAGAAGTACATCCTCCAATTGGATCAGGAGAATGTTGGTGAACCACTTCTGCCGTGTCGTTTGCAGCGCAATTGGTCGGAGAGAATCTGGCGTTTGCATCGCCTTTGTCTTGGCGATCATTGTCACCACTCCCGAAGTCCATGTCTGCGGCATGGTACCCGCGTCAAGGAAGCGTTTCAGTGACTCATACATTTGCGGCTCGAAAATTTCTGAGAATCTCTTGAAGAATTTTGCCGAGAAGCCGTCCAGTCCAGGGGAGCTGTTGCTGTTCAACCTCTTCAGGCCTCCATGTACTATGTCCTGGGAAAGCTGCTTGAACAGGAGTCGACCTGCCTTGCGCAGCCGTTGTTCCACTCCTAACGCCTTCAGATAGGCCACACATTCTTCTTCCGTGGCTCCTGTTGGGGTGGACACTTGATCCCAATGTGCCACCAGCTCTTTGGCCACCGCCTTTGCTCCGCGTATTGCTGTGCCTGCCCGGGACACCAGCTGCTGAAGTTTCTTGCGCTCCTGCAGCTCCCGCATTAGCCGGTACAACTCTTTTCTTCGCGTTCTCAGATCCCCTGACGTTTCCCCCAACGTGATCACCCCCTTGAGCTTGGAGAGTGTTTCCATGCCCGTTTTGTCATGCTGCGCCTTTTCATATACCCCGACCAGGAGGGTATAGGCCGTTGTCGCTTCTGTCGCCGCAATTCCCGGTGATGAAAGAAATTGATAGACCGCCGGTGTGACGGAGTCCCTTGTGGAGCCACGTAGGAGCCGTAGGGCGTGTAGTTCAACCGTCTGCTTTTTGTTTTTGTGTTCCCTTTGGTAGCCGACCGCCTTCGTTTGGATGCAGCCTAGTGCATCTTCATCCACCATTGGTCTCCCGTCGAGGTGATAGACCTGAGAGAGGTCTCGAGGTCTTCCATTGCCTCAGAGTCTTGGAGGATGGTCTCCCGGCAGTAGAATCTAGGAATTGTGTCCTCCGTTTCGAAGGATGGGGGTGTGAATTTGGCCAGGATTGCCTTGTGGTCCGAGTTGGCAGCAAACATGGGGTACACGCTGGTCGCCAAGCGCAACAAATCAGGCGTCGTGTGTATGCGGTCAATACGGCGTAATCTCTGCGGATCGAGCCGCTCTCCTTCTCGAGGGTAGCCGTATGTGAAGCCCGTTGAGCACCATGACTCTTTGTCGTTGATATCCGTCAGAGTTGGACAATGGATGTCCACCCAAACGTCCTGCACACCCGCTCTCGCCAAGGCTGTAACATCCTGTTCTCGGGCACGTAAAGACGTGTCATGCTCAAACTTTGGGGGCGCAAAGGCGTCCCTGTGTTTCACCACTAGACTATTGTAATGAGCACATAAAATCAGGTTCGGTCCATGTAACTCCTTGGCGATGTCTTTCCATTGTGACTGCCGTCGCGTGTGCTTGTGATGGAAGTGGGCCACCACTAAAGTGATCTCCAGTGGACCACTCGACAGTGAGGCTTTCAGCGCCCTGGGAGACAAGAACTTCATTGATTGTAACGTCCACTTGGATGTTTTCCACGCCAGTGCCACTCCTCCCCGTCCTTCTTCATGAAGTGGTCCGTCTAGGCTATACCCGTACTTTGATAAGCATTGCATGCCCGCTTGACGATCCTCTACCGTGACGAAGTGGGGCTGTTGGATGGCAAAGAAATCAACTGGGCCCGCCGGTACCGGGTGGGTACCGGGCACGGGGGGGGGGGGGACAAGCTGAAGGCCCATGCACTAGTACAAAGCCAATTAGAAAGGCATCCACCATACTCAGGGTCATCTTACGTGAGGGTCTGTGGACAAATCCGTAACCCGCCGACTTCCACTTGTACCCACTGAACAAAAAGGCCAACATGCCCCTCCTGGGCCCAAACGTCCATTGCACGCGGCCTGTCACTCTCTCCACTCTCTTAGGAGTCAATCTTGTGACCGCCGCTCGGTTTACGCTGTCTCCATTCCATGCAAACACAGGCGCCGAGAAAAACCAGTGAACTCAAGAAATGATCCCGTACAGGCAATGCCACTCAGGCATAGTCCATGTAGTTGCAAAAACAATGACAGAGTCCTGAAATCCCCCACGAATGGGGTAAGAAACATGGGTGGGCAAGCGGGCCCATCCACCATGACAACAATCAAATAACAAACTGGCAAAAACACAACATGCGCACTGTATCCCCACCAACCCACCAATGACTGTCCACAACCCCTGTTTGCAAACACATTCCGATAGCGGCTCAAAACCTTTGTTTTCATGCAAAAAACATCAGTTTTACGTTGTCTCCATTCTTTTTTTTTTGACAGACTCCGAAAGTTCAAAGAGTACTCAAGGCTGTGCTTGGGAAAGTGGGCATTTCCCATGCCGGCAACACAAGCACGAAAGACGGAAAAAGAATCTACGGGATTAGCTAGCAGCACCCCCCTGGAGAACCTAGGCTGCATAACGGCCGCCACCCCTCCTCCCCCCTCCCCACCACCCTTAGCCTCCGAAGGTTGTCCAGAGGCAGCCTTCTGAGAGCCACCCCACTTGGCTCCATACTCACGTTGATTCCGGACCATCCCAACCCAAACCCCCCACGCAAATTTGTCCCACGGGGTCCCCCGTTACAGCCGCCGCATCCCTGCCCCCCTGAACAGGCACAACTCATGATTCCTCACTGCACACTGCATTGATACTGTCTTGGTCCTGATTCCCCGCGTGGTTGCGGGACGTAGACAAAAGGGCGGGTGGGTGGGCCGCACTGCCTTAATCAAAAAGTAGAATGTTGGAGAGACGGAGTCAGAGATGAGAGAGTGAAGGGGGGAGGGTGCAGGGGATGCTGTATGTGCTGAACCTGCTTTACTTCGAGGGCTACGTAACTATGGTTCAGCCCCCGCATCCCTGCCCCCCTGAACAGGCACAACTCATGATTCCTCCATGGACCGACTACACAAAGTGCTCGCGAATGAGAGCCCCGGACTCACGCTTGTCCCGTGCTGGCCGTTGTCACCCCCCCCCCCCCCTGTGCTAAACTCCAAGGGGCCTGAGGCAGATAATGGAGGTGCATGGATTTGTGTGCGCTGCGTTCCCAGAGCGGTCGCCTGTCATTGGCGTCCCGGACAGCGTGCCGCCTGCTGGGAAAGGTATGCAGGCGGCTGAGCACGTCTGCGGAGTTCTCCGCAGTATCCACCCGAAACACACCGAGTTTCACTTGACTCCAAAGCCGGAGCCAGAACAGGCGGCGGAGAATTCGCTGGTCGGCCGGTGAGCAAGCAGTGGCCCTCTGCCCTGCCACCTGGAATCTGCTCGCGTCGCTGTTTGTACCAACTACCACCGACCTGTGCCCGCGGTAGATTGCTACTTTACAAGCATAGTATATTCCGAAAAGCTCCGCCTGCTGGAGTGACGTAACCCATGCCGGGCAGCGGACTGAGCGGCGGAATCGCCTGTTGCCCACCAGCCCTACCCTGAACCGTGCCCCTTCTGGTGCCGCGTCCGCAAACAGTAGGAGGTCGCCCTTGCCCGGCACTTGTTGCGTCCCTCCCCCGTGGCTGTCCGGCAGATAGGACTAGGCCACAGCACTGAACAGAAGCACGGTGCCGAGGCTTCGCGCCATACTCCGTGTGAACCACCGCGCGCCCGAGTCCAGTGCCTGATAGCTCCCCGCCATAAAGCATGAAAGGCCTGGCATTGGGCCTCGAGAGCCAGCACAACTGCCCGAGCAGCTTTCTGAGCCTGCGGGGCTCAATGGTTCCTCGGCCCATGGCCCGCACCCATGCGCGCAGCGCACTGCGCAGCCCGCCCAGGGCATTCTGAAAGTACCCTACATCCGTGTTTTTTGTTTGCCAATGAAGCTAAGCTCCATCGTGGGTGTCGTTTCGCTTTTTTGGCTAATTATAAAACCCGCCCGCTGCAGGCGCCGGGCGATGAGCCGCACAGCGCGTCGCACCTCGCATGGACTGCGGGCGGTGACGAGTATGTCGCTTATATACCCATGCCCGGGCCCGCGCGCCTCGCAGGGCGGCAGCCACGATACCCCGGGCGAGGGACTGGCAGATGAGGGGGGAGTGGCGCCATCCGAAGGGGAGGTGCGTGTAGCGGTACGACCGCCCGTCGGCGGTTTGCAGAACAAAAACTGTGCGCCAGCCCATCGGGAGCGGGACGCTCCAGAATGCGTTCTGGAGGTCGAGCTTGGCCATCCACGCACGCCCCCCCCCCGCATCCAGTCTCGGAGCTGTTCCAGGCCCCGGAGGGTGAACTCTTGGGGCCGTCTGGGGTCTGCTTCGTTTATAGAAGATGCATCTAAGATCATTCTACACTTCTGTATATTCTTGGGGCGCAAAAATGCTCGTGAGGTGGGCCTGAGGGGCGTGCGTTTCATCCCTCGCGCGTCTACGCGCAGAGCCTGCATCATGAGCGGAAGCTTAGTGCAGTGCGACTTCAGGTCGGCTCCCCTGGTTTTCCCGTGCTTCTCATAAGCCTTCAGGAGATCCTCTTGCACCAGCCGCCTCCAGAGCGGCGCATGCACGTGCAAACGGCCCGCCGATCCGAGCCCTTTTGCCGCCGTCTCCGGGTCGGTTTCGTCTTCGTCCTCCGACGAGTAATATCCGTCCTCTTCGCCGTCCAGTCCGTCGTCCATTACCCCCTACAGTGCGACTCGCAGGTTCTCAGTCGCATCACCGAAGTCCAGCCTTGGCTGCGCCGCCGCCATGATCAGCTCCTGGACGCCCCTGTGGACCATGCCCCTGCGGCCCTGCTTCACTCCCGGCAGCCCGCTGATCGCCGGTGCCAGTCGCTCATCCTCGATCGTCACCCCCAGCGCGCCTCCGTGAGGCCTGTGCACCGTCTGCCGCTTCTCCTTCCGGTTTGCCTTCGCCCCCGCTGTCCGCAGGCAGTCTCCTCCGTGCCCCTGGCGTCGCCCCCCTCTGACGTTTGACGGTCTTGGGCGGTGGTCGCTCTGGCGAGTCTTCGATTTCGACCACGTCGCACTTGGGCGACGCCGTCCGGGACCTTTTCCGCACCTGGGCAGACCTGCCCTCCGGACTCGGTTCTGCCCAAGCAAGTCGCACATGGGGGACCTCGAGCTCGCTCCTGATCCACCTTGGCCACATTCCCAACGTTGTCCCCGGCTGCATCCGCGCCGTCGTTTCGTTCGCTCCGCACTCTGGCAGGGGGATGGGTCCCCCTCGCACAAACTGCCATCGCGGCGGTGCCTTGTAGTATATCTCCGCCACCGCCGCCGACTTCCACCCCCCCCCAGAGCATGATGAACCGCACTACGAGTCCGAGGCCGTGGAGCTGGGCTGCCCCGAATTGCCGGAACGAGTGCCAGCGCAGGTACCTGAAGGATCCGCTGGGTCGGTCCAAGATGCCGTGCAGTCCCCTGTGTAGCCCGTCCGCCCCCCGAAACCACGCACGTACGTGGGGGTGGTACCCGTGGCTTGCCCTGAGGCGCGCAAGGAATGCGGCCCATTTTGCCGTCCATTGCAAATTTAAAGACCTTTTCATTCATTCATTCTGTAGCGGCTTAGGCCCCCGCCTGGGCTTTAGCATCACTTAGCATCACTTTAATTCATCTTACATGTGTCAAACATGCATTTGGACCCAGTATTTTTTGTGTCACTATTTTGTGTTGCTTTTTTGCATTTGGTTGAGCTCTTATTTCCTTTCTTGCTCTCATAAAGTTTGACCTTGCAGCAAAATAGTTGTTCAACCTCACCCAATGGCCATTGGGGTACAAATCATACTTAAGGTTACCAAATAAAACACATTCCGTGGGTCATTGGCAACTAACATTGTCAACCTATAGCTACTTTACAGCATGTTTTTTTCTGAGTCCTACGCACGGTTATTGTTCCATATAGAAACCGAAAACCTGCACACCGAGCAATATGTGGTGTTGGCCACCTTGGATGCATCACGGACAGTTGTGTCACCGTCACCGTCAGTACCGGATTCCTAGGTGCAGCCGTGTTTGCCTTGCAAGAAGCGATCATGTTCAACTCCGTCACCCCAACACACTCTTGTCTCAAAAGAATTGCGACTCTTTCTGTACCATCACCAGTGACCACTTAACCCCAAACATCATGCAATTGCTCTCGGACAACCATGGCCATAAAGCACCTTTTATGTGGAACGTGTGTTTGCTGCTTGGGCAAAATAATGCTTTTTGCAGAATCCACAATAGAATCTGCTACACATGTAGCATAATGGGCAAAGATTTTTCCGCACTTCTTGTCCCAGAATATGGAAAACGCTGTACTGATTCTCGATACTTTCTCCCACAACCTAGCTTCACTCTCATCTACCATTATGGTCACTTTCGTCGGCGGGTGCATCAACCCAACGCCGGAGGATGTTTGAGAGAAACGTCAGGTCTAATGAAGGCGGTGGCATGTGCGTCTGCAGCTGGGCGCACATTCGGCGAGAAAAGATCTGTGGCTAAGTGGTAGCAGGGAAGAGCGGGCTAGGAGAAGCTCAACCCTCTTAGTGACAATAGAGACGATTAGGGGGCAAAAGAGAGATCCAAACAGGAGATGATGTGTAAGGAAGGAAGTTTTGTGGCATTTTTTCCTTTGAGGCAAACTGGATGGTGCATGAATGGAGCAGTGTGTATTGTGTGCTATTGCTCCCGTTTCTTCGGGGTGCGGGGCACAAGTTGGCTAGTTGGAAACCAATCTGGGAACCTCTTGTTTCAGAGTGTGTTGGTATTTTGGTTGCACAATTGGTGCATTAAAACAATTCTACTCTCTAGCTCTTTGGCAGGCATGGAGCACTGCAGTAATGGATTGCTTGGTGAGTGTGTGTCACATCTCTCATAGCGGGGAGTTCCCGTTTGTGTCAGCGAATGTCGCTCAGTGGTGGGGGGCTTTGGGGGTGCCCATCAATGTAGAAGTTTCGGGTTGGGTGCACCTTTAATGCAAGCAGGCTGCCCCCTGGGGACGCGGACGAATACTCTGGTCTGCGACTCCTTTCCGGCCACCATCTCTTTCAGTAGCCACACATGGTGGTCAGCACTTTGAGCACTCGCTGCTCCCCCCTGCCAAGCACACAAACACAATATGAATGTGCAGACACAACAAAGGCATCTTTGGGTGTCCTAGCCCCTGTAGAGCCAAACAGATTCTGGAAATCTGTTTTGAGCCCCATTCCATTTCCATTTTTGCACATTGGGCTTTGCAGAGCCCAGAAACCTTGTTTCTGGTGAGAACCTCCACAGGTTGTTCATTGTTGTAAGTAGTCCCTTTTGGCTATGATGGGGGGTCCCATTAGCATACTGTTTGGGCTCTGCAGAGTCCAGCAACTTGTAATTCTTTTTTTTTTGAGGTCCAATATTGTGGTGCATTTACCACGGTACTGCTATGGCTTGCCTTTGCAACACTGTGGTGGGAGACTGTCACGCCCTTAGGCTTCCCATCCCAGTGTGCATGAAGCACAAAGACTGCCTGCATGTAGCCCGCATCCAAGGATGGTGCAGCAGGTGGCGTGGTTAAAACAACCACCTGCAGACAGAGCGGCATAGCAGTGGTGCCTAGCCCCTTCAACTTGTGTGGGTAGTGAACTACCGAACCGAGTGCAGACAAGTAGAACAGGTCTGAAATACAAGACATTGCGGTGCAGTAGCCATGTGATGTGATGTGTACCAAGGACGTGATGTGCGTTGCGGCACTTTGTTATTCGCCCATTTTCGTTGCTCAGGGTGCCAGCGTGTGATAAGGAAAGCATCGTTCTCGGCTTCAACCCCCAAATAAATTGAGGAAATTCTGAAGCAGGCAGAAGAAGGCACAAGACAAAACACCTCGGTCCACCAATGAGCCTTGATGCTGGACACAAGCCAGTGCAATGCATATGCCAGGACCAACATTGAGGCCGCCGCTGTCCATGCTGGCCTTAGCACCGCCGACCGGATGAAAGAACCAAAAGCTGGAGTAACGCACTCAGGAGATGTGGGGGAACTGGGGCGGAATGCTCAAAATGAGGTGCTCGATATGATCATCACGCTCATGGAAAAGGCGTCGAAAGGGGTCGATGAACGCAACCCATCCAGTGGGCCAGACCGTTGGTCAGCTCACTTGCGACCACACGGGGGTGTGCTGTGGCTGAGATCGGCACTCAGACCCCACAATCAATGGGCTTGCTGCGGTTCAACATGGTCACACACAACAAGATCACAAAACATCTATTTCTGCTCTGAAGATAGCGGATGGTTATCAAAACGATGGGTGGTACGTCAGGCGGCCTGCAGCACGGCCACCTGGCCACAACAGGGCGCAAACAGAAGCCTACAGTGGGTGTGGTCTTGCTCAACTAAATGGCAAGACCCTGTTACGCTGCAAACGAAAAAATCCCGTTGGACTGATATTTGCAAATTCAAATCAAGGTGTACGACTGTTGGTAGATATGGATATGGCAGTGAGAGGTTGTCACGACTAATTTCGGAATGCGCGGTGCAGCCGCTCTGCTCCACCTGCTGCATGATCAGATCCGATGCGGAGATAATCAGGTCAAGAGAAAACGCGCATAGACGACGCATTACCTGCACCAATCAGCTAAGATGATGGATGCAGCGAGCAGCGCTGGGAGGACGAGGGGGCCGGGGGACGGGAGGCTGCAGACAGTGCTGCCATCCAATGCCCAGAGGATTCGCACCAAACAGCCGAATGGGCACACGCAAGCAGACACACGTGTGCTCAGACACACACACATGCACACGCGCACGCACGCATACGCGCACACGCACGCGCGCACGCACACATGCATACGTACGCACGCACACACACACAGACACACCCGCACCCACACCCACATAGTGTACAGAGAACCATTGGCGCATGCGGTGCGACGAGGGGCTGCGCGCCGTCTGCGAATGCCCAGGGTTGGATGCGATGTCGTGATGGAACGGACTTAGGTGTTTATGTGGATCGTGTATCATGCAAAGGCTGTGAACTGTCTTCTAGACTGTTCATTGAATGCCAATTGGAGGACCTTCATGTAGATGGCGCAATTCAGGTTGGGTGCTGCCACAAGAATGAGATTGGATCACAGATCCGATGGCCTCAAAGCGGCAACCAACAAACCAATACACCAACAAAAAAGACTTGGGCCAAAATTGTTCCACACTCCTGCACGGTGACTTCACCCACACACCAGAACGGACAGGTGTGATTTGACTTTGTCCTTTGTTGCGCTGGTGGCGCAAACCACAAACATTGGAACACACAAAACTCCACCACAAGCCCCCACCTTCTAGGGCGTGCGGAAAAGATATATATTTGCCGGTGCCGGCACAAAGCCGGCGACTCGGCGGGCGAGGGGTGGAAAACGGGGGGGACGCAAAATCCGAGTTCACCGACGGGACTGATTAACGAGGGCGATGCCGCCCTCAATCACTTCATTTTCACGCCCCGCACAAATATATTCGTAAATCAGCGTTCTGGCCGCCAGGCCTGCAATGGGGCATGCACATGCGACAACTGACGACCGAGAGGGAATCAGACTTCCTTGAGCAAATCGTGGTATCAATGTAATCGTCGGGGGATTCCGTGCAGTGCGCGCTACTTACCCCAAAATCCTTCAGACAGCCCCAGCCCCCAAAGCAGCCTCTGCACATTCCCTACCCTCGGGGAATTTTTGGACGTCTCAGGGAACCTCTGTCAGGTGTCCACAACCCGGGCCCACACGTCCATTGCAACACATCTGCACATGGGATACGCATGTACCCAGAGACAACGATGACACTGGGTGGCGTGCCTTCTCATCCCGAGGCAATATTCACCTGCGACAATTGTCAAATATCAGATTGTACACGTAGCACACGCACCCATGTGACAGAATCACAGCAGTTTCATACCTGACCCATCCCCAACCCATCCTGTCAAACCTTTACGGACTTCTCAGGGTGAAATGTGCACTTTAGATGAAGTGGTCCACCAAGTACGTGTGTCGTTTTGCATGTTGTCTTGCCTGAGCCGTATGCAACAGCCAAAACGTCCATCCCAGACCATCCCCCAGAAGGTGGCAACATACCCCACACATGTGCAACCATCTAATGGCAGTGGGCGGACACGTTAATGCCGTGTCCCACAGGCTACGCAAACTGCGGGTGCTTAATGGCGAAAAAATTGCACTGAGCGCGCAGTGCGCCCCGTATGTCCATGCAATCGACGCTTGACGGTCGAATGATCTGGGGTACTTGGGGGCGTGGGAGCTGGCGGCGCTGCGGACCGCCCCGTGCCTGAGAGCCCTGGGCCTGAGTCTGTGGGACAACGACATTGGGAATGCGGGGGCCGAGGCGCTTGCGGCCCTGAAGCTGGTCTCGTTCGTTTCCCTCCTGCGTCTCTCCCTCCACCCCTGCCTCCTCTCAATGCGCGGCAGCATTGCTGTGTACCGCCTCACCGACAGGGCCGGGGTTAGCCAACACAACGCAGCGGGCCCGGCAGGACTGCCGGCAGCAGACTCAGAGCGCCGGCGACCACATCATGGCCTTGAGCGCCGCCTGCACTTCGTCCCACTTCTCGCCCAGAGGGTTCTCAGCGAGGCCCATTTTCTGCGCCTCGCCGGCCACTGCCGTCGCGACGTTGAGCCCGACTTCCCGCAGTCTGTCCCGGTGCGGGACCACGCGGTCGGCCTCGAGGTCCGCATCATCGAGGCTGTTGGCGACGGCCTCCGCCGCGACCATGAAAAAGCGCTCCGGGATGTACTTGGCCTTGCAGCAGATCGCACCAAAGGACATGCCGGGAAAGATGTAGACGTTGTTGACCTGCCCGGGGTAGTGCGTGCGGCCGTTGATCTCCACGGTCTCAAATTGCGTGCCGGAACCGTAGATGATCTGCAGCCAGAGAGAGAGACACACACACAGAGAGACAGTGTGTGTGTGTGTGTGTGTGTGTGTGTGTGTGTGTGTGTGAAGCTGTTGAGGTGCAATATCCTCTGCACCCATCTCCTCCAGCCCCTGTGGCACAGGTGCACGGGGGGGGGACGGGGGCGGTGCTGCTTTAGGCCTCCTGCGCTTGGGGGCTGGAGGAGTGGGAGGGCAATGTGGTGATCTCTGTGGGACTGGAAGTGGTTGTGCTGGCTTCGAGAGGCGCGGTTTTTTGTGTGGAGCATGAGCGTGTGATGAAAGTGTGTGCTTGTGATGTGTAGGGACCGGGGTGCACACACGGTGGTGGCCCCTGGCACAGCAGTGCCTTCCTCCTGTTTGTTTGTGTGTGTGTGTGTGCACTGTACTATTAACTAGGGTTGATGGCTTTTTAATGTCCTGGCCGCTCTTGCGACGGGAGGGTTAGGGGTTAGCGGGTTAGAGCCTGCCTGAAGCCTGCCCCATCCCACCCCCGGCCCCCCGGTATGTCGCGGCGCGGCGGAAGGACGCCGTCCTGAGGCTATGTGCCCTCCTCGGAGGCCCTCCCGTGGCCCTGACCTGGGCCCTGTGTGCCGCCCCGGGGCGACGCCGCCGTCCGCTGCCCTGCTGGGCCTCCCCCCTCCCCCCTGATCATGGGGGCTGGCACGACCGCCGACCCTCCGGAGGGCAAGACGCCCGCTTGTTGCTGCAGCTGCAGCCCCCCCCTCTGGACCGGCAGACACCGTTGTCCCCCCCCCAACACCCTGGGATGCCCTTCGTGGTGGCGGCTGCAGCAATGCCGCACCCCCCTGTGCCCTTTGCACGACTTGCACGCTGGGGCCCTGTGCTCATCGCACAAGGTCTGCATGGGGCGCCGCGGCTGCCCCACTCTTTTGCCCCCCGCCCGCTGCGCCCTCTTCTGTGGGGGGGAGGGGGGAAGGGACTCTGCCTGCTGTCCTGTGACTGCCCCTGGGGGGGGTTCCTGCTCCGCCCGTGTAGCGGATGCCGCCGCCGCCGCCCCCCCGGAGCTGTCCCCTGGGGGATGGCAGTCAATCGACATCTCCTGTCCCCCCCCTGAGGGGTCCCCCTCCGCCGCCTCCGCCCCCGGCGCGCCGCCCCCCGAAAGGCCTGGGTGTGGTTCGACCGAAGCCCCCTGGTCCTGCCCCCCCCCTCGGGGGGGGTTCGCGGCCCCCGGGGGGGGGTCGGCGCCCTCCCCTTTGGCTGATGACCCCGCCCGAGCCGCCGTCAGCCGGCGTGAGATGTCCCCGAAAATGTCCGCCAGCCCCCGGGAGGGGAGGGAGGGGGGGTGGGGACGCGGCTGAACCCCCCCCACCCGTGCGTGTCCGCCCGGGCGTCCGGCTGGCACGCGTGGCGCTTGGACTCCGCGTGCCCCCCCGTGCCCGGTGGCTCCCGCTGGGAGGGGCGGGGAGAGCGGGAAGGGCCTCCTGAGCTCTCCCTGCTGGTTTAACATACCGGAGCCGCTTAAGCTGTGTGCCCCCCCCCTGGAGACGCTTGGGGGGGGGGGCGGGAACTCCTCCTGGCGTCGCGCGTGCTCGTGCTCCGGGCGCGCTCGACGCGTCTCGCGCTCTGGCGAGGATGATTGCGGGCGGGGTCGTTTGCGAGCGCTGGGCGAGCCCCGTGCGGCCTGGGACGCCGCCACGGGGCCGGCCCCGGCCGGCCGCGCGGGCTGCAGCCACGCCCGCAGTGCTCGCGCCGCCACGCGTGCTTGTGCCGCGTCCATGCGGTGCCCTTCGTGCGCCCGCTGGCAGCAGTGCTCGGCGCCCCGCTGCACGCAGGCGGCACAGGGCGGGGCCCGGTGTCGCGCACACAGGGCCACCTGCGGCGGCGGTGCTACGTGGTCCGCGTCCCCGCCTCCGGCCCCGCGCCGGTCGCGCTGCACCCGCCGGCGCGGCAAGCGTTGAAAGGGCCGCAGAGGCTGCTGTCCTGGTCCTGCCGGGGGGAGGTAATCCAAGAGGAACACGTCCTGCCGCCCCGCTCCCGGCCGCGCCAGGCGCCGCGCCCACAGCGCTCGGCAGTGCGCCTCCAGCTGGCGCATCTGGAACAGCATGGCTTCCGGGCGCGCGAACAGTGGGCGCGCCGACCGCCCCACACACCTGAAGCCCCCCAGCGGCAGCAGGGACTTCGCCATCCATACCTCCTTGCCATGCATGAGGTCCCCTGCCTGTAGATGTGGCTGCAATGCATCCAGGGCCATCTTCAGCACTTGGCCCCTGGTGCGTAGCGGCAGGGTGACCCCCCGCAGCCGGTGGTCGCTGGGGGCCGGGAGGGCCCGTTCCGCGTGTGCCTCGAAGTCCAGGGCCAGCTCCACGTATGTCACATGGCCCGGCCCTGGTAGCCACCGCAGCTGGCCTGCCCACTGCAGGAGCGCCACCGCGAAGGTACTATTAACTAGGGTTGATGGCTATTAATGTCCTGGCCGCTCTTGCGACGGGGGGGTTAGGGGTGTACTATTAACTAGGGTTGATGGCTATTAATGTCCTGGCCGCTCTTTGTACTATTAACTAGGGTTGGTGGCTTTTAATGTACTGTACTGTACTGTACTATTAACGAGGGAGACCCATATGTGGCAGTAGTGCAATTGGCATATTTAATCCGGCACGTGGGCGGGGCTGTGCATATGCTCGTGTTTGCGTTTATCCACGGAGTCAGAACCTCTGTGGTGTTGCGGGTTTAAGTAACTTCCGATGACGCGCGCCCGTGTCCCATGAAAAACAGGGTCCTGTGTGTGTGTGTGTGTGTGTGTGGCGGTGAGCAGCAGTCAAGAATGTCACAAGGAGTGGGCCTCACGTTTCAAACCCTGAGAGGCTGCAACTAGCGGGTCCGAGTAACACTTTTTTACGTGGATGCAATGGCATGACGGGATGACGGCATAGAAAGATCAATGAACAGTACAATCGAATAATTGCACAGAACTGACAGAATCGTTGGTTGTTGGCGCCATCAGCCTGTTGGCGCGGGCACCGAACTGATTGGCGTCCGCAAATGCCCTGCAATAAACTCCTTGCGCCCCGGCGGCCGCTCTTCATCGCTGTAAGCGAATTGCGACCACCAATAACAGTTCAACTGCGCCCATCCATCCCCTCCCGCCTTGCGCCAACAAGACCGTTGACGCGCGCGCATTTGCGAAATCAACTACTAGTGGGTGTCACTGGCACAGAGAATCGGTGCGAAGGCAATGGTGTGGAACACTGATACACAGCAATGAAGGCGGAGAAGACTTGAGCACAACAACGGGGGATCACGTTGAAATGAGAGTGCAAAAGGGTGCAAATAGTGCGCAGAGCTGGGCAACTACAACGGGGCACCTAAGGGGCCTTGGCAGTGGCAGGCGTGAAGACGCACACACCTCGCCCTGCGACCACGTGTATGCATCCTTGGCCGTGATCTCGGCCTGCGTCCTGGGATTCGACAGGGCAAAGACGATTGGGCGCTCTGCCTCGTGCTGCCGGGCGGCGAGCACCGCCTCAATGACCTCCTTGGTGAAGCAGTTGGGCACCACGCCGACGGCCCCGATCACGCAGCTCGGCTGCAAGTTGGTGATGATGCTCACTAGGTCCTTCATGTCGAAGTCCAGCTGCCCCACGCAGGCGAATTCCTGCAAGCATGAGGATGGGCAACAATCCCGTATCACGAGAAGGAAGTGGGTATTGTACAGCCCAGCAGGCTGGGGGCTAGCATTGGGGTGCAGAAGTTGGCGGTGGGGGGTCTGACCCCCCTGTGTGACATTCCGTCTGGTTGATGTTCCTTTACGGGACCCTGGACAGTCACCCTCTTCCCTTCGCATGTTGCGTCGGGTCGCTGCGTTCTGTCGGCCGCTGCGGCCGGTGCTCCTGCTGGTGTCGTTTCCGCGTTCGCGGAGCCCAGTAGTTGGTGTGTTGGGGCGGTGCTGAATGTGGCATGGTGTGCCATTTACGCGTCAGCGGCGCCCAACAGTTGGCATATTGAGGATGTGCTGGTTGTTGCTGGGGTCGTTTGACTGTTGTTGCTGTCCACACACCTCTATCCGCAGGCCGTCCATAGCCTGCCTCGCTGTGTTTCTGTGTGCGTGAGGCCCAGGTGCCCTGTTCCTCCACGCGTTGTCCCGGCCGTCCACCATATGCCCTTTTCCCCCTCACGGCTGGTCTGCCCCTGGTGGGCTCCTCCTCCTGTTGCGCAAACAGCCCATGGGCTCTGGGAGACACCGATGCCGGTTGTGCGGGGGTTGCCCTGGCACCCGGTAGCGACGGGGCTGGCTGGCCAGGCCATCCCCTGTGTTGTCACTGCCCCCCATGCGCATGCTCTCCCATCCCCTACGTTCTGGTTTCCTGTTCCCGCTGTCCTGGTTGCCCCCCCTGCCTCGTGGCACCCCTCCTCCTTGTCTGCTGCACTCGCCTTTGTCCCTCCTGGTGTGGCTCCCGCGTTCTGTGTGGCTGTGCCCCCCCCCCCCCCTCTACGGTACTTCCTTGGGGGGTAGAACCTCATTGAGGTGAGCTGAGCGAAGGTGCAGGTGGAACCTTCGGGGGACTTACCCTCTTTTCCACAGCCACGTACCAAGAGCTACTGGATTGCAAAGCACATGATTTCAAAGAGGACTGGGAAGGAAACACGATGCAAAAGGGCGTGCGGGTCGGGGGGGGGGGGGATAGGGCAGCGGGTTTCTCATGCTGCGGGACTTGCCCACCAGGGGGTTGCACCTGAAACAGCTGAGGGCGACACCACTCAACAACCTGACGGGCAAGCACGCACGGCAGCAGGCAGAGGCTTAGGCGGCGGGGGCCGCAAGCAGGTCACAAGGCGCTCCACAGATGCACGTCCTGGTATGCGCATGCAGCAATGTTCAGCATTATGAGGCGGCAGCGCCGGGGTAACTGCACAGTCCGGTCCACGAAAGAGCTTGCTGCAGCAGAGGGGCAAGCAAGGAGCTGGTGCGAGACACAACGGAAGAGGAGGGGTGGGAGGAGCCGTGGGGCACACGAGTTGGGAGAAAACCGGCATTACCCACAGTCGGTCGGCGTATACGCCAGGGGTGGATATAGTGGGGGGGGGGGGTGGTCCCCCCCCCACCCCCCCCCCGATGACGATTACGTTTACGATTTACCCGTTTGACTGAACTCGCAGTTTTGCCAGCAGTTTTACAACAGGACTGATGGCCCAAAAAAGCGCCAGAGCAGGTGCTGCCATGGATTTGAACCCAGGCCAAACATTCTATAACCCTGTGCATATACCACTGAACCCCCCCACGCGTCACCCCCCAGCACATTCACAAAATGGCAACGAAAGACAGGGCGGAGGAGGATGCGTGAGCAAGAGAAGACCTTCTGCTGGTCGTTCCGCCAGGAGCCCTCCGTGCCATCAGCGGACTTCCAGATGATACCCCGTGAGTTCGTGATGTGCAGCCGCGACATGGGCACGCCGCCCTCGTCGCGCAGGAGGCTGATGGTACCGATGTTCGCGGCCCCCGCCCCGTGGAACAGGAAGGTCTCTTTCTTCAGGGCCCCAATCAGGTCTGTCTCGGCGGGGTTCTTGAGCTTGATGGCACCCAGGATCCCGGCGACCGTCACGCCAGCGGTCCCTGGGCAGGGAGTGGGCGAGGTTGAGTATTCTGGAGTCAAGGGGCCGGTGGGTTGGATGTTGGTGAGCCAGGGTGTGCGCGACACGTGAAACTGGCTGACCCGGAACGGGGAGTCGCTGACGTACGAATGGGTCGTGCACGAAAAGCCTGCGCACACAGTACCTACATATACACCGAATCAAGAGTGGCGCCGCCGTGTCTGCCTGGCACACCTTGGATATCGTCGTTGTAGCAGAGGTATTTGTTCCGGTACTCTTCAAGCAACAAGAACGCATCGTTGGACGTGAAATCCTCGAACTGTAAGAGGCAGTGCGGCCCAAATAAGTCCCGCGCAGCCCCCATGAACTCGTCAATCATGTTGTTTTTGCCGTAGTATGCGACATTCACAAGTGTGCTGTTGTGCGACACCTTCATGACGCGTTCCTGCTTCTCGCCGGTGTACAACGAGTGGTCACGAATGGTCAACTTTGCGGTGTTTTTGTCCTTGTCTTGGCACCCTGCGTCGATGAGCACAGGCATCGTACGGTGTGGGTTGACCCCCCCGCATACCGTGTAGAGGTCCAGTTTGCCGATAGGGATGCCCATTCCCCAGGCACCAAGATCCCCAAGGCCGAGAATGCGGCCGCCGTCGGAAAAGACTATGCAATCGCAAATTGGCTGCCTGTCGGCGTCCCTCGCTAGATGAGCTTCCGCGTAGTCCTGTAGAACGGCCTTGATGTTGCCACGATCTGCGATGGACACGTAACAGCCACGCGGGTACTGGGGCATCAGCCCAAACTTCTGGCAGGCCTCGCCTACTGTTGGCGTGTAGACCACAGGCAGGAGAGCTGCCGGATCTGCCAAAACGGTAGCATAGCACAGGTCAATGTTCTTGTACGCGAGCATGCGCATGTACATGTATGCCCACAGATGGTTGCCCAGAGCGATCATGGATTTCACTTGGCTCAGGGCCTCGTCGGGAGTTTGCGCTGTGCACACTGCATCGAGCATGGCCCGCAGGGTGCTCAACTGAGGATGTGCGTCATGCCAGGCTTCGAAGCCTCCTGCCAGGGCAACTTGCTTGGGTAGACTGAGTGCACGAGACGTCATTCTGGCACCAAGAAAAAAAGTCAGTCTGAGTCAGGCAGGGCGGCTTATCCTCCTCTGGCCTTCTTCATGGGACTACGAAGGAAAGCTCAAAACACAGCTATGGAGTACTCTCTGAGTCAGGCTGGCAGTGTAATCAGGGGCCACTTGTCTTGGCGTATCAGCCGACCACCAACCTTTGTGCAGCAGGTATGGTGCTGTGGTTATGTGACTACCTTTGCATTGGTTGGACTCGGCAATCTTACTGGACTGGTTCCTTGTCCACGACCTACCACCATGGAATGACGAATATGTCCTTCCAAAAATGCCTTTCAGGGAGTTCAAACCGTGTTGCACGGTACACCTGTGGTCTGCAGATGCTTCTAAGAGACTGCCGACAAGTCAAACAATGTTTTCTGTTGCACTTGTGGCATGAGATTGGCTTTCAGAGGCTGCTGGAAAGGCAGACCACTTTTGTCGCCCCTCAAAACATATTTGATGGTACCCCTGCTCTCCAAATGCTTTCCAAACCTTGTTGTTTTGCCTAACCCTAATCCCAACCCTAACCCTAACCTGATCTGCAACCCTCAAAGTGCCTTCCAGCGTGGCCCCACACCAGCCCTGCTTCAGGAGCCAGGGTTAAATACAAGAGGATTCTATGCCACGTCAAGCCCGACCAAAGGGAGCTCCGGAACTTCTCATAAAGACGTTCCACTTGTAGTACGCCACACGTTTTATGTCAGATCAAACTGTTGCCTGCAGACTGAGGTTTGTGTTGTCTACAAACCCTCAAAATGCTTTCAAGCGGCTGCCAGGACACCAAAGCCATGCGCATGCTACCCGTTGTGCCCACCGCTGCCGCTGTGGCCGCTGGCACGTCAAACCACAAAGTGTGGCCTTTACAAATCCTCAAACGCCCCTGTTAAACAAGGTTCGAAGTGTCGGCAGGCAGAAGCACACCAGAAAACATGGTTTGAGGTACCAGCAGCCCCTTTCAGCACAATAAAACATGGTTCAAGACTTCAGGATCCCCAGGCATTTCGCGGGAAGGTACCAGAAACCAGAGTTTGAGGTGCCAGTCCGTGTTCCGCTTGGGGTGGAGCAGCAAGCCTCGGTGAGGGAGACTAGCAACGTAGACCAGACCCCCTTTATGGGTGCCGTGGCCCAGCCAGGGGAGGAAACAGGAAAAGGGAGCTCAGGGGGTCCATCGTCAGTGGGATGGGACTTTCGATGGAGTTCGATAGAGAGCCTTCCACCAAATACCATGTCAAGACACCTACACTTGGGAGTGTACAGGCCGTACGTATACTTGGGACTTCCCAACAATCAAATCGCAAAAATTGCGTTAAAATATGCCTTTCGCTTTGGACACAGCAACGAATCAACAACCCCGCGGAGGTTGAGAAACCGCCTCGACTACTACCAGTATGCTCTTGTCTACGATGAACTGACCCAGGCCGGCAGAGTCTTGCCATATTTTAAGGCGGCAACGTGCCAAGGTGCGGTCTGTTCCTAACCAAGCGGCGCCACGTGCACCCGGAGCGGGCTGGCTCGATGGAGTTCATCTCTGTGGTGCCTCGAGGTGGTTCGCATGCCACTCGTGTGCCTTGGGGCGTTGTAACGGAATTGGGCTGCTCAAAATTTTTCTTATCATTTTTTGCTTTGCTTTCCATCGGTTAGTTCCATTAGTTTGTATGAAATGGAATTTGCAACTGTTCCATGAAAAAATTGGCTTCCGTCATGAACATATTGTGCCTTATTGCCTTTCTTTGTGTCTTGGAGTCTTTACCTTGCCTCTCTTACCTTGCGCAGCTTGATTGGTTGCATGTGTGAAGAGTTGGCATTGCTAGTGCACAGCATGAAACAGCATGAAATATTGGATTGTTGAACGTGAGGTGTGTGGTCGGGCAGCTCCACATGTGTAGAGACATTTTATTGCCTACATGTATGCCCAAGTCTGTGGCCAGATGTGGGTCAAAGCATCCGGCCACAAATGAGGATAAATGTGAAACTAAATGCACATGTAGCTAAGGCCTGTAACCGGTTTTACCGGTGGTTCTTGTGAGAAACCGGCTATTGGCAATTTTTTAGGTTATTTTCAAAATCATTGGCTCAATTGTTGATTTTGAAAACTAATCCAAACCAGTCAATTGGGACCAATCAATATTGTCAAAATTTCTTTGATGATACCGTATGTTCTCTTTTTTTTTCTGTCTAGGCAACACAAGCTTCTACATTGTAAAATCAAGCTTTATGAACAATATGAACCATTCCATTCCGACTTGAATGATCCGTTTTATGAAAGACTAGAAAGTTGGTTGTTTGGAAAATCAATAATCGCCAAAATTGGTTATGTTGAAAATGAATCTTCGCTTAAAACAGTTATTTTAAAATAAATGATCGACAAACTTTAGTCGTTTATAAAACTATGAGGTTACAAATTTGGATGGTTCTACGTGTGCATGTGTGGCTAGATTTGTGAATGAATGTGGCTGAACAATACCCTAATTGGGCATGCGGCGGCTGCTCCAACAGCCAAACATGGGCATGGGCACATGGGCGAATGTTGATGCACCCGTATCCACGATGGTCCCAAGGGTCCCAAAGGAGTGTGCTCTCTAGGAGCCTTAGGGGAGTGGCTCCTGGGGAGCTAGAGCAGAGGAGTTGGCTCCCTGGGAGTTGTAGGAGATTGGCTCTTGGGGAGCCGGAGCCGGGAAGGCTCCTACCAGGGGCGACGATTTACGACCTACCCTACTTTGTACCTTGACGAAGCTGCTCCTCCGATCCATGGTCTCAAACGTTAACGGCCCATGTAGTGACACAGCGTTTGAACGACTTGTCATCGTTACAGAAAACTTGGATAATTAAAAATGCATAGATATTTCATGGGTATGATTCACTGAACAAAAGTGTTTGGCATCTTATCTTGACACGCTGTACATTTGGTTGCGCATAGTTCCAAAAGTCCTTGTGCTGTGAAGACTGTGTTTGCTTTCATACTGCACTTGCATGTCCTCGCAGTGACAAACAAAAAGCAAAGCCGCAAAAAATTGCAAAAAGAAAAACAAAACACTATGTTTGCTTTCATACCGCATCGGGGTATGCTCTCAGCACCAGCAAACCAAAAAAAACTGCACAAAATTAGAAAAAGCAAAAGCCCAACGGGTGATCGCTTTGCCCCATTTGCTATGTTACTAAACTGTCGAACAACACCCAGCAATTCAACCTGATGCAAATAGCATTTGGACAGCGTGTTAGCAACACCACACACACACACAAACACACACACACACACACACACACACACAGACACACACAATGCTGAAAAATGCTGAAAAGACATATGCAAACAACACAATGCGACTATGAAATTTTGATGACAATGCAAGAATGCAAAAATGTGGAAAATGGACATTAATTAATCGAAAAATGGATGGTAAACAAATCAAACTTTCAGGTTCTCTTTCAAGATGTGTAATTGCACATCAGAATACAATATTCTAAAACCTAAAAAAGCACCTATCTTTACAATAGTGGTGTATCAGATTGAATCATGCTTAGAACATGGAAATGCACGATGTTTCTTCAATGGGGTTTTTAAATGAAAAAATGGGCTAAATTATGTGATGCTTTTTTATGGATTGTTAGATTTAAATAGGATGTGGTTAACGTGTTATACAAAAATGTAAGCATTGTAGCCCATGCAAAATCATTTGTTCTTACCCACGAAGAAACAGACAATGCACAGCTACCACTCTGCAATTACTAAGGGCCAATGAGTGCTGTCAATTTCGGTGTAAAATGGTGAGCCATAATCAAATGGTGATTCTGTGCACCACGAAGCTGTGACCATACCCCCTTCCATTGCTATGACGCCACCACACTCTCAGGTGCAATTCTGTGCAAAAGATATACATTACCGGGCATCCACAACATTTGCAAAACTACTGTGCAATTGGGAGTATTGCTGCGACTATGGTAGAGAAACACGAAAAAATGCACCCTAAAGCAAAAAAAGCACAATTTCTCATATTTTTATGGAAAACAAGCGACAGCTGTGATTGCATGCCACTAAGGATTGCCTGCGTTTTGCCACCCTGGATTTCAAAATTTCAGGACTCCAAAATGCCATCGGCAACTCATTTGGAAATGTTGCAAAACAACGACGAACAAAAAAAGGTGCACAAGGGCAAAAGAAAGGCTCTGGCTTTGACTTTGGCAAAACTGTAAGTGGCAGGTCAGGGTAAGTGGTCAGTGGAGGTTGGGATATAGGGATTGAATTGATTGGCGATTGTTTGCAGTGTGAAAGCATTGGTAAATAGCACGCCTCGTTCATAGATGCACTGAGAACTACTCTTGACCATGGCTCGATGTGGCTTGCTCAATGGAGAGAAATGCATAGGAAATTGAGGACAAAGAGAGGGGGGACGTGGTGAGCGCCCCTCAACTATGGCACCGAACTCAATCATCTAAAAGCAAAAGAGAAAAAGTAAGAAAAAGTGCTTTTCCAATGCTTTATGGTATACTTTAGTTGTATTAGAGGTGCTGCATTTTTATCTTAGCATTGGCCTAACCAAAATGGGTGATAACACATTTTGACCTATAGAACCAAACACTAAATCAGGATGTTTTGTGGACCCCCTAATCTCCAAGCAATGTGAACTAAAACATCTTTTCCTGAGTTGACTGAGGCACTGATATACTGAGGCAGAGCCTATGAATTTATCTATGTTTTCTCATGAATTCTTAGCTATCCTAGTGGTATGCACCCTAGGGGCTGGGGTACCTCTTTTTGAGAGGTCCTGGGTTCAATACCCAGTCAGCCCAGCTAAGTAGGCAGTTCCCTTGTGACATGGCAGTGACCTCAGCGCCACAAGCCATGCCACCTCAGCACCTATGCGACCAAAAACAAAGAGTGCACATCCCAAAGATGGCACTATGGAGAGAGTGAGCCCTTGGGGCAGTTTTCTAATCTGTTTTCCTCAATCTTTGTAAAATGTTTCCGAGTTGCATCGATTGTCTATCCGCTGTAGTTATTGTGAGTTTCCTTTGCTGATATCTCTTTGCATCTAACTCATTTGACTGCAGCCCTTCTATGCTTTGATCCTATTTTGAACTCTACTTGCTTATCTCTGGCATTGGGTTATCCTGGGGTGTTTGTATTTCAATAACAAAACATTTTCTTCATCAAAAAAAGAAAGATGTCCTTGAATTATGCCCTAGATATTTTGATGTATTCCTGCAGGTTTTGTAGTTGAAAACCCCAACCAAAGCAGCAAGTAGAGCAAGGACAGGATGTGGATCGAATCAATGATTGGTTTTGGAATCCAGTGTAACACAGAAGGGCTGCAGATAGACAAAGCAGGTTTATACACAAAGATTCAATCACAAATGGATAAAACAAAAGATTTTATATGAAAGTTGGTCTGACTCTTGCCTCAGAAATAGCATTAGGCACTTCATGTGCACTCTTTTGGGTGTAATGGTGCTGGTTAGTAATGTGGGGCATAGATGTCAGGACCACACAGAAAAATGACTTGGCCAAGCAACTGAATTCAGAAACAGTTACCAAGTAGGACCACAATAAGTGGTAGAAACAATTGAGTATAGGGGTCTTGGGGTGGGAGACCACTAGGCTTAACCTCCAAGGCCAACAAGCATGAAATGCCTGTTTTATTTTGGTATGTCCTCCATGAAGGAAGGTACGTCCGCTCAGTTGAGTGGTAGGGGTGAACTTCATGGGGGGGCTAGGGTCACAACCCTAGTTACTTTGAGAAAGTGTACTTTAAGCAACTAAAGAGAGATAAAAACACTTAAGTTTGTCTTAGCATCAACAAAGGGTTTTAAGGGGGGCTTAGCCTGGATCAAGCCCTCCAAGAAAGACATGGCAGTGACTTTTTCTTACTCCCCCCTGGAGTACTAGTTGATCAAGCTAGTAGGACCAAGGAAAAAGGCTCAAATATTCCCAAAATTACCTCATAAAATGCACTAAACTTACCAAAAACATCCTCATCACTTCATAGAAGCCTATCACACTGTAGGTACCCATGAAAAACAGTGTAATGTACCGTGAATGATGTCCCTTCGATGGGGCATTCCTGAAAAGTCGCCGGCGTGCGACGAAAACTTTTGGAAAAAGTTTGGGGGTAGCGGGAATTGAACCCAGGACTCCCTCCCTAGAGCACATATGCTTGCCCACTAGGGTAGAGTCGAACGCTCTAATGCGGACGGCTATCGCTGTATAAACAGCGTTTTAGTATACGTCCTGACCAAGGGCCAGGGCGGAGCAATACTCCCAATGGAGGACACAAACCCCCAGGAGCTGGAAAAAATAGAAAATGTAACCAGCAGGGAGTGATTCCTGCGGTTTAACGGAAGGGGTTGCGATTTAGCAAGTGAAATCGTTAAAAATCGACAAAACCACGGGGTAATCGTCATTTTTACACATAACTTAAAGTCGCAGACAAGCGCAAAGGAAGCGGACTCCAAGAAAAGGGTTGCGCAAGCGTAAACGGCTTTTGGAAAAGAAGGTATGAGCCGTAGTTTTTAAAGTTTTAAAGGAAATTTTTGCACAGTTGCATCAAAAATTTTATAAACTTCAGAGTCAAGTATTCAAATTCAGCCCACACCACAGAGCAGGTCAACAACCCATCTCTCAGGTATGTCAGTGTCACCTCACACTCACGCATTGCGTTCGTGTTGGTTGTTTCGTCAAAACGTTAGGGTTGTCAACGCTGTGCTCGTTGGGGGGTCGGGTGTTCTTCTCTCGTGCTCTGCACAGGTAAAAACAGGAATGAAAGGTATGTGATGCGAATGGAGCGCGCAGCGCGCACGTAGGGTTAGAATATGCGATGTGCTCGCGATGCATGTGCCTAATCGAGGCATCCACACGCTGTGACGCTTTACCTGTATCCCAAATTCACCCTTGTTTTCTTCTTCACAGGTAAGTAAAGAAAGCGTTTGTTCGTGTGCGGCCGTGGCGTTAAAGTAGGGTTGCTTAAAACGCTTAGGCTTGTTTTGTGTTCGTTTCACTTCGGCATTCACACGATGCATGGTGAGTAAGGTAGGTTAGCCAAGGAGGAGCTCACCTCCTGGTTGAGTCAGTGGTTCAGCCTCCCTTCCCTGCGTGCACATGATGCATTAAAGGGTAGGCCACGCGAATTGCGCACGGTAAACCTTGTTTAGGTTACCCAGAGGCTCCTCGGTACGTTCTTTAAGAGAACCTGAGGAGTCTCTTAGAGCTTGCTTGCTTGACAGGGGAGCTGATCCGTCAGCGTGTTTGCGGACAGTGTATTATAGGTCACACTGAGAAGGGTATAATACCTGCAGTGTGGCTTGGTTCCTCCGCCGCAAACACCCCTTCATTTGCCTATGTTGTACAGGTGGGAGAGGTTAAGGGTGATTGGTGCACGCAGCAGCTGCCTTCGGCGGCTATCCATTTTTCTGCCCCAGCAAAACAGGGGCGCTGATCACAAATCAAATCACTGTGCCTCAGCCAGTACTGGCGAGGGCAGTCCGACTTCAACGACATCTGCGCTGTGCACGCAACGAGAGCACCCCTTCCCTCCAAGCCCTAGCAGGGGAAACACGTTGTGGCGTCCCCTGTTAGGACACAGCTGCTTAGGAGCGCTGTGTTCTCTTGTCTTCTTCACAGGAGGGCCATTGGGGCCTGAGTGATCTTCGACAGCAGCACCCAGTAGCGTGTGTAGGGGTTAGGGTCAGCACGCCTGGCAGGAGGTGAGTGCAAGTGATGAGTGCTCACCCTGCCTTCGAAGGCCGGTGCTGGCGTTAGTGAGTGTAGTGTAGTGGTGTCTCCTGTCCCGCGTGCTTTTCCTCGTGGGCAGGGGAGTGCGTTAGCTTTTGGCCTGTAGCAAAAATGGGCGTTTTGTATGCCCTTAGCACAGTTGGCCACCCCTCCCCTCTAGTAGGTAGGGCTTTTGCCGTCTTACCCCAAGGATAGGCGCCAGCACAGAAATTGGGCGCCATAGGAGTGGTAATAGTACCTGATTAGGACCTTCGGTCCGACGTCAGCGAAGCCCGGTCTCCGGGAGCCACGCTGGGGAGAGAAGTGAGACACATACAGACATACGTAGCACACTTAGGGGTATGGTAAACCCTGTAAGGAAGGGTAGCACCCCATGGGTCTGGACCAGTCAGGGGTCCTAACTGTGGGCTCGCTTGTCCCCAAGGAGGGAAGACACACCTTGCCTCATAACACCTTGCTTGTCATTCCCCCCTGGTGTAGGAAGCCACCGTTCTTCGTTGGCTCACGAAGGTCATTACATTAGGGCAGTACCCATGCAACACATGGTCAACAAGGCACACCCTTGCTGGGTGGCTGCAATCATGATAAGCGGCCACCTGGCTCACGTTGGAAACCATAGGCATGGGTCTGCAGGGCACAGACTGACACAGGGAGATTAGTTCCGCTTCTTACGCTGGGACATAGTCTCAGCACGGGTTAGGAGCTGCCCCTCGTTGTTCTCAACGAGGTAAGTGCGGAAGATGGGGTTGATACTCCCATCTGGGTGTATGAAGGCTGACATAGGTTCCCAGGTCGCCTCAGACAACCCATAGCCATCCCACAGGGTAAGGAATTTCCATCCCTGTTTATACTTGTGGCGAGCAATACCTGCAACCACGTAGTAACCATCGACTGCCATCTCATCGGCAGTCATCTCTTCGAGTTCGTCTGCCTCCTCTGGACTGGCAGCGTTCTCTAGGTCTATACGTTCAATCTCGCTGTCGCTGAGGCGCCACTCATCCCAAGACAAGTCGTCAGGGGAGTGATAGTGCCTCAACTGCTTAGGTGCACACAGCAGTTCACCACCTAGACGTGGACTGCACCTGACATGGATCCTGGATCCATCTATCCTGATGATACGATAGGGTCCAAAGTAAGGGTCCTGTAGGCAGTTACGTGGCCAGGAGGGTAGGCGTGAATGGTGTACCAAAACAAGGTCACCAACCTTGAAGCTGGCAGGTCGCCGTAGGCCGTTCCGTCGGCTCTGTTCACGGTCACGAATGTGCCTCAAGTTAGTACCAGCCTGGGTAGCCAGAGACTGCTTGTGTTCCAGCCAATCTCCCACAGGGCTCTTGAAGTCCTCAGGAAAGGGGGTTTTGAAGAACCAAGCAGGTCGTCCTCCATGGAACAGTTCGTGGGGGGTGAAACCCGTAGAAGAGCTCCGCTGTGAGTTCATGGACAGCACTGCCCAGGGCACTAGGCGTACCCAGTCCTTGGTGCGCTCCTGTTTCATCAGGATTCTTAAGTTTTGCTCCACCACACGGTTCTGTCTCTCACAGAGAGGGTTAGACGTGTGGGTATAGGGCACACCTGTGGTTACCTCCACGTTGAGGGCATTTAGCACTCGTTTGTACCACCCAGTGTCACTGCGGATGCGTACATCTTCATCAGAGTGGACCTGCTTAGGTGCTCCATAGGGTTCGAACCATTGTTCGACCAACATTTTCACAGTCTGCTCACCTGTGTTTTTTTATTGCAAGGGAACACACGGGTGAAGCGAGATAGACCACAGGTGACCACGAGGCAACTATCATAGCCGCCAAAGCGTGGTAGGCCGTGGATGAAATCCACGTAGAGAAGAGAGTTAGCACAATAAGGTATGGGTAAGCTGGAGATCAGGCCCCTATCCCTACTGTCGCTCTGCTTGCTGGCATGACAGCCACAAGCATCCACAATGGTCTGCATACGCGACCTCAGTTCAGTCAGGGTTAGACTAGAGTAGAAACACTCACGGAAGAAGTGCACTGAGCGATTAGCGCCAGTGTGACCAGAACTGAGATGGGACCACTGTAGGCAGCCATCCAGTCGTGCCTCAGGCACAACAATTTGGTCCTCGTAGAAAAGGTATTGATTGTTTTTATACCACTGGTGCCCGTCAATGACACGGGGTTCGAGACCAGTGCTGAGGGTTTGGAGAATTTCTTCATACTCTGACTGATAGTCGGTTAGACTCCAACCCTCCAGGATTCCAGCAGTGCGCATGGACAGGTCAAGCTGGACATCCATACGCTGGAAAGCCTCTTTGGCGAGCGCCTCAGAGCTCTCACCAATAAGCGCATCGAAGTTGTTGCGCGATATATAGTCAGACAGTTCATTCTTAATCCCGGGGAGGTGATGCACTGTCAGCCTGAACTGGCTCAGGTAAGTCCACCACCGTTTTAGCTTTGCTTTTTCTGGTGGTGGGCCCTTCTGAAAAGACTTCACAGGCTCCTGGTCACACAGCCAGACAATAGGGTTAGATCCCAGAAGTCGGGATTGTGACGATAGCACCAACATACCGGCCAGGAGTTCCTGGTCATAGGTGCTGTAGTTGGAACGCGCTTGGTTCCATTTCCAATTCCAGTGTCCCAGTGGCACCAGTCGCCACTCACTGGTAGGATAGTCATGTTTCAACGAACCATCACGGTTCAGTCCAGTAGTACGATAATGGCAGTGGGTTAGTTCAGCGGGGTTAAGCTCCTGCCATTGGTAGATCGTACCACCCCCCACTACATCACTGGCATCAGTGATCAGGACTATCTCACCCTCAGGGCGGGGCACTCCCAGGCAGCTGGAGGAGGCAATCTTCTTCTTCAACTCCTGGAAACACTCTTCCTCTCTGGAGGTCCACCTCCAGGGAGTAGTTTTCTTGATCAGGTCAGTGAGGGGTGCAGAGGAGTAAGTAAAATTGTGGATGTGACGCCGATAGAAATTACAGGCGCCCACAAAACTCCTCACATCGTGTAGACCCTTCTTAGGGTCATCGCGAATCTGCATGTCCTGTAGGGGCTGCATCTTAGACGCGGCTGGTTTCCACCAGCCATACCCCACGTCGAAACCCAAATACTCCATCTCTTCTTTCATAAACTCACATTTTTCGAGTTTGATTCGGAGATGGTTTTCTTGACAGACAATGAAAAATTCACGGAGGAGAAGGACATGGTCCTCTTTGGTATTAGTACCCAAACTCACGTCGTCGATGTGAGCCTCCATTTCTGCACCCCGAGAAATCAACTCTTGTACTAGAGGCCTGCGCCTCAGTATGTACAAAATTTTGTTCATAAGCTCCTGGAAGAGCGCTGGGGCATTAGCCACCCCGAAAGGCATAACCTTCCACTTGAAGACACGACCCTTAGGGGTTATAAAGGCCAACAGCTCCTGAGCTGCGGCGGTTAGGTCCACCTGCCAGAAACCAGAGCGTTTGTCCATTTTGGTCTTATACCTGCATTTGGCAATACGCTCCAGGGTGTTGAAAGTGCTGCCCTAGGTCGTGGATGGTGCCGGAGGGTAAAGGTAAAGGTAAAGTGCTCGGGCGATCTCCGAACTCCAGCGTATCCGTGATCCCTACCTGTCCCAAGGCACAGCACGCTACATCATACTACGCTCATCAAAACAGCTGCAACTCCGGTACAGTGAATTCGCGGGATACGTAAAGAGCCACTGTATCATACAGGGCATAGAAGTCCCAGTGCGGAGCGTGCCCTCGCTCACACGGGCACACGACACAGGCGTTCCTGTACTTCGGTCCTGCTTCTGCCGCCTGGCACCGCCAGACATCACAGCACAGCACTTGCAACGTGTACTGGCCGCCCCGCCGCAGTGCCCGAGGTGGCACGCGCACAGACAGATCCGTTACCCAGGGCAGCGTGGCACCAGGCACTACATGCCACCAGCTTCGTGGAGAGCACCTTCTCCCCCGTTTCCGGCAGTGTCCCGAAACCAGTGACAGGGAACACATGAGCAGGCAACAAGGCGTCCGCCTGTTCCTGCTGGGAAAGCTGGTCATAATGAAACATGGTAAAATAAGCGCCTGCACACCGGAAGGCCCAGCCCTGCCCCAGACAACAGCCTGTGACCAGAGAACAGCACACTGGGCAGCACATCTCATCCTGTCCCTGCCAATTGACCACTGGTACCGCTGTGACGTGTGGGTTGTGTAGTAATATCCTGCTTGGCTCGCCGAATGCCCGAGAAGGACACCGTACCGCCTGGACTACTGTGATCGGTGTCACGTGGCGTGACGCACATCCTGCTTGGCTCGCCGAATGCCCTGGAAGGACACCGTAACGCCGGGACTGCTGTGATAGGTGGTCAGTGGCGTGTAGCACGTCCAGCTTGGCTCGCCGAATGCCCAAGATGGACACCGTAACGCCGGGACTGCTGTGATGGGTGGTCAGTGGCGTGTAGCACGTCCAGCTTGGCTCGCCGAATGCCCAAGATGGACACCGTAACGCCGGGACTGCTGTGATGGGTGGTCAGTGGCGTGTAGCACGTCCAGCTTGGCTCGCCGAATGCCCAAGATGGACACCGTAACGCCGGGACTGCTGTGATGGGTGGTCAGTGGCGTGTAGCACGTCCAGCTTGGCTCGCCGAATGCCCAAGATGGACACCGTAACGCCGGGACTGCTGTGATGGGTGGTCAGTGGCGTGTAGCACGTCCAGCTTGGTTCGCCGAATGCCCAAGATGGACACCGTAACGCCGGGACTGCTGTGATGGGTGGTCAGTGGCGTGTAGCACGTCCAGCTTGGCTCGCCGAATGCCCTGAAAGGACACCGTAACGCCGGGACTGCTGTGATGGGTGGTCAGTGGCGTGTTCCACGTCCAGCTTGGCTCGCCGAATGCCCAAGATGGACACCGTAACGCCGGGACTGCTGTGATGGGTGGTCAGTGGCGTGTAGCACGTCCAGCTTGGCTCGCCGAATGCCCAAGATGGACACCGTAACGCCGGGACTGCGGTGTTTGGTGACCCGTGTGTTGAAGCTAGTCCAGCTTGGCTCGCCGAATGCCCGAAGAGGGCACCGTAACGCCGGGACCGCTGTGAGAAAACACACAGGCAATACACACCCTGCCCTACCCTCAACAGGCACACCCTCAGGTCCCTAAACCTGCCACTTGCCGTGCTCCCTCCCCTGGTGTTCACCCTCACACTGGCGGTGTTTAGCCCCGACCGGCTCGCGGAACGCCCTATGAGACGTCCTATCGCCCTCAGGCCCACCTGCACCCTGGTTTCAGCGGTATCGGTATGTTCCAACGTTTGTACACCCCTTCCACCTGGGTACGCGTGGCTGTTACGCCCATGTCCCTTGGTTTGACACGCCATTCTCAAAGGCGACAGGGCGCTGCCGAGCGGTGTTGGTCCCGCTGACAGGGATGGTGCCGGAGGGCTCAGGGCCGGCAAGACCGGGGGGGCAGGCACGCGAGGAGTCGACCTGAACGCTGCTGTTGGGGGCAGAACCGGATACACGGACACCAACGGAGGCAAGAGCGGCGACAACGGAGGCAAGATCCATGCTGATTGTTGTCCGGCAAAAAATCCCAGTCTATGAAGAAAATTGATGCGGATTATCCTAAGTACATCTGAGTGTCCATATCTGTCTGAAAAGATTTATATAAATCCGATTGTGAAAAAATATTTGGCCGATCTGGCTCGCGCACGCGCGTCAGCGGCAAATGGCGATTCCGGGTAAATGATCGGAACGCGGCGGATTTACGATGAATGGACCGCGGAATCAGATCCGGCACATCAGAAATATATAGGTCTTATCCTGAGACTGAGCTGCGGGGCGGCGATTCCGCCGAAGCAGAGAAAATGACCAAAATGTAGCCAATCTGGGGCAGATCTGCTAAAATCTGAGCAGATGGGGGTTAGCCGCACTTACACTCCCCCTCCAAAAACACACTGGGCTGTGTCGCTACATCAACGAAGAACGTAGTGCGGGTAAGTCCCAGAAAAAAATAGAAATGTAGCCTCGATGGGGCGAAATCTGCTTGATCTGACCTGATTCGGGCTGAATTGGCACTGAATCAGGATGGATGAACCTGAAATGAGACAGAATGAGAAGTGACGAACAGTCCTCCGTGCAGTAAAACATTAGGTTAAGGGCTAAAAAGCATGTAAACGTATCGAGAATCGATACCAAAGCATACCCTGGTTAAGAATGAAGTAGATTATTGGTGGATTGAGTGGGAGAATCAAGAAATGGAGTGACATCTCGGCGCTCTGGCACAGTTTAGCTGTCGCGGGCACGCTACGGTGTCCTCCACGTACTCTACATCGTGTTACTCCCGCTTTTCTCGTTCTGAAAAGTGCAGCATGTGCCTCAGATTTGGCGCATCTGGTGGATGATCACAAGATTCAGCAAGATTGAGAATCAATTGAGCAGAGATGAAGGAGATGAAACAATCACAGAGAGGGAAAACAAATACAAATGTAGTCTGCAGGCCCTAAGTGAACAGAAAAACATCAGCGTCAACGAACTAACTTCGCCTAACTTGCCTAACTTCGTTGAATGAGAGGAGATGACAAGGAAATCAACCTAAATTGTCCTAAAATGAGTAAATTCCCTCAGATGAAGGTGAAATGAAGCGGAATGTCTAGAACTGAAACTACTAACACCTTCGTTTAGACTAGAGTTAATATATATTGTCGTTTCTTCAGCTGAATTGTGCTTCCCGGCACGTTGGTTCGCGAGCATCCAACAGATTCCATGAAAATGTGGATCATGTGATGATGCATCATGATGGGACATGATGGCCCTGGATCCTTGGCATGTAACGCGCCGAAGGTTCGCTGAAGGCGCTTTACTGACAGTATATAACTGAGAGACACCGAATAGTCCTTTATTTACAGTGGTGGCGGTGTCAATTGACTTGGACAAGGCCCATCTTTCGATTGAGTCCCACAAGACACTTGGATTCACCATTTTCGACAGTTGTAGGTCGGATTGAGCTCACATTGGCGTGTGCCAAAAATACACTGAAGCTTACGGACTCCAGAGGTTGCTGTTAGAAGTCCCTAGCGCTCCTGTATGAAGGTTGTCTGAACAATTGACGTCGGGGTTTTGCTTTCTGTTACGCAACAGTGCAGAATGATGGACGAACCTGAGGAATTCAAGGTAAATTCAAGGAATCTGGATCTGAATCTGGACTTTGACTTCAGCATCACGGCAAATGAAGGTAAGATCTGAGTTCCTGGCGTCGCATCTAGTGCCGCCAGTACTACAGGGGGTTCCTGTAGGGGTGAATGTCGCCGGCCGGCATTTTTACTATGTACATTTGCTTCCATCTGCACGAGTAGCCAAATTCCAAAGATGCACAGACCAACAGAGACAAGATTACCCCGAATCTGCCTGAATTAAGCCTGAGTTTGGTTTTTTCTGGACACGGCAGCACACTCCGTGGCTTTCGGCAGCGTATCTACGCCTTGTCTGCCGAACGGAGACCAAAGAAAAGTTGATTGACGTCAAATTATCAAACATTCGCAGTTCTCCACATCATGTCGTAATCAGGAAAAATGAACAGTGGATTGAGCAGAATGTGGTTTTTTCAAGTCGTCAGAACACTCACATTGGAATAAGTGGTCGACGGGGCGAGGCTGGAGCTTTTGTAGGAGTTGGACATGCAAGGGTTTCGAACCTACACCCTTGAGCCCTAGCGACGAGTGCCATGACGCCCTGGACTAGACGACTGTTACCCAGATTATGGCGTCGGCGACTCAAGTCACGACGGATCTCCCTCAATTTGGCCAAGCACGAATACATGTGACCACCAACCTGTCTGGTGGGGCCCTCGTACGGCTTGGGCGCTGTAGATCAGCGGCCGAACTCGAAGCTTGGTCCTCATTTGGCTCCTGGGCTGGCCTGACCGCAGGAGGGGGGATCGACGGATCAGCCCTGGAATGTGGCTGCTGAGGGCCGTAAAAGGCTGGATCTCGATTCACCACAGGTCTTTTTCCGTCGCTCTCCACCTGTCTGTCTGGTTTCGACAGACAGTCTGTCAGGAGTACGCCAATTTCGGGGTGCTTCTTGAGGAAGTCGATGAACCCCTTGGTGTACCCATGGACAAAAGAATGGGCTGGTTCCCAGTTGTTGTGACTGGAATCAAAGCCCCTCCACTCACATAGAAATTCCCATTCGCCCTTTTCGTCACGTCTTGCTTCTAAAATCCTCTTGAGTTCGTACTTCCCCCCTTCCATGACCCGATCGGACAAAAATTTCGAAGTCCAAAAAAGGGGTTTAACCCGATCCTTGGGGGAGGGGATCTCTCTCTTGAGGCGATCGCCCGAAACTTCAATTTCCCTGCTGACATCCACACGAATCCTCCACCTGTTCTCACCTAGACGCGCTGTAACAGCGAATGGCCCCTCCCACAAGGGAAGAAGCTTATCATCTCCGTCCAGGGTGGTTTCGGATTTTCGAAGCCAAACTCGATCATCGACTTCAAAATTGTGGGGGTTTTTTCGGCCTTGATTCTGGACCCAAAGCCAGTCAGCTTGATGCTTATCGATTAATTTCGAGACAGTTTTTTCTGCTCGTTGGATTTCGTCCAAAAACAACGAGGCATCTTTACAAGGGCGAGGATTATTCAACGGCATGTTCCACCAACACTTCTTTCGTCCAAAGACAATTTCATTTGGAGAAAGGCCATGGTACAAAGGCGTGTTGTGGTAACGGCGAAGCAATGCGAAGAGAACTTCAAGCCAATGGAAGTCTTTCTCACTGGCGAGCTCCTTACGAAGCATATTTATAATTGAGCGGCCGGCTCTTTCGCCAGGCAGCGCTCGATGTGAGTGGATTTCACATCTTAGGTGGTGGATTCCAAGGCGAGCACATAATTCCTTCCACCATTCGGAGGTGTACTCTTTGCCTGAGTCCGTAACCACCTCGGATGGGACGTCCCAACCTCCCATCCAGGTCTGCGCGCACCATTTGGCGGCAGCCTTGCCAGTCATTGACTCGATGTTGCAAGGCAACACCTGAATGTAGCCAGAATGACGGCACTGTATAAGGAGCACTCCATTGACCTTTTTGTTGGTCCAATGGCACTCTTCGTGGTCGAGTTCACCAAGATGGAAAAAATCACTGGTGACTCTGTTAAAGAGGCGCTCCGGAATAGGGTGTGGCCTCAGATGGCCGTGCTTCTTCGCGCTGGGGGGCGTCGAGACAGCACATTGGGCACATCCGGCGGCTACTTTCATACAATGAGTATATAGCCTTGAGCCGAACAACCTATGTTTAATCATCGACTATAATCTACGGCCATGTGCGTGGGGGGACTCCCATTTGTGCCACCAGTTTAACACTCGGGGGGCCAGGGCGTCTGGTCCGCACAATTTACCCTCCATCCACAGCTTCCCCCCATCCAACGAATATTCAGCATAAATTCCATCCTTGTGAGCATCTTTGGATTTGAGATTCTCAAAGACCTCTTTAAACATGGAATCATGCAGATAATCGGACGTCCAGTCACGGATGATAAGGGAATCTTTCGGCAGGGGTGGAGTTTTGGCCGGATCGCGACGCTTAATGCCCTGGATCAACCGAAATCCACTTACTGGTCGGGTATACTCAAACCGTTTCACACTCCCTGAGGAGGGATCGGTGACTTTCTCCACGACTTTCAGTGATTTGGTGATAATCTCATGGGCATGCGCCGGATCTGAGAAGGCCGTGATGTCATGACACGGTAATGCATGCTGTTTAACAGCGCATTGCATGCATTCACGTCGAATGAGCTTTTTTTCTTCTTGATCCCACTCGATTACGACGTGGCGGTCCTGCTCCGTACCATGGATGTTGGTACTTTGCAGCCCCTCTGAAGCGGGGTAAGCCCATCGGCTCAGAGCATCCGCTACCGTGTTGTGTTTTCCAGGCAAATACGACACATGGAGGTCAAACAAACTGAGAAATTCATGCCATCTGGCCCGTCGACCAGCTGGGCTCGCGATAGTATCAATGTGTTCGGTGGCCCAATACTCCAGAGATCGATGATCCGTCAGGACCTCGACTCGATTGGTGCCAACCCACGATTGGTGCTTCTTCAGAGCGCAGATTATGGCATAGGTCTCTTGCTCACGCGGTGACCATTGCATCTGGCGTGGAGCTAGCTTCCGAGACCAAAATGCAAGAGGGTAATGATCACCTGTGGCTTCATCAACCTGTTCAAGGACAGCTCCGATCGCGTACCTAGAAGCGTCGGTTCTTATGTAGAAGGGTCGGTCGAATTTCGGCACATGCAACGTGGCGACTTCGCAGAGGGCCGCCTTCAAGTGATGGAAGGCCTCCTCGCACTCGTCAGTCCACTTGACATGAACCTTTGAACCTGCCTTGCCCGCATCTCTCCCTACCCTCAATAGTTCAGTGAGGGGGGCAGCAAATTTGGCATAATTCGGCACAAAAGTGTGGTAAAAATTGCAACAACCCAGGAATCCTCTCAATTCCGTGATCGTCTCAGGGCGCTTCCACTTCTGAATAGCGACGAGCTTCCCTGGACTGGGTCGTCGGGTGCCATTCTCAAGGAGAGAACCACAAAATTCGACTGATTTTAAAAATAGTTTTCCCTTCTTTGGCCCACAAATCAGCTGATTGGCATCAAGAATGTCCAAAACCTGGTTCAGCTGCTTTTCATGTAGGGCCACCAACTCGGCTTCGGTCAGTCCCTCCCCCTCTGTCGCGATGATTATGTCATCTATGTACACACTCACGAAGGCACGAAGCTCAGGATGAGCTGTAAAAAGCACATCCTCCATCATTCTTTGAAAAAACGAAGGGGCGTTCTTCAGGCCCATGGGCATGACCGTCCACTGGACTGGGCCACATGGCGTGCACATACAGGTGAGAGGTCGGCTGTCCTTCCTCAACGGCATTTGGTGAAAGCCGTGACGGAGATCCAGCACAGAAAACAAACGACCTCTTGCCCTCTTGGCGATTTCCTCCTCAATGAGGGGCAGGGGGTGTGAGTCCGCCTTGGTTTCGGCGTTGAGGTTGCGAAAATCAACAACCATTCGCCAACCATCAATAGTGTTCTGGTCTGCAGGCGGCGGCTTCGGGACTGTGAAGGGTGCACAGCACCACTCGCTGGTCATACAACCCTCAAGCCAACCAAATTCCCTGAGATTTCTCTCGATTATTTTTCTGAGTATCTCATGTTTCTGTCCATGGTTCTCATAAGGACGCTGTTTCTTCGCCTTGTCCCCTTCACGAAGCTCGATGAAGGCTTCACCGAACTGCCCACGGACAGGGGGGTTTTTGATCAACTTCCCCGAAAGGGTTGTGTCCTTCCGTTCCTCAAAAATCTTGTCTCTTTTCTTGGAACACAGCTCAGTGTCCACCTGATCGCCAGGAATTACTGTCGAAAAAACTTTGGCGATTTCTTCGGCCTTGGCAGGAAGATTCTTCTTACGGATGTCCCTAAAAAGGTCCGTATCAACTGCCTCTTGAAGATAGGTGGGTCGAGTGTCGACATTCCAGAGATTCTCTTCGTGATCCAGCTCCTCGAAAGGATCTATGAAAGCTTCCACACGGGGTTTTTCATAAAAAACTCTGAATTTGCGGCGCGAAGAAAATTTTTTTGTCGTCCGTGCGCCGTAGATTCTTTTGGATGTAGATCGTATTGGGGAAGAGGGAGACGAGGCGGATCCATTTGACGTTGGATCACCTTGGGCATCTGACGGACAAAAATCAGAAAAAATAGATTCATCATCAGTACCACGCTCAACCTCAGATTCAGACCCAACACAGGAATCAGTACTAGAATCAGCAGAATCAGAGTCTGAAAGCTTTCCATCCACCAGGAATGCAAGCGAACTCCAGGACCGCTGTGGCAGGGGACCTGTGTCGTCCCTGGCATACAGCTTAATCTTCCTGGGAAGTTCGATGTAATCTACACAAATGTCTTGCAATTCCTGAAACCAAGGCTTGTCGTCCCACAAGGGCACAACTAAAATCGCCTGGGTTTTATCTTGCTTGATGTTGTGGATGACCTGCTGGATTAAGTGAAACGGAGGATTAATCCATAACTTCTTGTCCCATTTATGGGTCCAAGCGTCGCGAAAGTGCTTGTCAAAGCGCTTGTTCTCGCGGTTAGCAAAGACATCATACTGTGGCCAAAAGGAATGGTGTTCATAAAAATATTCACAAATTGTATCGCGCCATTTGTCGACAACTCTGTAGGATGAAGAGTGCCAGCGCGAAGGGCGTCGTGGCTGGGAGTCCCTACGAAGACATTCTAACTCTCGGGAGTAATCGGCACTCCCATTCACCTCTGCAATGGTGACATCTTCGCCAAACTTTGGTGTAACCTTTTGCTTCAAAAATTCTTCTGCACTTTTAAACCCTGCGTGCAAAAAACGAAATTCAGGACGCTCCAAGGGACCTGACTCAAGCAAAAAACAACGCCGATGACCTACGGGCGCCACCCTGTTCTTGCGAAGCCAAGGATGGCCCAAGTAAAGGTCATACTTTATGTCGGCACGATAGAAGTAGTCATCCTTAAGGATAACTTCCTCCACATTGCCATCTTCCCAAAGGTCTTGAGCGACCAAATGAGTTGATATATAACAACCGCGTTGCCCACCTGCGAGAGAATGTCCAGAAACTCCCTCGAGGGTAACAGGATGAGGCGAATCAAACACGCAGTCGTCAGGCAAAAAAGAATTGGATTGGAGATTTACCTCCGATCCATTGTCACACAAACAAGTGGCGAGGTGGAAGTTGCCCTTGCAATCAGAGACCCACAGCTTTGTGACAAACTGACGGGCCCTGTGCTTGGACTGTACACCAACCTCGTCCACTACAACAGAAGGATCCGCTGCCGGATCCAGGGGAGAGGAGACAAGCGACCCTACATCAAGTAGTGGTCGAGAAGGAATCTGGGGATCATGCCTGAAATCGCCTGGGGAGGGGCGATTTTCGTGGCTCCCCTAGGCGTTCTGACCTCCAGTGGCTGCGTTAACATTATGGACACACCCTGATTCGTCGACCCACTCATCTTGGAGCGGATCATCTGCTGGATTCAAGGCATTTTCAGCGTAATCTCGGTCCGCATCGGACACCTGATCTGCACCTGAGACCTGATCCACACGATGGTTGCCCTTTCCACGTCCACGGCCACGGCCGCCGGATGATGGACCTCCACCTTCGCCACGCCCTCTGCCCTTACCAGAGGAAGGGGTTCCCGAAGGATTTCCCTTACCTTTACCCTGGAATTCTAGAGCATTTCCCTTGTTTGCACCGGATTGAGGGGTTTGGCCTGGATTTCGATTTCCGCCTCCGGCGTTGCTATTGGGATTTTTCTGGCCGTTCGGCTGCCCACCGGAGCCGGATGGAGTCCGATTTCCTGTGCCTTGGGACCCGCCAGGGCCTCCAGGATTTTTGTTTCCACCGGAGGGGGTCGGATTCCCTTTTCCAGCCTTCCCACCGTGCACCTGTCTGTCATTCCTGTCTGAATTCTGCGAATTACTGATATTTTCACCAATCACCTTGTGATCGTAAGGAGACCATCGGTGATTATCAGTAGAATGCGTCTTAGCTCGGTTCGTAGAACCTAAAAGAAGGCAAATGCTACAGTGCTGTTGAACATTCCGGGTGTCATTCACCTTTTTGGTGCCCTTTTGGGCCCCATTTTGGGTGTTTTGCTGGGTATTCTTGTTTCCCCCAAGACCCTCATGGAAATTCTGATTGGCGGCGTCGGCGAGCCGCTCAACCTCCTCCCAGAGTTCCTTCGGGGTGTACGAAAACACCCAGTTTTTGGCCTTCAGGCGATGGCCATGGAAGCTTACTCCCCTGTTGAGGACTTGGACAAACAAGTCCCGATCCTCATGTTCATGAAACTTGATTCTCCACGTGTTTTCAGTGAATTTCACTTTGGAAAACGACGTGGGGGAACACTTTTGAAGTGCTTCCCGAACTGAAAATTTATTGGCAGAGGCATCGAAGCCTTCCACCTCCGCCCACCAGGTCTTGACCTTTTCTTCGGACTGTTTGTTCCGAAGGGTGGCGGCAGTTTCTGAGGGGATCTTGTCAAAAATCAGACTTTTCAGCTCGGCACTAGAAAATTTTTCGCCTGAATGTTCAGCTTCTTCCACTAAATTCCAGAAGCGCTGTTTTTTGTCTTGCACTTCGTGCAAGATTAATCGCGAGAATGAAGGAAAATTCTTCAACATTTGGTGGTAGTGGTCCTCTGGCAGCCGGGATCCACGTACCTCCAACTGTTCCCACACCTCATCAAAGGTAAGGGGGGAACTTGTATCCTCGCGATCACTCCAAGTCCTGAGCCAAGTGTTGGCCGGCGCTCCCTCAAGGCAATCCAAGAGGGCCATCAGGAACTGATCATCTTGGAGTTTTTGAGTCTTAACCCACAGTTTAAATTCCCGTTGGAACTGAGGCCAACGTCGGGGGTTCCCATTATACTTCGGTTGCTTGGCAACCTGACGAAGTCGCAAGGAAGTAGGGTTAAGAAGCGAATCCAGCCCAAGACCGGGCGTAATGGCAGACACCTTGGCAGCATCATTCGCCACACCAGCTCCGGCGAGGGTCTGTGCGAGCAACAGCTGGGCTAAGGTATTGGAATCAGCAGCAGGAGGGCCAGTACGGGAGGCAGTTCGCTTGGCATTCTGAGCCTCAGTCCTAGCCTTCGCCGTCCTACTCTCTGAACGAGAGATTTTAACCCTTTCCTTTAGCTTGGTCCTGCTGATCCTTGCATCGGTGGTCCTGGAGTCCACTGAAGGAGCAATTGAAAAAATTTCTGTCGCCTCCTCCGATGGCTCTGTTGCTTGTTCCACCGATGAGGCGCCCTCAGACCGCATGTGCGTCTTGAAAAGATTTTTTATTCCCAGCGTTTCAATGATGAGGTGCATTTGGTCTTTGAGCGTTTGGAGCTCAGCATCTCGCTGGAATCTGCAGGAGCAGTCGGCAGGACAGTACATGCCGTGTCCTGAAGGGCCTGAGCAGGCTGTCGGACCGCTGATCTCGGTGGTCCGCAGCCAGGAGTCCACTTGGGGAGCTCCTTCAGCCCTGATTTCCAGGCTTGCCTGCCTGGCCGCCTCTAAAATTCCCTCCTCAACTGCAGCGGCTAGATCGTCGCGGATGGAAACAGGGGGATGAGGGGCGGAGGGCCCGGGAACAGGTCCCCGGACCTTCTCCTTCGGGAAGGGGCTTGCCTCCCAGATCTGCAAAAAAATGGCAAAAGAGTCATCTTCTTGAGAACGCCACCACATCCTGGTATTAATTTCGTTCTGAAGGAGGAAAAAATATTCCGTTAAAAAATCAGAGGCGATTCTTTCTTGTTCGATCAGCTTAGACGTGGCTAAGTAACAAAGGGCCTCAAGGGCCTCAAGGTTACGGGTCACTTCTGGGGATAAATGGTCGTCCCAGTGTGCCCAAGAGGCTGGTCGATTATAGCTAGGTACCTCACCTGGACCGCCCATCTCAATGTCGTTCAGATCGGCGTCAATGGTCTCAAATGTTGGACATGCGTAAGGAATGTTGGTACCTGTCAGCTCCGTAAGCTCCACCGGAGCATTGCCATCGTCGTAGGCCGGCGGATTCCAGCTGCTCCATGGCCAGTTTCGACTGGGATTATGGTAATCTGGGTCCCCACAGCTGCTGATGTGCGCCCTTCTTGGGCAGCTTGGACTTGCGCAAGGCATTCCTCTCAAGGCCTCGTTCGCACAGCACCAAGGCAGTGTAATCGTTACTTCTCCAGAAGCGGCGGGGTCTACGGGGCCGTACTGGGGAGCGGGCTGTGGAGCAGGGACCACTGAAGCAACATTCAGGTAGCCTCTGCTACCATGAAAGTGCTGCCCTAGGTCGTGGATGGTGCCGGAGGGCTCAGGGCCGGCAAGACCGGGGGGGCAGGCACGCGAGGAGTCGACCTGAACGCTGCTGTTGGGGGCAGAACCGGATACACGGACACCAACGGAGGCAAGAGCGGCGACAACGGAGGCAAGATCCATGCTGATTGTTATCCGGCAAAAAATCCCAGTCTATGAAGAAAATTGATGCGGATTATCCTAAGTACATCTGAGTGTCCATATCTGTCTGAAAAGATTTATATAAATCCGATTGTGAAAAAATATTTGGCCGATCTGGCTCGCGCACGCGCGTCAGCGGAAAATGGCGATTCCGGGTAAATGATCGGAACGCGGCGGATTTACGATGAATGGACCGCGGAATCAGATCCGGCACATCAGAAATATATAGGTCTGATCCTGAGACTGAGCTGCGGGGCGGCGATTCCGCCGAAGCAGAGAAAATGACCAAAATGTAGCCAATCTGGGGCAGATCTGCTAAAATCTGAGCAGATGGGGGTTACCCGCACTTACAGGTGTTTTCCATGTTAGGAATACTCCCTGAGTGGTTCTGGGTTTTCTTGTTGACCTCACCATAGTCTACAACAAGACGTAGGGCAGTCGACCCTGGTTCAGCAACGAGGAAACAAGGACTGCAGTGATGGGGATAGTCCCCGTGTTTAAACTCTTCAACGAGGCCAGCATCAATGCATTCTTGGATCTGGCGATCGATTTCTTCGACCTGTTCCTGTGGAGCGGGATAGGGACGACGCCTGACTCGCGTCTTTTCAAATTCTGGTTTCAATTTCAGGTCCATCTGGACCAGTTTTTTACAAGAAAGGGGAGGCGGCAAGGCGCCGAACACCTCCTCATAGGTTATCAGCAGTTTCTTCAGGCGGGGGTCAAGGTTAAGACTCTCGAGTTTCTGAAGGAAATCCTCCTCAGCATGGAGGTTGCTTTTTCCATGTTCTTTCTTTTTATGCCGATCAGCAGTTTCGGCAGGCACAGTACCATCGTCCCACTCAGGGGGACATTGCTGCCCATAGTGTAGAGAATACACTAGAGGTATCTCAGGATCAGGCAGCGTATAGGACTCATCGTCCTCCTCAGACCAGATGGAGTATTTCCAGGTCTGTCTGAGGTATTGCAGCCGCTCTTGGCGCTCAATACCTTCGGCCTTCAGGTACAACAGCCGCCGGAGTTCTTGAGTGTCATGCTCAGACAATGGCATGTTTTTAGCAGCAGGCCGCGCCAGAGCATCAGCACTCCGGGCCACGGGTTCACCTGTGTGCACAGGCTGCATGTGTAGCACTGGCTTCCCAACAGGGGAAGCGGGTTCAGAGGCCGACTCTAGATCTACCTCCTTCAGCAACAGCTGGGCTAGGAAAGCACTATGTTTTAGGTCAACACAGCTGGGATCAACAGAGGGAATAGTGCTGGCGATCTCAGACAGTTGGTCGTCAGCATCCTCTTTTACAGCTGCAGGTTCCAGATAGTCATCAGGAGACTCACACCCTGTAAGTGTGGCAGATAGGTGCTCAGGAGATCGATTTTGGAGATCATAAAGGGTCAGCCCACGATTTTCGGCCATGACCTCTTTTAGTAGCACCTGGTCTAGGTCACACAGGGGTACAGGATTGAGAGATCCATCGACGATGGACAGGAAACTGGCCCACTCAGGGGCCTGCATAGCTGTGTCTGAGTCCTCAGGCACATAGATGGGACAGTCGGGGAGTTGCACTCTTCCCACGGTCATTCGATCTAGCATACGGCGCCAGTAAGCATGTTCACCAGAGCAACCCCAGTCAGGGGTGCACATAACAACCCTTCCTCCCTCATAAGCGATTTTGGTTAGAACCTTCGCGAGAAGGGAGAAGGGAGGGTTAGCATACGCTAGGCCCATTGCTTTCCAGAAGAAACGGAAAGCATTGTTCAGTTGTTTCGAGCAGTACAACTGCATGATGTGCTGTTGTTGGCTCGCAAACAATTCCACCTGGATCTCATCCAGGTTTACCTGAAGGGACGCCAGTCCATTTTCAAGAACATGACGGGCCAGTTGGTAGTTTTCAGTACGATAGTTCGTCTTGGCTGCGTAGCGCAGCCCAGACTCTTTTTGTCCTGACAGCTCCAAAGGAACGGAGAATAGCCCACTGCCAAAGTCGCAGTGCAAAGAGTAAGGACACTGTAGGGACAGCATTTTTACCTGGGGGTTTCTTCTTAGAAAGTCGGTGCCAATGACGATGTCAAAGGCGTCAGTGTCCAACAGTCTGCAGTGTTGGGTCACGGTTTCGTCGCCCAGACATATGGTCACATCGACCCCCCCCAAGGAATGGATGGTACGCCCATCCCCTACTCTTATGGCCCCGGTCTTAGTTTTCCTGAAAGTTTTAAGCAGGCGCCGGGCCACTATGGAAAGTGTTGCACCGGTATCAAGCACCGCTCGAAAAACCTGATCCCCGATTTTCACGAGGATCCAGAAAACCAAGTCCTCCTCTTCGGAGCCGCCCCCCTATTCCTCATCAGGGAATTTCACATCCACCCCTGCAGCCATGAGGGACTTGGCCATCCAGGCCAAGCGCCTCTTCTTGGAATTATTCCCCTCAGGGGTAGCGTTATCCCCTTGGGGGCGTTTCTTGGGGTCACCTGCGGGAGCGGGTGTAGCAGCAGGAGTGGGTGTTGCAACGGGCGCTGATGAGCGCCTCTGGGGGTTAGGGGGTCCCGTTTTGCCACCCCCTTTGCCACCTCCTTTACCACCTTTATCCCCGTTCGGGGGATTTCTGGCGGGCGTCTGGGTCTTCTGGCGCTCCGCCTCCTGACGCTTGAGTTTGTCACTCTCGCGTTTCTTGATGTGGCATTCGTCCTCGTAGTGACGACGTTTGCCACAGTAACCACAGGTGATGGTACACCTGAAATGGTCCTGATGGGTCACTTGTTTCCCATCTTTGGTGTGCTGCTGACGTTTCATCTGCAGCATACAGCCACTGCGGAGATCGCAGTCAGAGGCATGACAAGGTCCCCCCTTGTCATTGACAGGTCGGCAGTAGAACAGGGGGGGGTGTGCCTGCATCAGGTTGAACCTCGTTCATGGCACGTAGGTTGCCCCTCCCTTTACCACCTCCCTGGTTGGTGTTAGTGGGATTTTTATGCCCCTTCCCTTCGCCACGTTCGGGGGTAGGGGTACCACCTCGTCCCAAATGCTTCTTGAGGAATTTCTCCATGTGGGAGTCATTCTCTCTCTCAAGAGCTAGTTCAATCAAGAGATCCACCAGTTCATCGTACGAGTGGGTTTTGCTCTTCCTCTCAGAAGTGGAGCGGCAATCATCCCACGTACGCTGGGGGATCCTACTCATGAGCCACAGGTGGGGCTCAGTGGCTCCGTAGGAGCCCACGTTCATCCTCGAAAACAAGTACTCCAAGTCGGACACATACTCAGAAATTCGCGCAGCGGATGGAAACTCCGGGAGCATAGGTAGCTCCTCGATCTGTGTGCGTACGCTGAGGTCAGTCTCATAGACTGGGAATGTTTTCTCTAACCTACGGAGTACCTCTGCCCAGGTAGAACAGGTTTTCACAATCTGTTTGACCTGTTTTTGCAAAAATTTCTTTTTGCATGAGCGTTTTAGCAGTGAACATTTGGTGGCCACATCCACATGGGATTGGCCAGTCAACAAAAGGAACTCTGCAAATTCTTCTGCCCATTCAGGCAGATTTTTGGGGTCGAACTCCGGCAGTTCCAGCTGGATGTTCGCCTGGGCAATTGGTCTGCCCGTCTTCCCACCCCCCGGAGTTAGGCCTGAAGGCGACACGCCGGCAAGAGGGGCCAGGGCTGACAGCCCTCTTCTCTCATTCTCTGTGACAGGCACGTCCTGTAGATCAGCCATAGGCACAGTGCTGGCACGGGGGTGAAAGGGGCTGGGGCAGGTGACCTTAGGCAACAGCCTTGAGACCCTTGATCTCTTGAGATCTTCGGCCAGGGTACTCAGTCCTGGAGAGAGAGAGGGCAACTCTGGCTTGGGTAAGGGTTCAGCAATACCCAGTTTAGCCTTAATGGCCTCCGATAGGGCCGTCACATCTGGATCTTCTGATCCAGGCAGGAGTTTGGCCAACAGCTCGGCCGTATGATCCAGGGCACCGTAGGTTTGCCTTGGATGGTGTTGTTCTTCGACTTGTGTCGGGCCCACGTCGGGGGCCCTTGGGGTTGGACAACATGGTCTTGGATACTCAGGTCTTATTCGTCTTGGCAGGGATGCTGTGGACGGAGGACCAGAGTGTGCGTAGGACCCTAGGTCTGTACGTGGTCTGGATCCATGTACAGCCAATGGCTCCTCTCCATCTTCCCCACGGATGGATTTGTACTACTCCTCATGTAGGATGTACTCATCCATCTTCTTCCTCAGCTCCTCATACTCCTCAGGTCCTTCAATGGCAGTTGAGGATGAAGCTGGACAATTGGATCTTGATACTGAAGCAGCCACACGTCTGTGGAGGTAACTGAAGCTGTCTCCACCGTGTGCTGCTAAGGCCTCGGTGGTAAGGCCTTTATTCTCTTCCGCCCTTCTGCGTTCTGGATCTCCTTGGGACCCAGATGCGCCACTGAGATGATGTGGAGCTCGGTAAGGTGGTTCACTCATTGGGTGGGCCATGCTGCCCATTTGCACTTGGACAGTTCTGATAGGCCAGGTCCTGACGCTTGGCGTGGACATGATGAACTTGTTGTTGAGCTTTTGTGCTGCACTTCTTCTCAGGGTCGGTTCAAAAGGTCACAAGGGACTGTCTCTGCTACCGAAAAGATGTCCTTGAATTATGCCCTAGATATTTTGATGTATTCCTGCAGGTTTTGTAGTTGAAAACCCCAACCAAAGCAGCAAGTAGAGCAAGGACAGGATGTGGATCGAATCAATGATTGGTTTTGGAATCCAGTGTAACACAGAAGGGCTGCAGATAGACAAAGCAGGTTTATACACAAAGATTCAATCACAAATGGATAAAACAAAGGATTTTATATGGAAGTTGGTCTGACTCTTGCCTCAGAAATAGCATTAGGCACTTCATGTGCACTCTTTTGGGTGTAATGGTGCTGGTTAGTAATGTGGGGCATAGATGTCAGGACCACACAGAAAATGACTTGGCCAAGCAACTGAATTCAGAAACAGTTACAAAGTAGGACCACAATAAGTGGTAGAAACAATTGAGTATAGGGGTCTTGGGGTGGGAGACCACTAGGCTTAACCTCCAAGGCCAACAAGCATGAAATGCCTGTTTTATTTTGGTATGTCCTCCATGAAGGAAGGTACCTCCGCTCAGTTGAGTGGTAGGGGTGAACTTTATGGGGGGGCTAGGGTCACAACCCTAGTTACTTTGAGAAAGTGTACTTTAAGCAACTAAAGAGAGATAAAAACACTTAAGTTTGTCTTAGCATCAACAAAGGGTTTTAAGGGGGGCTTAGCCTGGATCAAGTCCTCCAAGAAAGACCTGGCAGTGACTTTTTCTTACTAAAAAAAGCAGCAGGAACCCTACACCAGCAGCAAGCAACAGGAGAGGCAAAACAAAGAGTTGAAAGAACTCTTTTAAAACTTTTTGGTAGCAGAGCGCTGACAGCCTCTGCGTGCCGGCAGCAACCCCGTGCCGTACACCCAGCGCGCCGAGGACTGTCCTGAGCAAGAAGGGCGAGTATGGACACAAAGAAGGAGGACACCGACGCGACGGCGCCTGAGGCACCAGCAATGCCAGCGCCTGGAGAGCCTGGACCTGGACCTGACGCTGTACCTTCGGTGCCCTTACATGGGCCAGTGGACGCGGCTGATGACTCACTGGAGGCACTCCGATCAGCCTTCAAGGGTCTCTCAGTAGAGGAGGTGGAGACCAACCCTGTGAAGAGAAAGAGGGAGAGAGAGAAGGATGCAAGAGATAGCACGGCAGCCGAAGGAGTGGACCATGGGCGCGACCCTACGGTGGATGCAACAAGCACAACCAGAGAACCACCCTTTGAGAGCGCACGCAGCACCTTTGGCCCACACCCATCACCCTCTCCTACAACCACCACACTCCCAAGTCCAGACCCAGCCGCTACATCATCCACACCCATAACCACACCACCTACGGCTGTGACGGCTGAGGGTACAGGCTTTACTGGAATACCTGCCCCTGCCTATCCTGCCTATGGTGTGGATCCATCCACGGTTGAGGGCACAGGCTTTACTGGTATGCCTGCCCCGGCCTATCCAGCCTATGGTGTTGACCTACCGGTCACTGCGCGGCACAAGGCAACTACTGCTAGTTAGCCAATGGCTTCAGGCTCTGCGCCGCTCTCGAATGCGGCAGAGCCACATCATCATCATCACCATCACTATTAGTTTCCTGGGTATACTACCTTGAGCGGGCTGATGAGAGGCCCATCATCTTGCAAGAGTAGGAGCAGAGGATCGAGGGGATCATCTAGCCGTTCTCTGATGAGGTCAGAGCTGAGAGAAGCCCTTCGAGGGGCCACCGCCGACCTAGTTGGGGACATCACCCAGGACATCAGGGCGAAGTTGGAGCCCCTGATCCCGCCCGAGGGGTCACCTACGACCCTGCGACCCTCTCCACATCGCCTGCAGGCGAACCACCTAGTGGCGGGGCTGAGCCATACTCTGGGAGGAGTGAGGAGCCGGCCTATGCCTACGCCTGCTGCTGTACCAAGTAGCCCCTTCGTACCGAGGACCGCCCAGCCGCTGTACAGCCACGTGGCGAACTCCTCGAGAGCGGAGCTGGACCGGCCGGGGCTTACAGCCTTGAGGGCTATGGTGGATGTTGAGCGCTATGGCTCCAGTGACCTTGGCGGCGATCCCTCCGACGATGAGCCGCCTTCCCTGTCGTCCGCCTCCCCTTCCGACGACGATGACCTTGAGGACCCCGACTATCCGAAGGACAAGAAGAAGAAGAATAGGAAGAGCCGGCGACTCCATTCTAAGGACGTCAAGGCGGTGGCCACCTTCAAGATTGTGGTCAACCTACCGGAGTTCACTGAGAAGGACCTCTCCGGTTTCGCCGAGATCTTTGGCCGTTTTCTGAAGATGACCGGCTAGACCCATGCCAGTGGCCGGGTCAAATGCGATCTGCTCTTGCAGTGCTGCAAGACAAAGTACCTGGAAAAACAGGTCAAGCAGATCGTGACCAAGTCCGCCACCTTCGCCGAGGTATTGGTGGCCCTGGAGAGGCAGCACCCCTCCTACGAGACGGACCTCTCCATCAGGAAGGAGATCCAGAACCTGGCAATGCTTCCTCCCCTGGATTAGGGTTGGGGTTGCCTCCGTTCTTCTCCTGGTTCTTGTTGTCCTTGTCTGGCTGGCGATTAGCGCCTCCTCCTCGTCCACCTTGGCTCTTGTCTTGGCCTTTCCCCATGGCCTTTCGACTTGCCCTTGCCGGACTCGTTGCCATAGCCCTTGCCACCGCCGTTGCCGGAGTTATTGCCATAGCCCTTGCCACCGCCCTTGCCAAAGCCTTTGCCAGGATCTTCACCCTTCAGCTTCGCCGACAGGCGTTGCTTGTGGTAGCACTCATCCTCGTAGTGCTTCCTCTTCCCACAGAAGGCACAGGTGATGGTGCACCTGTAGTGATCCGGCAACTTGCACTTGGCGCCGGTGTTGGTTTCCTGCTTTTTCCCCTGGACCACGAAGCAATCTCGCTGGTCACAGTCGGGGGCGTGCTGCAGGTGACCGTGTTGGTCTCTGCCGTCACAAGATAAGAACTCTTGGACTTGGCCCATGATACGGGTGTGCTTGGGGGTAGTCCCATGTCCAGGTCGAGGTCCCCGGTACCCTTTTCCAAGGCTCCCTGAGCCTCTTCCTCTGGGACGGTATACGTCCAGATGCTGGTCGCTCTCCTTCTCGAGCGCCAGCTGCAGGAGTAGGACAGACAAGTCCTCGTAGGTGAGGGTCCTTGTCTTCCTCTCTGCCGTGGCTCGGCAATCATCCCACAGAGAGGTGGGGATCTTGGCCACGAGCCACAATAGCAGCTCGTCGCTGCCATATGACCCTGGGGTCAGCCACCCCACCCAGTGGTCGAGGTCAGCGAGCAACTCAGTGATGCGGGCCGCCTTGGGGTTGTTAGGGAACTCCGAGCCCTCTGGAGGGCAGTCTGGTCCCACCACACGCTCGCGGACTGAGGCCCAGCAAGAGCAAGGGGCCAAGCGTGAGCATGAAGGCAGTGATGACGGCAATGCCAAGAAGAGAACCCGTTTCATGAGGATGGCCTGCAAATTGCGGAACAACGGGTTGGAGGTGACCTGTCCCGCGGAGTTCTGACGGGGACGCTCCGGTGGGGCCCTGGACCTGGTGTTCCCGGTACGTATCCGACTGGGGGGACGTGAATTCCTGGGGGTACTGGATACTGGAGCCACCATATCTATAGCCTTCAAGAAAATTTTACCCTGTGGGAGCCTGACGAACACCATGCCCACCGCGGCTATACGAATGGGGGATGTACATGTGGTGCACAGCTGCGGGGACTGTGAAGTGGAGGTACCTATGGGCTCCCGAATTATTGCCCATTTGTTCTATGTGATGGACACTGAGGCTTTCGACTTTGTATTGGGGAATGACTTCTTCGTGCAGCACTCCCGAATACAATCCCTGACGCTGCAAGCGCCCTACCTCCTCTACGTGGACCACGGCAATGGCAGAGAGTCCGTGCCACTGGAGCAGTGTGAGTATACCTCGAGCTACCTGAGGGTATCAAAGGAGGAGCCCTCGAACATGATGGCGGCCTCCAAAACTGAGGACTATCAACTATTGGGGGAAGTCCTAGACCAAGGTCTGAAGGAGTTGGGTTACTCCAAAGAAGACCTGAGTGTGGAGTTGTTCGCCAGCGACAAGCAACATGTCTTGGACCTCTACTGCAGCAAGGGGAAAAAATGCTGCTACAAATTTTACTGGCCGTCTTTCGGGATGGCCTACGGGAACCCCAGGTTCAGTGAACTGGAAAAGTTCTTGACGAAGGTGGCCCTGGAGCGTTCCCGTATGGTCCATTGTTCCCCTGATTGGGGAGCCCGTGGGGGCAACGAGTACTGGCGGAACCTCCTGGACAGGCTGACTATCAGCTCTGTCCGGCTACCTGATGAGGCCATCTACGTGCCCCTGGGACGCAAGACGCCCATCGGGAGACCCGGATGTGGGAGTATGCTCGGCGTGGTGGACGGGGGTCTTACCTCTATTCCCTGGGAGGACCTGGACTCAACTCTGGTCCAGACTATAGTACGAGAGAGCGATGGAGTCACCTTGGGTGACTTGAAGGATCGACTACGACCTCAAGATGCTATTGAGACTATACCAGGGGGAGATGAATACGTCGTGACTAACACCAATGTCCCCAACTCTCCCTGCCATGTACCTGTTCCTGATGGAGTCTCTGAGTGTGGACTATCCGAGCTCCCCAGCTCTATCCACTCTGATGACGAAACTGAACATGACGCCTTCTTCGTGCAGACATGCGTGGAGGAAGTGGAGAACGCTGAGTGCGTTTCCCCACTGAAACCCCTACTCTCAATGAGGGTGGAAGACCCCTTGGACGAGGAGCTGGACCCCCGATCCAGGCTAAGGGAGTACGTGGACTCCAAGAGGAGGTTGGTGGCGAAAAAGCTATGCTACGCTAAGCCTACCCGCAGGTCATGGCCGCTGCAGAAAGGATTTATGGGAGATCTATCCCAATTGAAGGAGGACCTCGAACAGAAGATCACCACCTGGCAAAGGGAGGTAGACCTTAAGCTCATGAAGACCGTGTGGGGTGCCCATGTGAGGACCCCAGAGGAGGATGAACGCTCGGAGGAATGTGTATGTGAACCCCCTCCAGCGTGCCTATGTTGCCATCGTCCACAGGAGATGGTTGAACAAGACCTTCTATACGCCTACCAAGGGTTGAAGGATAATATCAAGGGCGAAGAGCCGTTGGAGGACCACCTCCCGGCGTCTATTACCCAGGGGGTAAGCAACCTACACTCCGACGAGGACACGGAGGACAAGATTAAGGTACTGGACCCGCGGGTGCAGAACCTTATAAGGACCTACCTGGAGGTGTTTGGGGAACTACCACCCCCAGCCTTATGCGACAAGCTGCTGTAGATGGACCTCAAGCTGAAGCCCGAGTTCGTGGGTCACAAGATCCGGAGGAGACCCTATCCTGCTCCTAAAGAACGGGCCGATGAGATAGAGCGACAGATACAAGAGTGTATCGACGCTGGGCTGGTCCTGGAGTACAGGGATGGGGACTACCCCCAACACTGCAGCCCCTGTTTCCTGGTGGCTAAACCTGGGTCTACAGCCAAACGGCTGGTAGTGGACTACGGAGAGCTGAACAAGAAAACGTTGAACCACTCAGGGTCGATTCCCAATATGGAGTCTACCCTTGAGAAGATAGCCTCCTGTCGGTACAAGACCAAGATGGACAAGAGGAGCGGATTCTGGCAGGTGGACCTGACGCCCAACGCCCAGGAGCTACTAGCCTTCATCACCCCTCAGGGGAGGGTGTTCAAGTGGAAGGTCATCCCCTTTGGCGTGGCCAACGCACCCGCTCTGTTTCAAGAGCTGATGAACAAGATCATGTCCGTCCTACGACGAAGACCCAAGGTGCAAGAACTCATATCCCGTGGGGCCCAGATGGAAGCGCACATCGACGATGTATGCCTCGGGACCAATATCCAGGAAGATCACCTAATCCTCTTTGGTGAGTTCTTTGCGGTCTGCCAGGAGAACCACCCAAGATTCAAGCTGGAGAAGTGTGAGTTCATGCAGGAGACCATGCAGTCCCTGGGGTTTGACGTTGGCTATGGGTGGTGGACCCGCGGCCTCTAAGGCCAAACCCCTGATCGATGCTAAGGTACGACATGAAGACCCCAAGAAAGGACTGCATGATGTACGCAGTTTCATTGGGGCGTGCAACTTCTACCGCCGCCATATCAAGAACTTCACCTACACCAGCGCTTTTCTGACGGACTTGATCAAGAAGAGTACTACTTGGCGCTGGGGCCCACAGGAGCAACAAGCGTTTGGCGAGCTCAAAGACAAGGTGGCCAACGCTAAGTGCTTGGGCGTGCCTAGAGCACAAGGTGAAATTATCCTGGTGACCGACGCCAGCAATGTGGGCGGTGGTGGAACGTTGTTCCAATGGCAAGCACTAGAGAAGGAGGAGTTTGACTCGGCTATTTCCGAATCGGGGACGGAAGGTCTCAACCGAGATGGACCTCTCAAGCACAGTTACCCTGACGACAAGTGGGTCCTAGTACCCGTGGGCCACTGGAACTGGAAATGGAACCAGGCCAGGGGGAACTACTCCACCTATGAGCAGGAGTTGCTCGCGGGTATGCTGGTGCTATTGAAGCGGTACCCAGAACCTATGGCCCATGGCCCGGAGGCCTGTGAGCCGTCACACCCGTTATGGCCCATGGCCCAGAGGCCTGCGAGCCGTCACACCCGTGCGGAAGCCGTTGACACCGGCTATCCCTGTTCTCTAACCCGTGAAATCTGGAATCCGATTTCTAACCAGTAAATCGATGTAGAATTACCGTGATTCTATTGTCTTGATCGATTTTCGGTCAGAAATCGGTGAAATACCCGATTTCTACCGCGATTTCTAATTGTCGTGAAATCGCCGCCTGATGTCACCTGTTCGCGCGCCTTCGTCGCTTCTCCGTGGCGAGTTTTGTTCTGGACTTTTCTCGAGTACCTTTGAGGTTCTAAGAGAACTTAAGGGCGGAATCTAGAGGGTATTTAATGTGCTTTCATCTGGTGTGTTCACCAGAATATTTCGCCGTTGCGTTTTCGAGAAAATCAGCGCGCAAGGCTTTCCATCGATCGTGCGAACTCATGCTTCTCAAGGACCATGAGTTCGGACGGAACCCTACATCTCCCCCCTATGTCTCTCATCCATGCCCCTTTCACGCGGGCATATCATCTTGTATAGGGAAGCGGGCAATGGCGGTGTTTTAGGCAGCCTATGGGTCTCGCAAACCCAAGTCGTTTGCATGCGCAAACGCTAACTTTGTGGCCTTGTGAGCATGAACGTTAATGACCGAACACAATGCTCCCAAGACCAAAAGCCCGAGGCCATTTTCGTTTTTCGAGCCAACTCACCGATGGCTCCACGCAATTCAATGCGTACCAAAACTCTATTTTCGAAAAAGGGCAAGTTTTGGTCGAAAATTAGGCCAAAATGGCCAAACCCCCGAGGCTCGTATTCGAAGCCTATGGGAAGTTGAGCCTCGAATCAAGGCAATATGTAAAGTAGAGACCACGAAGGACATCGTGGATGGCTTGGTTGATTTTTAGAACCTTGTCTTCTATTTTATATAATTACGCCTTTTGAGCACGCGTGCCACATTGCCTCTTTGCACACGCGCTCATATGCAAGCACTAATGACACGAGTGGGTGGAGACAATCTAACCATAGTGTGCATATTTGAAAGCACCGACTATGGGCCTACTCCAAAAGTGTTTACTCATATTTTTGCTCTTCAAGGTCCCAAAGATATGTTCATGCCAACATCGCCGATATATGCACTTTTTCCCATAAATAGTGTGCTTCAAGGATTGAGGTGTTAAAAATGCTTTCACTGTGCTTTGAACCTCAACCCTTGTTGCAAAAGGGAAGCAAAGCTTCGGTTTGCATCCATGCAAAAGCCCGAGGCTCCTTTCTTTCGTGATACGGAGATACAATATTTGGAGGGACCACTTTTGGGTGAATTTTGGCCGTTTTGCCCAAAATGGCCACAAACTCCTTCTCCCCCTGATTTCACCCCCGAGGTTGCGTGCGCCACTTGACCAAGGGTAAGGGCAATTCGGAGAGGGCACATAAACCCGCATCGTATGGGATGTCTCCCCATGTGGCCTCTCCTCTCGATGGGAGAGTTCTGAGTCACCCAATTTGGGGTATGTTACCATTCTGCCCCATACGTGTGTCACTTTCCCTCCAATGGGAAAAATAGCTAGAGGCGACCATGAGGGATGGCAAGTGGCATACATTGGGACCTAAGTCCCATGTGTCTATCGCATCTTTGGTTGGAAGGATCCTCTCCGTGGCCACGGAGATATGGACTCATGAGTGCGGGGCATTTTGGCCAAATTTCGCTGTTTTTGGCATTGTATGCCATATTGGAATTACCATATCTCCATGGGGCACGGGGTCTAGCCAGAATGGAAGGGCGCATATTGTAGCATATGACCAAGGGTTGAACGCCCTTGAGTTTCGTATTTGCTCCTCCGGCTCATCCGGAGTTATTCAATTTTTGGTGCGATCCACGATCCCCACCTTTGCACCGCATGTTGCTTTCTGCCCCGTCCGTGTGGTCATCCCCTCGGTGAACAGTAAGCAGCCAGCGTGACAGCAAGCGATAACCCAGGGCATGGGACCAAAGGAGATATCAAGGGTTGTGAATCAAGGCTTGGCGCGTCAATATCCCCAAGATTTCCTACCCTGGATGGTCGCCCGAGACGGCCGATTTTGCCATTTTGGCGATCATGACCCCACGTGACGAACCCGTGGTGCCCTTATGCCGGGACTTCAGAGGGAACCAGGTTGGGTGAGGGCTCCAGGGAGTTCGTACTCGAAGGGCATAGGGTCAGTTGCCTCGTCCCTACCTCTGGCGGGTCTGGACGAGGGGTCAATTTTGGGGATTTTTGAGTTAATTTCAGTTAGGGGTGAAACAGCCCATTTTCAGCTACCAACTCCTAGGTGATAATGGCGGGGCCATATCTCTGGCTCAGAGAGGAGTTGGGACCTGCCGTTAAGGGAACATAGGGAGCGACTGTCGGTTGGCCTTGAAGCACCTTGGTTTTCAGGAACTCGCCTGTGGCTGGGCGGGACACCTCTCCCATCGGCAGGGTTTCAGGGTCCGGACTGAGCAGGGCATGGGTTGTGTTTGAGCCCCCGCCCCCACCAGCCGCTGAGAGGGTCGGACCTGGGATTGGGATACAAGTTGGGATAGAGTGTCTATTGTCCTGTGATGCCCTTACCCCAGTCCAGTCTTAACCCCATGTGTACATATCCTGATGTGTTGCTGTACATACTTTCGTTCCCTCATTTCAGAGTGGCAAGGATTCTGAAACGCTTTGTCACATGACATGAGCGCATTGATGCCCCTGTGAGCGTAGTGCTTTGCCTGCCTGCTCACTTGCGCGTGTCCGCCGCAGCGTCCCGTGGCCGGCCCCCCACGGGAACGCGTCAAAAGCGTTTCACCGCCGCGGGGTTACCCAACCCTCGCGTGCCACTCGGGGCCACCAACCCCGAGCAGCGCGGGGCAGCTCGCAGCTCGCAGCGCAGCGCAGCAGCTCGCAGCGCAGCGCAGCGGCTCGCAGCGCCACCCAGCGACAGCGCCGAGTTCGTCACGGAGCCAGCAGCGCCGTCCAGAGCATCGCCCTGACTGCGCCGCGACCGTGAAGGAAGTGGACAGACCAGACCCATCAGCCGACCAGCAAGGCCGCGTCAACCACTTCCACAACCACCGGCTGACCAGCACCCGCCTCAACAACCACCACCAGTCAGTTGAGTAGAACGAGTGCACACCAAGGACCTCAAGACCAACTACGCCCCCGCTGCCATGGTGAATTGGCAAGAAGCGGGTAGGACGTGGCCGCGGCCCCACCCCCATGCAGTGCGCCTACTGCGTGGGTTGGTTTGGGACCAGCACTACCGCCACAGCCACCCCCAGTGCGAAGGCGGCATGCCCAGGAGCTTCGAGCTCCGCACGGACATCGCCCCCGACCGCCTGCAGGCCGTGGAGGACTGGCTGCGGGCGGAAGGGTTCGCCTTCCGCTTCCAGCAGAGGCGCTGGAGGACGTGGGCCCGGCCGGACAGGCCCGGCGAAGGGCTGCGCCCCGACGGGATTGAGGAGGACGAGGACCCCAACGCCTACCCGTCGGGCGCCTCGACCAATGTCTCCATGTGGGACATGATCGAGAAGAACTTCCCGGAACCGGGGAGCGAGCGCAGGCTGCAGGGCAGCAGCAGCGCGTCTCCGGGGAAGGAGAAGCGGTCCGCCGGGGACAGGAAGCGGGACCGGAGGTGGCGGGAGTACCAGGAGTCCCTGGCCGCCGAAGCCGCCCAAGGCGCCAAGGGCGGAACCCCAGCCCCCAGTCCCCAACGGGCCAATGGTGGTCATCACCCCGGCCACGCCACCCTCGGTGACTTCATCCAAGTCCCCAGGCAGACCAAGGCCAAGCCCCGTCAGCTGCTCATGAGGCCCCAGCAGGCCCCAGCAGGCCCCAGCAGCGACGTGGAGTCGGCCCACCGCGGGAGGATGCCGGCCGACCAGGCGGGCTCCAGCAGCGGCGTCGCTCCCGACAGGGACGTGGCGCGCGCCTGTGAGCGCGTCTGTGGGGTGCCCTGCAACCTTCGGGTTGTCCGGCAACGGGCCAGGCAGCACAGCGCTGCCGTGGAGGGCGCCGTCGGCATCGCCCAGGAGGAGGCTGCGGAGTGGGCGCATGGCATGGCCATCCACGCCCGGACCGTGGCGGCCATTGCGGCCGGACTCACGGCCGTAGCCGCCCATGGGGCAGCGACTGCCCAGGTCAACGGTGAGTTGGCGGCAGCCGACGAGGAAGCCCGCCTGACGCAGGAGGCCATTGCCTGCAGGGAGGCCGAGGTGAGGGCCCTGGAAGAGGCGCTTGCCCAAGAGAGGGCAAAGAAGGAGGCGGAGGAAAGGGCCCACGCCGAAGCGACGGCCAAGGCCCAGGCGGACGCTGCCAAGAAGGACGCCATCGAGGCCGCGCGACGGAAGGTCGCTGAGGAGAAGGCCAAGACGGAGGCAGAGCTGGCAGCGTTGGAAGCGCAGAAGGCGCGGCTGCAGCAGGCCCGGGAAGCCGAGGCGGCTCGTGCTCGGGAGGAAGCCGAAGTGCGAGCTGCCGCAGCCACCGCCGCCGCAATGGAGGAGGCAGAGGCCAAACTCCGCCGCGAGACTCCCCCGGGAGGATCACGAGTGGGGACCCTTCGAAAGCTTTTCGAAGGGGACGCCTCCTCCAGGATGACGCTGGATGAGGCGGACACGGGCAGCAGTGGGAGCAGTGGCCCCACCGCCCATCGACGGAGGAAGGGCAAGGGGAAGACCCCCGAGAGGCCGCGGAGGCCAGCGGGTGGACACCCCCACGACAGTGATCCCTTCTTCACCGCCAGTGACGGGGATGAACGAGGCCGCCGACATCGCCAAGTGGTGGCTTGGACGGGCGGAGGAGGCGGAGACGTCCCCATGGAGCCGGAAGGTGAGGATGAGGATCTCCCTCCTCCCTACCGGAGCTCGGAGTCTTCCGAGACCGAGACGCCCAGGTGGGGCGACATGGACGAGGATGACGACATGGACTTCGGCATCACGAAGAAGCGCCCATCCTCGGACCCACGGAGGCGACCCGGCGGAGACCCACCGGGACCCACTGGCGGAGGACCATCAGGACCTCCTGGAGGACGCCCACCGAGTGGACCCCCTGGAGGCGGACCACCGGGCGGGCGAGGACCCTCTGGACCGGGCAGACCCGGCGGAGGCCCTCCTGGAGGACCCCCTGGGGACCCCGACGACCCACCAGGGAACGGCGACCCGGATACCACCTGGCGGTGGATTGTCTACCTCCGCAGGAGAGTCCAGTTGCTCGAGCTGGAGGTAGACACGGGCAAGGGCGAGATGGCTCGCATCTCCAGGGTCGTCGCGCGCGCGCAGAAGGAGCTGGACATCGCCAGGGCCGAGACCAAGTCGCTGACCAACGTCGTCAGCGGCCTGCAGCAGAGGCTGGACGCGCTGGAACCCCCTGGGAGCGTCGGCAGGGACCACCCACCCCTGGAGTCGGGCTCGTCGGACGACGGCTGGGGACCCGGACCAGGTCCAGGCAGACCCCACGCCCCCGGCGGAGCCCCCAGGAGTCGCCCCAGCGCCAGTGCCCCCTCTCTCAGCGCCCCCTCTCACCACAGCGCGGGCCGCCGCAACAAGCACGTGCCGCCCGGCAGTGGCAGTGAGGATTGGCGTGATGAGTGGCTCAGCGCGGAGTACCGCAACCGCCGTGCTCCACCGCGGACACCGGTACGCCCCCGGCGCCCCGCACCAGCCCTGCAGCCAATCCCAATGGCTGGTGGATGTTACGGTGGACTCAGAGATGAGGTCCCCAGAGGAGACGTGGAGTGGGATGTCGGTGAAGGTGAGGATCTGGATCTGGACCTGGAGGAGTTCGACATCAGCCCGCCGCGTGGTGTACGACGGGAGGCCGCTGAACGCAGCCGCCGGCGCCGTGATGAGGATGCGTACATGGAAGAAGTACGGCGTGAACATTTTGGTTCAGCGTACATGGAGGAACCGCGGCGTAGCCACAGGGGCTCCATGGGGGAGATGGACGTGGCGGCCGTGGGAGTCCGTGGGCGGGGCCGATGGGAACCTCGGTCGACCTCGCGGCCGGCGTTCATGGTCTCTAAGGCCGCGGATGCCGCCGTGTGGGAAGACTTGAAGGACATCAAGCCCCCCATGTACGATGGCAACCCCCTCAACCTCGACCGCTTCTTGGAGAAGCTGGACGATTGGGGGCTGACCGTCACTGAAGACATGCCTCACGCGGATGCGGAGAGATATGTCTTCAGACGGTTCAGGTACCGCCTGCCGGAAGTGCTCGGAGAGCTATACTTCATGGCGATGAAGGAGGGGAAAATCAAGACCCTCAAGGAAGCCAAGAAGTGGCTCAACGAGCAGGAGCGGGTGGACGCTCCGCAGGTGGCTGCCAAGCGGTGGAAGTCCATCAAGCTTGAACATGATGGACGGGAGATCCGCCTGCGGGATTGGCGGGACTTCCGAGGGAAATACACCCTCCACCGCCGCAACGTGGAGGATTGGAACGAGGGTGACGAGCAGGCTCGCCTGCTCTCCATGCTGCCGGAAGCATGGATCAAGAGGGTCACCAAGGAGGAATCCAAGCGGGCCAAGTCCAACCACACAGTCAAGATGATGCTCCCCAAAGAGTATCATACGAACGTGGTGGCTTGGGCGAAGAAGAACGTGGCCCGGGATGTCAAACGACACTCCCTGCGGAACGCTCTTCTCATCACCGTCTCGGGCGATCGCGAGAAGACCGCGATGTGGCGCCTTGACGAGTGTGAGTTGAGCGGCCAGACCATCCGTCTGCAGGCCATCCCGGCGCGGATGAGCTGCGACGAGATCCTGGAGTGGGTTGGAGAGGAGGTGCTCAAGGAGTACCGGAACCTCCACCACACCCGCGGGTTGAGGCCCGGCGACCGCGACGTCAACTACGTTGGCGAGGGACCTGGCGGGGAAGCTGCCATGGACCCAGCGGGAGCCGGCGGCGATGAGACTCTCATCGACGATGACGACGACGATGAGCCCGCCGAAGTGGCTGTGTGTGCCTTCGTGGCCAAGAACCTGAGCGCGGGGAGCAAGCCGGGAAACTGGAAGCCCCTGCAGCAGGGTTGGAGGAAGCAGGAGAAGAGGGACCCTCGCCGCATTGGCGACCCTCCGCTGTCCTTTGGGGAGTTCATACGAGCTCACCCTCAGGGCTGTTTCGTGTGTTATGGGAGGAAGCGAGGCTTCAACCATGACCACCGAACATGCCCTGTCCACAAGGCCGACACGGAGGCTTACAAGAAGGCGCACGGGTCGAAGAAGCGTGCGCCCGCGGGTATCCGGGAAGCCAAGGTGGAGGTGGACAGGGACGAGCTCTCCAAGCTGGTGTCGCAGGGGACCGAGTTGGCCAAGGAGATCCAGGAGATCAAGAGGAACTGGGTCCCCAGGTCGGACAACAAGAACAAGGAGAACAACCAGAATGACCAGAACAAGGACAAGGACAAGAACAAGGGTAAGAAAGGGGGAAGGAAGAAGGGCATCAACGAGGTTGATGCGGAGGAGAACACCCCTTCCTCCACAACCGACGCCCCCTAGCGGAGCCCCTGCAGCCAAGGGCCCCAGCTAGGGCGGTTGCAGGATGGTGACGTGGGAAGCGCCGAACCATCCCAGTCGGGAGTCGATAAGCACAAAGGGACTGCCGCGGGCAGAAGGCCCGGTCCGGCACCCAGTCGCGGAGGCGGGGTGAGGGCAAGTGAAGGCACGAACCCTTGCACCCGTCCGTCCTTCGCGACCAAGAATGTGTTTGATGTACTACAGGATCTTTCCGAGAGTATCGGAGGATCACCCGGACCGCAGCTGGATGCTGCAGATGGGCAGCCTGAGCCCATTGTCCACGACCTGCACCAGTCGCTTGTTGAGCTTCTGGAACGGCCGGAGATCCTGAGTTTGCACGCCGTGCGCCGTGTCGGTCGCGAGCGGCAGTTGCATCTTAAGGTCCGTGCCTTATGCGGGGAAGTGGAAAAGGTTTTCGACGTGTTGGTCGACACGGGAGCTCAAGTCAGCTTGGTCAAGGCTGGCCTGCTTCCGCCAGAGTGTCTTACCGACAGTCGGAAACCTGTCAGGCTGAAGGTGGCGAACGGCCAGTACATGGTGGGGGGCACGAAGGAAGCGGCCATTGGGCTGCAGTTCGTGAACCATCGTGAGCTGAGCCGCCCAGACCTCGGCAAGGAAATCCTCCTGCACGGTCGCTTCCACGAGGCCGAGATGGACTGGGACATGATCGTCGGGTACGACTTCATGATGGAGACGGACTCCGGCGTTCTCCCGGCCCAGGCCTCCATGACCCTGTACCAGGACGACCAACTCTCGTGGCTTTCGTCACCCGAACACCATGTGGAATGCCAATGGATCCACCCCGAACGCAATCAGCTCAAAGTGGCCGCGCTGGACACTGAGCCAACTGGTCCTGCAAACCAGGAGTACGGCGTAATGCCGGAAGTGGCGAGCCGAGTGGTTGCGGACTTGGGAGCTTCGGATCTGGCCCTGGATGCGTTCTCTTCAGGAACCTCCGCCCATGTTCGGGTGTGTGAGAAGTACTGGAGCGCACAGGACTCCGCGTGGAAGAAGCACTGGGGTCCGCATCAGGGATTGATGTGGATCCATTGCCCCCGTTGGGACATTCCAAGAGCGATAGCGAAGATTCGCAAGGACCGCTCCAAGGCAGTGCTGGTTGTTCCTATGGGATGCACCGAAGAGGAAAGTACCCGACATTGGGTAGCCTCATTGACCAACATGACCTTAAACAAGGTCGTCCTACCGGCTGGAGAGAGTGTCTATCAGGACGCTAAGGGACAGCCCATGCCACCCCAGAGATGGCCAACGGAATTCCACTATGTGGATGGGGGCCTTGATCAGGCCGACACCACGGACTTCGTGTGTGTCAACCGCATCATAGCGGAGCCTTGGAGGCAATGCTTTGCGGTTCCCCCTGTTGACATCGAGGAATCGGAATCGGAAGAGCCCCTCACTGAAGAGGAGTTGGATCTGGTTCAGGGGTATATGGATCAGCCCTTTCACGACTGGGGAAACCAGCGTGAGGGCAAAGGCCAGGACAAAGCCTGGTGGGAAGTGGACTCGATCGTCTCTGGTTCCTATGATGGAGATACCTTCGTAAGGAGGGTACTGGACCACCTGTCCAGCCAGGACGAGCCAATCGGGGGTAACCCACCCACCTACGGCGATCTATTCCGAGGCAAGACCAGGGATGGCCCTTTGGGCTACCTGGGAAGACCACCTGAGCCGAAAGCGAGCGGAGTAGCTACCCCTCAAGTAAGCTCCGTGGTCCAGGTGCCCGGAAAAGCCAAGGCGAAATCCGATGATTGCCCCAAGATTCAGGCATTGAGGGCCAGGCTGAAGCAGAAGTATGGTGATACCTTCTTCAGCGGTAAGCCTGTGTTTCCCCCACCGGTGCGTGGACCGTATGGCGAGGCCAAGATACGACTGAAGCAGGACCCCCGTGTGTATCGGCACCGGGAGTTTGCCCTGAGGGGCGAGAGGAAAGAGGCCATGGAGAAGATCCTCCGTGACTTCATCCAGAGAGGCTGGCTTGAGCCGTGCCACTCCGAGTGGGCCTCTCCCTGCTTCGTCGTCCCCAAGAAGGTTGCCGGTGAGTGGCGGCTCGTGGTCGACTACCGCGGCCTGAACGCCCAAACGCAGCACGACAGCTATACGCTGCCCCTCATTGAGGACATGCTGCAAAAACAACACCGGCGGAGGATCTTCACGGTGATTGACCTGAAACATGGTTATCATCAGATGCCTCTCGCCGAGGAGTCCCGTGCCTGCACGGCCATGAGCACCCCACTTGGACCTCTCCAGTGGAAGGTGATGCCCATGGGCGTTACCAACGGCAATGCGGCTTTTCAGCGGATGCTGGAGAACCTGCTTGAGCCGGTGCCCGACTGTGCGGACCCCTTCGTGGACGACGTGATCATCGCGTCCGGGGACCCCAGCATGAGCTACGAGGAGCTCCTGGAGGCACACAAGAGGGACGTCACTCGAGTGCTGGACCTTCTGGTTCGGCACAAACTCACGGGCAGCAGTGACAAGGCCACCATTGCGGTAAGCGAGGTGGTCTTCGCTGGCCACGTAGTCGGGAACGGGCAGCGAAAGCCCATACCTGGCAAGGTGGCTGCGATTGAGCACTGGGAAAAGTCCAAAACGGTCTCTGAGCTACGGGCGTATCTGGGGTTCTGCAATTACTACTCGGGGTATATCAAAATGTATGCCGAGTATGCAGCCCCCATGACGACCATGCTCAAGGGCAACCGAGAGGAGACCAAGAAGGGGTCCAAGAAGGCTCTGGTCTGGACAGCTGAGTCCGACCGTGCCTTTGAGGGGATGAAGCAGGCGCTGCTATCCGCAGTGGGTCTGCACCTCGTGGATCCCGACCGAGGGTTCGTCCTGCGCACCGACGCTTCCGACTACGCCATTGGCGCTGTGTTGGAGCAAGTGCTTGACGACGGGAGGCACGTGCCCGTGGCCTTCTGGAGCCGAGTCCTGGCGGAAGGCCAGAGACGGACGTGGACGCCCCGTGAAAAGGAGGCGTATGCCATCGTCATGGCTCTCAGGAAATGGGCTGGGTACATAGCCCTCCATCCCGTCACCGTCTGCACCGACCATCAGAGTCTGCAGTCGTGGCACAAGGAGCACGTGGACACCCCCTCAGGTCCCGCCTCCCGACGGGCAAGATGGCATGAGACCTTGGCCAAGTTCGACCTTACGGTTGTTTATATTCCTGGAAAGGATAACACCGTGGCAGACTGTCTCAGTAGGTGGGCCTATCCCGCCAGCAAGGGCATGCAGGATATCTCTTCCCATGGCGATGAGGCTGAGACCGCTGAAGCCAAGAGGATCATCGAAATGGAGCGCCTGATGGAGGAGGAGGGTGCTAAATGCTTCGTCCTCATGGCTGCAGATGCCCCCCTCGCGTCGAGAGTGAGCAGAGCGGTTAGTGTACTCGCCCCCGAGGGAGCTGAGTCCGACAAGCACCTCTTCCCGGAGTCTTGCCTCCAGGACGACTGGACCGACGACTACGCCAAGTCTGAGGCCTTTGCGGCCGAGTATAGGGCTGTGACCGACCCTGACGACGGGCAGAAGTGGCCAAAGGGGCTGACCGAGGAAGATGGCAAGCTCTACCGGAATGGTAAGCTGCTAGTACCGGAGTCCCGGGTGCTCGAGCTTTGTGAAGCTTGGCACCACCACATGCTGCACCCAGGGGTCAAGAAGCAAGCTCTTGACATGCAGCGTCGGTTCGAGATCGACCATATCGTTCTCTACACCGCCATCAAGAAGGTCAGGAAGGGTTGCTCGGTCTGCCAGGCCTGCAATCCCGATAACCGGAACGTCAAGGGGGAACCCCAATGGACCCCGGTTCCTGACCAGCCCATGGAGAGCGTGACCATGGACGTCTTCTCCATGCCCGAAGTGCACATTGGCAAGGAGACCTTTGACTGTGTGGTTCTTTGTGTGGACCGCCACAGCGGCTACGTTGTAGCCGTTCCGGCACGCAAAAAGGGGTTGCTTGCCAAGGAAGTGGCAGTCATGATGATTCGTCATTGGCTGACCGTCTTTGACATCCCCCGCACCGTTTGCAGTGACCGAGGGCCCCAGTTTACTGGTGGCTGGTTCAAGGCTATGTGTTCCCTCATGGGGATACGTCATGCCAAGAGCGTCGCCTATCTCAGCCGGTCTAACGGCCGTGCTGAAGTGGCTGGACGGCAGCTGTTCGAGAAGCTGCGCAAGATCCACATCACCAATCCACGTCGGAACTGGTTTGAGGAGATGTGGCCTGCTCTGAAGGCCCATCATGACACCCCCACTCCGGGTGGTTTGTCCCCTCACCAGATTCTGTTCGGCAGGGACCCCCTGGGTAGGGGACTTCCCTTGTCTGGTGATGGCATGGCTATGGATGCCAAGGAATTCTTCGCGCGGCAAGAGCAAACGGCGCGGGACATCCGCCAGCAGCTCGAGAAGGAGCATGCTGAGCGTCAGAAGTCCGCCCCGAGCTCGACAGCGCAGAAGTTCAGGGTGGGAGACCCGGTGTGGGTGGTCAGACCCCGCCCTATGGGCACCCACCGCACCAAGACCTGGTTCACACCCGGCGAGGTGGTCCGCAGGATTGGTGAGGACACCTACCGCATCAAGGTAGGTCACGGACAGTTCCGGGAGCGCCACGAGAGTCAACTCCGTGTGCGGGAACCCGACCTCCGTGGCCAGCATGTGTCCCTGAGCTATGCCGCACATGAGGCTGATTCGGATGATGACTATGCTGAGCAGGACGACTATACTGTCGAGAAGATCCTGGCTCAGCGTCCGAAAGCCTCGGCACCCGGAGGTCTGGAGTTCAAGGTTCGTTGGCGAGGCTATGGGCCGTCCCACGACACCTGGGAACCAGTCTCCTCGTTCGTGCCGCGGGTCAATACTCCCTTCATGGAGTACATCCGCAAGCACAAGACCAAGATCCACGTTTCGGACTTGGCAGCACTCACCCGGGCGATTGCAGCCAGGGGTGCCTGATCAGCGCCCTGAGCTCTCCCCTGATGTGCTTTGAGGCGCTTGTGAGGCCGACGTATCGTCCCTCACTTGCTTGCTCTCTCTCATCTTCCGGTGACCTGCCATCAGAGTGGCCATATACCCCCCCCTGCTGAATCCAGAGGAGGATGGCCCCTCTCTTTCAATTCTATTCGTCACTCCCCACCTGCTGAATCCTTGGGAAACCAGGTAGGGCGACTGACCTTCATATTTCTGAGCTCTTGGGGCCTTGAAGCCCATACGACGTTGCGCAACGGATGCCGCTGTCATCGGCATTGCGAATTTTTGGTGTGTGGTCTGGTTCCATGGCACCTGCGGAATCCAGACCAGTCGACGTGTGTCTCGAGACTATATATGGCCTGAACTCAGGCGTTTTCCCGTCCACCCTCCTGCATTGCCTTATCCTGACCGTGGCGTGGTTTGGCGCTCTGTCCAGAGCGTGTTTACACGCCTATTTACCCAGATTATTGCTTATTTTTCTGCCCTCCAGGATATGTGCATCTGTATGTTAAGTGTCATCAGCCCATCACTGAGGGATGGACTGTTTTTCACCACAAATTGGGATACAGAGGCGCCCTGAGTCGCCGTTTACATGTTTTTACATATGGTCCAGCCTGGACCAGTACCTCAGTACATATTCTACTGTTTGAGTGCCCGTGATACCGTGTTGCCCTATTCGCTGTGATGTGGAGATCCTGATGGCGCCAGGCGGGAAGCCCAGTTGCCTGACTACACTCCCAGCGGTCCGCCACTGTCAGTCCCAGTGTGAGCCTACCGATTCGCAGACGCACTTGCAGTCGGATGGCGGCCTCCGGTGCTCCTGACCTCGGTCAGTCTGCCTGGGAAACTGGTGGTTTGAGGAGTCGACGCCTCCGCCCACACTGCATGAGAACTCCGTCATGTATGGCCTTCGTGGTAATAGGGCGAGGGAAAAGACGGCCTTGATGCCCGATCCCTTAAGGAGGAGCTTGTTCGGCTGTACCACTCTGGACTCGCGTCGTATGGATATGGACATGGTGCGCCCGAGGAAGGACCCGTGGGGACTCTCCCCAGTCGGCGGGCCTTGGGAAGCTTGGGGTAGCCTGATGGATCTTTGTGGTCGCTCTCGACCTGTGGGACCACCTCGGTCGTCGTGTGTCGCCTATGTTGGCCGTGTATGCCACTGCCACTGTGGTGGTGACCGTAGCAGCCGGCACCCGGTGCGCCTGGTATGGGTTAACGGGTCCTTTGGATGCCGAACAATCGCCGCCAGGACCCGGGACTTGATACTTGATACTATACATGTGCGACGAGCTTTTACAGCATCATACCTATCTTACCTTGGAATCGCGATGGGCAACCTAACCCGTAAATCAGCCTTCAGGGGATGGTCCTGGGTACCCGCTGCCATGCTTGGGTGTTATCGAGCCCCCCCCAGGGTTTGCTCTAAGGAGGGGGGTGAAGCGGTACCCAGAACCTATGGCCCATGGCCCGGAGGCCTGTGAGCCGTCACACCCGTTATGGCCCATGGCCCAGAGGCCTGCGAGCCGTCACACCCGTGCGGAAGCCGTTGACACCGGCTATCCCTGTTCTCTAACCCGTGAAATCTGGAATCCGATTTCTAACCAGTAAATCGATGTAGATTTACCGTGATTTTATTGTCTTGATCGATTTTCGGTCAGAAATCGGTGAAATACCCGATTTCTACCGCGATTTCTAATTGTCGTGAAATCGCCGCCTGATGTCGCCTGTTCGCGCGCCTTCGTCGCCCCTCCGTGGCAAGTTTTGTTCTGGACTTTTCTCGAGTACCTTTGAGGTTCTAAGGGAACTTAAGGGCGGAATCTAGAGGGTATTTAATGTGCTTTCATCTGGTGTGTTCACCAGAATATTTCGCCGTTGCGTTTTCGAGAAAATCAGCGCGCAAGGCTTTCCGTCGATCGTGCGAACTCATGCTTCTCAAGGACCATGAGTTCGGACGGAACCCTACATCTCCCCCCTATGTCTCTCATCCATGCCCCTTTCACGCGGGCATATCATCTTGTAGGGAAGCGGGCAATGGCGGTGTTTTAGGCAGCCTATGGGTCTCGCAAACCCAAGTCGTTTGCATGCGCAAACGCTAACTTTGTGGCCTTGTGAGCATGAACGTTAATGACCAAACACAATGCTCCCAAGACCAAAAGCCCGAGGCCATTTTCGTTTTTCGAGCCAACTCAACGATGGCTCCACGCAATTCAATGCGTACCAAAACTCTATTTTCGAAAAAGGGCAAGTTTTGGTCGAAAATTAGGCCAAAATGGCCAAACCCCCGAGGCTCGTATTCGAGGCCTATGGGGAGTTGAGCCTCGAACCAAGGCAATATGTAAAGTAGAGACCACGAAGGACATCGTGGATGGCTTGGTTGATTTTTAGAACCTTGTCTTCTATTTTATATAATTACGCCTTTTGAGCACGCGTGCCACATTGCCTCTTTGCACACGCGCTCATATGCAAGCACTAATGACACGAGTGGGCGGAGACAATCTAACCATAGTGTGCATATTTGAAAGCACCGACTATGGGCCTACTCCAAAAGTGTTTACTCATATTTTTGCTCTTCAAGGTCCCAAAGATATGTTCATGCCAATATCGCCGATATATGCACTTTTTCCCATAAATAGTGTGCTTCAAGGATAGAGGTGTTAAAAATGCTTTCATTGTGCTTTGAACCTCAACCCTTGTTGCAAAAGGGAAGCAAAGCTTCGGTTTGCATCCATGCAAAAGCCCGAGGCTCCTTTCTTTCGTGATACGGAGATACGATATTTGGAGGGACCACTTTTGGGTGAATTTTGGCCGTTTTGCCCAAAATGGCCACAAACTCCTTCTCCCCCTGATTTCACCCCCGAGGTTGCGTGCGCCACTTGACCAAGGGTAAGGGCAATTCGGAGAGGGCACATAAACCCGCATCGTATGGGATGTTTCCCCATGTGGCCTCTTCTCTCGATGGGAGAGTTGTGAGTCACCCAATTTGGGGTATGTTACCATTCTGCCCCATACGTGTGCCACTTTCCCTCCAATGGGAAAAAAGGCTAGAGGCGACCATGAGGGATGGCAAGTGGCATACATTGGGACCTAAGCCCCATGTGTCTATCGCATCTTTGGTTGGAAGGATCCTCGCCGTGGCCATGGAGATATGGACTCATGAGTGCGGGGCATTTTGGCCAAATTTCGCTGTTTTTGGCATTGTATGCCATATTGGAATTACCATATCTCTATGGGGCACGGGGTCTAGCCAGAATGGAAGGGCGCATATTGTAGCATATGACCAAGGGTTGAACGCCCTTGAGTTTCGTATTTGCTCCTCCGGCTCATCCGGAGTTATTCAACGTTTGGTGCGATCCACGATCCCCACCTTTGCACCGCATGTTGCTTTCTGCCCCGTCCGTGTGGTCATCCCCTCGGTGAACAGTAAGCAGCCAGCGTGACAGCAAGCGATAACCCAGGGCATGGGACCAAGGGGGATATCAAGGGTTGTGAATCAAGGCTTGGCGCGTCAATATCGCCAAGATTTCCTACCCTGGACGGTCGCCCGAGACGGCCGATTTTGCCATTTTGGCGATCATGACCCCGGGTGACGAACCCGTGGTGCCCTGATGCCGGGACTTCAGAGGGAACCATGTTGGGTGAGGGCTCCAGGGAGTTCGTACTCGAAGGGCATAGGGTCAGTTGCCTCGTCCCTACCTCTGGCTACCTCGGGGTCAATTTTGGGGATTTTTGAGTTAATTTCAGTTTGGGCTGAAACAGCCCATTTTCAGCTACCAACTCCTGGGTGATAATGGCGGGGCCATATCTCTGGCTCAGAGAGGAGTTGGGACCTGCCGTTAGGGGAACATGGGGAGCGACTGTCAGGTGGCCTTGGCGCACCTTGGTTTCCAGGAACTGGCCTGTGGCTGGGCGGGACACCTCTCCCATCGGCAGGGTTTCAGGGTCCGGACTGAGCAGGGCATGGGTTGTGTTTGAGCCCCCGCCCCCACCAGCCGCTGAGAGGGTCGGACCTGGGATTGGGATACAAGTTGGGATAGAGTGTCTATTGTCCTGTGATGCCCTTACCCCAGTCGAGTCTTAACCCCATGTGTACATATCCTGATGTGTTTCTGTACATACTTTCGTTCCCTTATTTCAGAGTGGCAAGGATTCTGAAACGCTTTGTCACATGACATGAGCGCATTGATGCCCCTGTGAGCGTAGTGCTTTGCCTGCCTGCTCACTTGCGCGTGTCCACCGCAGCGTCCCGTGGCCGGCCCCCCACGGGAACGCGTCACTATCCTCTCAGGCACGACTGTTGGGGAGTAACCCTGTGCTCTGGCTATTCGACCAAGAGCCGGTCCGCACTTTCCAGAAGGGTCCCCCACCTGGTAAGGCCAAGCTACGGCGCTGGTGGACCTACCTCAGCCAACTACGGCTGACGGTACACCATTTCCAGGGAGTGAAGAAAGAGTGTGCGGACTACATTAGCCGCAACAACTTCGACGCCCTGATTGGTGCCCGATCTGAAGCGCTGGCTAAGGAGGCGTTCAGCCGTATGGACGTACACTTGGACCTCAACATGTCTATGATACGACCCCTAGATGAAATCCAACAAGCGGAATACTTGAAGGAGTTTGGGGATATCTATAAGCTTCTGGAGAAGCGCCTTGAACCCCTCCTGGTCAACCAAGAGCAGTGGAAGAGGGGCAAGAGCTACCTCTGGCACGAGGATGGCATCGTCGTACCCAGTGACAGAGTCCCAGCGCTACTGAAGTGGACCCATGAGTCCAGCGGTCATGTGGGTGCTGACCGTACCCTGAGGCTATTCAAGCAGTGGTTCCACACTACTTGGACTGATGACCAACTGCGGAAGACCCTCCAGCCTATCATGGACAAGTGCCCGTGTAGGTCCTGCAAACCCGGGGATATCAGGGACAGGGGTCTCTACTCGACCCTGCCCATTCCCCACTGTGCTAACAGTGTTCTCTATGAGGACTACACGGAGATGCCGAAATTTGGGGGCTACGACTTTGCCCTCGTGGTGACCTGTGGGTTGACCAGGTTTACCAGGGTGTTCCCATGTACCAAACACATTACGGGAGAGGAGACTATCAAGATACTCCTGGAGGAGTGGTTTTGTGTCTATGGGGCGCCCAAGGAGATCAACTCCGATGAGGACGTACGAGTACGCTCAGATACCGGCCGGTACAAGGGGGTCCTGAGATCCCTCAATGTCCAGGAGTCTACGGGGATCCCCTACTCTCACACGAGCAACCCCCTATGTGAGCGACAGATTCGTGTCCTCAGTGGGAATGTAAGGATATGGTGCAAAACTGAATGCACCAGAGACTGGGTGAGACTACTCCCCGTCATATCCTTGATGATGAACTCCCAAGAGAGTTCGTCGACTGGCTACTCGCCCCATGAGCTATTCCTAGGACGCCCAGCGTGGTTCCCACATGCTCCCTATCCTGAGGATACCCATTCTTCTGTGGGTAACTGGCTCGGGGAGCAACAAGCGAAGGTGGACAGGGCCAAGGCTATGCTCCAGAGAGTGAGGGAGCGTCAGTGGAACAAGAAGAACAAGCACCGGGTGCCTGCTTCCTACCAAGAGGGGGACTGGGTGCTGGTGCACCACAGCCGACTACCCGCCTGGCCACGCTCTACCAGCGATGACGCCTACTTCAGGCCCTACAAGATTCTATCTGTGGACGGACACCGTATCACAGTGCGGTGTTCTCCCCGACTAGGGGGGACCCTGGTGTGCGCTGCTCAGCACCTGAAGCGCTACTATGATCCTGAAGACCTATGTGGGGAGGAGTGGGAGCTGAACGACGAGGAGATCGCCGCTCTGCACCAACAGGGGGCTGCCATCCCTATGGAAGTTGAAGGGAACCTCCCCAACATGAACGCCGAGGAGATGGCTAAGGAAGGCTTCTACCTGTTGAAGTCTATACTACGCCACCGCTATCGCCAGGGTTGGCGCTTCCTCACCCTCTGGGAAGGGTTTGGAGTCGAAGAGACCACCTGGGAGCCCTTCTCAGCGTTTGTTCTACCTGAGGGACGCCTAAACTCAGTTCTGATAGACTACTTGTCCAAGAACAACCTTGGTGAGTTGCTGAGGCTCGCTGAGACGCTTGCCTCGGAGACTAAAGCTAGGGACTGAACCATACCCTTACCTGCCTAAGCGTATGTGTGAGTGTGCTATTCCTAAGGTCCTGAGAGCAAGCCGCAGAAATGGTGTCCTAATTATACCCAAGTCTGCACGCTTGCTAAACCCGGCGGATGTCTTACCGGTGCCACGGGGTACGCCCCGGGTCACTCCGCCCCTAAGCGCCCGTTTTCTGTGCTGGCAGAAAACCTTGGGGGAATGCTCAGCACACGAGTCCAGGTATTGTTTTTCCTATCTACCTGCCTACTACAGGGGAGGGGTGGCCAAAAGCTATGAAGGCATGAAAACGCCTGTTTGCTATGAAGGCCAAAACCTAGACTAACCACTGCCACTGCCCACCAACCCCGCTGAAATTGCAGGAAACGGGTTGGACAGTGAGACACGCACTACAGGTCCTACACACTCTACAGTGGCACCATCCTTGGTGGGCGAGCACTTGCTCAACTGGCTCAAGCCCCCACTCAGGACTACCACTCCTACACACACGCTCTACTGGGTGGTGTTGATGAAGAGGTGACGACCCCTAATGGCTCACCTGTGAGATGGCAAGAGAACATAGAGCTACTAAGCGTCTGTGGCCTAACAGGGACGCCACAACGCGTTTCCCTGCTAGGGCTTGGAGGGAAGGAGTGTTCTTTTGGCGTGCACGGCGCAGATGTCGATGGAGTCGGACTTCCTGCTCTGCCACAGGCAGAGGCGGAGTTATTTGTTTGGTGTGTTCCGCGCCCTCGTTTGGCAGGGCAGAAAAAAAATTGCTGCTGCACAAATCACCCTGACCTTCCCACCTGTAAAGCAGAGGCAAATGAAGGATATTCTGGGACTGAGGAACCAAGACTACCTCCACGTGTTATACGCTTCTCAGGTAGCCCTATAATACGCTGTTCCCAAACTGCCCTGTCAAGCAAGCAAGCTTAAGGAACTCGACCTGTTCTCTTAAAGAACGTGGGTTGGAGCCCCTGGGTAACCTAAACAAGGTTTACCGTGCGCAGTACACGTGGCCTACCCTTTAATGCGTGTGTGAATGCACGAGCATGCACGGTTCATTCTTAATTCTTCAATTTTTGTCCAGATCATACTTAATCTTACCCACAATGGAATAGAGACTCCACCAGGGGGTGGCCCCACCTGGGCTTACCTACCTTACTCACCGCTAGAAAGCGAAAGCAAGTGTGGAGGAGACGAAACACGACGCTATGCATATGTGTGTATGTCTAATCACCCTGAACCTTCCTCTAATCATCTGCAATCTTCTAAACTATCCCTCTATCGTGCGTAAGCGGTACTACACGGCTCGGAAACGGAGACACGAGACGAGCTATGTGCATGCTGCATACGAGATGAGCACACCTGTGGTTTTATACCTGTTTCATTGAAGTCTTTTTGTTGATTCTTGAATTCTTTGATTTTTGATTCTTTCTGTCAGTACGGGTGAGATCTTGATGTTTATTTATTCATGTGTGTCTCGTCATTTTTATCATTACGCGTGACATACGTTTCTAATCTTATTAATTCTTTGTTTTCCGGAGCCCGGTTAGGATGCGCTCCGGCGAGCAGTGATTTTACGCGTGGGAATTTCCTGATTTAAAAAATCAGGAGATGACCGCAGTTTTTATAAAAATGTGCATCTGATGCACAATGGGATTCTGGTCAGGTGTGCGTTTTCAGAAAAATTCTAGGCCGTCATTTGACGGATTTAGGTGTTGTCGCTTCGCGTTTGCGTGGATTCGTCCCTCAACCTCCCATTTCTCTCTGTGCAGATATCCTCGCGATGCGTCGCTGAGTAGGCCGCAGTTCTGGCCGAAAAGCAGCAGCCAGGAAACTGACCAGAACCCAAGACCCCACCAAGGGGCAATCGAATTTTTCTCGTTGCCCCCACGCCCTAAGACCAGGACAGGTGTCGCCAGCAGGTTTCAAGAGACTCAGAGCGAGTGTCCAATAAGAGTCTTGCGTTGCGTTGTGTCGCGCTGCAGCTTAAAGGGAGGGATGCATATGCATATGTCTTTGCATACCCTAGTCTAACCCAACCAGGCCACAGGAACCCCTACAGCGCCATGAGCGCTGAGTTTTCTGTGGGAAATTGTCATGAACAATGCAGCAAGAGTCGCTGGCCATGGTAAAGCGCTCTTTTCCAGTGTTAGGGGGGCTATAGGTATCTTAAAGTAGGTGTGGAAACCAAGGAAAGGCCAAGAAAAAATCCCTTTCCCTGAAGATGCGACAGTGGTGGCCACCACAGCACAAGGGGGGAATAAGAAAAAGTGCTTTTCGAATGCTTTATGGTATACTTTAGTTGTATTAGAGGTGCTCTAAGCACTCTTGCAGTTTTATCTCAGTATTGGCCTAACCAAAATGGGTGATAACACATTTTGACCTATAGAAGCAAACACCAAATCAGGATGTTGTGTGGACCCCTTAATCCCCAAGCAATGTGAAGTAAAACATCTTTTCCTGAGTTGACTGAGGCACTGATATACTGAGGCAGAGCCTATGAATTCATCTATGTTTTCTCATGAATTCTTAGCTATCCTAGTGGTATGCACCCTAGGGGCTGGGGTACCCCTTTTTGAGAGGTCCTGGGTTCAATACCCAGTCAGCCTAGCTAAGTAGGAAGTTCCCTTGTGACTTGGCAGTGACCTCAGCACCACAAGCCATGCCACCTCAGCACCTACGGGACCAAAAACAAAGAGTGCACATCCCAAAGATGGCACTATGGAGAGAGTGAACCCTTGGGGCAGTTTTCCAATCTGTTTTCCTCAATCTTTGTAAAATATTTCCGAGTTGCATCGATTGTCTATCCGCTGTAGTGATTGTGAGTTTCCTTTGCTGATATCTCTTTGCATCTAACTCATTTGACTGCAGCCCTTCTATGCTTTGATCCTGTTTTGCACTCTACTTGCTTATCTCTGGCATTGGGTTATCCTGGGGTGTTTGTATTTCAAAAACAAAACATTTTCTTCATCAAAAACAAGCAGCAGGAACCCTACACCAGCAGCAAGCAGCACGAGAAGCAAAACAAAGAGTTGAAAGAACTCTTTTCAAACTTTCTGAAAATGGGCATTGCCGTGGTGCGGCGCGTGGGCCCCTTCAATATCCTCGAGCCCAACGCAAGAAAAATTTGGCACCAGAAGCTGCACCCTGCCCTGGGTGCACAGTTTGTGGTGCGGGCAGAGCACTTGCTTCTGCAAGGCACTTGGGGATCCCTCCCCCTTTCGGCATGCCTTCTGCAGGGATGCAGCCCCCCCCCCGAAATGCCTATCACGGTGCTGCAGTATAACTCGGGAAATGTCAATCTGAAACTGTGATGTTGCTCCAGTGCGTACTACTGCAGTAGTACTATTACCACTACAATATTAACCCTGCAGTGTTCCTGTGGCATTGCTGTGTAACACTGGAACAACACTACTTGCTGAGACCCACAAAAGAACCCCATTCTAGGGGTCTAGGTCTCTTACTGTGGGCTCTGTGGGACTGACGTTGTAAGACTCACCACCCTCACGGGTAGAGTACCCGCTCGGTTTTTGAAGCTGCACTTGGGTATTGTCCATCTGCAACTGCCCGTACCAGCCTCCGCACGCACGTCCTAATCCCCCTTCACGGGCGTCTCAGTCCATGGGCCCATTAGCAATCCGCTGCCACCCTCCTGTTCCGGCACCCTCACGGGCCTGGAGGGCATGGCTACCCGAGTTGGGGTCTTAGGCCAGGATGTATCCGGGTTGGCCCCGGGCACTTTCAATTGGCGATTCTATTCGTGGTCCTCTTTGTTTTCTCTGCTGTTCCCCTCTTCTTTTCATTTGCTTTCTCTGTCCGGCTGCTGATTCTTCTGCCCCTCTGTTTGCTAGCACGTTGGTCCCAAATGCTCTTTGCTTGCCCTCTTTTCTTTTCCTGGCCCAGGGACGTTCCCTTTTTTTCGACTTTTATTGTTGAGACGTCCGTCCCACACGCTCCTTTTTTACCCACTATTCTTTGCTTGGCGTACGGACGTACGTCTCCCCGGCTTTTTGCGCTGCCACGTACGTCCTACGTGCCCTCTTTTGGTGCCTTTGCTCCCTTCCTACGTTCCTGCCATTGCCTAGGGACGCCCGTCCCTCTGGGCTCCCTCCCTTCTCCCATGGGCCTAGGGACGTCCGTCCTTGTGGCCTTCTTTCTCGTGCTGCTGAGCCTGCTTCTTTGCGTCGCCCGTGTTTGGCGTCTTTTTGCGCTCGTCGCCGCGGTGGGACGCTCGTCCCACACACAATCTCTGTGCCCTACTTTTTTGCCTTGGCCTTGGGTTGTGTCTTTCGTCGCCTCTTAGACTTCCGTCCTTAGTGCCATCTTTGTCTCCACCTCAATCGCTGTCTTCGCAGTCATTTTGGCAGTTTTCTCCACTGCGATGCCGCTTCGTCCGTCTGGCTGCTGCTTCAGTCCGCTGGGACGTCCATCTCACACGCTCTATCTTCGCCCCTATTTCATACCTTGGCCTCGAGGCGTCTGTCCATCCCCCCCCCCCTCAGGTCCTCTGCTCTTTTTTTGACATTTGCGCCTTGGCCTACAGGGGGTGGTAATAGCTCGTATACGTAAAGGTGGGTTTCGTAGCAGCTTGTTTGGGTGGCGTTCCGAACAGTTGCATGCCGAGACAGCCAGCTGTTACGAACCGCTACAACTGTAACTGAATAGGACTGTCGCAGAGATCGCGAGCATTGCGAGCGACGGCGACTGTGCGAAAATGAATTAGAAATCAATAACACTGATTTTGTTGGCCCTGATTGCAGTATTTCTGCACTGTTCCACAGGCCCTTGTTCTTTCATGATTTGGATGGAGTGATCGATCATCAATGTGGTGTGCACCGCCTTGTTGCTCTGCGGGTTTTTAGTATAATGTAAAACATCCAAGAGGCATAGATTTGAATACAACTAGAGATCCATTACATGGTAGTATGGTTGTTAAAGATCCTGTGGATGGTGTTCCTTTGAATGATATGAAAGCCTTGAATGACATGGATGATATGCTCAATGAGAATGACGAGGTTGACTTGAATGACATGAACAAGCCTCGCAAACCATTTGTCTCCACAATGCCACAATATGGGACGCCTTTGAAATCTTGTCGCTTGAGTTTTGGACGCACAAAAAGGTCACTCATGAGTCCACCGGCTCAATTTGAGCCTATGCCTTCTTCCTCGCCGGCTCCATCGTGGCAACAATCCATTCTACAATTGGAGCATCGTGTTGCTGTTCAATTTCAACACGTTGTTGCCATATATGGACAAATGAACAATGATATTCGAAGTGAATTTGGTCAAGCCAGCAAACAGCTTTGAGCTAGAAATAGTTAACGATATCGGCGTGTCACTTCAAGCCTTGGGGAAATTTTGAACCGACTTGAAATTGTTGAACGCGTTGCTCCACATGTTACAGCGATAGAAGAGCGGGTTGAGCAACTCATTGTTTGCATGGGCGACATTTCTCATAGTGTTCAAATGGCAAATAAGACTTCCGACGAAGGTTTGAGTTTCACCGAATTGTTCTCAACTCTATTGACATGTGGTCAGTTCTACTATGCAAAGGCGAAATTTGAGGAAGCCAAACAAGTCGTAACCAAGTTGGCAAAACAAGCGCATATGCGCCGATCGGAAGACGAGCAACGCTTCTCCCGGTGGGCTTATGAATTGTTGAACCTTCCTAATGTTTTTTTTTCTCAACCGACATGGATGGAATCCTTGGGAGTCATTCGCGATGATTGGGAGAACCTTCGTACCGAAAGTGACTCCGTTCATGGTGCGGTTCGTAGGGAAATACAAGTCCATTTGAAAGACATAAGGGAAGAGGTGCGATGCTTTCGTGTTGAATTGCTGCAAGGAATCATAGACACAGTCGAAAACCATTAAGTCCCCAAAATGCAGCAAGAAGTTGTATCTGATGTAAACGAAAGTACAAGTGCAATTCAAGCTAAGTTGAATGATTATGATTCACACGTTGCACGCTTTGATAGTGGCCTTGATGATTGTCGTGACAAAATTGGCCAAGTGCTTCGCATGTCTTCCACTTTGGTTCACTTGGAACCATTCGAAAAGGTCGTTAGGCAAATAAGTTCCGTAGAGTCACATCTTCCAGAGCCTTTTGTCACGGTGAAGGCGTTTCAACAATGGCGTGAGCGTACCACACTCGATTTTGGTGGTATGCAACTTCGGTTGCGTGAATGGCAACAAGACGTTCGTACATTAGTTGCTTCACCACAATTCGGCGGCGATCCGCCGCATGATGATTCTCGCGTTGCTCATTACGAGAGTCAAGTTTCTATTTTTTTGCAACGACTTGATGCAATGTCTCACAAATTACACTCGTGTAAGGCTCGATTGGATGCATGTGAAAAAAAATACACGTATCTGGAAACTCAAATGGGACAATTTGAGAGCTCTTACTCTCCTCTTGCACGGGTAATCCCCGAGTTGCAGAGTGCCATTTCCAATTCCATCCAGGTTCAAGGTGAGTTAGCTGCTCGGGTGCAGAAAATTGAGAGTGGTGTTCCCTCTCATCACACGGGAAATATTGATGGTCTGATTTCCAAAGTAGACAAGAAGCGCCCGCGGTGTGAGGACCTTGATAATCGTGTTAACGGCATTCATGATGTCATTGATGGGCTTAACACTTCTCATAATGCGAGCATGATTGCACTTAAAACCAATGTTGCAACATCTCTTCGTGACAACACTGCCAATGTCACACGTGCATATGAGAACACCATTGGTGATTTGCGTTTGCCAACGGAGACCAAATACGAGGTTCTCTCTTCTCAGTTTGCGACATTGGAAGCCGGTCACAACGCTCGCCGTGTGGATGCGATTGATCAAAAATTGGAAGATGTGGAGAAAAACATATCTTTGCATGCTGGTGTTTTGCACGAGGCTTCTTCAAGTGCATCACCGCCGAATCCGCCACCGAACCCGCCACCGCATTCATTTGATGTGCCTATGTTTGCAACAAAAATTAAAACGCTTGAGGACCTGGTGCATCAATTAGAGTTAGCCGGCCAAATTCAACAAGGACCGGTGCCGGTTGACTTGTCGAGTGCAGTGCGCGAGCTCGAGGATAAACTCGGTGGCATCATAGAACGATTTCAAGTGCAAGCTCTTGAGCGTGAGAAAACATTGGAATTTGCATTGCGAGACGCCTTTGACGCTCGTGAGTCCAAGTTGCTTGCTAAGATTGAGGAACTGCAAGCTCAGATATCTTTGCCGGAACCTTCTCGGCCTCTTCGGTGGTGGGCACAAAAGCAATGCCTCTATTCCCCTCAAAAACTATTTTCCGCGCCACACGCGGCCACAGATGACGTGGGGGGTGAACCCATAAAGTCTCAAGCCCCCAGTTCTCATGTAACCCATAATTCCATTCCTTCTGAAAGTTTTGAAAACCATTCACTGCAAAAGCATCACAGGTTATAGGCATTTGATGCTTTTCCATCCATGAAGACAGAGATTCTACAATGGACCGACGAATATTATACTTACGACTACCCCACACAGGCTGAACATTGTAACTGGGTCCACGTAATTTGGCCTGCTGCCTTTTCATCGAAGAAAGAACACGTGAATACATACAAGCTGGTGGTCGCACAGGCGACTGCCGAATCAATTCAGGAAAATTTACTTCAGCAAGACTCCGATGTGGAACGGTATCCACATTCACCGACCTTATCTCCCTATGGGGTGAGAACTGCAGATTCCTGGGATATCCCCATCCAGCCATAAAATAATCTGGGGCCCAATTCCCCTGGTGACTGGAATCAGTATCAATCCCATCACTCATACATTGATCCTCCGAGGTGTCCGAAAAATCGTCATTCAACACTGCATCAATAAGCTTGTCAGGCAAGGATTCCTGAGTGACTCCTGAAGGAGGACACGTAATCGTCCTAACAGAGGGGCGCAAGACTGCCCCTGAAGGAGGGTCGCAAAAGACCCTGGAGTACAGTAAACTCCCTTGATGACAATGCATCCAGATTAGATATAACAACAGGACGATATCCTGACAAAATTGGGGCGCTGAACTGCCCCGCTCGGAGGGCACAATACTACCCTGTGAAAGAGGCTTTCCAGCCTGAGCATCAAAAAAATGTAACAAAGAGGGCCCAAGACTGCCCTGTAAAGTAGGCTTGCCAGCCTCACCCAACAGCACACCGAAAATAATACTGTACAACAGAGTGGTTGAAAGTACAGAACACACATTACTATATACACCATGTATGTGTGTGTGTGTCATTAGTTTCAATTTTTTCCACCGCTGGCGCAATGGCGTGCACACCAGTGCTTCCAAAACCGTGGTTTCCCCGGACAGACGGTGGCAGCTCAGCAACTTCCTTTGGTGGAAGTGCATTATGGACAGGCAAAACAATCAGTTGGGCGAAGCGGTCACCGGCAGAAACTGACTGAGATTCATCAAGTATTCTCAAGCAGGACTTGCAAATTTCCTCGATAGTCCGCATCAATGACACCGGCACGCACATGTAATTTTTTTCTGACAGCAAACCCACTGCGGGACGCAATCTGTGCATATGCGTCTACAGGAATAGCTACAGCAATATCCAGTGGCACCAGAATCTGAGATTTGGCCGGCACCACAAAACTGCGTGGCCATCTCAAGTCAAAACCGGCGGCATGCTCTGTTCCACGCTCAGGCATGCAAGCAGTAGATGACAGCTGCTTCACCATTATAAAGTTGACAGGCACTGGAGTTTCACTCAGCCTGTCTCCTGTCAGCAAATTGATAGCCCCCACAGGAAGCGGCTGGAGCCAATCATCTGCCGAGGCCGTCCCCACAGTTTTCCAGGGCGTCTCTTTGGGTAGATGCCTAGAATTAAAGGGGTTAGGGTCATACCATAACACAGGACGAATTCATTCTGTCAACCTGATCTCCGATGTTCTGTCACCCTTGGATTCTGATTCATTGTTGAAACCTGAGATGGCAGTCACGGGGTGACAGGATTGGTCTGAAGCAGGAGGAAGGAGAGCCAAACACAGCAAACACCAAGCTGCAGAAACGACAGGATTCCTGAAATGCACTGAATGTTGCTTGGGAGGGTGACCAGAGCGTCGCAATATGGGCGACGTAGGAAAGCCCAGGACCACCTGCTGCAATGTGGCCTTCTGGGCAATAGCACATACACAATGTGCCTCAATGAATTGACATTTGACACAGCTTTTCTTGTGACCTCCTCGGAAACACCAACAATCTTCGACTGGTACTAACAGCTGAACAGATGGTGTAAAAGCCAGGGCGTATTGTGAAAAGAACGGGAATCCCTAAAGAACGCCATTGCCAATATTCGCCAAATAAAAAAAAATTGTGACAACGGAATAAAACTGGACCGCGTTTAACCATAATAGGAATGTCCATGGTGACTGTGACTCCCTTGTCACCACCGGGAATGGGGGTACGCCCTGCACCCACCAGCCGCACTGCACGTGGTGCTTTTTCAACCACACTCTCGGGGAAAGAACTGTCTGCCGCCAACCGCCATAATTTGACACCGAATATCAGTCAAAGTGGTGACCTGCAAAGGGAGGAGAGAAAAAGATTTCCCAAAATGTATTGTAGCATAGACCAACAATTCTTATTTGTCATTGGGTCTCTTCACACTCAAAGGCCTAATGGGATATCTATCCCTGGTCAGCAATGCACTAGCTGAAAACGTTGCAGACTGTTTAACAGAAACAATGGGAACACTCAGGTCTGCACGTACAGACTGCAAATAAACCCACTGTGTGGCTTGGCTGGAGGCTGGTTGGGGGGGGGCTCGGCCAACAGGGCTTCACCGGATCCCTGAGATCTGTTTGCTGGCCCCCCTCCGTCCTACTCAGAATCCTCTTGTAGCACCTGTATTTCGATTTCTTCAACCTCACAAATCTTCTTAGGCGCCATAGGCTTTTTCACATACCGTTTCCCTGTAACCTTCTCAATTTCCTTGGTCAAGGACCTCGAGATGGGGCACTCAGAGGCCCTGTGCCCGCGCCCCTGACACTTATAGCAGATGACCTCAGCAGTGAGGGTTTTTTTATATTGGCGCGCAGAGTCAGCACGAGATCTGTTGCGCTCACTGCCACGGCGCCCAGATTGGCCATCACTCCTACTACCACTCCTACTCCTATCACGATGACAATCACGATCACGGTCCCGACCACGATCACGGTTACGGTCCCGGTCCCTGCTGCGACTACTGTCACGGTCCCTGCTGCGACTACGGTCACCGTCCCTGCTGCGACGACGATCAGGGTCCCTGCTATCCCGATCGCGACTATAGCTACGGTCCTGATCGCGAGAACGGCCAGGATCCCGATCTCGATCACGGCTTTGGTCCCGATCTCGACTCCGGCTTCTATCACGGTCCCGAGGCGATTTACCATAGCGATCCTGAGATGAGCTACGATCACGCGAATAGCTGCGCCTCCGGTCCCGTGAGCCATATGTGCGATCCCTATCACTACGACCGCGATGTCAACCGCGGTCGCCATCACGGGGGTATTGGCGCTCCCGGCTAGACCTCGGTCACCCGTGTATTCGACCCGGCCCCTACTATAACTACGCTCACGCTCACGTCCCAAAACCTCATGAACACCAGCAGAACTTGAGTGTTACAAATACCGTTTTGCCCAGGTACTCTGTCGATGCGCAAGGAGAGAGGGCATAACAAATGCATACACTTCAGTGTATGTAAATTCCTTGCCATACACTGCCATATGCTTGAAAAGCTCGTTCTTGATTAAAACCCAATGGTGTGTTTGCCCATGGACCCGTGCAATTCCCTTGCAGTACTCACATATGATGTGGGTGATGTGAGAATGGGCATCCCATTGTGTCACGCCACCCCGCACCTGACGTCCATGTCCAATAAAGCGTGTAAAAAATTTCTACCACTCTTCAGGTCCCAAATTTCCTTCCAACTAGGGCGCCTCCCAAACACGCTTAGCAACAAAGGGGTTGGAGACACGCATACCAAAATCAGACACAATGTGCCACAACTGTTGAAAGGTGAGCTTTTCCCGACGCAATTGCTGGCCCAAAACCTCCTGTTGATCCACTGGTTGTCTGGACACCAAAATGCGTTTTTGCATGTCCGCACTAAACCTGAAGCCGCAAATATCGTACCAGTCACGGTACAACACCAACCAGTCAAAAATGGTTGTTTCTCCGGGTCATACAAGGGAATGCGATATTGCTTTTGTAGGGTAGGGATGACAGCCGGGTCAATCCAGCTGTCAGGCTTTGAACTGAAAACACCATGACTTCCATCAACTTGATACTGTTGTCCCTCGGGCACACTCTGAGGAGTGAACTCCACACTAACCTGGCCGAGAAGGTCAAAGGGTTCGAGGACCGAGGATGGATCCAGGAGTGCACAGGGAAAACTGAATGGGTCAGTAGGGCCTTTTTGATGCCCAAGCCGAATGGCAAGTGGCATCCGGTGATTGATTACAGGTAATTAAACATGCAATTGAAGGGACAGATTTTCCCTTTGCCTGTAATTGAGGACCAGATAGCCAAACAGCAGGGAAAAATTTTTTCTTTCCTGATTGACCTGGAAGATGGCTTCCATCAAATGCTCCTGGAAGAGGAGTGTTGGCATCTGACGGCCTTCATTACCCCTTTCGGTGTGTGTGAGTGGAAGGTTCTTCCGATGGGGGTTAAAGTCGGGCCACAATGTTTTCAGCGTCTAGTACAATGGGTGGTCCGTAATTGCCCCTTCAGTGACCCATACATTGATGATGTATTGACCAGCACTAGTGACAGTTGTAGGTATGATCCTTCTGCGCGTGGCAAGGGCAAGTTGTTTAATAGCCATGCTCTGGATGATCAGTCAGCATTTTTGCAGCCCTGTTTTCCCCCGCCCCCGGTCCTTCCTGATGGTTCTCCGAACCCTGATATGCAGTCAGAATTTACTATTGTTGTCCTGAGAGTCCCTCTCTATCGGATCAGTTATACTTTCATTATTTGTGTTTACGTGAGCTGATGCATGCATTAGCGTCGGCTGATTTGACTGTCAAACCTGAAAAGTGTACATTACTGATGCGCCAGGTGCAATATGTAGGACATGTATTGTGTGAGGGTCAGCGCTTCCCTAGTCCAGCCAAAACTGAGGCGTTGAGGCTATGGGATAAGAATACCATTAAGACCGCTAAGGCTTTGAAGGGCTTTCTTGGTTTAGCCGATTGGTATAGTATATACATCGAAAACTCTGCCAAGTATGCGGCACCACTTATGGATGCCTTGAAGGGTAAGTATTTGTATGAGGAGAATGGTTCCACCAACTCTGATGGTAGTGGCCTACCCCCAAGAAGCGTAAACGCATACACCTCACCCTTGAGCAGGCTGCCATTGATTGGACGCCCGAGATGGAGGAGGGCTTCAATGGCATCAAAAAAGCATTGCAGCGTAAAGTTTCTTTGTATTTACCCTGTCTCGATGCACGATGACGTGTTCGTACTGATGCATCTGATTATGCCATCGGCGGAATATTGGAGCAGGAGCAGCAGGATGGCCAGTGGCATCCTGTGTCTTTTTTTCCCGAAAGCTCCAGGGTAACAGGGATAATGACCACAAGGTCAAGGGACGGGGGCAGATAAGGTGGACAGTGCGTGAGAAGGAAACATACGCTGTAGTGTGTTGTTTGCTGAAGTTTCAGAGTAGGATAGGTAATCAGAAAGTAGTAGTAAAATCTGATCACAGTAGTATAGTACAGTGGTACAAGGAGGACCTGTGCACCGTGTCCGGTCCATTGGGACGCCGGGGACGGTGGCACGAGTTTCTCAGTAGGTTTAATTTAGTAATGGAGTATTGTAAGGGAGAGGACAATGATGGTCCTGATGCCCTGTCCCGTTGGGCTTACCCATCAGGGCTGGCACAGGATGTGTCCTTTCATGGGTCAGCTCAGGACTTGGAGTCCTGGAATGAGAGCGAGTGTCAAGAAAATGTGGGCTCACAACAGTTTTTGAGAAAACAGTACCCTGACACTTTTGGTGAGTATAAAACAGTCAGGGGCTGTCAGGTGGAAGGTTGTACAGAGTGTGTGCCAGTGTATGTTTCTAGCCCTGAGGAAGCACGTGATTTGCTTCTGAAGGCTCATGCTGAATCTGAGTTGTACAATATTGCCGAAGGGTCTCCTGCCCAATGTCCTGCTTTTGCGGATGAAGATGGGTGTCTTCTGTTTTTGCGTGACTGTACTTACCCACACCCAGTGGGGCGTGGTGTAAAAAAAGATTTCCAGATACACTGTGGGTCTGATCTCAGTGCTGTTGAGGTCCTACCCTTAGAACCAGTACCCCTTAAGCCTGATACCAGTGTCCTCAACTCAGACTGGGAGGAGTATTATGCCTCTGACCCAGTTTTTGGCCCCATATGGGATGAATACGCGCTGGGGTCCTGTTGCAGAAGGAAAAAAAAAGATAGGTAAAACACGACGAAAAAACATTCTGAATAGCTGACAAGAAAGCTAATTAGCATAAAAAACGCTTAGGCCAAAAAGCGCGCTGCGAAACGCGTAAAAACGCGAGAAAATATTTTGGACGTGAAATAGGTGAATAGTTAGCGCCGTAAACACCGTAACGCTCGTAGGACCCTAACCGCGTCCCTCTCGTGATCTAACTAGCCATAGGCGCAAAGAAAAACGCGCCGCGAGGAGCGCGTAAAACTCAAAAATGTTTTCTAAGCTGCCGCGTCCCTTTGCCCTGCTTCCCTTCCTTTTCGTTCCTTCTCCATGCACCTACCTCCCCTGCCTCGTGCCCCCCCTCACTCCTTTTCGTCAGCTTAGGCGATGGGCCCTGGGGGAAAAGCGGTCAACCCCTAGCAAGCAAGACCACCATCGTCGCGGCCGCGTGGCAACACGTAAGTCAGAAATTTAACCTTGGTATTGCTGCTTGCCTGCGTGTGTCAGTGGCGTTGTGTGTAATTTTCTACTGAGAAACATTTTAATTTTTGGTTTTCAGAAAGTTTTCAAAGGTACCAGAAAAAAGCAGGGGTTTTTAGCAACGGTAAAGAGGACAAAAGGAAAAACAAACACGAGCAGCGCAGACAACCGCACAGCACAGCCCGCCAGCACAGCACCGCAGGGCACAGCACAGAGCGCAGGACACCACAGGACAACGCACGGCTCAGCAAGACACCACGACACACTAGAGCAGCACCATCGCACCGCAGAACGCCCAGGGAGACGACACAACACACAGCGACATGCCACAGCGCGAGGCACCAACAACAGCGCAGACCAAACCGGCACCGAACAACACGACGCGCAGCGCAACACAGCACCGCACACACAGGGAAAAGACACAAAACAACACCACCAGGAAAGGAAAACGGACAGCAGGGCGCCACAGCACGGCACCACACGGCAACAAAGCACCACAGAACACAGGACACAGCACAGGGGGGCGGGGCACCACAACCAACGACAGCACACAGCAGGGCAGCAAGCCACGCGGCGAGGCAGGAGCACCCCTGACAACACACGCCAGCGGGAAACAACGGCAAGCAACCATACCGAGCAGTGAACAGCCAGCGACCGCAGGCAACACCACACAGCACCAGCCAGCGCGAACCAAACAACACGGCACCACAGCAGCACACCGCACGAGAGGCGGCACATCAGAGCAACGCAGCGCCGCACCCCAGGACAGAACACCATCACGGGCCACGACAGGGGACCAGGAGACGGCAACAGGGGGCAGCAGCGCGGAGCAAGATCCAAGCCCAACCCAGGCGGCCCACACAGCACCACGCACAATACAAAACACACCACCACACCCGACAGACAACAACACACAGAGACCTGGCACAACGAGGGAGCACCCAACGACACAGCAACACACACCAGCACACCCCGCAGCCAAGGACACACGAACCAGCCCGGCAACCGCACAACCGGCACGACAGGGCAGGGAAAAAAAAAGGAAAAAAAAGAACAAAGCACAAAAAGGCAGAAGCCGAAAAAGGAAAGGAAAAAACAAAAAAAAAGAAAAAGGAGAGGGGGGGGGAGGAGAGGAGGAGGAAAAAAAACAAGCAAAGAGGGGGGCCACGCGGGAGGACAACAACGCGCCAAGGCCCACGGCACCCCGGGCCGGAAAGCAACGAACGCAAGAGACAAGGGGGCCCGGAACAAAAAAAAAGAGGTGGGGGGCGGAGGACCACAGGACACCGGGGCCCAAGGCCCCCCGGCCCGGAAAACACGGAACGCCGGAGACAGCGAGGGAAAAAAAAAAGAAAACGAAAGACGAAAACAGCCAACAACAACCGCAAACAGGGCAACCCAAGCCCGGAGGGGGCCGAGCAAACAAAGAGCGCACCAAGAGCGGCCACAGGAAAAGGTGAAGCGCACCAAAATGCGCCCAGGAGGCCGGCCCGCCCGACCCGGCCAAGAAGAGCACGCACACACACACGCGCGCGACCCGGGTGTGGCGTCCTCCGACCCGAAAGGAGAGGTGTCGGCGTCCACGCGAAACAGCTCCGGTGCACCGGCCGAGTCCCCCGTCGAAAGACGGACGGTACGGGAAACCTGACGCGTCAGTGACCGGGTCCACACACGCCACCCACCGCAGCGCACGCAGCCCAAGACCGAAGCCGAAGGGACCCGCAAGGGACACCCCCATCGCGGGGCCCCAAACGGGTACGACGCGGAGCGCGCCCCGCGCCCTTGCCTCGGCAGGGGCCAGCGGCAGGCACAATGAGCCCGGTTCTCGGCCGGCCTCCACGTGCCCCGCGCAGCCACCCAGTAAAGCCGGGGGCGGCAGCCCCCGGGGTGGGGGAAGGCACCACGGCGACGGGAAAGCCGACTGGGGGACGGGAAGCGATCGGACCGGACGAGGCGCGGCGCACCAACGCGGGGCGACGAGACACGCCAGAGAGGCACGCCGCCCGCCAGGACCTCGGCACAAGGACAGGTGCCAAGCCACAACGGCCACCAGGTGCCGCGAACCCGGGAAGCGCGCACAACACACGACGAACCGGGGCACGGGAGAAGGTGCCAAGGACAGCCGGGCCCCAACGCCCGCATACCGCACCCACAGTCAGTGGCTAGAGGGCCCCGGCCGCACGCCCAAAAGGACGGGCGGTCGGGGGTGGGAGAGCGCCCGACCCAAGACGCCCCACACCCAGGCAAGAGGCGCCCCCCCCATGCGCCCTCCTGCCGCCCCCACAGCGCGCAAAGCCAGCTCGCAAGAGTGCGTGTGGTGGGGATGGTGACAGGTCCCCACGCCCACGCCCCCCGCACCCACAGCCAGTGGGTAGCGGGCCCCGGGGGCACGCCCGAAAGGACGAGCAGTCGGGGTCTGGGAGAGCGCCCGACCCCGGACGCCCCACGTCCAAGCAAGAGGGCCCCCCCCTCGGCGCCCTCGTGCCGTTCCCACAGCGCGCGAAGCCAGCTCGCAAGAGCGCGCACTGTGGGGTTGGTGACAGGTCCCCACGCCCACACCCCCCGCACCCACAGTCATTGGGTAGTGGGCCCCGGCCGCACGCCCCAAAGGACGGGCGGTCGGGGCTGGGAGAGCGCCCGACCCCAGGCGCCCCACACCCAGGCAAGAGGCGCCCCCCCCGGGCGCCCTCGGGTTGTCCCCACAGCGCGCAAAGCCAGCTCGCAAGAGCGCGCGCGGTGGGGTTGGTGACGGTTCTCCACGCCCCCACCCTCCGCACCCACAGCCAGTGGGTAGTGGGCCCCGGCCGCGGGCCGCAAGGGACGAGCGGTCGGGCCTGCGAGAGCGCCTGACCCCGGACGCTGCACGTTCAGGCAAGAGGCGCCCCCGCCCGGGCGCCCTCGTGCTGCCCCCACAGCGCGCAAAGCAAGCTCGCAAGAGTGCACGCTGTGCGTTTGGTGACAGGTCCCCATGCCCACACACCCCGCACCCACATCCAGTGACTAGTGGGCCCCAGCCGCATGCCCCAAAGGACGGGCAGTCGGGGGTGGGAGAGCGCCCAACCCCGGACGCCCCACACCCAGGCACCAGGCACCCCCCCGGTCGCCCTCGTGCCCCCCCTACAATGTGCAAAGCCAGCTCCCAAGAGCGCGCGCGTTGGGGTTGGTGACGGGTCCCCACGCCCGCACCCTCCGCACCCACAGCCAGTGGGTAGTGGGCCCTGACTGCACGCCCATAAGGACGAGCGGTCGGGGTTGGGAGAGTGCCCGACCCCGGACGCCCCACGCCCAGGCGAGCCCCCCCCCCCCCCGGGCGCCCTCAGGCCGCCCCCAGAGCGCGCAAAGCCAGCTCGCACCAGCGCGCGCGGTGGGGTTGGTGACGGGTCCCCACGCCTGCAACCCCCGCACCCACAGCCAGTAGGTAGTCGACCCCGGCAGCACGCCCCAAAGGACGAGCGGTCGGGGGTGGGAGAGCGCCCGACCCCGCACGTCCCACACCCAGGCGAGAGGCGCCCCTCCCGAGCGCCCTTGTGCCGCCCCCACAGCGCGCAAAGCCAGCTCGTAAGAGCGCGCGCGGTGGGTTAGGTGAGGGGTCCGCACGCCCGCACCCCCCGCACCCACAGCCAGTAGGTAGTCGACCCCGGCAGCACGCCCCAAAGGACAAGCGGTCGGGGTTGGGAGAGCGCCCGACCCCAGACGCCCCACACGCAGGCAAGAGGCGCCCCCCCCAGGCGCCCTCGTGCCGCCCCCACAGCGCGCAAAGCCAGCTCGCAAGAGCGCGCGCTGTGGGTTGGTGACGGGTCCCCACGCCCACACACCCCGCAGCCACAGCCAGTGGGTAGTGGGCCCCGGCCGCGCGCCCCAAAGGACGGGCGGTCGGCGGTGGGAGAGCGCCCGACCCCGGACGCCCTGCGCCCAGGCAAGAGGCGTCCAACCCGGGCGCCCGCGTGCCGCCCCCACAGCGCGCAAAGCCAGCTTGCAAGAGCGCGCTGTGGGGTTGGTGACGGGTCCCCACGCCCACGCCCCCCGCACCCACAGCCAGTCGGAAGCGGGCCCTGGAGGCACGCCCGAAAGGACGAGCAGTCGGGGGTGGGAGAGCGCCCGACCCCGGACGCCCCACGTCCAGGCAAGAGCCCCCCCCCCTGGGCGCCCTCGTGCCGTTCCCACAGCGCGCAAAGCCAGCTCGCAGGAGCGCGCACTGTGGGGTTGGTGACGGGTCCCCACGCCCACACCCCCCGCACCCACAGTCATTGGGTAGTGGGCCCCGGCCGCACGCCCCAAAGGACGGGCGGTTGGGGCTGGGAGAGCGCCCGACCCCAGACGCCCCACACCCAGGCAAGAGGCGCCCCCCCCTGGGCGCCCTCGTGCCGCCCCCACAGCGCGCAAAGCCAGCTCGCAAGAGCGCGCGCGGTGGGGTTGGTGACGGTTCTCCACGCCGGCAACCTCCGCACCCACAGCCAGTGGGTAGTGGGCCCTGGCCGCGGGCCCCAAGGGACGAGCGGTCGGTGGTTGGAGAGCGCCCGACCCCGGACGCCCCACGCCCAGGCAAGAGGCGCCCCTGCCCGGGCGCGCTCGTGCTGCTTCCACAGCGCGCAAAGCGATCTCGCAAGAGCACGCGCTGTGGGTTTGGTGACGGGTCCCCACGCCCACACACCCCGCACCCACAACCATTGAGTAGTGGGCCCCGGCAGCACGCCCCAAAGGACGGGCGGTCGGGGCTGGGAGAGCGCCCGACCCCAGACGCCCCACACCCAGGCAAGAGGCGCCCCCCCCCGGCCGCCCTCGTGCCGCCCCGACAGCGTGCAAAGCCAGCTCGCAAGAGCGCGCGCGTTGGGGTTGGTGACGGGTCCCCACACCCGCACCCTCCGCACCCACAGCCAGTGGGTAGTGGGCCCTGACTGCACGCCCCAAAGGACGAGCGGTCGGGGGTGGGAGAGTGCCCGACCCCGGAGGCCCCACGCCCAGGCGAGAGGAGCCCCCCCCCCCGGGCGCCCTCGTGCCGCCCCCACAGCGCACAAAGCCAGCTCGCACGAGCGCGCGTGGTGGGGTTGGTGACGGCTCCCCACGCCCGCACCCCCCGCACCCACAGCCAGTGGGTAGTGGGCCCCGGCAGCACACCCCAAAGGACGAGCGGTCGGGGGTGGGAGAGCGCCCGACCCCGCACGTCCCACACCCAGGCGGGAGGCGCCCCTCCCGAGCGCCCTTGTGCCGCCCCCACAGCGCGCAAAGCCAGCTCGCAAGAGAGCGTGTGGTGGGTTAGGTGAGGGGTCCGCACGCCCACACCCCCCGCACCCACACCCAGTGGGTAGTGGGGCCCGGCAGCACGCCCCAAAGGACGAGCGGTCGGGGGTCAGAGAGCGCCCGACCCCGGACGCCCCACACGCAGGCAAGGAGTGCCCCCCCCGGGCGCCCTCGTGCCGCCCCCACAGCGCGCAAAGGCAGCTCGCAAGAGCGCGCGCTGTGGGTTGGTGACAGGTCCCCACGCCCCTACACCCCGCAGCCACAGCCAGTGGGTAGTGGGCCCTGGCCGCGCGCCCCAAAGGACGGGCGGTCGGCGGTGGGAGAGCGCCCGACCCCGGACGCCCCGCACCCAGGCAAGAGGCGTCCAACCCGGGCGCCCGCGTGCCGCCCCCACAGCGGGCAAAGCCAGCTCGCAGGAGCGTGCACTGTGGGGTTGGTGACGGGTCCCCACGCCCACACCCCCCGCACCCACACCCAGTGGGTAGTGGGCCCCGGCCGCACGCCCCAAAGGACGGGCAGTTGGGGCTGGGAGAGCGCCCGACCCCAGACGCCCCACACGCAGGCAAGAGGCGCCCCCCCCGGCCGCCCTCGTGCCGCCCCGACAGCGCGCAAAGCCAGCTCGCAAGAGCGCGCGCGGTGGGGCAGGTGACGGGTCTCCACGCCCGCAGTCTCCGAACCCACAGCCAGTGGGTAGTGGGCCCCGGCAGCACGCCCCAAAGGACGAGCGGTCGGGGTTGGGAGAGCGCCCGACCCCGCACGTCCCACACCCAGGCGAGAGGCGCCCCTCCCGGGGCGCCCTCGTGCCGCCCCCACAGCGCGGAAAGCCAGCTGGCAAGAGCGCGCGCGGTGGGTGAGGTGAGGAGTCCGCACGCCCGCACCCCCCGCACCCACAGCCAGTGGGTAGTTGGCCCCGGCAGCACGCCCGAAAGGACGGGCGGTCGGGGGTGGGAGAGCGCCCGACCCCGGAAGCCCCACACGCAGGCAAGAGGCGACCCCCCTGGGCGCCCTCATGCCGCCCCCACAGCGCGCAAAGCAAGCTCGCAAGAGCGCACGCTGTGGGTTGGCGACGGGTCCCCACGCCCACACACCCTGCACCCACAGCCAGTGGGTAGTGGGCCCCGGCCGCACGCCCCAAAGGACGGGCGGTCGGCAGTGGGTGAGCGCCCGACCCCGGACGTTCCGCGCCCAGGCAAGAGGGGTCCAACCCGGGCGCCCGTGTGCCGCCCCCACAGCGCGCAAAGCCAGCTCGCAAGAGCGCGCTGTGGGGTTGGTGACGGGTCCCCACGCCCGCACCCCCCGCACCCACAGCCAGTGGGTAGTGGGCCCCGGCAGCACGCCCCAAAGGACGAGCGGTCGGGGGCCGGAGAGCGCCCGACCCCAGACGCCCCACACCAAGGCAAGAGGCGCCCCCCCCGGGCGACTCGTGCCGCCCCGACAGCGCACAAAGCCAGCTCGCAAGGGGGCGCGCTGTGGGTTTGGTGACGGGTCCCCGCGCCAACACACCCCGCACCCACAGCCATTGGGTAGTCAGCCCCGGCCGCAGGACCCAAAGGACGAGCGGTCGGGGGTGGGAGAGCGCCCGATCCCGGACGCCCCACACACAGGCAAGAGGCGCCCCCCCCTGTGCGTCCTCGTGCCGCCCTCACAGCACGCAAAGCCAGCTCGCAGGAGCGCGCGCTGTGGGGTGCCCCAAGGGGGGCACACAACCCCAAGCCGGGCAGGGGGGGAACGGGACCGGGCCGCCCCCCCCCCCCAAGCAAGTCAAACGGAGCACGGGTCCGAGGCAGGACACGCGGAGGGGCACGGACCGCGTGGAACGGCCCTACCGGTGCCCAGCACCGGGACCGCGCGAGGTGCGCGCGCCACACTGACCCAGGGAGGGGGGGGTGGGGGACGCAGCGAGAGCGCGAGCGCACGCACACGCAAAGGACACGCGGGGAATACCAGAAGGGCAACCGGACCGAGCCCGCGGAACGCACAGACCGCATGGAATGGCGTACCAGCGAGCGAGGATAAGGGACACCTGGACAGGACGGCCAGCCACACACAGCGCGGGAAAAAAAAACGGGGAAGACACAAAGACCGGCATCGGCCCCAACCCCCCCGAACCGGCCGCGAGCGCCGCGCACACACGACCAGGGTACCGCAGCCGCCAAGGCAGTAGTGGCGCACCGCGCCACGCACCAGCCCCACGGCCAGGCAGCCTCCGCGCCAGCCCAAGGGGGTTCCACTGGGGACAAGCCAGTAGCACGGGCCCGGTGGCGCCGGCACCCGGGCGACCACACATTAGGGGGGCGACGCGGTGGGTAAGCGCCTGCAGCTACGGCTGCTAAGCGATGCACTGACCGGGGACTGGCGAAATGGGGAAGCCGGGGAGGGACAGGGCTCCGAGCCCCGTGAACCCGGGGGACTCCGCCACCAGGCAGGAGGTGTGTCATGAAGGGTCCCCCACTAGGACCTGGTGGGGAGGATATCACCTGGCCCGACCAGGTGGCCCCCCGGGGCCAAAAGGCGTCTAGTACCCGCAAAATCAAACCTCAAACCTCAAACCCATATGGGATGAATTGGATTTCAGGGGTGTTTCAGGTCAATTCAGATTGCATGCTGGACGTGTACGCTTTCGGGGTCGTATTTGTGTCCCTCTTCGAATCCTGGATGATGTTATATCCGGTGTACACACTTATGCCCACCCTGGTGTATACAAAACACACCAATTGTTCAATCGTCGTTATATTGTGCATGAAGTGTCAGGAGGTGCGGTCCGTAAACTGCAGTATCATGCGTTGTACAAGGGTATACAGTCAGTTGTTTCACACTGTCAGGTGTGTCAAGCGGTCAAGGGTATAAAGGGTGTTCAACTCGTTACTATGACACACTACCCTATACCAGAAAATCCACTAAGCTCTGTTGCTATGGATTTCTGTCATCTGCCTACTGTCACCCGCAGCAAGGTGGAATATGACAGTGTGTTAGTTGTTGTGTGTGGCCTGACAGGATATGTCAGAGCGATTCCCTGTAATGAGCGTATGACGTCTGAGCAACTTGCCTCTTTGTTTTTGGAACAAGTTGTGTCTTTTTTTGGATTACCCAAGGAAACTTTTAGCGACAATGATAAGGTCATCGATGCTTCCTTTTTCAGTACTCTCTGTAAATTGTCTGGTATCGAAGAGTACCGTTCCCCTGTATATCGTGCCCGTAGTAATGGACGTGCTGAGCGTGCCGTTCAGGTTGTGATAGATTCTTTACGTAAATTTTTGGAACAAGTTTCTGCACAGAAGGTAAAACACAAACACACTTGGTTGGATCTGTTACCCCTTGCCATCTGGTCAGCCACGATTTGCCTGGGCCTATCTCAGGTTATCGCCCGCATAGGCTGTTGTTTGGGCGAGACCCTGTTGGCTTTGGAGAGCATCCCCCATCGGTTGCTGACCATGGGTCGGAGAATGCGCTGCAGTTTTTTAGACGGGTTGAGACCGAGCGGAATCATGTGCGCACCAACCTCACACAGATACATGCAAAATTGACTGCAGCTTTCAATAAGGCTCACCCTACAAGCATGTTCCAGCCTGGGAAACGTGTGTGGATACGAGTGAACCGCCAGCCGGGCTCTGGAAGTAAGATGGACAGGTTGTGGGTTGGTCCGGCTGAAATTTTGCAGCAGATCTCTGATGGCCAGTATAGAGTTGCTGGGCCGTACGGAGAACAGGAGTTGGAGGTTAAGCGCTTGAAGCCATACCTACCCCCCCTTGAAAACGGTGCCCCACCCCTGCATTATTTTGCAGATAAGGAGACCTTCGTGGATTCTGATAAGTTCATCATTGAACAAATTTTAAAGCATCAGGAATTTGCGAACCGGGGTCGGGATAAACGAACACGTCCAAAAAAATTAAAATGGTTGGTTAAATACAAGGGATACCCCAAGCCAGAGTGGCATGAGGCCAGTGAGTTTTTACATGATATTAACGAGGACTGGCTGAAATACTGCCGCCGGCACGGGTTGGATGTGGGTGTCCGGGATGTGTCGCATGTTATGGCATCTGTGCATTCCTCTTTTCTGTCATGGCGTCGTCAGTGTTCCTCCTTTCTGTCTGCAGGCAAGACATGAATTTCCAGCGATCAGACAATCCAGAGATCAAGAAATCCAGAGAACGGAAATCCGGCAATCCAGAGATCAAGGAACCCAGAGAACTGAAATCAGGCAATCCAGAGATCACGGGATCCGGAGATCGGACATCAGGATATCCAGATATCAAAAAATCAGAGATCAGAGGGAAGTGGGAGATGCAGGGCTGCTAATTAAGGCTCAGGGCAGGTGCTGCCAGTGTGTACAGGCATGGGATTGCCTGAAAACTGCCATTCAGGTTTCCAGGGGCTGTGTACAGCAGGATTGGGGTTGTCTGGGAGCAGGATTGGGGTCGCCTGGGAGCAGGTGAGGGTGCAGGTGTCAGTGCAGATATGACAGACATGACAGATATGACCGATATGACAGTTCCCCCCCCCCCAGTGCAATATGACAGTTCCTGCCCCCCCCCCCCTCAGTGCAGAATTGACAGTTCCTGCCCCCCCCCCTCAGTGCAGAATTGACAGTCCTGCCCCCCCCCCCTCAGTGCAGAATTGACAGTCCTGCCCCCCCCCCCCGAGTGCATGACAGTGATTCAGGACAGCTCCAGATTAGCTGTCTTAGAAGGGGAGTGTGATTTATGCATGTTTCTCTGTCGTTTCGAAGACCAGCCTAGTCAGTTTAGCTATTTTTTCGCAGGCTTCTGAAACAGTTTACGTCTCTATTTTTTTGTAGGGAGACCTGCAGACCCATGCCTGGGTTAGTTCCCCAATAGGCCTCTGGGGTTCCTTTTTTTTTGTAAATGGCGGCCTTCGACAAGGACGTACGTGCCCCCCCCCCTCCTTCTCTCATCACAGGCAACAGATCACAGGGCCTGTAGATCATAGGGACGTCAGATGACAGATTACAGATCACAGGGCCTGTAGATCACAGGGACGTCAGATGACAGATTACAGATCACAGGGCCTGTAGATCACAGGGACGTCAGATAACAGATACAGACATACAGACAGGGCCTGTAGACGTCTGCAGAGGCCTGCACATGTCTGTACGTAATCGACAGGTCATGCAGGCGCCTGTGTGTTGCAGACAGGTCCTGCAGGCGTTCCAGACAGACAGTCATACATCACAGGCATCTGAGCTCACAGGCTGGTCCTGCAGATGTCCTGCAGTAGTGCAGTGGCGGTCTGGAGCACTGGTGTGCCAGCCTGTCATCCAGTCAGCCAGCCAGAGTGTCCCCCCCCTTGTTTGTCTGCCTCCCCTTTGTTTGTTCTGCCAATATGCCTGGCATGTGTATCACCAGGCAACTAAGACCATTGCCTGTGGCATGGCGACCAGTGACACAAACCTCACCTACTTCTGATTCTGTCCCTTTGACTTGCGTGTGTTTTGACCATGTATTTACAGTGAGGTGAATAACAAGTACGCATCTCAGTGCGCGACTTTACGTGAAGCCTCACTGGTGCACTTTCTCTATTTTTTTGCCAACTGGCCGATTCAATTCCATTGAACCGAAGGAGTACTACAAGAATTGGGATCAGGATAACATGATTGAATAGCCATGCTTTGCACAGAAATTCAGGTACGGCTTCAGGATTTTTTTTTGATTTCTGTTTGGTTTTGCTCGCAGTCGGGCCCTTCAGTTTTTTTTTGGATGCTCGTGGGCACTGCCAGCGCAGGTGCAGGCCGGGGTGTCGGTGCAGCTTCAACCGCTCAGGTTCAGTGCGCCAGTGCAGATTTCTGAAACTGGTTTTTGTGTCGGGCACTGTGTGGATAAGCCGGACAGCACAGACAGCGACAAGGCATGCAGTGCATGATGCATGTTGGTTGGAGCTCCAGTGTAAAACATTGTGAGCCACCCCGGGGGTGTACTGTAGGGCATTTCAGGTCACTGGGCCTGTCGTCCCTGCCCCCTAGTGACAGTCAGTGTGTATGCAGGTGCTTGCTCTGTGCCGGGTCCCTTCAAAGAAAAGAAAGCCGGTGTGGGTCCATGGAGCAGTTTGCCTCATCAGACAGTTTCGTCCCTCTCCTGTCTTTGAAGGGGAGTGTAACTGAATAGGACTGTCGCAGAGATCGCGAGCATTGCGAGCGACGGCGACTGTGCGAAAATGAATTACAAATCAATAATACTGATTTTGTTGGCCCTGATTGCAGTATTGCTGCACTGTTCCAAAGGGCCTTGTTCTTACATGATTTGGACGGGGTGATCGATCATCAATCTGGTGTGCACCGCCTTGTTGCTCTGCTGGTTTCTAGTATAATCTAAAACATCCAAGAGGCATGGATTGGGATACAACTAGAGATCTATTACACAACCACAAACTGAAACTGCGCGCAAATGTGTTAAAAATTAGGAAGTCTACAACACAAGTCTTTGTATAGTGTTCTATTGAGTTTTTTTTGCGAATAATAGTAATGATAACAATATTTAACTCCCACGATTTATAATAGTGATAAATTTCCACTGATGCCGTTTGCTGTTCAGTAATGCAGCGCTTCTTCACAAGGAAGAGGCAGTCCATTGTGACGGGTGCAGGCCAGGCTTAGGCTGGCCGCAGCCAGGATGAGCGCGCCTGCGATCGCGGTATTAATCATATAGTTGTACATTAGAGGAAAAAAAACGAGAGAGATTTTGTGCATCGCACTATTGTGTATTATTTCAGGGTATTTTCGGATACAATGGGTATGAACGATTTGGACAAATTCAGAGATTCGGATTTCTGTGAATTTTGAGGTTGCCTTGATTCTGCAATTTGCTGGCGTGTCAACCCATTGAAGAGAACCATAAGTTCCCTATATAAATCTGTCCAAATCGTTCATCGTGACAGTGTTATTGTGAGTTCTCTTGGTGCTGTGGACGGAGATGCTCGAAAAAGCCTTAATGTTCGTCGCCTACAACGTTTTGCGGCAAATCATAGCAACGTGGAGACACTGGTACAATCGGAGCTTGTCTGTCGCGAGAAAGAAAGGTTTAGGCAGTACAATGACAATCGGCTGCGCAACGTCAGTAGAAAACAGTGTGTGGAAGGCTTTGAGACTGTCTGGGCCCATTGGGGTGGAGAAGAGTTGATCAGACGAGGTGAATGGGTGGACAGCCCTCTGGGGAACGAATCTGACTTCACTGGCGAAAAAAAGGATGATCAGATTGCGATTGTGTTAGCCAATGTTTTCGCTCATATTTCTTTTGTTTTGCTGTGCCGGTCTGCTAGGCGGGACCGTCGAGGTAAAAGACGTGGTCACAAGGTTCGAAAATAGTGACCCGCACACGCGCCGTACCGCTGTTACGAATTCGGGTGTATACAAGCAGTGTAGCGTTGTTGCATCAGAATGTTTGCTTTTGGGCACAAGAGCATGACACATCACAGCAAACGAAGGTGTCGACATTGGAGATGATGACCAGACTCACGCGCCTTTGCGCTGAGAGTGAAAGCTTTGTAAAGGTGGATGTATATATGTGTTGCGTGTGTTTGTGCGCGCATGCTTCGCTGCCTTGCTGCATAGGCACTGCTTTCAAGGTTGTTAGTGTGTGTGGCCTGTGTTTGTGCGTGCTTGCATTAGTGGACAGCCACGGGTGTGGCATTTGTCCACTGAATGACCTGGTTTTGTACTCAGTTCATACTCAGTTCGTGTCAGAGCCGCTACCACAGTCGTTTCTTAGACGATCACACCGCTGACCAGCTCTGAGCGACAGGCGCCTACTCTGAGCCTTGTAGTCAGACAGTAAGCCGCTTTGTGCGTTCGCTTTGTATTTGTGTGGTTTTTGTTTTTTTTTCTTTCATTTTTTCAGGTTTTTACGGCTGAACCTAGCTCAAAAGAGCTGGATGACAAAAATGGGTTAGAAACCAAGCGCCCACTGCGTTGAAAAAGCACTGTTTTAGTGCTCAGTGGCTAGCACTGACGTGCAGCCTTGCTTCATTTTTTTGAATCTAAGGCCTCAGGCCCAGTTTTATGCTGGCCTGATTTTGCGCATTTGCTTGTGAGATGTCAGCCCATTATAGGACTGATTTGCTGACAAGAGGAATTTTTTTTCAGACCACAGTGTGGCTCTTGTTTTTGAGAGGTCGGCAGCACGCAATTCAAAGAAATCAAACATTGGTAGTCAGGGTTGAGATAGCACAGCATATATATACACGTAACGTATATATACGCGTACCGTATTGCGAGAATACAATACAGTACGTCTGGTTAGGTGGCATACTGCCGGAGCTATAAGGGGGTTCCCGCAGACAGCCGCGTGTGACGCAGCGAACAAGAACCCCAAAGAAAGGGAAAGATTGATGCTTTTGATTACTTTCAATGCTCCAAAATATCTGTCTTCTGATTGTGCTTATGCATCATTACTGATTTTGTAGTAATGTCCATTTTTCACAATGCTTTTTGATTTCAAAAACTCGCTGGAGACTGCTCGACACCTTTGTGTTGACCTTGATGTATGTGCTGTGCATGCTTTCCGATGTCGCATTGTCCCTCAGCGTGTACGGAGTCGCCGCAGCTGAGCTTTGTTCAACGACCGAAACACCAAGACTTACCTTCTGCTCGGAGCTACCAGTCAAACAGATCTACCTGGATATTGGCAAGCCACAGAACGTGTCAACCTCACCGCTGAGCTTGCGTTGGTGGTCGTGCGTTGGGATGGACGCTGTATTGTGGGTGAGCTGCTTGCCGTGATTATTTGCAGCGAGGGGCTGTTGGTGAACCTGTGGCGAGGCTGGTTGTAGCGCGCCGCCTTGTTGCAGCGCACCACCTTCGCATGCCGCCGAACACGTCGACCTCACTGCTGAGCTTGCGTTGGTAGGCGTGCGCTGGGATGGACGCTGTAAAGTGGGTGAGCAGATTGCCGTGACTATATTCAGCGAGTGTGCAGGGTGCTGCCCAAGCCTCGCAGCACTTGACATCACTGCGGCGTGCTGCCCAGTTCCTTGCTAGAGCGCGCCAAGTCAGTGTACTTCGCCGCCGAGTTTGTAGGAGCGCAATAAGACCAGTGAAAAGCGCTGCTAAGTCCTTGGCAATGCAACAAGTCATTTGGGGCGAGGCCAGTCCCTTGCAGCCCAGCTTCCCCATGCTGCTCACCAAGATGCACTGGAAATGTTTGAATCTGAATATCACCGTCATTCTTAAGCTGACCCTTCGTCACAAAAGTGATTTCACTTCCTTTTTCAGAATTTTTTCACCGATTTCACTTCCTTCTAACCTGCCACCTTGGACATAAATTATTATCGTATAAGTGTTCCCCACAGCCAAATTGCGCATTAGCACAGCCGGGATGGCACCTCTTGGCACCCCGTCTTTTTTCACTGCTTGCACCGATTCCACTTCTTTTTCAGAACCTTTTTAACTGATTTCACTTCCTTCGAACCTGCCACCTTGGACATAAAATATTATCGTCCAAGTGTTCCCCACCGTCAAATTGCGCATTAGCACAACCGGGATGGCACCTCTTGGCACCCCATCTTTTTTAACTTCTTGCACTGATTCCACTTCTTTTTCGCAGCTTTTTCACTGCATTTACTTAATGCCTTTATCCTTCTAACTTGCAATCACTATTTACCCATACCATTCTCAATGCGTTTTTGACCTTTCGGGGAGCACTCTAGTACCCAAACCTCTAGACAGAAGCTGATTTCACCTGCAAAAACCAAGCATAAGTGATTTTTGCGCAAAAATCACGTAGTTTGGTGGAATGCACGACACCAAGGCACATGTAAGCAAGGAAACGAAGTTCAATTGCAATCATTATTTACCCATACCATTCTCAATGCTTTTTGACCTTTCGGAGGCACTCTAGTACCCAAACCTCTAGACGGAAGCTGATTTCACTTACAAAAACCAAGCTTAAGTGATGTTTGCTTTTGGTTGCTCCAATACAGTTCCAACCATGTTTCAGAGTGTCGGGCACCCTCAGAATAGGGTATGGGGCCCTACAACTCACAACCCCGGCCAAAAAAACACTATTTTCGGCAAACAAATTGGCAATTTTTGGCCATTTTTGGGCGAAAACTGATTTTGTTTTGTGCTGGCGGCCCTGCAACCCCCGATATGTTGCTGCAATACAACTGCAAACACGTTTCAGTGGGTCCGTCCCCAACCCCGGCGGTCGTCAATCACAAAGTGCATAATGAATACCAAAAAAAACACTGTTTTCGGCAAAAAATTGGCAATTCATGGCCATTTTTGGGCGAAAACTGATTTTTTTTTTGTGCTGGCGGCCCTGCAACCCCCGATATGTTGCTGCAATACAACTGCAAACACGTTTCAGTTGGTCCGTCCTCGACCCCGGCGGTCGTCAATCACAAAGTGCATAATGAATACCACAAAAAACACTGTTTTCGGCAAAAAATTGGCAATTCGTGGCCATTTTTGGGCGAAAACTGATTTTCTTTTTGTGCTGGCGGCCCTGCAACCCCCGATATGTTGCTCCAATACAACTGCAAACACGTTTCAGTTCGTCCGTCCCAGACCCCGGCGGTCTTCAATGATCCTACAAAACGTTCGTGCATTCGAATCCAAGGAACCACCAATGTTAATGAAAACAAAGGACAATCGCAACAAGCCGCAGCACTCTGAGCATGTGAGCATCTGGTTCTCTCAATCACTTCATCTTCGCACAAAGTGCATAATGAACACAGAGCTCAGGCATCTGCACTTCCAGAAATCAAACACAGGCGTAAAAAACAGCATTACCTGCTGATTCAGAGTGCAAATACATGCAAAGTCTAAGAAGGGCACCTGCCTGGAGAGGAATGTCAGAGTTCCCAGGCGGAATTGAACTGCTGACATCCAACTCTACATCAAAGGGGGCCCACAGTTCCCAGGCTGCACCTTTTGGCGCAGCAGCTTTTCCTCTTTACCCCTTCCATCTGCCAAGGCGAAAGAAATCAAGGGCAGCGTGGGTATAGCCGTCCACAGACTGCACCTGGACAAGCACATATAGACCTCTTAGGAGGACAAAAAGAAAACCCAAAAGCGGGCTGGGCAGCACACGGGGCGGCTCCGACTGGTAGAAAGGAGGCATTGCCCCAGGATGCTCCTACCTGCATGGTCAAAATGCAACTTGGCAGAGTGCAGGGAACTGGTGGGTAGTCACATGGGGGGGGGGGATCAGAGGGTGGGGGGAGCCACACACACAAAAACCCACATGTGACCCCCACGGGTTCTCCAAAACTGAACCTGACTATCTATCAACAACACCACCGCTCAATGAAATCATTGAATTAATCAAAATTCAGAACCCTTGACGCTGGACTTCATTGCATCTGCATCTGCATCTACTCACAGACTACTACAGAGATTTCGAGATGCATACTCAGGTCCAGAGAGAAGATCCTACCTGCCGCAGCAGCCATCTTGTACACGTCCCTCTCTGATGACGCAACCGCTTGCGCTTGCACTGCCACCTTTGAGGCCACTTGTTCTTGGAACACCCAGGCCATATCCCTCACGGTGGATCCCGGTCCCAGCGCCGCGCTCCACATCTCCACCGCGCCGTCTACCAGGCTACTTCCCCGCGATGCCGTTCTTGTAAGACCTCCGAACTCGCTTTCCCCCGGCCATCCCACCGGATGCTCAAGTACTCTTCCTTCTCTGGTACATGGCGCACTCGGTATCGCGGACCCAGCTCGTCCTGCCGGCGTAGCTGCCGCACCACGAACTCTTCCGCCACTCCGGTCGTGGTTGGCATTGGCACGGTTGTCCTAGTCCGAAGATGGTGATCGTTGTCATCAACTGCTTGGTGCTTCTGACGAGTCCCTCCCGCTCCGAGGGATAGGGCCTAAGGACAAAGCAGTTAACAACTACTAACATACTACAGCAGAGTTCTTGCGATGCATACTCATGTCTGGCGAGAAGAGGCATCAGCAAGCTACAAATTTGGATGTTCCAGGCCTACGGCTTGGCCACCCCTATCCCCTGTTGGCAACCAGACAGGTTGGCATTGGTAAGGTTGTCCAAGTCCGAAGCTCATTACTGTGTACCAACCCACCCAGATTTTTGGCAAACCCCAAACCCACAAATGCTATTGGACATTCACGAACCCAACTACCACAGGCAAAATGCCTCACCAAAGGCAAAATGCCTTGACCAGGCGCCAGCCCAAAATAGCCCACAATGGCCTACCCTACCTGGAAGCCACCCAGCCTAAAATTCTCACAGAACCACCCAAGGCCAGGACACACACTAAAAAAGCTCTGGCCCCGTGGCAGCACACATACTGGGCACCCTCATCCTTTTACCATGGTCTGGTTGGTGGCTGCATGAGGGCAATCTGGAGTGGCGTTGAGATTTCCTGCTTCTTGTCTCTGATGAGTCTGTTCTCTGGCGTGATGATGGCCTGCTATCACTTTTGTCGCTGCCTGTTCTGCTGCTGACATTTGGACTACGCTGTCTTCGCTTCCCTGCTCCCTTTGGTGGCGCCTTCTTTGGTTTTGCGGATGAGGCCTCCTCCACCTTCAGCTTTTCTTTCTTTCGTTTATGCTGCTTCCCCTGGACATGCCACCTCCATGACGTGGGGTTCTCGGAGACCTCCATGTCGCAAAGGCAGCAGTGGGGATAGTTTGGGTATTTTTTGAAATATTTGTAGTCTGGACAGGATGGAGAGGGTTCCAAAGGCCCAAGTTGTGAACTGACGGTATATACCAATGCTCAGTAAGTCCCAAAAACTTCTTCAAAAAAGGTAAATCCCCGCCCAGCATAACACTTGCCGCACAGCGTGCGCCCTTCACGATGACGGATCGCGTAGTTATGATCCGCTGCAGGACCTAGTAGCGTACAAAGCGCAATCAAAATTTTGTTCGAAAAACATGTTCGTTCGAAGGAAAAGCTTCGTTCGAACGTTCGAAGGTTCGAACGAAGGCAATATTCGAAGAAATAACACACCCTCAGATTCTTTTTCCAGACCCGGCGCAAATCCTTCAGATTGGAGTCACCACAGTATGCCAGCTCTAAAACCCAAATGTGTGCTGCATTGCGGGCTAGATGCTCATTATTACGGATGCGAATGGTAAGCTGAGTCCAGCTTACACCCGCTACAGGATAACCATCGCCACTCACGATGAAAACCAACCCATCTTTGCTGGGCTGTAGAGTTTCATAGAGGCAAGGCTGTGTGAAAACGTAGTTGATCCAGTGATCAAACGGCCAGGAGACATTTCGGATGCCAGTTTTCTTGTCGATGTGGCCAACAAGGTGCAGGGGCCCCTTCATCCTTTTCCAAGCCAAGTTGACTCTCCGGCGGCCTGGCATTGGTTTCCCAAACCTTAGGCCAGTCTGTTTGTACCATACGTCCGCACGCTTGGAAATAAAGCGCGATAGAACCCGAAGGCGGCGTCTAGGGATTCCCAAATCGAGAAGCAAAGCGACTGCTTCTTCAGGCGAGCATTGAGCATCGCTGTGCCACCGTAGAAGTTGATTCAATCTCTGCTTGTCAGCGCCTGGGTTGACTCGTGTGTAGATTGAGTGTAAAAGCTGGCGTCCCAGGCCGGAGGAGGTGAAAAATTGCACAAGCGCGTCCTCAACGTCCTGGCTATAAGCATTCGTCGTGCCTACCGTGTTTTTGAGCGTAATTCCAAGTTGCACCATTGGTCAAACAGTGACACCCTTAAAAATACAACAAATCAGTTGAAAAAACAAAAAAAACCCTTCTTTCTGGCACAAATCTGCGTCTCTCTGGCACAAATCTGCGTTTTTCTGGCACAAGTCTGCGGCAATCGCCTGTCAATCTGGTGCGCGCGCTGCTGTTGCTGCGCTTTTGCGGCAATTCTCCCCAGCAGCTTGGATTCAATTGGATTTAATTGAATTGCGATTAAAGCAAATACAGTCTTCGAATTCGAATCTTCGTTCGAAGATTCGAATCTTCGTTCGAAGACTGAAGTTCGTTCGAAGAAAATACCCCCCCCACTGGGTCTCATGGGATGCGGTGATGGGGTTCGCCATTATTGAGAGAAAATAGAAACCTCTAACCAGACAAACACCAAGACGAGGGCAGAAACATCCCAAAGGGCATGATATGATGCCGCAGAATAGATGAACCGATGTTGAACACTCTCTCCACACCGCAACTCAGCAGCGCATCGACCTCATGGGGCTTGCTGGTGGGGCTCATGTGCAACCATTGGTAATATTCCCAGAAGTACTTCGTCTTTTCAAGGGTGAAAATGACATAGGTTGGGATGCACGGCAACCTATGTCGACCGAGGGGGGGGGAACGCATGCCCCAGCCTCATAAAGGAATTACAGAGCACACACCAATATATTGGTTCAGTAGGTGCATGATATCCTTTGTGGCCAGTTTGGGGAACTGTGAGCCCCCCTCAGGGCCACCAGTGCCGGCCTTCTTCAGCTTCTTGGCATTGCGGGAAAGGGGGCATCCAAAATAAGCCACGAAATCGAGGATGACGCTCTGGAAGTGCAGACCCTCTTGTAAGCCCGTCTTTGCCAACTGGATGAAGTTGCTGGCAGTCAAGGGCATCCAGTCCAGGAAGATCTCCACCCTGAAGGATCCGGCAGAAGTCTCAAAGGCTGCCGTAGGAGTGGAAGGGAGCGGCAGTGCATCATCCATCGCAGGGGAAAAAGACTATGCAGATGAAATGACACCACGGGGTCATACTATCTGCTGCAAAGGGTCTGTGTTCCTCGGACCAAGGCGTCAGTTGTGCCCATTAAGCGCAGTCTTTGTGCTGCAAACTCTGGAGACTTGGTGCCGAGGCTTTACTGGTTTCACCACAATCAAACAGGCTGCAGCTGCTGCTCAGCCCTGTGCTTCAGCGCCTGGTGTGAATAGCATTGTATCCGCGTATGCTACAGAGTGGACAGCCAAATTTCAGATGAAAACGAATTCCCCCACTCTGCATTTTCAACGGACACGCAAAGTGGACGTTGAGGGTTGGAGCCAATTTTTGAGATGCTTTTAGGAAGGTTCGCTGCTGGGCCAAAACTGATAGTTCAACGTTGATGCAAAAAAATATCATTTCAATGTAATTGTTTTTTCCCTGCTCATTGTAGGTACCCGGAACATGGCGCGCAGTTTTGTTGTTGGGACGATCGTGGGGCGGGTATAATGGCCATTCAAATGAAGATGGCCGCAAACCGGCCAAAAATGTATGACAAAAATGAGTTAATGTGGTAAATGAATTGAACCAAGGAAATGGCTTAATTGGTTTTGTGGCCGGGTTATGTTCCCTTTCCCAGAGTCTGACCAAGCGGGGGGGGGATGAAATCACAACATGTCATGTGGTGATGACGGGAGGCTGCGCCCTGTGCATTGCATGCTCCCTGCAGTTACCTGCGCCACCGCACACTCCCCCCGGCCCTTAGACGCAGCTCCTGGTCCGTCTCCTTCAAAAAAGGATGCCAAAAGAAACGGGCATTGGTACTTCCCAGTGCCATATGTCTATTCTGGACAAGAAATATTTGTATAGCCCGAGTCAGCCTCATGAGTGCCTGTTCCATGATGATTCAAAATAGACACGAAATTCCTTCAATGTGTCGGCATCTACAGTGCAGCAGCTGCATTGCTGCCATTGCTTTCGTTTTGGGTAGTGTTGAATTTACGCTGTAAATGCCAACTGCGTTTGCATCCATTTGCAATTGTTGTCAGCAGGGGGCACAGGGTCAAGCAAAACTGGTGAGTCCCTGCAAATTCATGGATGCTATGCAATACCAGGGAGGTGATTTGGGAATCTTTACCCACACACAACCCACCAAGGTAGCAGTGCAGTGCAGTGCAGCGCAGCGCAGTGCAGTTTCCGGTCACATTCTGCTTCGTATTCCAGCTATGCTTGACAAAAATTGATGGTCTCCCATTGACGCTCCCCCAACTCCCCATCCGACAAATATTGGCGAACGCCGTCCCCTTATTCCATCATACGGGGTCTCAGTTACCCACAGAGGATCACAGGAAGCCCGTGCGCAGGATCCGCGCCTTCCCCACCTATGCCCTGACGAAACTTGATTACATCACACATGGCGCTGTCCTTCCAGCACCCTCTCTGACGAACCTGCGGGTGATCACCAATCGACATTTCTGATGTGTGTATCGGCTCCCCAAATGGGCTCCCTTGGACTCCCAAATGGACTCCCCAGAAGTGCAACCAAACTGCAATTCAAAAGAACAACCCAGCATGCAAACGCAACAAGCATTAGCCACGCACAAAAACTTGCAAACCACCTGGGCTCTGACTGAAAGTCACCGGGATGGGACCAGGTTTCATATTCCCGACAGGGGAGGGCACCCACCAGAAGCCCGGGCGGCACGGGGCCAGTCCTGGGGATAGTGCGTATCACAGCTAGCGCGAGATACACACTTTGTTTGGGGGGATACACACAAGATACACACTTCAGATGCCTGGGATACAAATGTGATACATGAAATCCATGAAGAGAGAAACGAGATCTTGGCCATCCCCCACAGGAAACGAAATGAGAAAAGGGTTGGACACACATGCGGAACATAGCACAATTGACATGTGTGCATGCCAGGAATTGAAGTAACGCTCAATCGTTTCAGCAGAGCAGTGCCTCACCAACTGAGCTACAACTACCAGCTTGTAAATCTGTGCAGCAAAGCGTTCTTAGTTTAAAATGGTGTCTAGAAAAGAGCGCAAGAAGCGCACGCCAGAATGAGAAAAGGGTGGGACACACATGTGATAAACACTCTTGAAGGGTGGGATACACACATGATACACACACCCAAGAGTTACAGATGCACAAATTTCAGTTTTTGGGATACATCTATCTCCAGGACTGCACGGGGCTTCATTGCTGCCTGAGCTGGATAAGACAATGCAATGGCAAAAGGTGGGCTGCAGGGGAACTTCAGGCAGGGCACGTTTTGAGGAAAACACGCCCTGCAGAAAACGCCCTGCAGAAAAAACACAGACACTTCTCCTCGATAACATCGCGAGTAAAGTACAATATCGCATGTGGTGGTCCGGTAGTTGGCACCACGCTCTGAGGGGCCAGAATCCTGGCAGACACAACACTGCCGCTTGAACGTTGGAAATTGACAACAGCACCAACTGGGTACGGGACAATATCACAGACATTCATGGCTGAAATTGCGAAAAACCAAGTTAGTTACGGTAAGCTTATTCTGAGACCACAAGATGCAGCGGGAACTGCCTAGCCCGTAGGCATCCCAGTGTGCTACTGAAGCACAGAAAGGACTGAGGGTTAAAAAGGATCAGCAGATTCCATTTCAAGCGCAATCACCAAGTGCTGCAGGGTCTAGTTTATGTCTTTTGGTTGCAAAGGACACCTCCTCAATGGACACCTCAAAGAACATCTCCCCGCGTCCATCAGCGTCATAAACCAGACACCAAGAGTCAACGTGGAGTACACATGTGCCTGCAGTAGCCCCCCCCCCCCCCAAAAGGCTGGCTGGGCCGCTGTCCCTGGCGCTCCTCTTGTCCTGCACCTGGCCACCTGATACCTCTCCAATCATGGGCGTAGATGGTGATGGCAACTTGGCGAGCTGAACATCGAACCTACGTTGGAGGGGGAAAAGGGTACGGGCTAGCGAACCTACATGGGAGGAGGAAGAGGGTAAGGGCCAACACAGGCAGACTCTCTTCAGAATGAAGGTAGAGTAAGAGGATCCAATTGCTTGTACGGCACCTCTTCACGTAAGAACCACAGGCCCAGCACCCGTGCTCCCCACGTGATACAATCCAGTATTCCAGGTGGGCAGCTACTGAAACAATATGTTGGTGTGCGCTCTGTAATTCTTTTGTGAGGCTGGTGCATGCGTTCCCCCCCCTCGGTGGACACCCCAACCAGATTTTCTGAGTGCAGAATGCGTGGGGTTTGATGAAATAGGAAAATGTGCAGTCCTGGTCCATATCGACAGGCGCTGAGACCCACCAAGCCATATAATCGGTGAGCCGCTAGAGTATAGGAGTCTCTCATTGACACTGCTTCGGGCTTTCAGTACAAAATTTGTTGTCCCAGGAGGTGCATCAGTTTGATATACCTCGGAATCGGATCAGGCAGAGGACATCCATTGTTCAATAGTGGGTGTACAATGCACATCCTGTCATGACCCTACCGAACCTGGGGAAAATATTTGCCAGTTTTTCCCAGAAGCTATTAAGGAATAGTACCCTTTTCGCCTCTTTACAGTCGAACTTGAAATCCCCACGGCATCCTCTTTTGGGTTGTTGAATTGCCTCAGCCTCAGGTTCATAATACTTTTGAGACTTGTCTGACACGTTGAAGACTGAACGGTAGAGAGAGACCAGATTCTGCACATAGTCGTTTGGGAGGTTCTTCTTCGCGTATAGATAAAGGGCATGTACAATTGGGTGGGTCAAAACGTTTGCCCATGGGTGCCGTGCATCCCAACCTGTGTCATTTTCATGCTTGAAAAGAGGAAGTACTTGTGGGACGGGGCTCATTGCAATCCAGTCAGCTAAAGTGCGAAATTCCGCGCCGGTGAAGGTTGGTAGCACGAATTGCTCCTTTGTTGCTGGGCAAAGAGGGCAGCAGTCATTGCATTGTGGACCGTGAGTCCCCAGAAATGTGTTCAACTGGGCCAAATCTGGGTATGTCTTTAATCGAAGCGGTTTCCCATTTACACCTCGTGTCAGGGCTTTCTCTATGGCAGGCACCATTGTGTGCGTATTGAGAAGACACTTCAGTTGATGCCCCTCATCTGGCCCCACATAGCGTGCAATTGCAAGTTGCATGATTGTCTTTATCCAAGTCACTAACTTTGTTCCGCCAGCAATTCATGCGCTCCCGGGCCTCAATATGTGCGTTTTCTGTGGCTTTTGTGCGAACGCGTGAATTGAGAGTGTTGATAACTTGCTGCTGACTCGCCGGTCTTGCACGCTTCCGATTTTGCACAGGATGATACCTGCATCGCATCTTTGGAGCCTGCTTGGTTGGTGGCGTGGGACGCAGAACCCCACATTTATCGGCAAGACCTTGCTTTAATTGTTTGTGTGCCTGCTTAAAATGCACTTTCCGCATGCGTTTGCCAGAGGGTGTTAATGCATCATAGCTCTTTCTGGGCCGGCCAGCTGTCATCATAAAAACAATAATAACAACAATTGAGAAAAACCCTCTGATATGGGCCTTCATGAAAGCTACAAGGAATGTAACAGCAATTTTGCATAAACATGTTAAAAATGGAAAGCGTGTAATACCAGCGAGTTATCAACACAAACAGACACCCTCTTGTCGGTAATTCGAACAAAAGCCGAGGAGATTGCACTGGTAGAGCATCTACATCCACAATTGGATGAACTCGTTGCGGGGATGCAGCAATCACCCCATTTCAGGCACTGGACATGTATTTGTACCTTGCTCGAAGAGATGAATGCATGCATGAGGGTGATTACTCACCCTCACTAATACCAGCCTGATAAAGAAATTACAGAGCGCACACCAATATATTGGTTCAGTAGGTGCCCACCTGGAATACTAAATTGTATAACGTGGGGAGCACAGGAGTGGAAAAAAATTGTAAGTTTGTGCAATTTTGTCTTGCGGGAAATGCTTGTAGAAAAAAAATTGTCTTTTTTTTGCAATAAACGCGATTACAAAAAATCGTAAGTCTCGAGGATGGTAGGGGTGGCTTGAGCGGGGGGGGGTCAACACACCAATACTATTGCAGTGAACCGGTCATCGCAAGCAGCGTGTTGCACTTCATGGAGTACATCATAGGGCTCATCATAGGATCTGCTGTCCGCTGCCTCTTTGAAGGCGGGCTGTCATGCCACTCGCTTGTTGTGGAACCCCTTGGTGAAGAATTGCTGAAGTGGGATCTCGGATGTTTTTGCCAGCCTGTGCCAAGATAAATGTAAGCAGAGCTGCTGGTCCATCCGCCAAGCTGACAGACGAGGTAAAATTTCACGGCCATTGCTCAGATATCGCACAAGCGACTCAGAAAGCATACCATAGTCCACAGGTAAGGTTGGCCTAATGTCATCCCCGTTGCACGCCTGGCTCTTGAAGCAGCACGGTTGTGGAATCCCTCTTGAACGGCTGCAGTCTGAGGACAGTAAAGGGCGTTAATGGTGCATGACAGCTATTGGTGGAAAGGGATATCCATCCGAAAAGCTAACCAACATGTACAAGTGTCAGGACCCCCGACTCAAGGATCATACCATAGTCCACAGGTAGTGGTGGGTCTCTGTTATCCCCGATGCAGGCTTGGCTCCTGGAGCAGCACGGCTGTGCAATCCCTCTTGAACGGCTGCATTCTGAGGACAGTAAAAGGCGCTAATGGTGCATGCAAGCTATTGGTCGAAAGGGATATCCATCCGAAAAGCTGACCAACATGTAGCCCCCCCCCCCCTTGTACAGTACACACCTTTGCGCAATGGTTCCCTCGCCCCCCCGATTACTATGCAATGGACCGGTAACACAGAACAAGTCATGCAGCAAACATACCATAGTCCATAGGCAACGGTGGCATCCTGTCATCCCCATTGCGGGTCTGGCTCCTTGAGCAGCACGGCTGTGGAATCCCTCTTGAAAAACTGCTGTCTGAGGCCAGTAAAGGGTGCCGAGAGTGCACGCAAGCTGTTGGTTGAGAGGGATATGCATGGGCGAAGCTGAGCGGTGTGTACAAATGTCAAAGCCCTAGCGGAGCTAGTTCACCAGCGTGGGAAACACACCAGCTGACGCTCCTTGTCTCTCAGGCCTTGAAGAGTTGCGTGAGATAGATGGATCGCTGTGCTCCATACCATCTGGTTGCCAGCCTAGCAGAGAGGCAATCATAGAAGGGGGTGTTGGGCGGGCGGGGAGACCCACCTTGCCCTCCTCTCGAAACCACACCACCCTGAGAAGCCAATATATGTGCAAAGCTGACTAATCTATCCAAATGTCAGGGCAATGAAATAGACTTGACCTGGGGTAATCTAGTGCATCATGTAAATTTTGTTGTGGTTCTTCCATTTGATCTACTCGTAGACCCCAATTGAACTTTGGATAAAAATGGAGATTTTATAATTTAAATCGACCAACAACAACAACACGCAGCGAACATTCCAATTCCAATGCACAATTACTGACCTTGTCCACTGAAATTTGCTTGTCCAATCTCGAATGGGCTCATACAATTCGGATGTACACTTTCCCAGATGTACTTTATTTGAAATTGATTTATTTAGTTCATCATTGTTGAATTCAATTGAAATTGAATAAATCCAAATATAGGAGACCTGTACACAGAAATCCCAAAGTGTAACACGAATACAAAATATGGCATGGAGAGGGGAGAGACGAAACATGCATTCATATGGTTGTGTACGAAAGTGTAAAGACTTCCCATCTAACACTTGGTACGATTGAACCATATCTTGTCGGGTCTTTAGCTTTAGATCACAAGACATCATGACTCCAAAGCGAAGCCCAATTCGACACGTAGACAACGCCATGCAAGTATCTACGTGTGCGATCACACAAGCAAACAATTATAAACATCACAAGTGCACACATGGCGTGCACGTTCAACAAACCGAGAACGAACGGAATAGGTATGTCAACAATGAACAACATAACTAACCGACAAAATAATTAAAATTAAGTCGTCTTAATTAACAAAGATTCGTTGTTGAAATCCTTTATTCATCCCATGAGTTCTCACCAAGCCGATAAAGTTGTCTCACCACATCCTTTCTCATGCATTCACACTACTCTTGATTCGGCCCACATTAAGGGCTATAAGGCACTTGCATTCTCGCTTGGAATCGAACCTTGAGTGCCCTGATGCACTCACAACTTTGTTTGGAATCGAACCTTGAGTCCTTCGATGCACGCACACCTTTGTTGGGAATCGAACATTGAGAGCTTCGATGCACTAACACCTTACTATTGATTCGAATAGTTGTGAGTGTCTTGATGCACTCATGGCACGGTTCTCCACTCACGACTTACAAGGAGGTGTGAAGCAAGAGAAGCAATAAAAGCGAAACAAGCTACGAAGCTACAAGGCTACGAAGCGACTTTTTCTATCCAACGAAACGCGCCTACATAATATATGTGCACACATGCATGCAACGGAGAAGGGAACAAACATACATGGAATCCATGGTTCCATGCTCGTAATAAACCCATTAATACCCTTCGCACCATGACCTCTGTTTCCTGTGCGAACAGAAAAACCTGACACTGTCTGCTGTCCTTTCGCATTTTAAAATCATGCAAAAGACTTTTACTTTCAATGTTTAAGCTTCCGTCGTCTTCTTCTTCTTTATTCTCATGATGCCAGGTCACTGTCGCGACTGCTACGTCGTCTGTCTCTGCCTGTCTGTCTGGATCCAACCCGAACAGAGAATTCTGTCTGTCTGTCTGTCTGGATCAATTCTAAAACCATATTTCTTTCTGTCTGTCTGTCTGTCTGTCTGGGTGTTATGTCTGACCTTATTACACCCCCTTCCTAAGCTTCTAAGTGGTCACTTACGAGCTGGTATAAACGTGCGGACGAAACACCAGACCTGACGTGACACGCAGATAGGGGGGGGGGGGGGGATGGAATGTGCAACTCAATCCGCCATCGTCAGTGCGATGACCGATCCCATATAGTGGGGGTGTCACTTCTGCCATAATACAGGGATCTTGGGCTATGAGCCCCACAAGGCGGGGTTTTCCTTGGAAAAAAAGACATCTGGGGGGTATTGGTTAGGATCATCCTGACATCCTGCCTTCCCCGGCCTTCCGGGTAGTGGTCCCTTTAATCGCTACTGCCGACACCCGTAGTTGGTGAGCGCCTGGAGGTTGTTCTCCGAATACCCCTCGGCGATGGCCATCTGAAGCAAGGCTTCATACTGCAGTCCCAATTGCACCCGAGACTGTCACAAGCTGCTGGGGGGCTCGGGGGGCTGAACGTCCTATACTATCCTACCCTGCTCCAGGCAGTCAATGTGTTGCAGTTTCATACCTGCTCACAGTCATTAACAAAAGGGAAGGAGAGACAATTCCACTTCTGATCTGGCATTGACCTGTAACAGAAAGGAAGAGGAATTCAAGAACGTTTATCTAACTCTTGACAAGCAGCAACTCCCTTTTCCGGACTGTTACTGTGTAGCAGTCGCCGCAATACCCTGGTCCCTTTGTGCGAAAAATTTAGAGACTGTTGCCCCGCACAGTTCCCTGGTCTGGATACTCGCTCCATCTGTATCAAATTGGTCCACTCACGCTCTTGCTCCCGAGCAATCTGGATCCTGCTAGATCCAGTGATGGCCCCAATGTCCTCCAACTGCTGCAGGTCCTGTAAGGGTTGGGGGTGAGGTGAATGGATCATGCGGACATCTCGCAAGTCCACAGAAATGCCGTGCCTTGCGTTGTACGCCAGCCAGTCATCATTATTGTCGTGCAAAAATGAGCTGGCTGGCTGCCACTCAGGCTCAGGGTAGCCCTTTTATTTTACCAGCCACTGTTTTGGCTGTTTGGACGTTGCCCTTTTGGGTTTGTGGTCCAAAGCTTTTTCTAACACGTATGTGTCTGTTTCAATCAGGAAATCCTGATCCGTATAGTAATGTAACGGAGGTGTCTGTGTGTCCTCTCCCTGCTCTGTATGGGGGGGTATGTACGATTTAATCCTCATGGAATCCAGAACCACCTCCCCTCTCTCCGTCGTCACTGTATATTGATTCCGGCCCTGCCGCGCCAGGATCCCACCTGGGCCTGTCCAAACCTCTGCAGTTCGGAATTTGTATCCTTTTGGGGCCCCTTATACCATACTTGCTCCCCTTTCTCGTACACGTGAGTAGGATGTGCTTTATGATAAGCCTTGGCCAGCTTATCATGCTGGGCCTGCAACGTTTCCTGCACATACCACCTCTCCTGTATCAGTTTACTGAAAAATTGTACTGCATCCTCTGAACCATGTTCAGGGATCACAGGAGGACAATCTCCAAAACCTATGGGATTCCTCCCAAACATGAGATAATGGGGAGAATACCCCGATACAACACCAGAAATGTCATTGCTGGTCCAAACCGCCAACGGAAGCAGTTGAACCCAATTCTTTTTCTTTGTCTGCATCAAAAATTTTCGCAGACTCGTGATTACAGTTTGCACTGCCCGTTCCGCTCTACCGTTGGATCGTGGGCGGTATATGGGACTGTTTTTAACATCCACCCCCGCTTGGCTGCATAGCGTATGGAAAAATTTCGCATTGATCAAATGATCATGGTCAGTAAATATCGTATGTGGCAGCCCCGCAAACTGTACAACTTTTTCCAAAAATAATTCTGCCAAACCCTCTGCCGTGAGCAATTTCTGGCAGGGGGTTGCACTGACATAACCCGTAAGCCTACACACTACTACTAATACATAATCATACTCTGTGTCTCTGTGTGTGCATGGCATCGAACTGAGATCACAGAAATCAATACAAATACTACTGAAGGGATACTCAGGGATCGGGTAAGAGTGATTGGACTCGGGCTGTGTGCCACGTCGGTGTTTAGTCGCCTGACACACTGGGCACCCTTCAATTACCGCTGACAACACATCAGTCCACTGTCTCTTGGGTACAGTGAACTTGTACCGTCTGTCCATCATCTCAGTTCTTTTTTGTACTCCAGGATGTGCAAACTCATGTGTAGCCTTGCACACCTTGGTAATCAGGCTGACAGGGACGCAAATTTTACCTTCTGACCTGACCTTTCCTTGATAATATACATACTCGCATCCATTGATGTCAAGAACAGTGTCTGTTTCTAATGTCTCCCAATGCGGCTCGAAAAATGGGTCTGCCCTGTAATGATCTGTCCAGTCAGCTGTCAGGACAGCACATGCTGGAGGTATTTTTACTTCCTTGACATCGCGGACATCATATGCATACCTGTAAACTCCTGGCATGTGCCATGACATGTCTTTGAACCCGTCATACCATTCAGTGACTTGTCTTCTGCTCATCGCAGTCACCGCGCGTACTGAAGAGGAGGAAGGGAGGGAAGAGAAATTGCTCCCGTCCTGCACCGTCTGTAGTGTGTGTAAAAATAACTCCTCTGACGACTAAAATTTCCTTCCCTGGTCAACAGTGGCCCAAACTTGCATACACTTTCTGATAAGCCGGAGTTTGGACTCCACCTCAGAAGCATTCCAGCCATTGACTGCATGAACTGCAGTATAGGCCTGAGGGTACTGGTCCTGCAATTTCTGTCTGATATATTCCCTTTCCTTCCTTCCTACTCTTTGCCACCCCGCGAGATCGGCATCACCCCCATGAAATTTGTATCCTGGGCTGTGCCTGCAGGATATGCCCATCGTGAGAGTGCGTCTCCCAGGTGGTTTTCAGGGCGAGGTGTACATTCAATCAAAAGATTGAATCTACTGAGGAACTCATGCCACCTTCCCAGGCGCCCCAAGGGCCCAGAGATGGTGCAGAAGTCCTCTTTGTACCATTTTACAATGGCACTGTGGTCCGGTTTGACCGTGATTTCCTGGCCCCCTATCCAGCTCTGAAATTTGAGCAAACAAGAAACAATTGCGTATGTTTCTTTCTCGCGGGGGGTCCACCCATACTGCCCGGTGTGTTTGGTGCGTGTGAATCCCTCATTAGTAGTTCCCGCACATTCACCCTGCAACTTCCGGCTGTAAAAGGCCACCTGGCGCCATGAACCATCAGGTTGCATTTGCTCCAGCGCCCCTCCCACAGCGAAGTCGCTGGCATCACACCGGATCAACCACTGACCATCCGGTCGTGGCATCACCAACCCTTTATCCTCACTCATGACCATGTCACACAAACCTTTTTTTAGTTCCTTGAACCCTGCAATCAATTCTGGGGTCCAATGTATCTGCAATTCCTTTGCAGACAACTTCACCCTTTTTCGTTTTTTGCGGAGGCCCGTTGCATCCAATTCCACTGTCCCACCCTCTGGTTTACTCTCGAATTTATATTTTCCTTGGAGAGCTGCCATTAGTGGGCGGGCGTGCTTGGCGAACCCCGGTATGTAAATTTGGTACCATCCCACTAACCTAAGAAGCCTTTGAAAGCTTTAGGTGTGGTAATCGTCCTGTGGTCCCACTCTTCTATGGCTTGCACTTTCCCTGGATCAGGGAAGCGCTTCCCATCCTTGAGTATATGCCCCACGTATTTGACACTGCGTCTGAAGAAATGACATTTCTCAGGTTTCACTGTCAACTCGGCAGCTTCCAAAGCCTCGAATAGCTGCCAGACTTCATCAAAATGCTTCTGAAAATATTTTTGCAGGGTGCCTGGTCTCTGTTTGTCTGCAACAGTCTGTGCCCCATCAATACTTTCCCTACCTGAGGAAGCCAATATATCATCTATATATGGCCTTGCCGCAGGGCATCGGCGGGTGACGTGCTGAACCATTTCCTGGTAAGCCGCAGGCCCTACCTTCACCCCCCTGGGAAGGACGTTCCACGGAAATACACCGAAAGGGGTACAGAAAGCTGTCAAATGCTTACTGTCCTCCTCAAGGTGCATTAGGTGGAAGCCATCTTCCAAGTCCAGCAGGGTGAACAAAAAATTGCCATGCTGGCTGGCCAGCTGGTCTTCGATGACGGGGAGGGGTAAATTTTTGCCCTTAAGCTGGGAATTAAGCCAGCGATAGTCAATGACTAATCGCCACTTGTTATTCCCAGGTTTAGGGACAAGAAAGGCCCTGGCAACCCGTTGGGGATTACCTGTACACTCCCTCAGGAAACCACGTGCCTGAAAGTCTTTCAACCTTTCGGCCATCATTGTCTCCGTCAACCCCACTGCCCTAATGGGCTTTTGAGCCTTAGGCTCTGCATTGTGGATCAACTCCAATTTCACCTTCGCATGGTCACCCCGTACCTTCTGTGCTTCAGGTGAAATTGAAGCTGAATGCCTTGTTTGAAATACTGTTTTTCCAAAACGGTTCAGCAGTCGTTCCCTGTATTCCTCTGTCCCTGCCAAGGTCTCATCAGCCTGTATTACAGACTTCACGTGTCGATTGTAAACTAAGCTACCTGCTTCAGTCCTGTGGGTGCCCTGAACTGAGGCAGCGTGTTTGTCAATGGATAAGTGCAGGATTGCCTGCTGCAGGCGGTGAACCTCCTGTTGAGGCAGGGTGTTAACCACACAGATACGAGCATCAGGAGTATGGCACCCCTCCTGCTCAGTAGTTTGACGCTGTAATAATGTAATCTGATTCACTGCTAAACATCTGTAGCAAAAGTCCTGTCCGACGCAGCAGCAACGCTGTTGTACTGAAATGGATAAGGATAAAGCAGGACATCGGTCCAATAGCGTACTGACTGTCTGGTAAGCCTGTCTGTCGTCCTGTAGAGAATGCTGATGATACCGAGCACCACACTCATGGGTACCCTCACAGCAACTTTTTTGTGCAACTTCCTGTGACACATGTATTCCCCCCCGGGGTACTTCCCGGCACCCACGTCCTATGAATGTTGGTGGTTGGTGCCTGGATGATGATTCAAATTCTGACTCTGAACTGTTCCCTGGCCCTGGAGATCCTTCGTCAGACGATACCTGTTGTTCTGTTTTCTTCCTGCGCATGATTCGCAGCAACCTCTGATGTCGACGTTTGAGGCCTGTACCTCGAGGTTCATCCATATCCTGTGAATCAGAATCAGAAGTAGAGCATACTTCCGACATCAGATCCTCAGCACTAGGCATAGCAGGCAACGTGTCCTGACTGTCCTTCGTCCGATCATCATCACTATTTACTGTGGGCTGTGTGTGTGTTTTACTGTGTGATGGCTCTCGCCCATATGCATCAAACAAACAAATGCGATAGGGCACTGCAGTACATACTACTTTACCTCTACCAGATACAAACAAGGGCGTTCCAATGGGTATGTCGACCCAGTCAATGACTACATCACCCATGGCCCAAAACGATGGGTCTTTTTTACTTACGGGCAGGACTGCAATACCTTTGGCTCCGTCAACGAAACGTTTCCTGACACAACGTTCCCACTGATGTGGGGAGGGGTGAAGCCACACTGGTTTCTGTCCCCAGTACCTGTAAAATGACTTCTCCCCACCCCCAAAGTGTTCCGTGAACCTTGCTGTTTTCTGGGAACCAAACACATCTTGCTGGATGCAAAAATCCTGGTGATCTGGGTCAATAGTGGCCGTCCAAGCGCCTTTTTCTGTCAACAATCTCCTGCCTGACAGACAACACTGTGTCTTTACTCCTGTACTTCCCTAGGGGCCCGTTTTGACATAAACGTCAAAGTTGAGTACCCAAAAACCAACAGAATTGTATTTTTGCCAAGCGCCATTTTAGTGCAATTTTGGTTTTTATTGGTGTTTGAGAATCTACATTTTTTAACCCTTTCCACCGGTGATAGGTTGAGGAGACTATGAAGACACATTTTTCTACCTCCCGTCATTGCCGTTTTAAAGGTCCAACACCACCCAGCACCATGGCAATCCCATCCCAACAGCATCCCAGCATCACTAGCAGCACTGGGCCTCAACATTGGGACAAGGGAATGCAACTTTGGTGTAAATAACCTCAACTGTGGTGCAACATTGGCAACCTTGAGTGTAACTTTGGCTCAACAATGCTGAGCATTGCAACTTTGATGCAACATTGGCTCAACTTTGGTTTTCTGCAAAGGAGCACACGATAGGTTTATAATTAGGTTTATAATTGGAAAATAACAATCTTCACTCCAACGGAGCCCGGTTATGGAGTTTCAAAGGCAACGGACCTCTCTCTGCGGAGTGGGGAGGGGGGTGAGTCTTCCTGGGTTGGTGTTGAGTCACACCATTGGCAATCGCACCAAAGCCATTCCTCCCTCACCGCGGTAAGGGAAGTGTAGAGTGCACACACCGTACGATGGATTTCGAGTTTACAAGCCTCCCAAGATCCCTCCCATTGGGAGGGTGTGTCAGTCCATACTTTTTTCCCCTTCTCTCCGGTCCCCACGCCAACCACCGGTTGTACACACCCCGGCCCCGCGCGTCCCCATTCGTCGCTCCCGTCCGCACTGCACTCCAAGCTTGTCTTCCACAAGACCCATCGGACTTTGCTTTTGGGTGGCCATCTGTGAGTCTCTTCTGCGAGCCCCCTTTCAATGTCGCCGATTTCACGCCGTTCCGGCACCGTCGTCTCCCGGCGGCCGGGTACCTAAGGAAATCTGGCAATGTGTTAAAACAACAAAAAAAAAAGACCGTTCCCAAAGGCGAAACACAAATCGCATTGAAATATTTACATGTGCGAGTCTTTCCGTGTCCCACAACCACTCACACGTGGTGTACCTCCCGCCCATCTTCTATTTGAACTATCTCATCCAACGGCTCTTCGTTACCATCGTCCGCCCGTGCCTTTTGCGTGGGCACTTCTTGTTGGGTGGGGTGGCCGTTTGGAGAGGAGAGTAGGGTCATGAGAGTGCCGGCCATGTTGCATCGATGTTGAGTCGAGGTTGAGGCATGTGGATGTGACATGCATCATATACAATGCAAATTCATCAAAATTGAAGGAAAGTTGCACCACCGACGTACTGTTGCCCATACCTTCTTGCTTTTCTCCTTGTGTGCGGTGCCTTCCTCCCTGCGGTGCTTTCGGTCTTGGCGCTCTTGTTCTTTTTTCTTGTCCGCTTCTTTCGCGCGCTTTTGCTCCTCCGCTCTTCTCTTTTTCTTGTCCCGCTCTTTTTCATCCTTCTCTTCTTGCCTTGCCTTCTCTTTGGCCTTGTCTTGGGCGATCATGTCCGCAATCATCTTCTTCGTCTCCGCCTCACTGGCGTCCTCTTCCGCCGGGCGTCCGGCCCTTGTGTCCACCCCATGGGACCGGGCCTTCTCCTTTTCCTTCTCGGGGTAGCTTGGCTTTTCCTTATGCCGAGAACGGATCCATGCCAAGGCCTCCTTGGTGGGCTTCGTAGGGCCGGCCATGTTGGCTACCGACGCTTGGAGGGTTTGAGCGTGTGTGTTGGTTTGGGGTTGGACTTGGTTGCTTTGGGGTTGGACTTGAAGTTGCGGGACTTGGGGGAAAGGCATTCCTTGGGCATGAGGTGGTTGAGCAAATTGTTGGAGTAGTTGAGAGGTTTGGAGTTGTCGGAGTAGGGCAAGTTGTTGAGGTGAGCCTTGAAGCGGGGTGAATGTCAGGCCGATGAGGCGGGAGGATTGCACGAGGGCGCCAACCACGGAACTTGCTTGGTTCGCGGACCATTGGCTCCATGCCAGGGGTTCTTGAGCTTGGCTTGGGAGCGCCCATACACCGGTTTTGGTGACCATCACTAGGTCTTGCACGCTAAAATGGAAGCAAAGTTGAAGCAAAGTTGCATGCAACATTGTTATCACACTCATGCGCTACACAAAGTTGCACTCAACATTGGCTAAACATTGTCTAAGTAAGGCGATGTGACCTCAAGGAATCCCAAATGGCAAATTGTGGTACTACCTTGTCAAAGAAGGGCCTCCTTTGCTCGGTTGGTTGGGCCACTACATGTTCCTCAACCTCTTGATTGATCTCCTCCTCTTTCACCCTTGGTTCTTCTCTCCTGGCTTTTTTGTGCTTCTTGTCCTTCTCCTGCTTCTTCCCCTTCTCCTTCTTCTCCTTCCCGGGTTGGGGTTGCTTGGGTTCGGCGAAGAGTGTGCAAACCGTGGTCATACACCCCCCTACCGCCTCGATGCTTGGGTACGCTTTGCCTAATTCGTACCCCTCAAATGCTCTCAAAATGTAGGCCCACTCCATTGGCCCGGGCGGATGGACTTGTTGGCATTGTGATACTTCGGTGCTGGGCTTGAGCATCCGCCACGTGGACAAGTTGGAGGCCGTCACCGCCTTGGATGTGTATGGGGGTGGAAGTGTTGCCCCATTCATGTCTGTTTTCGTGTTGAGCCTGGGAGGGCTGGGACGGCTCGGTTGAAATATTGGAATCGTCATCGTTGTCGTCTTCGGGGACTATTAGCTCCTTTTGAATCTACCGCTTGGTACGCGTTTGAAACCCAATGTTATTCCCGACTGGAATATTCCGGATGGGAACAATTCCTGCCGGAACAATCTCGTTGGGAACACCACTAGAACAAGTGTCGCAGGCCAGATAACCAGATCCATCACCATGAGTTTCCAAGTTCGTAAATGATGTTTTTTGTCTCTTTCTTGCATGTATAACGCGTCCAAGACTTGTCTTTCCCATCGGGGCCATGTTGACATCTTGTGAGCCGTTGGTGCCACCTTCCACTAGGTGTACACATTTCAAACTTTTCGTATCCATTTGCAAGCCTGCTGTTTCTTGTAGTTCAGACGCAGCGTTGTATGACTTTTCAACGTTGGCGTCCCCATTCGCCCGTTGGATTGTGCATTGTGGCCATGCCTAGGGTCCCATTTTGGTATTTGTTCCTTGCCTGAATGCTCGGTGGGTCTACGGGCATCTTCCCCTAGAGGTATGCATTGCCAAATTTCGCTTCGTAGTTCATTGTTGTAGCTTCATCATGCCTAGATCGCAAACCCGCGTTGCGCAACTAACCACCCACCTCGTCCATTTGGCTAGTGCTGTTAGCCTCCGCGACGGGGATCTTGTTGGGGAACTCATAGCGGAATGGGCCATCTCCTCTCCACACGCCCGCCGCCAATTTGCGGTGGCCCTGCGGTTGGCCCAACCAAGCTGTGTACGCGAGATACAGCAGGGGGCAATCGCCAAGTACGCCTCCGAGGTGCTCCCCCCCAATGAGTGTTGCGAGCTCATGCTCAACCTGCGTGCGCCCAAATCCGCTTGGCGCACGCTCTCGGAAGTGTACACCCTCCGGGGGCTGAAGTACACCGCGACCACGGGCCTTCCATTCGCCTGTCAGATTTGCCCTGAGAGCCTTTCATGCAGCGCTGGCAAGATCTACTGGCCCCCTTGGAGCTGGCCCCCGCGGTGAGCACTTCGGATCCTAAGGCCCCGGGCATCACTTGGCTGTGGGCATCATGGCTGCGCTACATTGCTAGCCAACCCCCGTTGTGCCGCATGATCGATTGGTCGTTCCCCCTGACTTTCATTGTCAGGGGGGATGGCTACCCCTGGGCAGCTGGGGAGTGGTCCCAATTGTCTGTGTCCATCGCCAACATGGGCCTTTGGGGACGAATTCCCGCCTGCGTGTGGGTCATCGGCCTCGCAATCTGCGGGGACAAAGCGATGGCGACCCTAGCAACCCTTTGGGAAGACAATATTAAGGTGTGCCGCGCACACACCGTGTTGTTCCGGCGACGTTCTCATAACTTGTTCCGCCAACGTTCCGGCGACGTTCAAGTGTTTCGTTGGAACCGCCACCGAAACAATCTGGTTCAAACAAAATTGATGTTTTTTTCTTAGGACATCCAGGAGGTCGTGGACACCCACCGGGTGGTCTTTAATTCCCATGAGGAAGCGGCCGATGCCTGGCTCGGTGGTGATTTCCCCTGGGTCCGCCGCATTATCGGGATCACACCGGCCCCACAAGTGGGGTCACTATACAACGAGGGGATTTGGGACTCCGACGCCGCTGTGTGGCGGGGCAAAGACGTGGTCCGGACCACCGAGTCGGACCACGCACAGCGGACGTCCTTCTTGTTGGGAACACCATCGCTGAAGGCCGCAGGTTGTTCCGTGGAACCAGTGGTGGTCATTGCCCGGTGCCGCGTTGTCATGTGCATTCTGCACTGTTACATGGGGATCGGCCGGTTGGAAATGGCCAACATTGAGCGGTTGGCAGCAGAGCGGCTAGCCGGGGGCGATGAGGTGTCCTGTGCGGCGATTCAGGCGGTATTGCATGAGCATCGCACTGGGTGCCGCCTAGGCAAGGATTGTTCCCCGGATGGTGAGGAGACATCGCGCCTGTTTGCGGCTTGGCCCGATGTTGCATTCTTGCTGTCGGTTGGGCCGGAAGAGCCCCTCTATAGGGCTGTGATGGGGATGGCGAAGCTTTTGAAGGACCTGTACCACACCCATCAGGTGGGTACGCGTCCCCAATGCCGGGCAGCCGCAGCTGCCTTCCGGGAGCATTGTGCTACTAGGTCCGCATCCCATTACCTCCTGTTCCCGGAGGAGGATGCGGATCGCGTATTCGACAACATTTGGCCGTTCAGATTGGCAATGTTCTCCAATGACATTGTCGAAAGCCTTAACTGCTTCCTGAAGCAGGCTGTCAACGAACACAGTGCCCGGGGTGGTGGCCGGCAAACGGCTACTGGGACCGCCAGCTGCGGTCGCTCGCAGGCATCCATTGACTCGGACGCCGAAACCCTGCGTCAAGTGTTGCAATGGGTTTTCTTGTACTTTCACATTCATCTCCACCAACATGATGCTGCTCGACATGTGCCTTGTGTCCCCAGGGCTGCACTAGAGACCACCCCCTCTGCATCACCCCCGTTCCTCAGCTCTCTTCTTTCTTCTGCTCCTATCCATGGCCGCGCCCGTCAGCGCAGATATGATGCAAATGATGTTGGCGCTTCTGAAAGCCACCAAGAATATGCAGGTTTGTGGGTTTGGGCTTGGGTGGGGGTTTGGGTTTGGGCTTGGGGCTGGGTGTGGGTTTGGGCTTGGGCCTGGGTGTGCGTTTGGGCTTGGGTGTGGGTTTGGGCTTGGGTTTGGGCTAGGGGTTGGGTGTGGGTTCGGGTGCGGGTTTTGGTCCGGGCCTAGGTCTGGGTTTGGGTTTGGGTGTATGCTTTGGCGCGCTTTGCGCGCAGTGGAAATCAGTGCGTTGGGTTTGTGTGTCCCTGCCTGCCCTGCTCCCCCTGCTCCCCCCTGTGTCCCTGTTGCTCTTTGCTCTTTAGGAATTTGATGATTTGTTGTTGAGGGGAAAGGGAAAACCCAAGAACCCTCAGTGATTATTCGTGCCCCATGCCCATAAAGGGGCTAGGAATCTTTGTTGTCCACGGGAAGGGGAACACCCAAGAACCCCCAGTGATTATTTGTGCCCCATGCCCATAAAGGGGCTAGGAATCTTTGTTGTCCAGGGGAAGGGGAAAGCCCAAGAACCCCCAGTGATTTTTTGTGCCCCATGCCCATAAAGGGGCTAGGAATCTTTGTTGTCCAGGGGAAGGGGAAAACCCAAGAACCCCCAGTGATTATTTGTGCCCCATGCCCATAAAGGGGCTAGGAATCTTTGTTGTCCAGGGGACGGGGAAACCCCAAGAACCCCCAGTGATTGTTCGTGCCCGATGCCCATAAAGGGGCTAGGACTCTTTGTTGTCCAGGGGAAGGGGAAAACCCAAGAACCCCCAGTGTTTGTTCGTGCCCCATGCCCATAAAGGGGCTAGGATTCTTTGTAGTGGATGCCCCCCCCCCCCCCGGGGCCGTGGTGCACGCAATGCGCCCTGTGCGCGCGCGGAACTGTGTCTATTTTCCACTGTTCCGGCGACATTCCAACAACCTGTTCCTGCGACGCTCTGGTGACGTTCCAGTGGCCGCTGGAACGTCGCCAGAACGGCGCAGGAACAGGTTGTTGGCACGTCGCCGGAACAAGGTGTCTGGGTAGGGTTGGCCTCTCTCCGGCATCCTTGTCTGCAGGACGGGATGACCGAGACCGAGGCCCTGGGGGCAGCACTGGCTACACCACCCCCGCCAGCCCCACTGGGGGCACAGGAGGCCACGTGCTCTGAGCCACGCAGCAGCTCCGCGCTGGCTTTACCAGCCCCTCCCCCACCTCAGGGCGCTCCCAAACATCCTCCGTGGGCAACCCCCGCTCACCGGCCACCGGAGGCGCCACGGCCTGCCCAACAAGGGGCCGCGCCAGTCGCGCCTCTCCAAGCGCATCGCCCCCAGTTGCCCGAGCCCTCGACTGGGAGCTCAATGAGTAACGGGGGGGGGTTCGGGAGCACAGCGTGGTTCTGGGGGAGCTGCAAGAGGCGAGGGGCAATGTTGAAAGACTCCGGCGCCGGGCGAAAAAATGGTCTGCGAAATTGGCGGAGTGCCCGCGGCGTGGGGACATCACCGGGGGGGGGGGGCGCGGGCGGGAGGGTTCTGGAGGGGAACCGGCGGGTAAGGGAGTCGCAGAAGGTGGTGGAGGTGCTTCAAAGGGAGTTGCAGGGCATGGGTTGGGAGCTGCAGGTGAAACAGGAAGGGGGTGTCAACGACAATGAAATTTTTGGAGCTGGGTGAGGTGGTGGTGGATGAGAAGGATGAAGAGCGGAGGGCTAACCCGGGGGTTAAGAGAGAGAAAGAAGAGGGGGGGGGGGAGGGGGATGGGGATGGGGAGGGGGACGGGGATGGGGAGGGGGAGGGGGATGACGCCGGCGGCGTATTGCGCATTACCGATTGGATGCGCAACCGACGTGGCTCATCACTGGCAGCAAAAGCTGCCAATTTTCCCTGGACAAGGGAGATGGTAGGCTTCAACCCCCCCCCCCCCTGGACGCCTGTGTCCTACGAGCCCCGCACCCCACCATTTACACGCTCCGTTGGCTGCTGCAGCGCTTCCTGCACAAGCAACTGCACTGCAAGGATCAGCGTGATGGCCGCCGGCGCCGGGAGGAGGGGTCCGCGCCAGGGGGGGTCCCGGTGTCCTGGGTGACCGGGCCGGGGACAGGGCGCACGGCACCCCTCTTCAACAATTGGCTCCCCAGCAAGGCGCAGGGGGGCAAATTTCTAACCGCGGGCTCTGTCAGTGCGGGGAGTTGCCATTGGCACCTCATTTTTGAGCGTTGGGCCGACCACGGCCTTGGCGAGGTGAGGGCCACTCCCCGCAAGGACACCGTCCTCTTTCGGGCCAATTGGACCCGAATCCTCCGCGACGGCATCTATGTGGTCGAGGACGAAGGCAAATACCATGGCTTCGTCGTTGGCCAAACGCTCTCGCGGCCTGGCGCCCTACGCGTCAAGTGCGAGGACGACACGCAGCGGCACCAACAATCTGCCGTTCCGGCAGTGCTAGCGGAAGGTGAGCGCACGCCGACCTCGCAATTGCGGCAAGAGTTGGCGGCGATCAAGGAGAACGTGGACACGCGCCTGCGGGTATGCCCCCCGGCAAGCATGTCCACATGGCCAATAGGGCCCAAAAACGCACATGGTTGGCGTGCCGGTGCATTGTTCCGGCGACGTTCCAAACAGTTTGTTCTGGCGACGTTCCAATCTGTTACCAAAAAACGTTTGAAAAGTCTTTTGAACGTCGCCGGAACAGCTTATTGGAACGTCGCTGGAACACTCATCCTGGCTATCCTCCATGTAGGTGGAGGACATCCAGGTCAGCCCTTAGGACCCGCGCGCCGATCGGGTGATCCTTCGTTGGCCAGGAAGCGATCCCCGGCCCATCTATTTGGGTACGTTGCTTCAGCAGTTGCACTTGCAGCACGTCGCCGTGCTCGAGTTCCTCACGGCCATGATGGACTACGTGGCAGCCCGCGGCAGCGTTCTCGCGAAGCGCAGCGAGGGGTGGGGCAGCATTGGCGACATGTCCCCAGCGCCACGGCACTGCCAGCAAGTGGCCGCAGAGGCCCCCGCCCCGCCCGCGTGTGCACCGCCCGTGCAACCCCAACCCCCGAACCCCCACCGAGCCCCCGAAACAGCACCCGAACCAAAACCCAAACCCAAACGCCCCCCCAAGCGGGAACCCAAGAGCGCCCCCAAACCAGCCCCCCAGAAAGAGAAGAGGCTCCCGGGGGAGTCCTCCAGCGAGGAGTCGTCCAGCGACTCCTCAACAGACTCCTCCTCGGGGTCCACCGCCAACTCCTCGGCGTTCGAGGAGCCCCAGCCCTGCCCCCCGGCCAAGGAGCCCACCAAACCCCCTCGCAAGGCTCCCAAGAGAGCCAGGCCCCCCCAACCCAAGACCCAGCCCCCCCAACCCCAACCCAAGGCCAAGCCAAAGGCAAGAGGGGGGGGGGTGCAAATACAAAGCAAGGGAGCAAGTGTATGTAGTTTTTCGGGACAATTGGCCTTGGGTGATTGAGCAGGGCAAAGAGGCCCTTGCCGCGGGTGGCCCCCCCGGGGTCGGGGAGACGTGGATCGCCTTCCCCAAAGACCCCGAACTCTTCGCCATCCCGAGAGCGCCGGTTCGGAAAACCAAGACGCAGGCGAAGAAGTTCCTCGCCAAGATGATGGCGGCCGAGCAGGAGGACAAGGAGGACGACGCGGACGCGGACGAGGAGGGGGACGAGAGCAACGACGGGGATGGGGACGGGGGAGAAGAAGGGGATGGACTGGGGGCAGGTTTGGGTGCTACCGGGGCTAACCGGGATGGGGGCATCGGGGAAGAGGTTGAAGGGGCCGAGGGGGAAAGGATGGAGGTCGAAGGGATGGAGGGTGAAGGGGTGGTGGGAGAAGGGGTGGAGGGTGAAGGGGTGGAGGGTGAAGGGGTGGTGGGTGAAGGGGTGGAGGGTGAAGGGGTGGTGGGTGAAGGGGTGGTGGTCAGTGAGGGGGATGGGGGGGATAGTGGGGCGGGTGACAAGAGTTCGGGGGCGCCCGCCGGGCCCCCGATCACGCAGGACTTTTAGGTGAGAACAAGAGACTAACCCGATGGGCCCCCCGGGGGCACCCTACACAACAATGTATGTTACCATTGTACCCTTCCTTGTGGCTTGCTCTTGTTGTAGAGTGCTTGTTCCGGCGACGTTCCAATAACTTGTTCTAGCGGTGTTCCAATGGTGTTCTAACAAAAACTGTTTTTGAAAACAAGTTTTTTTCACGTGGCAACGCGCTGGGCAACAAATATGAGCATACCAGCGGGGACCCCCAAGGCTAGCAAACAACATATTTTGCCACAATGTACGGGTAGGCTTGGTTGGGGGGTAAATAAATTTTGAACTTTTTTTGTTCCGGCCAGATAGCCTAGAACATTGGAACAACTCGGCCGGAACAACATTGGGCTTCAAACGCGCACCAAGGGACAGTGCCACAAGGGAGCGATGTGGCGCTGGACAGATCTGCCATGCGCGCGCCATTCACATTCGCCACAGTACAGATACAAAATTGCATGAAACATTCAAAATCGATGCGAAATTGCACGTTACGCCTTATAAATTGCAGATACGCTCGACGCGTAAATGAAAATTGCAGCACCAAGATTCAAAATCACCAGAACCGAACAAAAAATGCATTCACAGTGCATACATAAGCTGTTCCAGTGTGGGTCTGCCGGGTAACGCTTCTTAGCCTGCTAAGCTCCTCTGCTGATAGGTCATTGGTCCCAGCCATGGGGGACAACCCTGTTACCGAACACCAGTGGAGTACGCCCTGGAAAGGATGTTTTTTTGCAACGAGAATCCGTGCCATTTACCAGTTACGTAAGTTTTCCCACTTGGCAAATAACTTTGAGACACACTGACGCGCTTTACTCCGCATCCGCGTGCGCTCAGGAACGGGGATCTCAGTGACGGCAATGTTGAATGAAAGTTGAATGACAAGATTGACTAAGTCCAACAAACCTGGAAACAGGTGTTGTTATGTCGTTCATGGTTGAAAAACCGGAACGTGTTGAGTGCCTTCAACAGCTCCCGGTCGTGCAAACTACAGGTAACCCGAAGATCACACAAGTGAGCATCGGAGCAGCCAGCCGTGAGGTTTTGGTCGAACCCAACGCATTGTTTAGCCAAGGTTGAGCCGAAGTTACACTGAAGCTGCACCGAAGTTGCAGCACACGCCGCCGAAGCAACGGCGAAGCCCAAGAAACGCCGAACGAAGGCCGAAGCAACGCCGAAGCAACGCGGAGGCAACGCTGAAGCAACGCAGAAGCAACGCCAAAGCAACGCTGAAGCAACGAAGCAACGCCGAAGCACCGCGGAAGTAATACGAAACAAATGAAGTAATGGGTAAGAGCGAGGTGTGAATCTGCGGCTTTTGGTGCTAAGTGGAATGCAACATAGGAAAAAAAACCAAAACAAATTTGCACAAATCCTCCAGAAAATTGCAGTTCCTTTTTCCAATGTTGGGTGCAACTTTGTATTCGTGGGGCACCATTCGGAGTACAGCGACACCATTGAGGTTGGCGGGTAACATGTAAGACCGATATTTGGTAGTGGTCTTGCTGCCTGCCTGCCATGTAAGACAGATATTAGGTAGTGGTCTTGCTGCCTGTCTGCGAGTGTGTGTTGGGTGTGTGTCTAATTTTGTTTTCAGAAGTAAGAAATTTTGTTATATTTTTCTTTTTCGCAGAGGTTTTTAAAGAAATGAACAAAAACAAAAACCAGCCACAAAGGAAGCAAGACAGCAACACCACACGGCGGCACAGCACCACAGCACACTGCACCGGGGAGCAGGACACCACAGCAAACCACACCAAAACACCAAACAACAGGGCAGCCGGCCATGCGGCCAGACAGGGACACGAGCGCAAACACATGCCACCAGAAGACAACACCAGGCAGACAGACCCTCTAACAAACACCCGAAAACAGCCAACAACACCAGGCACCAACCAGCGCCAAAAAGGCAGAGGAGCAAGGCACAGGGCAACGCAACGCAGGCACACCAGCACAGCAAACCACAGCACCGCACAAGACGGGCAAAAAAAACACAACACAAGGCACAAAGCACCACAGACAGCTAGACAGAGCAAAACAGCACCAAACCCAAGCGCACCAGGCCACCATTGGCGACACGGCCACGAGCGACAAAAGCACCGCAACAAAATGAGCAACCCACCGCGGCCTGATACAGCAGAACACGGACGGAATCAGCCCAGACCAACACAGCACAGGACAGTACACCAAGGAGCAAAACAGCACACCAAACACCAACGCGCGACAGCGCCTGACAGCACCACACCACAACACGAAGCACAGCACCGCACCAGACAGTAGATCGAGGAACACTGGCCCAGCGCAGCACAGCGCCACACAAAACGCAGCACAGGGCACCACACACAGCCAAAAGAAACAGCACAGCAAACAACAACACAGCAACAACCACCAAAACCACCGGTACCCAATAGAGCATATAGCAAAGTTGCAACAAAGTTGCAATCAGCCACATTAGGGGGTAGCGGAACCACCACAAAGTTTACCAAGTTGTAATGCAATTTTGATGCAAGTTAGAGATTCTGAACAGGAATGCAACTTTGGGTGAAATGCAATTTTGGTTGCAATTTTGAAATTGCATGCTCTGGTGCACCTCACCTTTTTTTTGGAATTTGAAGGTCCAAAACCAGTTCCACCGCACTTTGAGGAGAAACTGACAGGGGCGCCGCCTACGCGGGGCATGGAGCAGTGTAGCAGCGGGGATAACTCAGGTCACCACACGTTTGAGTAAGCTTTTGGCCCGGGGACTACTTCCGAAAAAGTCCACAAGTTCCTTGGTAAGAGCCCGGTCTTCCAATGTGGAATAGTAGATCTTGAGGGATTCTGGGCCCCGGCTAGGCATTACAATCCTGGAAAGCACAAAAATGCAACAAGGGGGTTCAACTTCATACAATTTTGAATGGTTAGCTAAATTGAGGATGCCTTTCACTAAGTTGAGGTCAACATTGGTTTTTGCACTTTATGTCAAAACGGGCCCCTAGGGTTTCTCTGTTTCGCTGTGGCCTTTATATGGCGGCTCCGGTTATCCAGGTAGCTGCCCTGAACCCTCCTCATGAGGTGTGCATTTACCTTCAAAACCTTGTCAGACAGGGGTCTCGACTCCCTGGCCTCCTGCAACCCAGGAGGATCAGACCAGATATCCAACTCTTGCATGTTTGCAACCACAAAAGGTACTGATTGAATCGCTGACGTGCTGGGCATCCTGGCATATCCCCAGTTGCCCTGAAACTCATCTGGTGCCCACTGTTCAACGGGGTCCTGATCTGAGCCTGGCGGTTCCACAGTTCTTGAAAATCTGTCCTGACTGCTGTTCTGAACCTCAGGCAGCTGCGTCCACTCCCAATGTGCCTGAGTCGATCCAATATCCTGTGACGGAATGATTGGCGCCTCCGAAGAGCGACTTGAGGTGTGGGTGTTGGTTCCCAATAAATGTGGCAGAGATTGTTGTCGTACCACATCGGCCATTGTCACTGCCACCACTGCCGCGAACACCAGCAACAGCGGGAGGACATTGTGCGTATCTCCTTCAAGGAGCTGAGATTTGTACGGGAGATTATCAGGCATAGGTATGGTTATTTTATGTAACTCTGAAAAAAGGTGAATGAACTGTAGTATGTCTTAGGCGGCTCAAGTTGCATGGTATAAAACGACAGAAAGTGCCCAAAAAACACGGCTTCAAAAAACATCAAAAGAACCATCCCTTGGCTTGCAAAACATCAAGCCGTTTTTGAAACACCAAAAGAACTCTTATGTAAGGAATTGTGGCCTTTCCTTGGTCCTGATGGGTCCAAAAAATGCTTTTTTTGGGGAAATGGACTGTTCCTTGCGCGAGGCCTCGCGCAAGGAGCAGTCCATTGCCCCTCCAAAGTCAGGTAATGATGGTAGAATTGAGGAATCAGGCAGGCGCCTACACTGCAGTGACATTACAGGCACCCTTGACTTGATCACATTGTACAATATGTTTACGCGGGCGGACATTCAGCGCTCTAAACAAGCCTTGCAAATCTAATTGATGACTCAAGAAATCATTTCTAATGTTGTTGCATTCCTAACAAAAGGAGCACATACGTTGGAGGTGTTGCACAGGGTGCATCCTTCAGCATTGCTCATGATGCACACCTGCCACAAGTTATGGGGAGTGTCAAGCAAAAAAAAGAGTATCACTGGTAACACATGAAGCATGTCCACTCAACAGATGACGCTGAGCTGGACAGGGACCCCCCTTGTAGCTTTTGCTGAAGAAAAATTGATCCTTCCGTTGTTGACTATAGACCAAAGTAAAATGTGCAGGGAAATATGAATTTGCCATGCGTGGCACTTTCTTGAGCGTTTGTGTGGGCCAAACAAACTGATTTTTTGGACAGTAAAATGCAATGTAGTGCAAACGACACCAATTATCAAGCTGATTTTTGATACCTGGAGAAAGAAGGTGCCCTGGGGGAAGCAGTCTGCCAAATGCAGGGGCTGACCAAGCCCACATAGAGTTTTTCCGCCTCCGGGGGGGGGCAAGCTTCTGGTCAGTTTCAATGACTCAACGACAATTTAGGTACTCGTTGCTCCAGTGAAGGTTGTGCACAAGCGCCATCAGATGAGAACCCATCACAATGGTACGAAGAATATATTTTCTGCGCCTTTTTTTGCGCGAGGCCTCGCGCAATGAGGACTGCAATGCAGTCCAAGAACTTGAAAGTCACAACCCATACCTCTTTTTTCAGGCAGTGCGAATCGAAAATCAAACCGTGGGGTGAGTACTAAGACCACTCGACCCTGAAGCCGTCTTTCCAAAGGAAAATGAATCGGGTGAGGTTTTTGGTTTAGTAAGTTATGCGCGAGGCCTCGCGCATGGGGCAGCCCTTGAACCACATGTTGCATATGTTTTGCGTTGATATTTAATCCGCCATGCTTCTGTTTTAATGATCCCTGGTCTTGATTGCGCGAGGCCTCGCGCATAGAATTCGATCAATAAATCATTTTTTCAGGTATGCGATGAACATGCAGAACAGAAAATGATGTTGCAATCATTTTTTCTGCAGACCATGTTCATCCAAAAAACAAGGGGAACGCAAAATGTATTTATTGGCCAATTTCCGCTAAAAGCGCATCATTTTCCACTGAAATCATAAGATTTATTTATTTTTTTATAGTTTTTTTTGTTTTCGGCTGTCCGAAAAAAGGCACAAAATGGCACAAATGGTAAGAAAAATACTTTCTTTGGACTAATATTCTGTTCTCAAAAAACAGAGCCTGTGAAAAACTATTTTTTTGCATTGTCCAAATTGGGTGCATTTGGTGTGATTTTTACCATGCAACTTGAGCCGCCTAAGTATCTGAAATACTTGGGTGGAGGGGTCTGTTAACACCGGATTGGGTCCCACAGGAGTTCCGAGTCCCTCATGTAATCCCGGTTTGGACTGCACATGGGTTAACAGGTGTTGCATAGACTCTGTGGAACGGTACCCAGTGCTGCCGAACCCTGCACTACCTCTGGCTGTTGCAGCTAGTGACTCAACGACGCTGATGGGAGGCTTCAGGTCTTGTTCCAGAACAAACTGACTCACCTTGTCCCCTACTCTCACGTGGTATGGGGTTTGCGATGCATTATAAAGAATGACCTGCACATTTCCCCTGTATGTGCGATCAACAACCCCTCCCATGACATGTAAGCTGTGGTTTAAAGCCATGCCAGACCTATCTGCTATGCGGGCGTAAGTTCCTTTTGGTCCCATGATGGCTATATCCGTAGGGATCAGCTCTTTGCTCCAAGGCAAAATTGATACATCTGCTGCAGAATACAAATCATATCCTGCATCTTCAGAATTCGCAGATGTGGGGGGCGTGGCTTGTGAGCTCAACAACTGAACATACAATCCGTGTTCGAAAAATTCAGGCTATGTGTCCCGCGTCGCATCCTGGCTAGTGAGATCAGTTCCGGGCCATTCCCGCTGTCGCGAGCCCTGATGTCCCATGGGAGAGGGGGGGAGGGGTGATGAAGGAGGGCTGGGCACTTTACCCTCAATGGAATGAAGTGCGACCGTCAATTTTGCACCCCCTTCTTACGCCTGCCCTGTACCTCCTGAGGAACCAGCTCTACATGCTTTTCAAAAGCCATTCTGTGTATAACTGGTCCGCAACTCACCACCGGTCTGGCTGATGTTGCTATTGGCAATCTGCTGTGATGAACTCCATCAGAGGGGGGGTTCACAGACCGCTCCTTACTGTACACCCTCTCTTTAGCGTTCAGACTCATGCGAGGTGCACAGCGCTCACACAGATGTGGAATATCTCTGAAAAATGGATCCGCCCACACACTGTATGTGTGAAAGACACGTGGGCAGTCAGCATTTGTGCATGGAATCTGCGAGCAGTATTCATGAATGCTGGAGAACCCCTTCAGCCGCTTCCCTTCTGTATTTGTCTGCCTGTGTTCACTCTGCACGTACCTGATTTTGCTCATATGCCTCGTCATGCGGACATTAGCAATCGTGTTGCGTTGTACCTGAGTTCTTTCATCATAATCCTGGATTGATAGCTCTGGTGGTCGAACCTGTACCAAATCAACATGATGCACTGATGGAGGTTTCCCATGCTGATAGTTTGGTTTGCGATGCACGAATCGTGGCACTTGCATCAACGATGGCATGCCCGGTACAACACACAAATTATAACGAAGAAAAAATGGAAATCCAAGAATCAACTTTCGTCCTATGTCTGCAACATAAAAAAAAACCCTGAGGCATTTGTACTTTACAATTCTGCCGTCAGTTTTGCACACTGGCAGGGTCAAATTGACCTTAACGCCCTGATTGCTGCCTTTGGTGCGGCTTTTGCCTGCCCCAATGAGGGCCACTGGCCTTTGAGCATCTTCCAGTGCCCCTTTGTCAAAGGGCTCGAAGCCTGCCAAGGCCTCCATTTCGAATCCTGTGTCGACTAAAGCTTCCAGATCCTTGTTGCTGAGGCTCAGTGCCGTCTGCTGGAATTCGACCCGGGCCGGAGTAATCATTTCGGTCCTGTCCGCATCTTTTCCAGATTTTCCTCGTCGTATCCGGGGTCGAACCACCTCATCTTGTATCTCATTGAGATCAATCTTGACCTTCCTTCGTTCAGATATTCTCACGTTAAAGACTTTGTTGATATTCAAATGCCAGATCGCCTTTTTGGTGCTGGCCCCTACAGGCTGTGACCCTGGGGCGCTGGTGCGACGGACGTCATGATAGCGTCGCCGCTTACGGGGCCGCCTGTGCCCCTAAGGGTTCTGTACTGCCGGAGGAGTTGCTTCTGTAACCTCCTCCTTCGCGGTCTCCTCCCCGGCCTCAACTTGCCGCAGCCTGCCCGTCTGTCGTCTCTTGCTGTCGGAACCCTTCCGATACTTTTTGTCCCTCTCATTTTTCTTCGAATCACTTCGCTTTTTTGAATCTCCGTCCTTTCTATTTCCTGGGCAATCTTTCCGACGATGACCGTACTTGCCACATCCAAAACATTTGAGGTCTTCCATCTTGATTGATCGTTCCAACCAATGTGGCCTGTTACCCTGCGTTGTTCGTGATGCTGTTGTCGACGTCTTCCCTGACGACCATGAACTTTGCGTTTTGGCAGAACCCTCGGATGCAGTGCTGTACCGTCTGTCATCTCGTCGCCGCGGTTCTCTCGGATCACGATCTCCTTGTCGATCCTGATATCGGTCACGGGAACTGCGGTGTCTATCCTCCTGATATCGGTCCCTGGAGCGGCTGTCACTCGACCGTCGGAACTCTTTGCGACTCTTGTCTGCGCTGGAGTGCCGTTTGTCGTCCCTGCGGTGCCTGTTGTCCCGATTTCGGTGATAGTCTCGATTGTCCCGATTTGTGGACCTATTCTTGTACTTGTCTTCCGATGATATTCGCCTCGTGACGTCGTGATTCAACTCCCGAACAGACTTCACTGCTCCCAAAATTTGTCGGCGTGACTCTTGTGCCTGGTCCCTGTTGACCAGCTGCCCGCATATCCACGCAAACATCTCAACATAGGAATAAGGGGCATACACTGCTTCATCCTCATGTAGTCGTAGCTCCATTCTTTCCCACAATTTTCTTCGGGACGTTTTGCACGATAATAATAGAAATGTTGCAGCAAGGCCTCCTTGGCCAACTGATGGGTCATACCTCCTTTGACTTTGGCGCCCTTTTGCTGAAACTCCGCCCAGAAGGTAACCCATCGTTCTGAAGTCATGTCCTGGGAAACGTCAATCTGCAGATCTCGGAATTCTGCCTTTCCTTTATATTCATGTGGAAGCACCGTTCCAGTCACGATGTTCCACGCAAATTCGAAGTCATCTTCCACACCCTCATCTTCCAGTTTTTGCTCCCTTGCCTCTCTAAAATTCTTGTTATCCAACACGGAGATCAAAAGTTCAACCTGATATGCAGGGCTGAACCGTCCACGCCTGCGATGCCGCCATTTCAAGAACTGCTTGGACCACTTATCCTTTGTTTCTACTGTGCAGTCCCAATGTGGCACCTCGGCCTCTTGCTGCATGGAGTCCTTGGTTTCATCATCCATCCATGTGTGACCCTCCTTGCCGAATACCCCGGGTTCATCTCGCCTGCTGGGGTCCAGCTCATGCGTTTCCGTCCCGTATTGGCGTTCCGGTCTCACCTCTAAGAAAGCAGCACATTCCCATATTCCTGTGGGCCGTACTGATCGACCCTTCCTCGATGGTGGCGGCTTAAGGGCTCGGCCTGGTACCAGGAAATGGTCTTCAGTGAAGAGCCATTCAATCTGTCGCCACCGGAACGTGGTTGTGTCCTCACACCTTTCGTTGTACCAACTGAGCACTTCAGACTTCACTGATGGCATCCATGATGGTCCTATGCGGAGGCGTACTGCTTCACTTGCCACTGTCCTGCTGGCATCCACCGTGAACAATGTTGCCACAGATTCTGTGTCTTCCGCCGGACGTCTGTTGACTCCCTCGACGCTGGCTGTGACTTTTGGTGGCATACTGTCAGCACCTTTGGCCACCATCTCAGCCACCTCCTCCTTGATACGTGCTGTGTCGTCCATCACCTTCCGTATCTCTGTCATGCAATGATCCTGCACCTGTTGGTACTTCTCTCTGGCCACGCCCGTGGAATTCTCCAACTGGTCTGTCACGCCTCGTTTATGACGTTCCAAGGCCTCACGGTGATTGTTTTTCACCCTCTCGATCTCCTCCGTGAGCGCCTGAATTTCCCCGGCATTTTCTGTCAAGCTGGTTTCCAACTGATCCTTCAATCGCTCCAGAACTTCATTGGTCTGTTCCAACTCGTCCTTGATGGATTGGATTTGTCGGTCTGCGTCATCGGGTGTAGCGTGCTTTGTATGTTCTCTCTCTTGGATTTTCTTCTCCCTGGTCGTCAGCAATTCACTTTCATAATGGCGTAGTTTTTCTTGGGTGTCTTGCCATTCCTTGTTCATTTTCCTGTGGTGCATCTCCACACTGTTCTCCATGTCCTGAATTTTCTGGTTCAACGTGGTCTGCACCTTTTCCACAGCGGTTTTCACCTCAACGTCGTGATGAGGCTGTTTTCCTTGGGCGTCGTCCACCGCACGCTGGTTCGTCTCCTGGTATTGCAGCATCTCCTGCCTCACTTGCAGAATTTGGTTACTCAAGTGGGCCTGTACGGTCTCCAGGTCCTGTTGTGTGGCGCACTGGGAGCTCTGAGTATCAACAGTGCCCGGGCTCGGACTCCCTGATGCTCCGCTTTGCTGCACCCTCTCTTCATACCTGGTGACTCGCTCTTCCACTTCATGGTGTAATTTCTGGAGGTTGTTGCGGTAATCCTCGGCCTGCTTGTTAGCTGTCTGCAGCCACTGCCACACCTGTGATGCATGCTGCTGCACCAGTTTGGTGGCCTGTGTCAACTCCTCTTGACGTTGGCGACCATCACGTTCATTTTCTGCTTTTGCCACTTCAACAATTGTCTGGGCCTGTTCCGCATGCATTTTCAAGCTGGTCTCAAAGGTGTGGGCCGCACTGATGTGCGCTGCACACTCGTTTTGGGCTTCCTCCATCTTGCGGGTGAGCTCCTTTCGCATGGCTTCTGCCTTTTCACGGTAGTATTTTTTTTCTTCGGCTGCCTTGTGGGCCAGTCCCGTGACCTGTCCATGCAGGTTTTTTATCTTGGTTACGCCAGTTTTGGTCTGCCTGGACACCTCCTCCTGTAGCTTGACGGTGTCCTCATATACTTGTCGGGCATCCTGTAACTCCTCGTGAACCGCCTGGGCATGCACTGCGACGTCTCCTGCTTTGGTGGTCACTTCCTGTGCCACTGCCAGTGCCCCCTGCAAGCTGTCCTCAGCTTGTTTGGCGATCCTCTTCGCCCTTTCCATGTGTCGCTCAACTCCACTGATGGCTTCTTTTAACTCCTGGGCCCCTGGTTGTGTGGAGTTCGGTCCCTGGCCCTGAGATGCTGGCTGCACAGACCTGGGCTTCAATAGATCCACTTTGGTCTCCAAGCTGTCAATCCATCGGCTCATTTTGTCTTCTCGATCTCCTTGCCGATTGCATTCTTGTTGACGTTGCCGTGTTTCATCCCGTAGCCATTCATCCGCTTGTTCGACCCGCTTGTGCTGGTCTTTTTGCACCTGGTCCAACATCTTCACGGATTTCTCCAACTTCTCCACACGTCGTTGGCCTTGCTTGTTTTCGGTCCCTACGTTGTCCAAGGCTTGCTGCAAATCCTTCACCATGGTACGGGTCTGTTGTGCAGATTCTGTGAGCTCCTGAAGTTCGTGTCGTACTTCTTCAACCATGCCATTGGTTTCCTTCAACCTTTTTTGAATTTGTTAAACTTCACCGTCGCCCACACTTGGTCTTCCGCGTCCCACAGTCACACGGTGTTGTGATTGTACTTCTGCGATCGACGCCTTGAATCTGGCGACCTCCCGTTGGCTTTCTTCCAACCGTCGCTTGAGTAACGTCACCCAATCATCAGCAACTTTAGATCGCTCAATGGCCTCTTTGCTAATTGTTAATGACGGCCATGCCGGTTCTTCCACTTGGCGTCCCGCCACTTTCCGTTGATGAATTTTTCGGTTGACATATTCCTTCACCAATCGTATCACTTGTTTCTTTGTAACGAATTCTTGGGATGTGAATAGCACCGGCGCCGCCCGATGCGTTAACCGTTTCCGTTTCGGCCCTTGCACCTTCACTTCTTTGGATCTCCTCTTTTGGGTATTGCTCGAACTGGGCACATCATGCATGTGCTCATCACCGACTCCACTGTCGTCCGAAAACTCGTTCAGCTCAAGCAAGTCTTGACTTTTGCCTATGGAAGGACGGGGCTGCTTTTTAGGGCCATATCCCATTTTGGGTAGCACCCCTTCCTTCTTTTTGGCTTCATTGTCGAGCTCTTCCTCGGGCAGAACCTTGCCTGAGAAGCTACCATGTAAGAGACTTGACCCTGGGTAATCTAGTCCATCATGTAAATTTTGTTGTGGTTCTTCCATTTGATCTACTCGTAGACCCCAATTGAACTTTGGATAAAAATGGAGATTTTATAATTTGAATCGACCAACAACAACAACACGCAGCGAACATTCCAATTCCAATGCACAATTATTGACCTTGTCCACTGAAATTTGCCTGTCCAATCTTGAATGGGCTCATACAATTCGGATGTACACTTTCCTAGATGTACTTGATTTGAACTTGATTTATTTAGTTCATCATTGTTGAATTCAATTGAAATTGAATAAATCCAAATGTAGGAGTCCTGTACACAGAAATCCCAAAGTGTAACACGAATACAAAATATGGCATGGAGAGGGGAGAGACGAAACATGCATTCATATGGTTGTGTACGAAAGTGTAAAGACTTCCCATCTAACACTTGGTACGATTGAACCACATCTTGTCGGGTCTTTAGCTTTAGATCACAAGACATCATGACTCCAAAGTGAACCCGAATTCGACACGTAGACAACGCCATGCAAGTAACTACGTGTGCGATCACACAAGAAAACAATTATAAACATCACAAGTGCACACGTGGCGTGCACGTTCAACAAACCGAGAACGAACGGAATAGGTATGTCAACAATGAACAACATAACTAACCGACAAAAAAATTAAAATTAAGTCGTCTTAATTAACAAAGATTCGTTGTTGAAATCCTTTATTCATCCCATGAGTTCTCACCAAGCCGATAAAGTTGTCTCACCACATCCTTTCTCATGCATTCACACTACTCTTGATTCACACCAGGTTAAGGGCTATAAGGCACTCGCATTCTCGCTTGGAATCGAACCTTGAGTGCCTTGATGCACTCACACCTTTGTTTGGAATCGAACCTTGAGTGCTTCAATGCACTCACACCTTTGTTCGGGATCGAACATTGAGTGCTTCGATGCACTCACACCTGAACTAAGAAAAAGTGCTTTTCCAATGCTTTAGGGTATACGTTAGTTGTATTAGAGATGCTCTAAGCACACAGGCATTTCTCTCTTAGTATTGGCCCAACCAAAGGTGGTGATAACACATTTTGACCTATGGAACCAAACACTAAGTCAGGATATGGAGTGGACCCCTTAAACCCCTATCAATGTGAGGCAATTCATCTTTTCCTCAGTCGACTGAGAACTGACATATCCAGGGCAGAGCCTATGAATTTATCTATGCTTTCTCATGAATTCTTAGCTGTCCTAGTGGTATGCACCCTAGGGGGCTGGGCACCTCTTTTTGAGAGGTCACTGGTTCAATTACCGGTCAGCCTAGCTACGTAGGAAGATCCCATGTGACATGGCAGTGACCTCATTGCCACATGCCCTGCCACCTCAGCACATATGGGACCCAAAACAAAGAGTGCACATCTTCTGAGATGGCACTATGGAGATTGAGTGACCATGGGGCAGTTTTCCAACTCTTTTTCGCAGACATTTCAGCCATCTTTGTGAATATGCAATCCGATTTGCCCTGAGTTGCAGTTTCTGTGAATATTCTAACATCTTTCACTGTTTACACTGCAGCCCTTCATGCTTTCATCCTGATTCTCTTCTACTTGCTTATCTCTGCCTTGGGCTCTCCCGGATTGGTTGTATTTCAGCAAATAAAACATTTTCCTCATCACAGACAAGCAGCAGGAAACCCTACACCAGCAGCAAGCAGCAGGAGAGGCACAAACACAGTGTTGAAATCACTATAAAACATTCTGGTAGCAAGAGGCAGACTGTCTCTGCGTACCGGCAGCAACCCCGTGCCGTACAACCAGTGCGCCGAGATCAGTCATATATAAGCAGAAGGGCGAACGAAGATGGACACAAAGAAAGAGGACACCGACGTGAAGACAGCGCCTGAGGCACCAGCAATGCCAGCACCTCGTGAACCTGGACCTGGACCTGGCGCTGTACCTTGGGAGCCCTTACATGGGCCAGTGGACGTGGCGGAGGATTCGTTGGAAGGACTCCAGTCGGCCTCCCGGGCCCTCTCAGTTGAGGAGATGGACACCCAACCTGTGAAGAGAAAGGGAGAGAGAGAGAAGGATGCTGGGGACAAAGCAGACGAACGAGCAGACTCAGGGCATGACCCGACGAATGATGCTACCTTCAAAGGCGCACCAGGCGCTTCTGGCCTCAACGCATCACCCTCTCCTATAACCACCACACTCCCAACTCGAGAACCAGCCGCTGCACCATCCACACCCATAACGGACCCGCCTATGGCTGAGGGCACAGGCCTTACTGGTATGCCTACCTACCCCGCCTATGGTTTGGGCCCACCTACCACTGCGTTACATGAGGCAACTACTGCCAGTGAACCGGTGACCTCCAGTTCTGCGCCGCGATGGTATGCGGCTGACTACCACCATCCTCTACCCGCTACGGGAACCTATGTGGATGTTCCTGGGTATGCAACCTTGAGTGGGTTGCGGAGAGGACCTGAGTCTCTTGGAGGAAGAAGTAGAGGATCGGGAAGATCCTCCAACAGGTCCCTGACGCGGTCGGAGATCAACGAGGTGCTCCGAGGAGCCACCTCTAAAATTGTGGGCGACCTCACTCAAGAGATTCGAGATAAACTGGAGCCCCTGATGATACCGCCCCAAGCGTAACCTACCACTGTGGGAGTGTCACGTCATCGAGTACGGGCCAACCACCTGGTGGCAGGGCTGACAAACACCCTCGGGAGCCTGAGGAGCCGACCGATGCCGACCCCTGCAGCGATACCGAGAAGCCCTTTCGAACCGAGAACGGCCCAGCCGCCCTACAGCCACGTGACGAATTCTACGAGAGCCGAGCTGGACCGGCTGGGGCTGACAGCCTTGAGGGCAATGGTTGACGTGGAGCCCTATGGCTCTAGTGATCTAGGCGGAGACCCCTCCGATGAGGAGCCGCCGTCAATGACTTCTGCTTCGCCGTCGGAGGACGACGACCCGGAGGACCCCGAGAACCGAAGTGGGAAGAAGAATAAGAAGAAGAGGAAGACCGGACGCCCTGAGGGACGCAGGTCTCAGGAGGCTAAGGCTATTGCCACCTCCAGAATCGTGGTGAATCTGCCTGAGTTCACAGGCAAGGACCTCAGCGAGTTCGCTGAGAATTTCGGCCGGTTTCTCTGACTGACCGGCGGAACCCATGCTAGTGGACGGGTCAAGTGCGATCTGCTCCTGCAGTGCTGCAAGACCAAGTACCTGGAGAAGCAGGTCAGACAGATCGTGACTAATTCCGCCACCTTTGCCGATGTGTTGGTTGCCTTGGAGAGGCAGTACCCGACCTATGAAACTGACCTCTCCATCAGGGCCGAGATCCAGAACCTGGCCGTGTTGCCCAACAACCCCAAACCTGGCAGGGTCTCTGAGCTGTTGGCTGACCTGGATCACTGGGCTGGACGATTGACGCCCGGTTCCTACAGCAGCGACGACCTGCTTTTCTGGTTGGTGGCTAAGCTCCCTCGAGAGCTGTGGGACGAGTGCCGTTCAACGGCAGAGCGCAAGGCTGGATCCCTCTGCTACGAGGATCTATGTGTACTACTCCTGGTGCTGGCGCTGGAGAAAGGAAGCGACGGGCACCTGAACAACTACCGTCCTGGAGGTGGAGGCTCTGGAGGCCAAGGCAAAGGGTACCAAAGATCCGAACCTGGGCAGGGGACTACCCCCAAACACGCCCACGCCCGTATCATCGAGAACGTCAAGGAGCTCTTCTGATGTGATGCCAGAGACGAGCAGGGCCACCTGCAGCACGCCCCTGACTGCGAGCAGCGAGACTGCTTCGTAGTCCAAGGGAAGCAGCAGGAGAAGAACACCGGCGCCAAAGCAAAGCTGCCGGATCATTACAGGTGCACCATCACGTGTGCCTTCTGTGGGAAGAGAAAGCACTACGAGGATGAGTGCTACCACAAGCAACCCCTATCGGCGAAGCTTAAGGGTGAGGATCCTGGCAAAGGCTCAGGCAAAGGTGGAGGCAAAGGCAAAGGCAACGACTCCGGCAAGGGCAAGTCTAAAGGACGAGGACAAGGGCAAGACAAGAGTCAAGGTGGACGAGGAGGAGGCGCTAACCGCCAGCCAGACAAGGACAACAAGAACCAGGACAAGAACGGAGGCAACCCCAACCCTAATCCAGGGGGGAACTCCGAGCCCTCTGGAGGGCAGTCTGGTCCTACCACACGCTGAGGCCAAGCGTGAGCATGAAGGTGGTGATGACAGCAGCGCTAAGAAGAGGAGCCGTTTCATGAGGATGGCCCGCAAATTGCAGAACAAGGGGTTTGAGGTGACCTGTCCCGCGGAGTTCTGACGGGGACGCTCCGGTGGCACCCAGGACCTGGTGTTTTGGGTGCGTATCCGACTAGGGGGACGTGAATACCTTGGGGTATTGGATACTGGCGCCACCGTATCTATAGTGGCCAAGAAAGCTTTACCTTGTGGGAGCCTGAAGAACACCATGCCGACCGCGGCTATACAAATGGGGGATGGACATGTGGTGCACAGCTGCGGGGACTGCGAAGTGGAGGTACCTATGGGCTCCAGGACTATCGCCCATCGGATCTATGTGATGGACACTGAGGCCTTCGACTTTGTATTGGGGACTGACTTATTCGTACAGCACTCCCAGATACAATCCTTGACGCTGCAAGCGCCCTACCTCCTCTACGTGGACCACGGCAGTGGCAGAGAGTCCGTGCCACTGGAGCAGTCGGAACATACCTCGAGCGACCCGAGGCTATTGAAGGAGGAGCCTTCGAACATGATGGCGGCCTCCAAAACTGAGGACTATCAACTATTGAGGGAAGTCCTAGACCAAGGTCTGAAGGAGTTGGGTTACTCTAGAGAAGACCTGAATGTGGAGTTGTTCGTCAGCGACAAGCAGCATGTACTGGACCTTTACTGCAGCAAGGGGAAGAACTGCAGCTACAAACTTTACTGGCCCTCTTTCGGGATGGCCTACGGGAACCCCAGGTTCAGTGAACTGGGGAAGGTCCTGACCAAGGTGGCCTTGGAACGTTCCCGTATGGTCCTGTGTTCCCCCTATTGGGGAGCCCATGGGGGCAACGAGTACTGGCGAAACCTCCTGGACAGGCTGACTATCAGCTCTGTTCCGTTAACTGATGAGGCCATCTACGTGCCTCTGGGGCATAAGACGCCTATTGGGAAACCCGGATGGGGAAGTATGCTCAGCGTGGTGGACGGAGGTCTTACCTGCATCCCCTGGGAGGATCTGGACCCGACTCTGGTCCAGGCTAGACAACGAAAAAGCGATGGACTCGCCTTGGGTGACTTGAAGGATCGGCTACGACCTCAAGAGGCTATTGAGACTATATACGGAGGAGATGAGTACGTCGTGACTGACACCAACGCCCCCAACTCTCCCTGCCATGTACCTGTTCCTGATGGAGTCTCTGAGTGTGGACTATCTGAGCTACCCAGCTCTATCCACTCAGATGACGAAACTGAGCACGACGCCTTCCTCGTGCAGACCTGTGTGGAGGAAGTGGAGAACGCCGAATACGTCCCCCCACGGAAACCCCTACTCTCCATGAGGGTGGAAGACCCCGTGGACGAAGAGCTGGACCCTCGATCCAGGCTAAGGGAGTATGTGGACTCCAAGAGGAAGTTGGTGGCGAAAAAGCTATGCTACGCTAAGCCTACCTGCAGCTCATGGCCACTGAAGCAAGGACGTATGGGAGATCTATCCCAATTGAAGGAGGACCTCGAACAGAAGATCACCACCTGGCAAAGGGAGGTAGATCTTAAGCTCATGAAGAGCGTGTGGGGCGCCCATGTGAGGACCCCAGAGGAGGACGACCTCTCGGAGGAATGTGTATGTGAACCCCCTCGAGCGTGCCTATGTTGCCATCGTCCATCGGAGATGGTTGAACAAGACCTCCTATATGCCTACCAAGGTTTGAAGGACACTACCAAGGGCGAAGAGTCGGTGGAGGATCACCTCCCGACGTCTATTACTCAGGGGGCAAGCAACTTACACTCTGACGAGGACATGGAGGATAAAATCAAGCTATTGGACCCGCGGGTGCAGAAACTTATAAGGACCTATCTGGAGGTGCTCGGAGAACTACCCCCTCCAGCTTCATGTGACAAGCTGGTACAGATGGACCTCAAGCTGAAACCCGAGTTCGTGGGTCAAAAGATCCGGAGGAGACCCTATCCAGCTCCTAAAGAGCAGGCCGATGTGATTGAGCGACAGATACAAGAATGTATCGACGCTGGCCTAGTCCTGGAGTACAAGGACGGGGACCACCCCCTACACTGCAGCCCCTGTTTCCTGGTGGCTAAACCTGGGTCTACAGCCAAACGGCTGGTAGTGGACTACGGAGAGCTGAACAAGAAAACGTTGAACCACTCAGGGTCCATTCCCAATATGGAGTCTACCCTGGAGAAGATAGCCTCCTGTCGCTACAAGACCAAGATGGACAAGAGGAGCGGATTCTGGCAAGTGGACCTGACGCCCAACGCGCAGGAGCTACTGGCCTTCATCACCCCTCAGGGGAGGGTGTTCAAGTGGAAGGTCATGCCATCTGGCGTGGCCAACGCACCCGCTCCCTTCCAAGAGCTGATGAACAAGATCTTGTCCATCCTACGAAGGAGACCTAAGGTGCAGGAGCTTATATCCGGTGGGGCCCAGATGGAAGCTCACATCGACGATGTGTGCCTCGGGACCAATACCCAGGAGGACCGCCTAGCCCTCTTGGGTGAGTTCCTTGCGGTCTGCCAGGAGAACCACACACGACTCAAGCTGGAGAAGTGTGAGTTCATGCAGGAGACCATGCAGTACCTGGGGTTTGACGTTCGCTAAGGGTGGTGGACCCCAGCGGCCTCTAGGGCCAAACCCCTGATGGATGCTAAGGTACGACACGAAGACCCCAAGAAAGAACTTCATGATGTACGCAGTTTCATTGGGGCGTGCAACTTCTATCGCCGCCGTATCAAAAACTTCACCTACACCAGCGCCATTCTGACGGACTGGATCAAGAAGAGTACTACTTGGCGCTGGGGCCCACAAGAGCAACAAGCGTTTGACGAGCTCAAAGACAACGTGGCCAACGCTAAGTGCTTGGGCGTGCCTAGGGCACAAGGGGAGATTATCCTGGTGACCGACGCCAGCAATGTGGGCGGTGGTGGAACATTGTTCCAATGGCAAGCACTAGAGAAGGAGGAGTTCGACTCGGCCATTTCCCAATGGGGGACGGAAGGTCTCAACCGAGATGGAACCCTCAAGCACAGCTACCCTGACGACAAGTGGGTCCTAGTACCTCTGGGCCACTGGAACTGGAAGTGGAACCAGGCCAGGGGGAACTACTCCACTTATGAGCAGGAATCGCTCGCGGGTACGCTAGTGCTATCCTCACAAGCACGACTGTTGGGGAGTAACCCTGTGGTCTGGCTGTGCGACCAAGAACCAGTCCGCAGTTTCCAGAAGGGCCCCCCACCTGAGAAGGCCAAGCTACGGCGCTGGTGGACCTACCTCAGTCAACTACGGCTGACGGTACACCATATCCAGGGAGCGAAGAACGAGTGTGCAGACTACATCAGCCGCAACAACTTCGACGCCCTGATTGGTGCCCGGTCTGAAGCGCTGGCTAAAGAGGCGTTCAGCTGTATGGACGTCCACTTGGACCTCAACATGACGATGATACGCCCCCTGGATGCACTCCAACAATCGGAGTACCTGAAGGAGTTTGGGGATATCCACAAGCGCCTGGAGAAACGCCTTGAACCCCTCCTGGTCAACCAAGATCAGTGGAAGAGGGACAAGAGCTACCTCTGGCACGAGGACCGCATCGTGGTGCCTAGTGACAGAGTCCCAGCGCTGCTGAAGTGGACCCATGAGTCCAGCGGTCATGTGGGTGCTGACCGTACCCTGAGGCTGTTCAAGCAGTGGTTCCACACTACTTGGACTGATGACCAACTGCGGAAACCCCTCCAGCCTATCGTGGACAAGTGCCTGTGCAGGTCCTGCAAACCAGGGGATATCAGGGACAGAGGTTTCCACTCGACCCTGCCCATCCCTCACTGTGCTAACAGTGTTCTATACGTGGACTACACGGAGATGCCGAAGTTCAGGGGCTATGACTTCGCCCTCCTGGTAACCTGTGGGTTGACCAGGTTTACCAGGGTGTTCCCATGTACCAAGCACATTACTGGGGAGGAGACTATCAAGATAGTCCTCGAGGGGTGGTTTTGTGTCTATGGGGCGCCCAAGGAGATCAACTCCGATGAGTACGTATGAGTATGCTCAGATACCGGTTGGTACAAGAGGGTCCTGAGATCCCTCAATGTCCAGGTGTCTACGGGGATCCCCTACTCGCACACGAGCAAGCCCTTATGTGAGCGACAGATCCGTGTCCTCAAGGAGAATGTAAGGATATGGTGCAAAACTGAACGCACCAGAGACTGGGTGAGACTACTCCCCGTCATATCATTGATGATGAACTCCCAAGAGAGTTCAGCTACTGGCTACTCGCCCCATGAGCTGTTCCTAGGGCGCCCAGCATGGTTCCTACATGCCCTATATCCAGAGGACACCCATTCTTCTGTGGGTGAATGGGTCCAAGAGCAACAAGCGAAGGTGGACAAGGCCAAGGGTATGCTCCAGAGAGTGAGGGAGCGTCAGTGGAACAAGAAGAACAAGCACCGAGTACCGGCCACCTACCAAGAGGGGGACTGGGTTCTGGTGCACCACAGCCGACTACCCGCCTGGCCACGCTCCACCAGCGATGACCCATACTTCGGGCCGTACAAGATTCTATCAGTGGATGGACACCGTATCGCCGTGTGGTGTTCTCTTCGTCTAGGGGGGACCCTGGTGTGCGCTGCTCAACACCTGAAGCGCCACCATGATCCTGAAGACCTCTGTGGGGAGGAGTGGGAGCTGAACGACGAGGAAACTGCCGCCCTAGACCTACAGGGGGCTGCAAGCCCTATGGAAGTTGAAGGGGAACTCCCCGACATGAACGCCGAGGAGATGGCTAAAGAGGGCTTCTACCTGGTGAAGTCTGTCCTACGCCACCGCTATCGCCAGGGCTGGCGCTTCCTCACCCTCTGTGAAGGGTTTGGAGTCGAAGAGGCCACCCCGGAGCCCTTCTCTGCGTTTGTTCTACCTGAGGGACGCCTAAACTCAGTTCTGGTTGACTACTTGTCCCAGAACAACCTTGGTGAGTTGCTGAGGCTCGCTGAGACGCTTGCCTCCAAGACTAAAGCTAGGGACTGAACCTTACCCCTAAGTGTGCTACGTATGTCTGTGTGTGGCTCCCGGGCGTGGCTCCCGGAGACCAGGCTTCGCTGATGTCGGACCGAAGGTCCTAGTCAGGTACTGGTACCACTCCTATGGCGCCCAATTTCTGTGCTGGCGCCTATCCTTGGGGGAAGACGGCAAAAGCCCTACCTACTAGAGGGGAGGGGTGGCCAACTGTGCTAAGGGCATAGAAAACGCCCATTTTTGCTAAAGGCCAAAAGCTAACGCACTCCCCTGCCCACGAGGAAAAGCACGCGGGACAGGAGACACCACTGCACTACACACCCTACCTACCGTGGCACCATCCTGGTGGGCGAGCACTTCTGCAACTGGCTCAAGCCCCCACTCAGGACTACCACTCCTACACGCACTCTCTACTGGAAGGTGTTGAAGATCAAGTCGTGAGTCCTAATGACCCTCCTGTGAAGGAGACAAGAGAACACAGCGCTGCTAAGCAACTGTGGCCTAACAGGGACGCCACAACGCGTTTCCGTGTTAGGGCTTGGAGGGAAGGGGTGCTCTTGTTGCGTGCACTGCGTGGATGTCGATGGAGTCGAACTGCCCTCGCCACTCCTGGCTGAGGTGCAGTCAATTGTTTATGTGATCAGTGCCCTTGTTTAGCAGGGCAAGAAAAAAATGGGACGCTGCTGCACCAATCACCCTACCTGCCCACCTGTAAAGCAAAGGCCAATGAAGGGGTGTTTGCGGCTGAGGAACCAAGCCACACTCCACGTATTATACGCTTCTCAGGGTGACCTATAATACACTGTCCTCAAACACGCCCTGTCAAGCAAGCAAGCGTTAAGAGACTCCTCAGGTTCTCTTAAGGAACGTACCGAGGAGCCCCTGGGTAACCTAAACAAGGTTTACCGTGCGCATTTCGCGTGGCCTACCCTTTAATGCGTGTGTGAATGCACGAGCATGCACGAGTGGACGAGTTGTCTTTGGCAAACCTGCCAATCTGACCCACAATCGCGAACTCCACCAGGGGGTGGCCCCACCTGGGCTTACCTACCTTACCTACTGCTGGAGAGTGAAGCAAGGTGAGGAGAAAAACGAAGCGCAAGCGAAATGGTCGCTATGCATCGGTGTGTATGTTCTAATCATTGCAACAAAAAGGGAGGTTGGTGCTGTCAGAGCAGTTGTCACAGTCGCCCCGCAATGCACCGCAGGGCAGGACCGGTAGCCCCCCGTGACAACCACTCCTCGGCTGAAGGCCATCTGTTTTTTCCCTAATATCACCTCTAATCATCTGCAATCGTTCTAATCTAGCCCTCTATCGTTTGTTAGCGCAGCTACAAGACTCGTTCACGGAGACACGAGACAAGCAATGTGCATGCTGCATACGAGACGAGCACACCTGTGGTTTATACCTGATTCATTGAAGTCTTTTCGTTGATTTTTCAATTCTTGGATTTTTGATTCTTACTGTCAGTGTGGGTGGAATCTGTATGTTTATTCCTTAATGTGTGTCTCGTCATTTTCCTGTCTACGTGAGACATACGTTTATAATCACATTATTTCTGTATTTCCCGGCGCTTCGATAGGAGCCGCTCCTGCGCGCCGCCTTTTTATGCGTAGAGATTTCTTGATTTAAAAAATCGAGAGATGACTACAATTTTTTTTAAAAATTTGCTTCTGATGCACAATTGGATTCTGCTCAGGTGTGTTGTCTTAGAAAAATTCTAGGCCGTCATTTGACGGATTCAGGTGTCGTCGCTTCGCGCTTGCGTGGATTCGTCCATAATTCTCCCATTCCTGCCTCTGCAGATATTCTCGCGAAAGCGTCGCTGAGTAGGCCGCTTTCTGGGCCGAAAAGCAGCAGCCAGGAGACTGAGCAGAACCCAAGACCCCACCAAGGGACACTTTAATTTCTTGACGACTCCCTCCGCCCTAAGATCAGGACAGCAGGTTACCAGTAGGTTTTCACAACCAGAGCGGATGTCCATACAGAGTCTGGCGTTGGGTTAGTGTCGCGCTGCGTCTTGGAGGGAGGGATGCACATGCATATGTTTTTGGCATGCTCCCAAACTAACCCAACCAAGCCACAGGAACCCCGGCAGCGCCATGAGCGCTGCGCTTTCTGTAGGAAATATTACGAACAAAGCAGCAAAAAGGCGCCAGCCATGGTGAGCGCCCATTTTGCTGTGTGAGGGAAGCTATAGGTATTTTAAAGTAGATGTGAAAACCAAGGAAAGGCCAAGAAAAAATCCCTTTTTCCTGAGAATGCGACAGTGGTGGCCACCACAGCACAGGGGGGGAGTAAGAAAAAGTGCTTTTCCAATGCTTTAGGGTGTACTTTACTTGTATTAGAGATGCTCTAAGCACACAGGCATTTCTATCTTAGTATTGGCCCAACCAAAAGTGGTGATAACACATTTTGACCTATGGAACCAAACACTAAGGCAGGATATGGAGTGGACCCCTTGGACCCCTATCAATGTGAGGCAGTTTATCTTTTCCTGAGTCGACTGAGAACTGACATATCCAGGGCAGAGCCTATGAATTTATCTATGTTTTCTCATGAATTCTTAGCTGTCCTAGTGGTATGCACCCTAGGGGGCTGGGCACCTCTTTTTGAGAGGTCCTGGGTTCAATTCCCGGTCAGCCTAGCTAAGTAGAAAGATCCCATGTGACATGGCAGTGACCTCATCGCCACATGCCCTGCCACCTCAGCACATATGGGACCGAAAACAAAGAGTGCACATCTCCTGAGATGGCACTATGGAGATTGAGTGACCATGGGGCAGTTTTCAAACTCTTTTTCCAAGACATTTCAGCCATCTTTGTGAATATGCAATCCGATTTGCCCTGAGTTGCAGTTTCTGTGATTATTCTCACATCTTTCACTGTTTACACTGCAGCCCTTCATGCTTTGATCCTGATTCTCTTCTACTTGCTTATCTCTGGCTTGGGCTATCCCGGATTGGTTGTATTTCAGCAAATAAAACATTTTTCTCATCAAAAACAAGCAGCAGGAAGCGCTACACCAGCAGAAAGCAGCAGGAGAGGCACAAACACAGTGTTGAAATCACTATAAAACTTTCTCCTTATTATGGATTGGAATATTTGTGAGTGTCTTGATGCACTCATGGCACGGTTCTCCACTCACGACTTACAAGGAAGTGTGAAGCAAGAGAAGCAATAAAAGCGAAACAAGCTACGAAGCTACAAGGCTACGAAGCGACTTTTTCTATCCAACGAAACGCGCCTACATAATATATATGCACATATGCATGCAGCGGAGAAGGGAACAAACATACATGGAATCCGTGGTTCAATGCTTGTAATAAACCCATTAATACCCTTCGCACCATGACCTCTGTTTCCTGTGCGAACAGAAAAGCCTGAGACTGTCTGCTGTCCTTTCGCATTTTAAAATCATGCAAAAGACTTTTACCTTCAATCTTTAATCCTCTGTTGTCTTCTTCTTCTTTATTCTCATGATCCCAGGTCACTGTTGCGACTGCAACGTCGTCTGTCTCTGCCTGTCTGTCTGGATCCAACCTGAACAGAGAATTCTGTCTGTCTGTCTGTCTGGAGGTAGGTAGGTAGGTAGGTGCACTCGGTCGTGGAGAGGCGCCCCATGGTTCCCCCTGGCGTCGCCGCTGTGACGAACAGGAAGACGCTCCGCGCGTGAAGAGGGGAGGCGGCTTACATCCCGCTACACCCGACTGTTGGCCCCCAAAAAAGCGTCCCCGGGCAACACGGGGAGGGCTGTTCGCTGCCGGCGTGACGTGCTTGTCTCGCCAGGAGGGCGTGCCCCCGTGCTTGCGCACGTCCCCTCCTTTGGGCGGAGCCCTGGAGGTTCAGCGGACTTGCTGGCGTATCCCGTTCCCAAGGCATGCATGCGCTTTCTTGGTATTGGGGTTGCGAGGCGCTTGGGTGTCGCACGCTCCGCCTTGAGTTCCAAAGCAGCGCAGGCCTTAGGATGCAGCCTTACTCCCGGTCTCCGGATCAAGTTTCGCCAGGTCACCTGCATGGCACGGGCTGCCTCAGTGCCCGCGCTGTGGGCACTGGGTTTCCTACTGTTGTGCGGCGTTTGTGTTTGGGTCCGGGTTGCGGTTGGGTGTGCGTTTTGTTCACCCCGTCAGTCCTGGCTGGGGTCTTGGGTGGGTGTGTTTGGGCACGGATTATGGTGTTGTCCCTCTTTTGCCGGCTGTTTGTGGTGTTCGTGGTTGGGGTTAGGTTTTGGCCTGCTTATGGGACGTGTGTGGTTGCGTGCGCGCTCCGCTTGTTCCCCTCCTTCCGCGGCGGCGAGCCTGGTTTCCGGTGTCCCGCCCTCGGGATGCGGCACCCCCGTCGGTAGCTCGCGGCCTGGCGCGTTTGCCCGCGGGGCGTCAGCCGGGACGGCGGCGTGCGTCGGGTCCGGGTTTGGGTCCGGGTTGGGGGCCGGGCGATTGCCAGATGGCGTTTCCGTTCGCCGTGCTGCCGGTCCGGCTTGTGGGTTGTAGCGCTGCTGAGACGCTGGCTCGGCCTGTGCCGGGGCCGGCGGATGGTACCCCGGGGCCGACGTGCTTGGTGTCGCTGGAGCTTGGGGACTGGGGCTCCCGGTGGGGTCGTGGGCGTGGGGGCGTATGGTGCCGAGGGGTCGCTCCGGCCGGGCACTGGTGGCGTCCGTCAGGGTAGCGGCACATGTCTGTGTGGGAGGACCTTCAGACGGCACGTGGGTGGGGCCCTCTGTCGGCCAGACTGGTGGGCTGTGGTGCCGGTGGGGCTCTGGGTTGGCCTGTGTCGCCGCTGGCTGGCAGGCTGCTGGCTGGCGGCCGCGTGTGGACGCATCGGGTGGTGTGTGGGGTTCTGGAGCTGGGTCATCTATCGGGCCAGGGCCTGGGCTCGTTTGCGGGTGTACGGTGCCGAGAGGTTGCTCGGGTCGGGTGCGTGCTGTCGCCGTATTCGTGGGGCTGGGCATGGTTCCTCTCCCGGCAGGTGATGTCGGTGCTCGCGGATCGCTGTGGCTGCGTGGTGCTGTGGTTGGTGTTGTTGCGCCGCCCGTTTCGATGGACGTTCCTGTCGGGAGCTCTGTGGCGTGCCGGCCCCCGATGGTGCCGGAACGCCCGTAGCCCGTGTGGCTTCGGTGGCCTGCGGTCGGTGTGGTGAGTGGAGGGTTTTGGGGGGGGCGGAGGTGGACGGGCTGGAGGACGTGGAGGCTGTTGGGTTTAGTGGCGCGCCAGCCCCCGATGGTGCCAGAGCGCGCAGATTTGTGGCCCTGGTTGCTGCTGTGGCGCGTGACCGGGGCTGGGTGGTGATGGTCGCGGTTCTCCGGATGGATGTGTCGGAGCTGTGGTGTCGGGCGCGTCCGGCCATCATCCTGGCCACGGCCGCATTGCTATACGTGCCCGGCCGCGGCGGTGAGACGAGCGGTTGTTGGACGCGCCGCGCCACTGGCAAAAGGCTGCGGGGGAGGGGTATCCCCCTCCACGTAAGATAGGCCGCCATCAGCCTCTCGGAAGCCCCCTCGACCAAGCCTCCGCTGCGTTGAAAGAAATCCCCCCAGTCGTTGCCATGGGCGCCGCAGACGACCCCCATGGCCCACTCAGCGTCCCCCACCAGCCAGTCCCCCCCCTCATTACAATTTCTGCTTATCCACAGCTGCAAGCTGTCCTAGGGCTTGTAGGCGGGCTAGTATTGTAGAGCTGGAATGATGTTGGGCCTGGGTGTCACCACATTGCTTTGTGTTGCATTTTCTATCCATATCCAGAGACAGAGCGGAATCCAACTGCGGGCAGTCAATTCATCAGTTTGCTTTGCTCTCTATCAGCCATGTGATGCCTACATGGTAGGGATCAAATGGCTTGTGAGGGGAGTGTAATGGAATAGAGGGACAGACGGAGATCGCAGTCGCGATTGCAGGACAGTCCAACAGTCGCAAGAACTTCAGGAAATTAAATTATACAATGAATGGAACGAATCAAAAAGGTTTGCATCGCATTAAAGAATTGTCGCATTCGTCATTGAGCTGAACTGAGATTGATAGCCAGCGTATCATTGAATGATTCCGAACTGCTCAGGGTCTTGTACTACTTTCGTAATGTATATCCAGAGTTTCTGAGGTGTTGCTTTTGCTCTGCAACTTGCATTGTGATCGCGTTATCATACAATCAAGTGAATTTCCAATCAAACAATCATTGGGAACATTACCAAGGATCTTGTGCCTTTGGGCTGAGTTGAGTTGAGAACATGGACATCAAACAAGCATGGGATCAAAAGGAATCAACAACAAGAGTCCTAAAACACCAGCCCAAGGTGAACGGGAGGCGGGTGGTGACGGTGATGACGGTGGTGCGCCAGTTGTCACGGTTCGTTGGGCCCATCGGGCCCCAACTGTCTGACAGATTGCCAACAGGGGGTAGGCTGCCCCATGGCGTGTCGTTATAATGTTCGTAGTCTGGGACCCAGATCGTGGGGTCTGCCCCCTCGTCTGGCAGCGCCCACGTTGGTGCGCGCCATGGGGGGCGAGGTGGCGGTGCCGCCAGGTCCTCGTCGCTGAGGACGTCCAACCATTCAATGTCGGGGCTGTCCCCTGCGTCACGCGTTCAGACATTCTGGGCAATCAGGGTGCGCAGTGTGTGGAGCGTGAGGTCGGCGGATTGGGTTTCGCGCGGCGGCGGACCTGTGCAGAGGGGGTGCGGCCGTCGGCAAAGTGGGCAGCCATGCAGGTGCGCGATCCACGGGCTGCAGAACCAGTGCAGCTGCCCGGCGCTGCCGCAGCCGAGGTCATGCCCAAAGAGCGGGGCGTCGTTCTCGTCGAGTATCCCCTAGCAGACGCCGCATGGGCTCCCAGGCCGTGGATGTGGGGCTTCACCAGCGGGCATCCTGAGGAGAGGTACAGTTCGTGGGACAATCAGGTTACTGTACGGGGAGTGCGCGCGCCTGTGTGCAGTGCGGTGTGGCGGGTGGTGCGATGACAGTTTCCCGGCGGTTGCGGTGTGTCAGTGTGTGTGGCTATGCGCTCGGCTGCACAGGTTGGTAATGGATGAGGAGGTTGTAATACATACGGCGGTCGTGGGAGGTCTGTTGTGCGTCCTGTGCGTACAGCTGGACGCGGTGCTGCAGCTGTGTGTCCCCCCCCTTGACGGCGGTGAGTTGCATGTGACGTATCGAGGCTTTGGGTTCCGAGGCGTGGTCGGCGATGACCCTGTAGAGCTGGAGTGGTACTGCTCCCCTGAGCACCGCTTCCTTGATCTCCGATTGCCGCATCAGGCGCCGGACCTCATTTGTCGGTGGCGCGGCCGGGCCCCATGTGGCGTGTTTTGCAATGGTGTCCTCCGGTTTCCACGTCGCCAGGTGGGCGCCTCCTTGAGCCAACGGACATTGTTTGAAGTGTTCCCATGTCTCCGGCTGTTGGAGGTGGCAGGGGCATATGGTGCATTCCGGGGGTATGTCTATACCTCGTCGGCCATACCAGCGTGCCACCCTGTCTAGGAGGGGCAGTTGTTCAAGCAAGAGTTGGGCACGTCGCACTTGTAGGTGTACCGGCAGCAGCGACGGGTCAAGAGCTGAGAAGTATAACGCGGTTTGCAGTTTCTGTTGGAGGTTGTTCATGAGGGTGTTGTTGGCATGGCTGCCTCGGATGTGCGCCATTGTGCGGATGGGTTGCGGGTAGTGGTACGCCTGTCCCGTGTCGTTGTAGATCTGGTCGTCTGGTACCCAGGCTGGTGGTTTCCCGGGGTGCGGGATCGGCGGTAAGTGTTGGAGGTGTGTGTGCATGTGGTCCTGTAGCGGCGGGTCCTCGCCGTCCGGCGTATGCTCGGCAAGCTGGTTGTGGGCGTGCAAGTCTATGTGTCCGTTGCCTAGGCTGTACCGATGGGACTCTTGTTTGACGAGGTGTAAGACGATGTGTTTGGGGAGGCGTCTTAAAGCCGCCCACAGGTGTAGGGCCTGGGTGCCAACGCTGGAGGTAGGTAGGTAGGTATCTTCGGGAGCTCGGGACGCCTCCTTTGACAATGCAGGAAGAAGGTCTTACCAAGGGGACATCCTGTCCCTCCCACTGCCCTAGGTCAGGTGCCTCTTAAGCCGCTCCCGCAGGTGCTTGGGAAGGTAGTGTCGCGGCCACCCAGTCCAGGTGTCCCAGGTGGGAGGCTGTCCCCACATTTGTCCATGGGTAGGGCCACATGCCCCCTCCTTTGAACGGCAGCTCTGGGGGCTGCCCAGCCGTGTGGAGTATCTTTCACCACAAGGGGTATTGCTCCCGCTAGTCTACGGTACGACCGCCTCACCCTTGTGGCTTGAGTTGCGGGGCCTCTCTGCTTGGCAGGCAGCCCCCTCCTGGACTGTGTACTGGCTCGCCTGTCAACGGTTGCTTCCATGGCTCCGGGTGACGTTTGCCATGGTCCCCGATGCAGCCTGGCCGGGCTCGGACCAGTGGCCTTGGGGTACCGCCCCTGCTGCTGGCCCGGTGGGTCGGCTGGGTCGCCCCAGTGCACCAAACCCATGGGGTGTTGGTTCTTTCCTGTCCCGCGGCTGCCCTACGCGTGGACGTGTGTGCGGTATCCTGGGCCACTTGGCCCCTGTTCACCCGTGTGCACGCTTGGTGCGTTGCTTTGCTTGTGCGGTGTCCTGGGCCACTTGGCTCCTGTTCACCGGTGTGCCTGCTCGGTGTGTTGTGTTGCTTGTGCGGTGTCCTGGGCCACTTGGCTCCTGTCCAGCGGTGTGCCCGCTCGGTGTGTTGCTTTGCTTGTGCGGTGTCCTGGGCCACTTGGCTCCTGTTCACCGGTGTGCCCGCTCGGTGTGTTCTGTTGCTTGTGCGGTGTCCTGGGCCACTTGGCCCCTGTTCACCGGTGTGCCCGCTCGGTGCGTTGCCTGTGTGTGCGGTGTCCTGGGCGACTTGGCTCCTGTTCACCGGTTTGCCTGCTCGGTGTGTTGTGTTGCGTGTGCGGTGTCCTGGGCCACTTGGCTCCTGTTCACCGACGTGCCTGCTCGGTGTGTTGTAGTGCGTGTGCGGTGTCCTGGGCCACTTGGCTCCTGCTCACCAGTGTGCCCGCTCGGTGCGTTGCTTTGCGTGTGCGGTGTCCAGGGCCACTTGGCTCCTGTTCACCGGTGTGCCCGCTCGGTGCGTTGCTTTGCGTGTGTGGTGTCCTGCTCCACTTGGCTCCTGTTCACCGTTGTGCCCGCGTGGTTTGTTGTGTTGCGTGTGTGGTGTCCAGGGCCACTTGGCTCCTGTCCACCGGTGTGCCCGGTCGGTGTGTTGTTTTGCTTGTGCGGTGTCCTGGGCCACTTGGCTCCTGTTCACCCGTTTGCCCGCGTGGTTTGTTGTGTTGCGTGTGTGGTGTCCTGGGCCACTTGGCTCCTGTTCACCGGTGTGCCCGCTCGGCGTGTTGTGTTGCATGTGTGCGGTGTCCTGGGCCACTTGGCTCCTGTTCACCGGTGTGCCCGCTCGGTGTGTTGCAGTGCGTGTGCGCCGTCCTGGGCCACTTGGCTCCTGCTCACCTGTGTGCCCGCTCGGTGCGTTGCTTTGCGTGTGCGGTGTCCTGGGCCACTTGGCTCGTGTTCACCAGTGTGCCCGCTCGGTGCGTTGCTTTGCGTGTGAGGTGCCCTTTGCCACTTGGCTCCTGTTCACCGGTGTCTCCGCTCGGTGCGTTGCCTGTGTGTGCGGTGTCCTGGGCCACTTGGCTCCTGCTCACCGGTGTGTCTGCTTAGTGCGTTGCTTTGCGTGTGCGGTGTCCCGAGCCACTTGGCTCCTGTTCACCGGTGTGCGCGCTTGGTGCGTTGCTTTGTGTTTGCGGTGTCCTGGGCCACTTGGCTCCTGTTCACCGGTGTGCCCGCGTGGTTTGTTGTGTTGCGTGTGCGGTGTCCAGGGCCACTTGGCTCCTGTTCAACGGTGTGCCCGCTCCGTCTGTTGTTTTGCTTGTGCGGTGTCCTGGGCCACTTGGCTCCTGTTCACCGGTGTGCCCGCGTGGTTTGTTGTGTTGCGTGTGCGGTGTCCTGGGCCACTTGGCTCCTGTTCACCGGTGTGCCCGCTCGGTGCGTTGCTTTGCGTGTGCAGTGTCCTGGGCTACTTGGCTCCTGTTCACCGATGTACCCGCTTAGTGCGTTGTTTAGCTTGTGCAGTGTCCTGGGCCACTTGGCTCCTGTTCACTGGTGTGCCCCCTCGTTGTGTTGTTTTGCTTGTGCGTTGTCGGGGGCCACTTGGCTCCTGTTCACCGGTGTGCCCGCTCGGTGTGTTGCTTTGCGCGTGCAGTGTCCTTGGCGACTTGGCTCCTGTTCACCGGTGTGCCCGCTCAGTGCGTTGCCTGTGTGTGCGGTGTCCTGGACCACTTGGCTCCTGTTCACCGGTGTGCCTGCTTGGTGCGTTCTTTTGCTTGTGCGGTGTCCTCGGCCACTTGGCTCCTGGTCACCGGTGTGCGCGCTTGGTGCGTTGTTCTGCTTGTGCAGTGTCCTGGGCCACTTGGTTCCTGTTCAGCTGTGTGCCTGCTTGGTGTGTTGTGTTGCGTGTGCGGTGTCCCGGGCCACTTGGCTCCTGTTCACCGGTGTGCCCGCTCGGTGTGTTGTGGTGCGTGTGCGGTGTCCTGGGCCACCTGGCTTATGTTCACCGGTGCGCTCGCCTGGTGTGCTGTGCGGTGTCCTGGGCCACTTGGCTCCTGTTCACCGGTGTGCTCGCTCGGTGTGTTGTGCTGTGGGTTGCGTGTGCGGGGCGTCGCTGCGGGGCGCTCACTCGTCCATCTGGACGGCGGCTATTCGTAGCCGGCAGGGGCTGGGTACCCTCCGGGCGCACACGCGTCCATCCGGACAGCGGCTGTTCTGTAGCCGGCAGGGGCTGGGTTCGCTGCCGGGCGCGCACACGTCTGTCCGGACAGCGGCTGGTGTTGCTTGGCACCTGTCCTCGTGCCGTGGTTCGTTGCGTGTTGTGCGCGCTCTCCGGGTTTGCGGCACCCGGCGGCCGTTGCTGCTTGGCACCTGTCCGTGTGCCTTGGTTGTGGCCGGCGGCGTGCCTCTCTGGCGTGCCTCGTGGCCCCGCGTGGTGCGCCGCGCCTCGTCCAGTCCGGTCGCTCTTGGTGCTCCGGTCGGCTTTCCCAACGCCGTGGTGCCTTTCCCGACCCCAGGGGCTTGCGCCCCCGGCTTTATTGGGTGGCTGCGCGGGGCACGGGGAGGCCGGCCGAGAACCGAGCCAGGCAGAACGCGCAAGCACGAGCACCCCTACGATCCGCTCCACCACTCCTGCCACACACCGGAGCACCGAACACAAGCCCTCACATGCCACGACCTAAACCCAGACGCAGCGTACATCCTCCACTACATCTTCTCCTACCTCACACAAGGACAGCCGGAGCAGGGACTCATAGCCATGTCCCCCCAAGCGAAACACATCATCTCCAAAGGAATAGGGCTGTACGCCACCCCCATCCTGCAGCCCACAACCCCAGTAGCCCACCTCGCTACGGGCCTCGCCATATACGCCTACCTGCCCATGAACCCATGCCGCCTCCCACAACCATCACCGGCGGACCGGCTCTTCTTCACCGACGCCTCAGGCGAATCCGCCCCCACGCCCATCGCTGGGGGGGCCACCCTGCAGCTAACCCACACCGGGGGACACTACCACATGGACCACCACACGGGCCACACCACCTATGGGGCCTCCTTCCAGGGGGAGCTAGGGGCCATGGCCGACGCCATCGCCGAGATCGCGACCCACCTACCTGCCAACCTTCCGCACATCGTCCGGGTCTGGTTCGTGGTAGACAGCACTGTCGACACACACCTGCTCCTCCGGATAGCAAGGCAACCACTTCACAAAGCCACCGCGACGAGCCTCGGCACTCAGGCACTGCTGCTCTGGAAAGCCCTTCGCAGCCTTCCCCCCTACGTCCAACTCCACATCATGAAATGAGAGTCCCACAGACACCAATACGGAAATGGTAAGGTCGACAACCAGGCACTACACCAGCGCACAACGCACCTACCAACCCTCCAGATCCCTGACCTCGGCCGAAACCACACACGCCTCCAACACATACCCCCCGTACCCGAGCCCCATCAGACCCCGGACTGGGTACCAGAGGACGCCCCCTATTCCTCCCACGACAGAGCATACCACTACCCCAACCCCATCCAACATCTCGCCCGCGTGCTCGGCGACGCAGACAGCCGGGCGCACATCCAGGAGCTCGAGGACAGACTGCAAATCCCCCTCTACCACTCAGCACTGCGCCCAGCAAACGTCCCAGGCCACCTCCAAAAACGACGCATTCAGCTCCTCAGGGAGCAACTACCATTCCTCACCAGGGTCGCCAGATGGCTCGCCCGCAAGCACATCCAGGTCCCTGAAGAACACACCTGTTGCCCGTGCGACCACACCACCCCGGAGGACTGGGAACACTTCAAGAAATGCCCCCTCCATACAGGCAGGGACACGCTAGTGGGCTGGTCCCCGGCGGAAATTCTACGACAACACGAAGGATGGCCAATCCACAGCCACGCACACCAGGCCACCGAACACCTCTTCTGGGATCCCCTGGTCAAAGAAGCCACCATGAGAGGGGCGGTGACACAGGCCCTGCATCGACACCTCACCAAACACACGGAAAGCCCCATGGAGGCAGCAGCGCACCTCCAGCTAGAAGCAGTCCGCAGAGCAGTAAGTAAGTAAGTAAGTAAGGGCGGCCGCGTCCGCAGCCTCATCTGACATCTCCTTGTTTGTTTTACATGGTGGCCGCCTCTGGCGGGAAGGAGAGCTCTCCACCATCAGTTCCCCTGGCAACCCCTGTCTCACCTCACGGCTGAGAACTTCAACCAGGTTCCCTTGGGGCATGACCGGCGGTAGGCTCCCTTCAGTCGCTGCCCTCACGGTTTCAGCTCCTTCCGGTCACCCTTTGAAGGATCCCCCGGCCTTCCCCCCCTAGCACAGCATATTTGGCGCCTGCAGGCGGGTTCCCTGTGGATAGCCCTCGCCGACAGCGGAGCATATCCCTCTGTCAACCACATTCCACCACTCCCCATCCCTCACGGGTTGGAGTACCCACTCGGCTCCCGGATGCACTTGGGTGTCGTCCATTCACGGCTGGAGGCCAGGGGGCGACCTTTTCCACGTTCCCCCTGGTCCCGCTCACGCGCCAACCTACGTGTACTCAGGCCATTGACCCGGGGATCTCAAGGTCAACCCTCACCCCTGCGGACACCTCACCGCCGTCCCGGAATTCAGGGCATCTTCCCGACTTCCCGTGGTCAGGTTCCCCATGGTTGGCCCATGGTTCACCACTCCATGGCGACTGGTTTCCCAATCCCACGGGGCTGTTGCCTGGCGCTTTCGGTCTCCCTGCCCATCCCATGTCCCATTCTCCTTTGCCTCATCCCGGCACCGGTCCGTTCCCAGCGTCCCATGGACTCCCTACCCCGTCGGGCCGTTGTGCGGCCCTAGCCACACGCCCTTCCCCGCCGCGTCCCCTTATCCCATCATCCCGTGTTTATACCCCACCAGGTCGCCAGCAACCCTGTGGCGCGGGCCGGCTGGTCCGCAGAGCAGCCGCCCAAATGGTACACCGCAAACACCTGCTGTTAACACACGCGGAGCAACTCACCGACCCCACCGCCAGGGAACACATGCAGCGTCTCATCCATTACCATGCCATGCATGACCCAGACATCCACTAACCCACTCCGCGCCCCTCACGCGCCCACCATCTCCATCCGCAGGCCTCCAAGACACCACCACAGCGCCCCGAAGCCCATCTCTCACCCAAGAAGCCACCCGGCACCGCCCAGCCCGGCCGAGCCCAACCAGGGCCAACCATACGTCGACGTAGACGCGGAAGACCCCGGCAACCCATCCAGCCCACCCCCCCCGGACCCGGGGCACCCCCCCCTCACACCGGCCACCATCCGCGACCCCGACCTCCTCCGAGCAACGCTCCAAGGCAGGGCCCCGACCACCCCCCTGGGCTGGTACCGCCTACAAGAGGACTGGACCAAGCTCACCGTCAAAGCCCTCCGGGACCTGACCACCCCAGGCAACGGCCTCCACGAGGCCATCGTAGACCTCGTACTCTGGCGAGCCCGGAAACACAACCAGGGCCAGCACGTCTGGATCCCCCCCATCGAGTGGGGCCAGGCCCTGACACACGACATCGACATTAACGTCACGCGTCGAGTGACCGTACGCCTACGACGGGCCCCAGCGGAGAAGGACCACACAGCGGACCCGAACTGCCTGGAGCAGTGGGAACAGGCCACCGCACCAACCCGCGACACTGCCCTCCGCGCCACCGGCCTCCGCACCCCAGACGACGACCCCCCCCCCCCACCTACAGACAGTGACCACCGCCCGCCAGAGGTCTGGGTTACAGTCCTCGAGCGCGGGCACTACTACGTGATAGCTGCTACGGCTACGTCCCCCGGCCCGCAATGGCTCGTCAAAGGGACAGACACCATGCTCGCCCCAGGGACCGCTCCACCAGGGGCAGTAGGGGACCCCACCACCCAGCACAGGGTCCTCAGGGGCGTCCTCCAGCCAGGGGACAAGCCCCCAGCCCGCGCCCTGGCCCCAATCACCTCAGGGAAGGCGGGCTACCACCTGGGACTGGCCATGCTCTGCCTGACCCACTGGATCCAGCGCCGCTGGCCACCCAAGGGGACCGTGCCCTGGATTCGGGCCATCCCCACCGCCCACACACAAATCAAGGCGGGCCCGGACACGCGGCCAAACCATCCCCCCAGAACACAGCAATCCCTCACCTGCGGGTACCACGCCACCCACAGGGTCCTCAGCCGCGTGGATCTTAGCCCAAAGCTAGCATACCCCCTTTCCACCACTGACCAAGAGGTCCACCAGATACGCAAGCTCGTGTGCGAAATCCTTGCCGCGGCAGCAGAAGACGGCAAGCTTCTCCTCCAAAACGCCCGGCCTACAACTGGCCACGCAAGCGCGCCGCGGCGAGCGGACACATACACCAACAAAACACACCCCACCACACGATCCCCGCCAATGCCCCTCCCCTCTCGCTGCTCATCTGGAGACCCACACACGCCCACCAGCGCGCGCACCCCCGGGCCCCGCGACACGGGCCTCCCCCACCCGCCCAAACACCAGCACACGCCTGCCGCACACCCACCCGCCGGACACCCCTCACCACCCCCCACACTCGACAACCCGCACACACCCGCCCAGAGGAGCCCCGCGCCCCGCGGCACGCCCACCTCACCCAGTGGCCCGCCCACGCCCCTCGCACACACCCCAGAAGACCCAGGCTCACCCCCCCCCGGCCCCTGAAGGCAGCCCACGCGAACTGTTCCCCCCCGCGGACGCCAACCCACACAACCTCACACATTGCAGGACCCCGGCCGAGCCAAGCCCGGAAGGAGAAGGCCACAGCCCCGCGCCTCCCTCCCCCGCCGCTGCCGACCAGATCGGCCCGCCGGGCCGCCAGGTCACGACCGGGCTCCCCCAGCTGCCCGCCCCCAACCTACAGCCGGGGGACATGCCCTCAATCCTCCCCGCCGTGGCCGCAGCAGAAGCCGCCGCCCACAAGCCCGCCCGCATCACAGCGCAACCCGCGTCCACCACTTCCTCCTCATCCTCAGCCTCATCCACCTCCTCCACCTCATCCTCCGACCCCCCCCCCCCCCGCCGCCCTCATCCTCAAGGCCACGGCAAAAGCCAAAGCCGCGGCCGCACGCACCGACCCCCCGACCCCCACACAGGCGACTCAGGCACCCCGGCAACGCACCGGGAAGACCCCCGACCCGACATCGGCGCCCTCACACCTCCAGACAGAGGTCCTCCTCAACCTGGAACCGGACCCCAACCCCAAACCCGACCCCAAACCCAAACCGGCGCCCAAGCGAGCACACACAACACCACAAACGCAACGACACAAACCCAACCGACACCGCCCTAACCCAAGCCATAACCCAAGCCAGGACCCCACACCCACCAGAACCCACGCCCTCCTCCCAGCGACAGCCACCACCACCGCAGAGGCGGCCACCCAACACAACCCCGTCCAAACCCTCGTCAACATCCCCGTCACCAAGCGCCCCGTCATCCATCCCCCACAAACCACCACCACCGCCGGCCAAACCGACCAAGGGACGTGGGACCCCTCGACCACCGTCACCGTCAAGGCCGGCCCCCGACCCGCCCCCCCTGCCCACCACATAGTGCAGCCCCAGGGGCTGCGCACGATGCCGGACCCCCAACCCCCACAAGGGGGACCAGAATACCAACAAGGGGTCCAAGGGCCATACCCGCAACACCAACCCCACCACTACGAACGCCACCACCACCAGCGGCCCCACCACCACCACCACCAACACCACCCCCACCACTACCACTGCCCACCACCCTACCCCACCGGGCCACAACCCCACATGCACGAACAGCGCCAGCGAATGGGATGGCAGCCACCGAGCGCTCCACCCGCATACCCCACCTACCACCAGGGGCCACCCCCCCGTACCAGCCACCCCCCCCGTACCAGGAACCGTATCCCCCCGACCACCACGTCCACGCCGAAGGGGCCCCCCAGGCCCAACCCCGCCAGGGACAGTCACTCGACCCATACCACCAGCCGCTGCCGCCACTACACCCCTACAAGGCGGATCCATGGACGACGGGGGACCCGCCCCCCCCCCCAGTACCAGGCGGCACCAGGCGAGGCCCCCCAGGACCCGCCGACGCCTCCTGACTGGCCCGACTCGAGCGATGAGACCCGGTCCCGCAAACGGCGGCGCTCCCGCTCCCCCCCCGCACGGCACACTCGCCCCCGGCGCCCACACTCCCCACACCGCCGCCGCGCCTCAACCACCAACTTGCGCCGCTCCCGCTCCCCCAGGTGCCACCAGAACCCCCCCGGACCCCGCTCCCGCTCCCCCGGGCGCCACCATGAGCGCCACCGCCGCCTGATTTCCACCTCCCCCTCCCCCCTCCGGCCGTGCACGACCCCCACCCCTAGCCCCCGCCACCACCGCTCCCGCTCCCCCCGGCGCCGCCAGGCACGCCACCGCCGCCCCACGTCCACCTCCCCCTCCCCCCACAGGCCCCGCCGGGGTCCCCGTCACCTGCGCGGCCCATACCCATCCACCACCCCCAGCCTCCGCCACCACCACTCCCGCTCCCCCAGGCGCCACCAAGCGCGCCACCGCCGCCCCATGTCCACCTCCCCCTCCCGTTCCCCCCTCCGCCCGTACCCGTCCTCCACCCCCAGCCCCCGCCACCGCCGCTCCCGCTCCCCCAGGCACCGCCACCCCCACCACCACCACAGGTCCACGTCCTCCCCACGCCGCTCCAGGACCCCGGGCACGGACCCCTCCCCCCCCCAGGCCCCCGCCCACCTTGCCTGGTGGTCTGCCCCCGCTTTGCAGGAGCTCCGCCGCTGGGTGAAGTGGGCCGGGGGAGCGCAAAGGCGAGAAGGGGTGCACATGGTGCACACCTTCGAGGAGATGCGCAGCCGCACCCCTGCCGACCCCAACGAGGCCGCCCCAGAGGCCATCATGCCGCAAGCGGTATGGGGGGCCCTCCTCCGCGATGGGGTCCAGGGCCTCCGCCCCCCCTACACCCCCCAAGCCCTCCGCCAATGGCTCCAGGCCACCCACCCCCAGGCCTGGGCCAGCGGCGCCCCCTCCCCACCCCACCAGCACCACACCAGGAAGGGGAAGAACAAGGGCAAGGGGAGGGCAAGGGACAGCAAGGGGCACTCAGGCAAGAGGGCACGGAGGGGCCCCAAGTGAGGGCAGGCACCCATAGTGACAGGGCGTCGGAAGAGACACCACATGGGGGCAGGAAACCACCCAAGAACCAGGAATGGGCAGGAGCGGGGACCGAGGCACGGAGGAAAAGGGCACCACGGCAAACACCACGACCCACACCCAGGAAGGGCATACCACGACGGGGGGACCAGCGCCGCCCCACCCCCACCGAACACTGCACGACTCCCGGGGGCGCACCCCCCAACACGCACCGCCGAAGCAAGCATCGGACGCCGTACGGATCACACCAGCGCACACCCACCAGCCACCGGAAACCACACGGGGGATGGAGGGCACACCTACACGGGGAGAACGGGCAACGGCCACAGAGGAAGCCGCGGGGAACGCCGCCCCGCGGCGCACCACCACGCCCTCAACGCCAGGCGACGACCCCGGCCGCCACAAGGGCCACCTCAATGGCACCGGAAGAGGACAAAGGCACGGCCACAGCGACTAGGGCTAGGGACCCGGACCCCCAGAGGACACGGGACCAAGGCACAGGCCCCCAGGGAGGGCAACCCCACGGACGCCTACCCGACCCACCAGCCCGAGCGGCACGCCCAGACCCCCACAGCACGGACCCAGCGAGACACCCACACCTAACCGCACCCCCCAGCCACCAGCCAGCCACACCCCGGCCAGCACTCCGCACCACGACACAGGCCAGGCTGACCTCCACTGACCCACCACGGCACAACGCGAGACCACGGCACACTGCACCACAGCGCGCCATAGTGCAAAGCGCCACAGCACGACGCCACACGACCCGGCACAGAGCCCCACAACATGGCACGACTGACCCTAACCTGAAGAACCAACCGAAGCAAGCCACCGCACACCCCGGAAGGCGCCGCACCAGCACGCCACACACCGGCACCGCAGGCCACACACGGGGCCACCGTGCGCCCGGCAACAACGGTGGCGGACCACCCAGAAGGTTAAAACCAGCACCGCAGAGGAGAAAGGACACGAACAACCCCAGCCCCCGAACCCAGAGCCACACGCAGCCGCCTGGCGCAGCCGCCCAGCCGGCAGAGCCAGGACCTAACCCGGCAGGAAGGGGCGCCGAGCCGAACGTGTACATAGCCCGACCGACCCATTGGGCCGGAACACGGCCAAACAGAACGCAACCGCCAACAGCAGCCCGGAAGACCACACTGAATGCGGGCCAGTGCGTGCGCCAGCCCAGTGAAGGCAGAGGGAGGAACAGGCAGCCCCCCCCCCCCCCCCCAAAAGAAAAACAGGGGGGGGAGGGGGGGGGCGCTAAAACAGCCCACAGCCACCAAACTGCCCGCCAACACCACAAGAGGCGGCCAAACCCCCCACCCAGAAGGCACCGAAGACAGGACCCCAAAAGAGGCACAGGGGGACCACCCAGCCAAAACCGGCAACATCAAGCCAGGAACAGCGGCCCACCGGGAAAAGGGACACCGAAACATGCAGACACACACCACGAAAAAAAAAAAGAGCCAGCAGCCCAGCCGAAAAGAAAGGGGATGGGGGGACAGGGGCCACAAGGCCCGGGACAGGGACACCCAGCAACCGACACCACAAAGCCAAACCAAGAAAAAAAAAAGCCCCCATCCACGGCCCCAGCACATTGCAATGACGCGAGCGCGCCGCGAAGCGCCGCATCCGGGGAGGCGCCGCCACAGGGCCTGCCTGGAGCCCACTCGAAGTCCGAAGCCCGGGCAACCACACCCGACATGCCCAAGCGCGCAGCAGACAAGGGAACGTCGCCCGGCGGGCACAACCACGACGAAGACTCCCTTGACGCCTTCATGGAGTCCTGCAGGAGTGACCCCTTCACAGACCCAACACCGGCTGCCCCGCGCGGCCATCCGGAGCCACGAAACAACCATACAGGGGGCACACCCCTCACGATGTCCCTCCAGGCACACCTCCAGCGCCCTGGGCACGAAAACTGAACATGCTGCCACCACGGATGACGGGCCCGCGACCGCAAGCGGGGCAGTGGACCAGGCCCCGGACAAGCACAGCGCCCAAGGGAGCGGAACCCGTGTGAGGACGGGCACCAACACCGCTAGCGAGCCTGCCGACCAGCTACCGGGGACCACCCCATCCTGGGGGCTGGGGCATCTGGACTGCGCGCGCTCGGAACGCGACGCCCGCCACCCCAGCGCCCACGCGGAACAGGCGGCGGCCCAAGACCTGGACCTATGGATCGACGGGATCACCACAGGGGAGAGGCTCGCCCTGGCGGTCAGCATCAGATGGCTGCTTACTTCGCGATCCCGCCACCTTGAGGAGGGAACCCGCACCATGGTGGACGTCAACTTCGGCCATCAGGCGGAACCGGGATTGCAGGCCTGACAGACCGAGCAACCCTTCCTGACCTTCTTGATGGCGGTGTAGAGACTGATATGGTCGATCTCGAACCGGCGCTGCATGTCAAGGGCTTGCTTCTTGACCCCTGGGTGCAGCATGTGGTGGTGCCAAGCTTCACAAAGCTCAAGCACCCGGGACTCCGGTACTAGCAGCTTACCATTCCGGTAGAGCTTGCCATCTTCCTCAGTCAGCCCCTTTGGCCACTTCTGCCCGTCGTCAGGGTCGGTCACAGCCCTATACTCGGCCGCAAAGGCCTCAGACTTGGCGTAATAGTCGGTCCAGTCGTCCTGGAGGCAAGACTCCGGGAAGAGGTGCTTGTGGGACTCAGCTCCCTCAGGGGCCAGTACTCTGACCGCTCTGCCCATCCTCGTTCCCAGGGGGGCATCCGCAGCCATGACGACGAAGCATTTAACACCCTCCTCCTCCATCAGGCGCTCCATCTCAATAATCTTCTTGGCTTCAGCGGTCCATGCCTCATCGCCATGGGCAGAGATATCCGTCATGCCCTTGCTGGCGGGATAGGCCCACCTGCTGAGACAGTCCGCCACGGTGTTATCCTTCTCAGGAATTTACACAACCGTGAGGTCGAACTTGGCCAAGGTCTCATGCCATCTTGCCCGTCGGGAGGCGGGACCAGAGGGTGTGTCCACGTGCTCCTTGTGCCACGACTGCAGACTCTGATGGTCGGTGCAGACGGTGATGGGATGGAGGGCTATGTACCCAGCCCATTTCCTGAGAGCCATGACGATGGCGTACGCCTCCTTTTCTCGGGGCGTCCACGTCCGTCTCTGGCCTTCCGCCAGGACTCGGCTCCAGAAGGCAACGGGCACGTGCCTCCCATCGTCAAGCACTTGCTCCAACACAGCGCCAACGGCGTAGTCGGAAACATCGGTGCGCAGGACGAACCCTCGGTCGGGATCCACGAGGTGCAGACCCACTGCGGATAGCAGCGCCTGCTTCATCCCCTCAAAGGCACGGTCGGAATCAGCATCCCAGACCAGAGCCTTCTTGGACCCCTTCTTGGTCTCCTCTCGGTTGCCCTTGAGCATGGTCGTCATGGGGGCTGCATACTCGGCATACATCTTGATATACCCCGAGTATTAGTTGCAGAACCCCAGATACGCCCGTAGCTCAGAGACCGTTTTGGGCTTTTCCCAGTGCTCAATCGCAGCCACCTTGCCAGGTATGGGCTTTCGCTGCCCGTTCCCGACTACGTGGCCAGCGAAGACCACCTCGCTTACCGCAATGGTGGCCTTGTCACTGCTGCCCGTGGGTTTGTGCCGAACCAGAAGGTCCAGCACTCGAGTGACGTCCCTGTCATGTGCCTCCAGGAGCTCCTCGTAGCTCATACTGGGGTCCCCGGACGCGATGATCACGTCGTCCACGAAGGGGTCCGCACAGTCACGCACCGGCTCAAGCAGGCTCTCCAGCATCCGCTGAAAAGCCGCATTGCCGTTGGTAACGCCCATGGGCATCACCTTCCACTGGAGAGGTCCAAGTGGGGTTCTCATGGCTGTGCAGGCACGGGACTCCTCGGCGAGAGGCATCTGATGATAACCATGTTTCAGGTCAATCACCGTGAAGATCCTCCGCCGGTGTTGTTTTTGCAGCATGTCCTCAATGTGGGGCAGCGTATAGCTGTCATGCTGCGTTTGGGCGTTTAGGCCGCGGTAGTCGACCACGAGCCGCCACTCACCGGCCACCTTCTTGGGGACGACGAAGCACGGAGAGGCCCACTCGGAGTGGCACGGCTCAAGCCAGCCTCTCTCGATGAATTCACGGAGGATCTTCTCCATGGCCTCTTTCCTCTCGCCCCTCAGGGCAAACTCCCGGTGCCGGTAAACACGGGGGTCCTGCTTCAGTCGTATCTTGGCCTCGCCATACGGTCCACGCACCGGTGGTGGAAACACAGGCTTTCCGCTGAAGAAGGTATCACCATACTTCTGCTTCAGCCTGGCCCACAATGCCTGGATCTTGGGGCAATCGTCGGACTCCGCCTTGGCTTTTCCGGGCACTTGAACCACGGAGCTTACTTGAGGGGTAGCGACCCCACTCGGTTTCGGCTCAGGCGGTCTTCCCAGGTGGCCCAAAGGGCCATCTCTGGTCTTGCCTCGGAATAGCTCGCCGTAGGTGGGTGGGTTACCCCCGATTGGCTCGTCCTGGCTGGACAAGTTGTCCAGCACCCTCTGCACGAAGGTGTTCCCCTCATAGGAACCAGAGACGATCCAGTCAACTTCCCACCAGGCTTTGTCCTGGCCTTTGCTCTCACGCTGGTTTCCCCAGTCGTGAAAGAGCTGATCCATATACCCCTGAACCAGATCCAACTCCTCTTCAGTGAGGGGGTCTTCCGATTCTCTGATGTCAACGGGGGGAACCGCAAAGCATTGCCGCCATGGCTCTGCTATGATGCGGTTGACACACAGGAAATCCGTGGCATCGGCCTGATCAAGGCCCCCATCCACATAGTGGAATTCTGTTGGCCGTCTCTGGGGTGGCATGGGCTGTCCCTTAGCGTCCTGATAGACACTCTCTCCAGCCGGTAGGACGACCTTGTTTGAGGTCATGTTGGTCAATGAGGCTACCCAATGTCGGGTACTTTCCTCCTCGGTGCAGCCCATAGGAACAACCAGCACTGCCTTGGAGCGGTCCTTGCGAATCTTCGCTGTCGCTCTTGGAATGTCCCATCGAGGGCAATGGATCCACATCAATCCCTGATGCGGACCCCGGTGCTTCTTCCACGCGGAGTCCTGGGGTCTCCAGTACTTCTCACAGACCCGAAGATGGGCGGAGGTTCCTGAAGAGAACGCATCCAGGGCCAGATCCGAAGCTCCTAGGTCCGCAACCACTCGGCTCGCCACTTCCGGCCTTACGCCGTACTCCTGGTTTGCTGGCCCAGTTGGCTCAGTGTCCAGTGCGGCTACTTCGAGCTGATCGCGTTCGGGGTGGAGTCATTGGCATTCCACATGGTGCTCAGGTGACGAAAGCCACGAGAGCTGGTCGTCCTGGTACAGGGTCATGGAGGCCACGGCCGGGAGGACGCCGGAGTCCGTCTCCATCATGAAGTCGTACCCAACGATCATGTCCCAGTCCATCTCGGCCTCGTAGAAGCGACCTTGCAGGAGGATTTCCTTGCCGAGGTCTGGGCGGCCCAGCTCACGATGGTTCACGAACTGCAGCCCGATGGCCGCTTCCTTCGTGCCTCCCACCATGTACTGGCCGTTCGCCACCTTCAGCCTGACAGGTTTCCGACTGTCGGTCAGACACTCTGGCGGAAGTAGGCCAGCCTTGACCAAGCTGACCTGAGCGCCCGTGTCAACCAACACGTCGAAAACCTTTTCCACTTCCCCGCATAGGGCACGGACCTTAAGATTCAACTGCCGCTCGCGACCGACACGGCGCACGGCGTGCAAACTCAGGATCTCTGGCCGTTCCAGAAGCTCAACAAGCGACTGGTGCAGGTCGTGGACAATGAGCTCAGGCTGCCCATCTGCAGCATCCAGCTGCGGTCCGGGTGATCCTCCGATACTCTCGGATAGATCTTGAAGTACATCAAACACATTCTTGGTCGCGAAGGACGGACGGGTGCAAGGGTTCCTGCCTTCACTTGCCCTCACCCCGCCTCCGCGACTGGGTGCCGGACCGGGCCTTCCGCCCGCGGCAGTCCCTTTGTGCTTATGGACTCCCAACTGGGATGGTTCGGCGCTTCCCACGTCACCATCCTGCGACCGCCCTAGCTGGGGCCCTTGGCTGCAGGGGCTCCGCTAGGGGGCGTCGGGTGTGGAAGTAGGGGTGTTCTTCTCCGCATCAACCTCGTTGACGCCCTTCTTTCTTCCCCTTCTAGTCTTCTTGTCCTTGTCCTTGTTCTGGTCGTTCTGGTTGTTCTCCTTGTTCTTGTTGTCGGACCTGGGGACCCAGTTCCTCTTGATCTCCTGGGTCTCCTTGGCCAACTCGGTCCCCTGCGACATCAGCTTGGAGAGCTCGTCCTTGTCCACCTCCACTTTGGCCACCCGGATACCCGCAGGTGCACGCTTCTTCGACCCGTGCGCCTTCTTGTAGGCCTCCGTGTCGGCCTGGTGGATCGGGCATGTTCGGTGGTCATGGTTGAAGCCTTGCTTCCTCCCATAGCACACGAAAAAGCCCTGAGGGTGAGCTCGGATGAACTCCCCAAAGGACAGCGGAGGGCTGCCAATGCGACGAGGGTCCTTCTTCTCCTTCTTCTTCCAACCCGGCTGCAGGGGCTTCCAGCTTCCCCGGTTGCTCCCCGCGCCGTTGTGGGCCACGAAGGCACAAACGGCCACCTCGGCGGGCTCATCGTCGTCATCGTCGACGAGAGTCTCATCGCCGTCGGCGCCAGCTGGGTTCATGGCAGCTTCCCCGCCAGATCCCTCGCCAACGTAGTTGACGTCGCGGTCGCGGGGCCTCAACCCGCGGGTGTGGTGGAGGTTCCGGTACTCCTTGAGTACTTCCTCTCCAACCCACTCCAGGATCTCGTCGCAGCTCATCCGCGCCGGGATGGCCTGCACACGGATCGTCTGGCCGCTCACGTCACACTCGTCAAGGCGCCACATCGCGGTCTTCTCGCGATCGCCCGAGACGGTGATGAGGAGAGCGTTCCGCAGGGAGTGCCGTTTGACATCCGGGGCCAGGTTCTTCCTCGTCCAAGCCACCACATTCGTATGATACTCTTTGGGGAGCATCATCTTGACCGTGTGGTTGGACTTGGCCCTCTTGGCTTCCTCCTTGGTGACCCTTTTGATCCATGCTTCAGGCAGCATGGACAGCAGGCGAGCCTGCTCGTCACCCTCGTTCCAATCCTCCACGTTGCGGCGGAAGAGGGTGTATTGCCCTCGGAAGTCCCGCCAGTCCCGTAGGCGGTTCTCCCGTCCATCATGCTGAAGCTTGATGGACTTCCACCGCTTGGCAGCCACCTGCGGAGCGTCCACCCACTCCTGCTCGTTGAGCCACTTCTTGGCTTCCTTGAGGGTCTTGATTTTCCCCTCCTTGGTCGCCACGAAGTACAGCTCTTGGAGCACTTCCGGCAGGCGGTACCTGAACCGTCTGAAGACATATTTCTCCGCATCCGCGGGAGGCATGTCTTCAGTGACGGTCACCCCCCAATCGTCCAGCTTCTCCAAGAAGCGGTCGAGGTTGAGGGGGTTGCCATCGTACATGGGGGGCTTGATGTCCTTCAAGTCTTCCCACACGGCGGCATCCGCGGCCTTAGAGACCATGAACGCCGGCCGCGAGGTCGACCGAGGTTCCCATCGTCCTCGCCCACGGACTCCCACGGCCGCCACGTCCATCTCCTCCATGGAATCCCTGTGGCTACGCGGCGGTTCCTCCATGTACGCTGAACCTAGATGTTCACGCCGTACTCCATCCATGTATGCCTCCTCATCACAGCGCCGGCGGCTGCGTTCAGCGGCCTCCCGTCGTACACCACGCGGCGGGCTGATGTCGAACTCCTCCAGGTCCAGGTCCAGGTCCTCACCTCCACCGACATCCCACTCCACGTCTCTTCTGGGGACCTCATCCCTGAGTCCACCATAACGTCCACCAGCCATTGGGATTGGCTCCGGGGCTGGTGCGGGGCGTGGGGGGCGTACCAGTGTCCGCGGTGGAGCACGGCGGTTGTCGTACTCCGCACTGAGCCACTCACCACGCCAATCCTCACTGCCACTGCCGGGCGGCAAGCGCTCGTTGCGGCGGCCCGTGCTGTGGTAAGAGGAGGCGCTGAGAGAGGGGACACTGGCGCTGGGGAGAATCCTGGGGGCTCCGCCGGGGGCGTGGGGTCTGCCTGGAACTGGTTGCGGCAGCTCGCCCTTCGGCTTCCTCCCGGGCACGAGCCGCTTTGGATTCCCGGGCCTGCTGCAGCCGAGCCTTCTCCGCTTCCAACGCCGCCAACTCCGCCTCGGTCTTGGCCCTTTCCTCAGCGACCTTCCGTCGCGCGGCCTCGATGGCGTCCTTCTTGGCGGCGTCCGCCTGGGCCTTAGCCTTCGCTTCGGCGTGGGCCCGTTCCTCCGCCTCCTTCTTTGCCCTCTCTTGGGCAAGCGCCTCTTCCAGCACCTTCACCTCGGCCTCCTTGCAGGCAATGGCCTCCTGCGTCAGGCGGGCTTCCTCGTCGGCTGCCGCCAACTCACCGTTGACCTGGGCAGTCGCTGCCCCATGGGCGGCTACGGCCGTGAGTCCGGCCGCAATGGCCGCCACGGTCGAGGCGTGGATGGCCATGCCATGCGCCCACTCCGCAGCCTCCTCCTGGGCGATGCCGACGGCGCCCTCCATGGCAGCGCTGTGCTGCTTGGCCCGTTGCCGGGCAACCTGAAGGTTGCAGGGCACCCCACAGGCGCGCTCACAGGCGCGCGCCACGTCCCTTTGGTCGGGAGCGACGCTGCTGCTGGAGCTGGCCTGGTCGGCCGGCATCCTCCCGCGGTGGGCCGACTCCACGTCGCTGCTGGGGCCTGAGGTCCTCAGGAGCAGCGGACGGGGCTTGGCCTTGGTCTGCTTGGCGACTTGGATGAAGTCGCCAAGGGTGGTGTGGCCGGGGTGGTGACCACCATTGGCGCGTTGGAGGCTGTGGGCTGGGGTTCCGCCCCTGGCGCCTTGGGCGGCTTCGGCGGCCAGGGATTCCTGGTACTCCCGCCACTTCGGGTCCCGCTTCCTGTCTCCGGCGGACCGCTTCTACTTCCCCGGAGACGCGCTGCTGCTGCTGCCCTGCAGCCTGCGCTCGCTCCCCGGTTCCGGGAAGTTCTTCTCGATCATGTCCCACATGGAGACATTGATCGAGGCGCCCGACGGGAACTCCTTGGGCTTCTTGTCCTCCTCAATCCCGTCGGGGCGCAGCCCTTCGCCGGGCCTGTCCGGGCGGGTCCAGGTCCTCCAGCGCTTGTGGCGGAAGCGGTACTCATACCCTTCCGCCCGCAGCCATTCCTCCACTGCCCGCAGGCGGTCCTCGCCCATGTACTCACGGAGCTTGAAGCTCCCGGGCATGCCGCCTTCGCACTGGGGATTGCTGTGGCGGTACTGCTGCCCCCACAGTAACCCACGCAGTAGGCGCGCTGCATGGGGGTGGGGCTGCGGCCAGGTCTTGCCCGCCTCGTCCCAGTTCACCATCGGTGCTCTCGATGGAGTGGTCCTGGGGTGGTTGTTGAGGTGGGTGCTTCAGCACTAGACTGGGAGTGCGGCCGGTGCTGGTCGGCCGGTGGTTGTGGAAGTGGGTGACGTGATTGGGTGTGCGGCCTTGCTGGTCGGCCGATGGAACTCGTTGATGACGGAGTTCCGGTCCCCGCACTTCCTTCACCGACTCAGCGCTGTCGCTGGGCGGCGCTGCGAGCCGCTGCGCTGCGCTGCGAGCTGCGAGCTGCGAGCTGCTGCGCCGCGCTGCTCGGGGTTGGTGGCCCCGAGTGGCACGCGAGGGATGGGTAACCCCGCGGCGGTGAAACGCTTTTGAAGCGTTCCCGTGAGGGGCCTGGCCACGGGACGCTGCGGTGACATGCACAGGCAAGCAGGCAGGCAAAGCACTGCGCTCACAGGGGCATCATCGCGCTTGTGTCATGAGACAAAGCGTTTCAGGATCCTTGCCACTCTGAAACAAGGGAACAAAAGTATGTACAGCAACACATCAGGATATGTACACATGGGGTTAGGACTGGACTGGGGTAAGGGCATCACAGAATAATAGACACTGAGTCCCAACTCATATCCCAATCTCAGGTCCCACCCTCTCAGTGGCTGGTGGGGGCGGGGGCTCAAACACAACCCATGCCCTGCTCAGTCCGGACCCTGAAACCCTGCCAATAGGGGAGGTGTCCCGCCCAGCCACAGGCAAGTTCCTGACAACCATGGTGCTCCAAGGCCAACAGACAGTGGCTTCCTATGCTCCCCTGACGGCAGGTCCTAACTCCCCTCTGAGCGAGAGATATGGCCCCGCCATTATCCCCTAGGAGTTGGTAGCTGAAAATGGGCTGTTTCAGCCCAAACTGATATTAGCTCAAAAATCTCCAAAATTGACCCCTCGTCCGGACCCGCCAGAGGTAGGGACGAGGCAACTGACCCTATGCCCTTCGAGTACGAACTCCCTGCAGCCCTCACCCAACCTGGTTCCCTCTGAGGTCTCGGCATCAGGGCACCACGGGTTCGTCAAGTGGGGTTATGATGCCAAAATCACCAAAACTTGCATCATTCTCACGCGTGGCTCGCCCGGCCAGGGCAAGGCCAATGGCTCACAGGATAGGAAGCAGGACCTAGGACTCATATCTGAGTGTACAACGTCGAATTAGGTCTGGGCTCCCTGTGGGCATAGAGATATGGGGCCGCCAATTGACCACACGGAGGGGTGAAATTGGGGTCCCAAAAGGGGGTCATTTTGGCTGCTCAAAATGAGCCAAAATTCGGGGGTACTCCCAATAGTATATCTCCACGCCGGCTTGGAGATCGGATTCGCCATTCCATACGCTATCCACCAGGAGTCTACCAAAGACTCCCATGCCCCTGGCTCTCAAAGATCTCCATGCCACTTGGCGTGGTGTCAATCCCAATTGGGTCCACAAATGCCGAAATGGCAAAATTGTCCACACTCACTTTGGGCTAGCACCCTAACGAAGGTTGCTCCGCTTCGCCCACGTGGTGTGCGAACCATGGGGACCAATGTCCATAACACCCATGTCATATATGGTCCATTGGTCCATGAGTCCGGCGGGCAGAAAAAGTGGAAAATTGCTCAAAATGGCCAAAAATGCGCACACTCATGGTTGGGGCAAATGAGGCACATGCCCGACTTGGACCGGAGTGTGCCATAGGATTGGTATCAAGTCATATGTGTCCAACATATCTTTTGGGCGTCGCCGAACTCCTTCGGTTTTGGGAATGGCAGGGTCGCCAAGTGAGCCCATGATTTGGGATAGTCCCAAATCGCCAACATGGCGGCCACGGTATGCCAAGCCCAAGAGGAGTCATTCGCCGGGTCCAAGATATGTTGGGCACCGAAGTATGTACCTTCATAACATACTTGAGTCATGATGTCATTTGAGCGCAACGTTGAGATACACGGTCGCCACTTGACATCATGACGGGCAAAAAGCAGCAATATTGGCGAAGAAACACCCAAAAGGGCCTTGAAAGGCGCACAAATATATTATAATATCTTCGGCTTGTATTGAGTAATCGACCAATCCTTCTGAACACAATGACTTGACACGAATGACCTCCGATTCCACATATGTGCTCCACTTGGGGCGCTTTGAAAGGTTACGAGCGCTACTTCCCAAGTGGGCACATGAAAATATGGAAAATTGCAAAAGACACACCTTGCTCCCAACGCATCGCTTTGGGATCGCCACACAAGCTTTCCTCCACGAAGGTTAGGCTTGCAATTGATCGTGCAGAGTATGGAGAAGGGGCTTGCGCAATATGAGGTGCATTGGCGGGTTTGGCTTGGAGCGATGGACCCGCCAAATGGGCACGCAACACAACACAAGGCACATACTCCATATTGCCCAAAAAGGTAGCTCCCCCAACGATATGTCATGCCCCTCCAAGGGCATAACCTTGTGTCAATCGCTCATAGGAACTCAAGGAAGGTTCCTATGCAACACCAACACTCGCGCGCTACACTCGAAAGTTATCTTAACGCACGCAATATCATGGCCAAAGAGTTATAACGCAAACTCTACCCTCTTGACCATGATCCATTACGCTAGCGCGCACGTGTGGAGACGCAAGGCGTATAAAGCTTCCTAAATTACGTCGGGAGTATTGTGAATACATCCCACGTTTCCTTATTGTCATTCCTCGCAGGCGGCACGAGATATGACCCTCACAAGTGGCCTCACGAATCAACTTTGTTTTGCCCATATCTCTAAGACAAATGGAGGGCAAGACAAAAGGAAAGTTGATTCGTGCATAGGGAAGCACGTAGGTCCACTCGAAAGAGGTCATATCAAGTGCGGGGATGTCGAAGTCGAAAATCCGATTTCGACATCCTGAAAAATTCGGATTAAGGTTGCGAGTGTAGAATGTGAAAATTGCGGATGCATCAATGCAATTCCTGAAGACTTTAGAGTCTTCGTCACGATTTGCGCTAACATATCTGTATATAACAGTTAAACTGGCGGTTACGCTAAAGTCGCGAACTAACCGCCAGCTGTCAAAACAGTGAATATCAGAACGGAAGCGTAAAAATTGACGGAAACAATATGAAAATAAAACCCTGTTGATTCCTGATATTCTGATATATAAATCTCCGCTGGCGGTGCATCGGTTGCCGATGCGGGGCTTTACAGCACGGAACACGCTCCCGCCGGGCTCGCACTGGGCGTCAACGGGCGTCTTCCCTTCCGTACATTGGGTTAGTGGACCGGAAGCCGGTCTTCCCTTCCGTACACGGGGTTAGTGGACCGGTTGTATGCCCTACCCTAGCCATGGGGTTCTGGGTACCGCTTCAGTACCCCCCTCCCCCATGGACCACCCCGGCCGGTGGCACTAGGTGGCCATGCGGCTCATCGCGCATATGAGGACCTACAGCCCGGACGAAATGAACGGGCTACACTGGCTATGGCACCAACACGCGGACCTGCGCATCCGTGCAGCCATGCAAAGGCACAACATCTGGGCCATCCCTGGGTCCCCGGGCTACGAGGGACACGCCTCGGGCCACCGGCAACCACGGGCCCAAGAGGTCCCGGAGCCCCCCAGCCAGGCCGCACGCCATAACTCCCCATGACGCCACCAGGGGCCACCACCCGGGGTGGGTTCCCCCTCCACCACGTACAGAAACCGTCTCCGACCATCCGCCGCGCGGAGGGACGGAGAGGGCCCTCACACCCCAGGGGTGCAGGGCGGCACGCCAGAGCGGAACCAGGAGACAAGGAACCCTAGCCGCTCCCGGCGCCGCAGCCGCACGCCGCCTCCCGCAGCACGGCGAGTCGTCTTCCACGTGGGTATGGACCGAGGCCATGGAGGCCCCAACGACCCCAACGCCCAACAGACATCATCTGCCGGCGATCCCCGACGCCGGTCCAAGAGGCCCCGCACCGAGCGGGCGCACATCTTTCCCACCATTCCCACGCCGGCTGAGCGACAACGACAGGCAGCGCTCCACACAGACCCCCACCCGGCAACAGACGGTGCGTCCTGCTCGTCCGCCGACTCCCTCCCAGGGTCAGCGGCCGGCCCACTGCCGGGGGGCCAGCGCGCCGTGGACACACGGCCAAGGGGACCCGCGGCCGACCAACGGCCCGAACAGGGGGTGGGGGGACAAACCCTCAAGCCCCCCCCTCGCAAGCAGGGCGCGACGACACCGGCCCCGGACACAGGCACCGGCCACCCGACCAACTGGGCCCATACGCCACGGGGCTCCCCACCCCGGCCGCGACGCAGCCAAACCGCCGGGGCGCGGAGGACGCGCCGCGACAACAGGGGCTCGACGCGGGCGGTCCGGGAGCGGACGAAGAAATGACCGAGACCTCCGGCCCTCAGAAATCCGGTCCTGTTTGATGCCCCAGCAACGGGACCCCTCCACGGGGAGCGTGCCTGAGGGACACCTTGCCACCATCCCAGGGCAACCCTCCCCGACTGGCACCACACCGGACCAGCACCGGGAGACCATGCCCCCCCCACCCCCCAGACCACCAGAACGAAGGAACACCGACCACTTTGACGACGCGGAACTCAGGGCGGTCTACGACATCCACGTCAACACACCCTCGAGCGGGCTGGTGGCAGCCCTCCGGGAACACCTCCAGGACGTCGACCCAAACAGGCTCTTCGCAGTGGCCGCCACCACAGACATCGTTGTGCGGCAGCTCAAGGCGCTCGTCAGCCCCGGAATGCAGATCGTGGATGACCTTGTTGACGCGTGGATCTGGTGGTTCAACGCCAACCAGCCGGACCAGGGAGGCGTATGGGTCCCGCACCTGGGCTGGGCACACACGCTCATAGCGCCACCGACGGACCCCAGGCCCGCGCCCAGCACCGGGGGCCGGGAACGGGCCGCCCCACAACCAAGAGTCAACACCCTCAAAATGTGACCGTACAAAGACCTGGCGGACTTGGAAAGCACGACAGCCCGCGATAGGGGGCGCAACCTCATGGACATGGTGGAGCGGTACCCGCCAGGAGCGGAGACGGCACGCGCAGGGCCCCCACGACGCGAAGGTGACCCCAGCACGGTCACCATGATCGTGTTAGAAAGTGGCCACTACTACCAGGTGCGGATCACCCCGCACCCGCAGGAGTGCCACTGGAGCCTGGAAGCCATTGACTCCATGCTCCCGGCGAGCGCAGCCCTGCCAGACAGCCCCACCCCCCTGCCCCAAAACCAGCCCCCAGACCCCCTGACGGCCATCGTGTCGGGGGAAGCGTGCACCTGGCACCAAGGCCATGCCCTTTACTGCCTCTGGCGGTGGGCTCAGCGCCGCTGGTCGTACACCAGGGACTGGACGGCGACGTGGAGGTTCCACCCAGACGGCCGGCAGCAACTGGAGGCCATCCGTCAACAGGAGCGGACGGCGGAGACCCCCGCAGCCACCAACCTGTGCCCCGTTTCCGCGATCTACCAGATCCGAGCGCTGGCAATGGGAGGGCAACTGCAGCCCGCCGTCCGCACTGAGACAGAAGCCCAAGCGGCACACGCAGCCCTTGTGCACGAGATCCTCAGTGCCCTCTGCAGCGCCCTTGTGCGGCGTGTGGGAAACCCCCCAGGGCCCGGAACCACCACGAGCCGAAATCCGGACTACAGCCCCATGAACACGCGCGAGGGCACAATCGGGACCGCCACGCCCCGCCCAACACGGCACACGCATGCCCTGCCCATCGCGGCCGGTCGCCGGCAGTGGAAGGCCACCATACCGACCGAGGGACCCTCCAGGAACCTGAGGGGCACTGCGGCCGATATGCGATGACACACCGCCGCGCACACGCGGGGCGAGTCCCACACCGGCCACTTGCAGATGCGGAGACGACACGACACCCCTGGGACCGCCTCGTCTCACCAGAGGCCCCGACGATGGGCTTCAAACCAGCGGCTGAGGGACCGGCCATAAAACGCGACGACCCGGGGCAAGCGGACCTTGCCCGGGAGAGCCTCCTCGCACAGCCCGACAACGCGCGACCGCGCAACACACTCCGCCGACGCCTGTTGGTCAGACGCGCCAGCGAGAGTAGCGCCGAGTTGCCCAGCTTATGCAGCGGGCACCCAACAAATGAGGGCTAGCCTTGGCAGCCCTACAACCCGTAATGTCGAGCACCAGCACTAACCCAACGAACCTGCCGAACCCCAGCGAATTCCCCCCACGTGTCCCGCGCGAGGGCCACGCTCCCCGAGCCCCCGCAATCCATCAGCATCAAGGAAAGGGACGGGGGCCCCGACACGGACCTGTCCTTCCGCCTGACCTTCCTCTCCCTCAAACCGGGCACAAGGTGGACCGGACCAAGGGGGCAGCCCAAAACACAGGGCCCACGGTACCGCCGAACACCACGGGAATGTTACGTTGAGCCCCGCCCGCCGCGTCATGTGGGATCCCCCGGAGTCGGAACACTTAATCGAGAATGTTACTTCCGAGGGCAGGGGATCAAGGGATGAATATGCCCCCAGAGCCGACACGCATAACCTCCGAGAAAGTTAAACACCAAGGCACCAGGTCACAGGGCACCCACAACGGCACCACTGGGGCGGCTTCAGCACATGTAACCTGCGACAATGTTGTGAGGGACACGTTCCCCGCAGCCCTGAAAGCTATCAGCGTCAAGGAGCGAGAGGGGGGCCTCGACACTGACCCATATTTCTTTATTTCCTCCTGACTCCCTTCCCAGGACACGGATGGGGCCAAGACTCAACACACGGGACCCGCGAGCCCGCCGGCTCCTGCCGGCGAACACAGGAATGTTACGCCGAACCCGGCCCGCCGCGCCGTACGGGACGCCCCGACACCAGAGCACAAACCAGGCCACCCTAACCCCGGGCAACTGCACTGAGGCACCAACACACACACCACCGGAGCCGCAAAGCACAGCATGACACGGCACACGACTGACCCGGCACCCCGCGGGCCGAGCCAAGGCGACTGGCCCGCGGACACCAGCACGAGCACCGCACCACCGAGCAGGAACAGCACCCCGGGGCTCCCATCGGGAACATGGGGGTGCACCGAGTAGGACCAAAGGGGCCTCGCCACCAACGGGGGTCTACATATGATGGGCACAAGCGAAGCTGAAAGGACATCCGAAGGTCACCGCGATGTACCAGAAGATGAGTTGTGCGTGTAACGCTGCCTCCAGGGCAGGACAGGGCATGTCGTACCGAATTTCAAAAATTTTCTCAGCGGTCGTACCGATTGTCAATACTTTCTCCCCCCGAGGACATGCCCCACCATCTGGGGGCGACGCACCACCAACACGTACCATGCCGGCCCAACGCAACTAGAACAGCTGGAACGGAGCCTACACGGCCACCGCGGCCCAACGCATCCGACACCAGGACGGGCCGGCCATTAGGCGGCAAGGACAACGGCCAGCCCAACAAAATGCTGGCAACAACGCAACGACCTCACACGCGAACACGCTGCAACCGGGCGAACCACGACAAAACACGCCTGACGGGAAACCAATGACGTAGGGGACAGCCTACAGCAACCAAACGCGACCGGCCAGGCCCATACGGGCCACCGCACAACCCAGAACGAGCTGACCACTGGCTGCCACGACGACGACGAACCAACACAACGCGTTGGGCACGCCCTGGTTGCACCAGGACCGCCACATCGGGCGGGCCGGACACAACGAACCTCCAAACTGACCGGGAAGACAACCAAGACGAAACCCGGCTACACCGGCGCGTGCTGCAGCGCAATCGACCCCGCAATGCACCAGTCGACCATAAGGGGGCTGACACAGCCGGACACCAACCAAACTGCTGCAGAAAAAACGACCCCACAGTGAACAGACCGCACGCAAGCCGGCCAACACCAAACCAGCCAGGCATCCAAGGGTCGAAACGGGAACGGCGTCCCATGGGCTGGCGACACCATGATGCGCCACGCCCACCGGCGACCATACCCAGAAACGCACCACAACGCCGAGATTCTACCATTCAACGACCGACCAACCAACCACAACGACCTACTTCGAAGCCCCGGCCCCCCGGGAGAGCGCAAGCTCGGCCGAGTCAGCAGGCATGAGTGTGCGCCACGGCATGCGAGTCCCATAGCACGTGCTTCTTCAAGTCGCCTCACGCCTACTGAAAACCAACCCAGGTGATGGTGCCTGCAGGACAGGGCCTTTGGCCTGGCTCCGGGCCCCTTGGCCCCGGAATCTGGAGGTTGATGAGGATGTGCGATGGGACCCTCCCCCACGTATCGTCCGCCCGGAGGAGAGGAATGTGAGACTTCGGTCGAACATGGGTTACCTCCCGGGGCAGAACCCGCAGTAGGGTACTGCTCGCGGCGACCGCGCCCTTCCCCCATGTGGGGGAGCCGCTTTGTGGGGGCACGTGCAGTAGGGCTGTGGGTGGCTGAGCAAAAGCCCCTTGGTAAGACCCCCCTGGGGGGCAACCCCAGTCCCGAGATGACCTACCTACCCTACCTACACAAACCACATCCGGCAGCAGAGCGACGGAACCCACGCTAACCAAGCCTACCATAGAGCGGCCAAGACCACTGCGCACTAACCACACCGCAGCTGCAGCCACGACCTGACCATAAGAAGACCACACGCAAGCCTGCCAACACTAAACCAGCCAGGTGTGCATGGGTCGAAACGGGAACGGCGTCAAGTGGGTGGGCCACGACATGGTGCGCCTAACCCGCCGAGCACAATGCCCACGGACAGGACGGAACACCGCAACTCTGCCAGTACACAAGCGGCCGACCAACATAAACACACTACACTACGCAGCAGAAGGACGACCCAAGACGCGACTAACCGGCGCCGACGCAAACGAACCGGCTACACGAACAACATCCGGCAGCAGCACGGCGGAGCGCCCGCTGACCAAACCGACCATGAGGCAGCCAAGACCACCAAACACCAACCACACCGCAGCTGCAGCCGCCACCTGACCATAAAGAGACCACACGGAAGCCGGCGAACACCAAACCAGCCAGGCGTGCACGGATCGAAACGGGAACGGCGTCGAACGGGCAGGCCACGCCGTGATGCGCCACACCCGCGGACCACCATACCCACGGACACGACAGAACACCGCAACCCTACCATTACGCAACCAACCAACTAACATTGACAAACAGCACCAAGCCCCCGGCCCCGCGGGAGAGCGCAAGCTCGACCGAGTCAGGAGCACGTGCTTCTTCAAGTTGTCTCACGCCTACTGAAAACCAACCCAGGTGGGGGTGCTTGCAGGACAGGGCCTTTCGCCTGGCTCCGGGCCCCTTGGCCCCAGAATCCGGAGGTTGATGAGGATGTGCGATGGGACCCTCCCCCACCCATCGTCTGCCCGAAGGAGAGGAATGTGAGACTTCGGTCGAACATGGGTTACCTCCCGGGGCAGAACCCGCAGTAGGGTACTGCTCGCGGCGACCGCGCCCTTCCCCCATGTGGGGGAGCCGCTTTGTTGGGGCACGTGCAGTAGGGCTGTGGGTGGCTGAGCAAAAGCCCCTTGGTAAGACCCCCCTGGGGGGCAACCCCAGTCCTGAGATGACCTACCTACCCTACCTACACAAACCCCATCCGGCAGCAGAGCGACGGAACCCACGCTAACCAAGCCTACCATAGAGCGGCCAAGACCACCCCGCACTAACCACACCACAGCTGCCGCGACGACCTGACCATAAGAAGACCACACGCGAGCCTGCCAACACTAAACCAGCCAGGTGTGCATGGGTCTAAACGGGAACGTCGTCAAATGGGTGGGCCACACCATGGTGCGCCTCACCAGCCGACCACTATGCCCACGGACAGGACGGAACACCGCAACTCTACCAGTACACAAGCGGCTGACCAACACAAACACACTAAACTACGCAGCAATAGGACGACCCAAGACGCGACTAACCGGCGCCGACGCGAACGAACCGGCTACACGAACAACATCCGGCAGCAGCACGGCGGAGCGCCCGCTGACCAAACCGACCATGAGGCAGCCAAGACCACCAAACACCAACCACACCGCAGCTGCAGCCGCCACCTGACCATAAAGAGACCACACCGAAGCCGGCGAACACTAAACCAGCCAGGCGTGCAAGGATCGAAACGGGAACGGCGTCGAACGGGCAGGCCACGCCGTGATGCGCCACACCCGCCGACCACCATACCCACGGACACAACAGAGCACCGCAACCCTACCATTACGCAACCAACCAACTAACATTGACAAACAGCACCAAGCCCCCGGCCCCGCGGAAGAGCGCAAGCTCGACCGAGTCAGGAGCACGTGCTTCTTCAAGTTGTCTCACGCCTACTGAAAACCAACCCAGGTGGCGGTGCTTGCAGGACAGGGCCTTTGGCCTGGCTCCGGGCCCCTGGGCCCCAGAATCCGGAGGTTGATGAGGATATGCGATCGGACGCTCCCCCACGTATCATCCGCCCGAAGGAGAGGAATGTAAGACTTCGGTCGAACATGGGTTACCTCTCTGTGCAGAACCCGCAGTAGGGTACTGCTCGCGGCGACCGTACCCTTCCCCTTTGTGGGGGAGCCGCTTTGTGGGGGCACGTGAAGTAGGGCCCTGGGTGGGAGAGCAAAAGCCCCTTGGTGAGACTCCCCTGGCGGGCAGCCCCAGTCCCCAGATGACCTACCTACGTACCCTCCACCATAGTGGGGTTCTACCTGGTCCCCGACAGGGCCTGCTGGATTAGGGCCACGGCTTCACGAGCCGGACCCAGATGACCATGGGGATCAGGTGTGAGCGGGTTGACTGGACGGTTATCGGCGTCAAGTTGGTCAACAATAGGGCTGATGGGCCCTGCTGCAAACAGGTTCTTTCTGACCTGGGGCTCTGCCAACCCCCCTAGCAACAGAGGAGTGCCAGAGTTGACCACGATGTGGCCCATTGGCGAAGCCATCGTACCCCAGTCGGCAGTGCGCGGGGGTGCAGCGTTAGTACGCTCGATCACCCTAGTAGATGGTTGGATTTTTTTCTAATTCTCGGCGCTAATAACGGTTCCCGAGCCTGTAATAGGCAACTGTGGTCCTCTTAGCTCTCTCTGAGGTTGGCGGTCTATTTCCCCCCCAAACAATCCTGGGTACACCAGCTGGATCTCGAGGATGGGGGGCCCCGATGGGAACATTCGGGGATTTCGGAGACTTGGAATTGGTGGCTACTTGGGGCTTGGCCCGTTCTTGCGGCCCCTGCCCGGTCGATGGGGTCAGGGCCGGGGAGGTCCCCAGAGAGGGGACCTTGACACCCTCAGCTATCCCTCCCGGGGAAGAGATTTTGACTTAGATTTGGACCACAACTTCGCGGACCGATCGCTTTCCGCGATGCCAAACGCCCAACAGAGACCGAAAACTTTCGCCTCTGCTACCATGAAACCAGACCGTAGGGTCAGGAGCAGAGGTCTTGGTGGCATGGGCAGCAACATTGCTTGGCACAGAACACATAACGATTGTGTTGACTGAATGGTATCCTGCAAGGAGATATGATACACATAGCCAATGAAATACCTGATATGCACGTATGAGAACTCCACCCTATCATCCACTAATTCATATAATTACCAAAGATCCAAGATTGCCTTATCTATCCCACATCCTATGTTCCTAACAAGGAAATGGAATATAATATACAATGGTCCCATATATAGGGTATATAATAATATGTAATGATCCCTAAGGGTAATATGCTAGGGTAGGGTTGTGACCTGCTTCAGCTTCTCCCTCGCGGTCCACGTGGGAAGTTGGCCTTCCGCCACCTTTCGACTCCAAAAGGCCACCGGGACATGTATTTCGTCGCTCCGGACCAGCTCGAGGACTGCACCCACGGCATAGTCCGAGGCGTCTGTGCGAAGCACAAATACCTTGTCTGGGTCCACCAAGAAAAGATTCAATTGACCCAATAGTCGTTCCCTCAACTTGTCGAACGCTTCTTCCGCTTCGGTTGCCATGCCAATTTTTTCTTGCTTCCCTTGCGACCATCGAACTTGCCCACCCGTAGCATCTTGTGGAGAGGCCCCGAGAGATCCGCATACATTCGTACATATCCCGAATGATACTTGCAAAATCCCATGAAGGACCGGAGTTCATTAATTATGTGGGGGTTTATCCCAGTGGCCTAGGGCTGCCAATTTTTCAGGCATGGGTTTGCGTTGCCCGTGCCCAACCACATGTCCAGCAAACTCCACTTCTCTCACAAAGAGTGAGGCCTTTGTGGGCTTGCACACCTTGCTCTGCTTGTTTTAATCGGACTGAATAGGGCTTGGAATCACTTTGACGTGATAGCCCATAACATTCATTTTGACCGGAAGTGGGAATTCGGGTTTAGTAACAGGCGCTGAAAAGTACGCGTACACAGTAGGATAGACGCGCGCAGAACAATAGTTGAATGTTAAGTCGAGATTTATAGCGATGCTGGGGATTTGGGATAATGGTCTACTAGTTTCAAGTGAGGAACGAATTCGCTATGTAGGTAGTTTGTGTTACAGTGATAATTCCGAAATTCTGGTGGATGCATTTCATATCTAGGACATGTAAAGGGACTATGACAGTTTCAGCTTGCCCGAGTCGAGAATCCTGATGAAACAGGAACGTACCAAAGATTTGGTATGGCTACTGCCATGGGCTGTGCTAACCATGAACTCAGAGAGGAGCTCGTCTACAGGTTTCGACCCCCAGGAACTGTTTCATGGATGACAGCCCGCTTTGTTCTTCAATACCTTCTGTTCTGAGGACTTCAAGGACCCCGTTGGAGATTGGTTGGAACACAAGCAATGGTTGGCTAACCAGGCAGGAACTAACCTGAAACACGTTGGTGAACGTCAACTGAGGCGACAAAATGGCCTACGGCGACCCGCCGGTTTTGAGGTTGGTGACCTTGTTTTGGTTCACCACTCGCGACCACCGTCCTGGCCTCATAACTGCCTGCAGGACCCTTATTTTGGGCCCTATCGTATCGTCAGGATAGATGGATCTAGGATCCATGTCAGGTGCAGTCCACGTCCACGTGGTGAACTACTATGTGCCCCTAAACAGTTGAGGAACTACCACTCCCCCGCCGACTTGTCATGGGATGAGTGGCGCCTAAGCGATAAATTGGTCAAGAAAGTTGACCTACAGAACGCAGCCTCCCCTGACAAGGCTGACAAACTGGAGGAGATGACTGCGGAAGAGATGGCAGTTGATGGATACTACGTGGTGGCCGGTATTGCCCGCCAGGAATATAGACAGGGTTGAAAATTCTTCATCCTTTGGGAAGGCTATGGAGGTTCTGAGACAACCTGGGAACCCATGTCTGCCTTCATGCAACCCGACGGAGGTATCAACCCCGTCTTCCGTTCCTACCTCGTTGAGAGCAACGACGGACAGCTACTAACCCGCGCTGAGACCCTGTCCCAGCGTAAAAAGAAACCCTAATCTCCTTGTGCCTATCTATTTATTGTTCCTAACCGAACTGAGGAGGTTGCAAGCTTCAGGAGCGGTGGTATACCCAAGACATCCCCTCCTCCGAGTGTGAGTCTCCCTCGGGCCACTCCTGCAGGAGTATAGGCTCCCTCCAGAGGTACACTTCCCACTCACCGAGGAAAGCAACACTGGGGATCATCGCAATACCACCAGACCGCATATCTTGTTTGTACCCAAATTGTCGGTGAGTCTTATTGCCCCAGCCTCCCACCATACATTCATCCGCACAGTGCAGTACCAAGAACGCGCCCACGCTCTGAACTAGGTACCCATGGGGTCAGATCAGTCTGGGGTTCCCTCCTCCATGCCACCACCGCAACTGAGGATCACCTGAACACGCCGGCCTACATGAACAGATTGCGTCCCTTCGGAACTCACAGTTGAGGCCTTTTACTCGCAACCCTAACTGTTCTCTTTCCTCCCAGGGGCGGTGAACACTCCTGTGCTGACAGCTAGGCCTACTGTGTGTGTGTGCCAAGACAGGTTCAGGACTCCGGTAGAGCTCCAGTTTCAGTGAATGTACTAACTCCCACCCTCAATCGGGTTCGGCACTCCAAACACCTGCACATCCGCTGTTTTTTGAGCCATGTTCCTGCCTTGGTTGTGCCCTGCACTCCCATGCCTGTGGTTACCAGCGTGAGGCAGATAGCCGCTTATCAGGTTTGCAGCCACCCAGCGAGTGAGTGCCTTGTCGACAACATGTTGCATGGGATATGACCTAATGTGATGACCTTGGGAGCGACCGAAGAGCGGTAGCTTCCCAAACCAGGGAGGAACGGCAAGCAAGATGTTGAAGGCAAGGTGTGTCCACCCTCCTTGGGGACAAGCGTGCCCACAGTTAGGACCCCTAACTGGTCCAGACCCATGGGGTTCTAACAGTCTTGGCGGTGATGGCATACCCCTAAGTGTGCTACGTATGTCTGTGTGTGTCTAAGCGGGTTGTAGAGGCATATAGATCACGAAAATAACATTTACAGCATCCGTATGCACCAAAATTTGCCATTTTTCATGTAAAAATGGGCGAAAATGGCCGTTCTTTTGGTCAAAAATTGAGTTTTTTGGCCTCACAAAAACAGTTGAAGACCCCCCCCTATTTTGAGGGCGCTGGATGTGAAAAAGAAATTTTTGAAGGCATACAGATCACGAAGACACAGTTTGCAGCATGCGTATGCACCAAAATTTGCCATTTTTCATCGAAAGAATGGCCCAAAATGCCCGTTTTTTGGTCAAAAAATGAGTTTTTCGGCCTCAGATAAGCAGTTGAAGACCCCCCCCCTATTTTGAGGGTGCGGGATGCAAAAAAGCATGTTATATGGACACACAGAGCCTTTAAACACAATTGACAATACGCTGAACTACTTGAAATGGTGGTTTTTTTGATGCTGCAGGTTTTGGGATTTTTGGACGTCATAAAATCCTATGTGTCACTTCTCTTCCCAGCGTGGCTGCAATCATCAGCCTTCACTGATGTCGGACTGAAGGTCCTAGTCAGCTACTGGTACCACTCCTATGGCGCCCAATTTCTGTGCTGGCGCCTAACCTTTAGGGAAACGGCAAAAGCCCTACCGACTAGAGAGGGAATGGGTGGCCAAGTGTGCTAAGGGCATGCAAAACGCCCGTCTTTCTAGAGGCCAAAAACTAACACACACCCCTGCCCGCGAAGAAAAGCACGCGGAGCAGGAGACACCACTACACTACACTCACTAATGCCAGCACCAGCCTTCGAAGGTAGAGTGAGCACAACCGCACTCAGTCCCTACCAGGCCTGCTGACCCTAACACCTACACACACTACTGAATGGCTGTGGCCATGAGGCCTCGGGCCCTGTTGTCCCCCCTGTGAAAAAAAAAGCAAACTTGGCGCCACTAGGCTGCTGTGGCCTGACACAGACGCCCTCGCGCGTTTCTCTGACAGGGCTTGGAGTGAGGGGTGCATTTGTTGAGTGCACAACATGGGGTAAGCATTGTTCATCAAGAAGACGTTAGTTTCCGAATTTTTGATTATGTGGTCAGCGCCCTGTCTAGCTTGGAAAGAAATTGGCGCTGGTCGGCACCAATCACCCTGCCCTTTGCCAACCTGAGAGCAGAACAGATGCAGAACAGTTTGGGGCTGAGGAACCTAACCAACCTCATTATACGGGTGTTCAGTTGGAAGATATCATGCTGTCCCCAAACTGTCCTATCAAGCAAGCAAGCATTAACGACACCGCCCGTCCTCTTATAGAACGTAGGGCGGAGCCCTGCGCAACCTAACAAGAGTTTTACCGCGAGCACAGCGCGTGGCCTAAGCCCTTTGATGCATTGTGAGCATGCGGGGAAGGGAGGCGTTGCAAACACGGGCCATCTTTTCCTACAATGTATCCTACCATTTAGCCAATGATGAACCAAGTCAACCAGGAGGTGGGCTCCTCCTGGGCTTACTCACCTTACTCACCATGCATCACATAAATGCAGAAGGACAACGAGCACGAGAGTAAGCCTGAGCGCTTAAACAACGCTACGGCGACTTATAACAATTCTAAACCATTAATGCATAGTGTGTATTATGCACCTCTTCCTTTCTTACCTGCAGGAGGGAGAGAGGGTTGCACAGCAACTGCACAGCGAAAAACAAAGCCTAACGTTTTAGGCAACCCTACTTTAACGCTACGGCGGAAGCAAGTACGCACCAGCCCTTTCTTTTTCACGTGTGAAGAGAAGGAGGGAGTAAATGGATGCACAAGGAAAGCGCCACAACGTGTGAAGGCCCAAGTTAGGCACATGCATCGCAAGCACAGCGCATACTCTAACCCTACGTGCACGCTGCGTGCTCCATTCGTTTGACATACCTGTGATTCACTGTTTTACCGTTGTGAAGCAAGGGAGGTGAGGACCCACACCACCAACGACCGCAGCGGCGACAGCCCTAGCGTTTTAACAAAACAAACAACACGACTAAAATGCATACGTGTGTCATGACAGTAACATACCTGAGAGGCTGGTTGTCCGCCTGCTCTGTCCTGTGGCTACTTGTTTCATTCCTTTTCCTAAAGTTTATAAGGTCTTTGATGTAACCCTGCAAAAAGTTCATTTAAAAGCTTTAAAAAGCACGGCTCATACCTTCTTTTCCTAGAGCCGTATGAGCTTACGCGCCTCTTTTTGTGAATGCGGCTCAGTTGCGCTTGTCTGCGACAGTAGGTTTTAGACAAAAGATGACAATTTCTAACATTTTTTCGTCAACTTTTAGCGATTTGACTTTTTGAATCGTTAATCATTTCGCTAAACCACAGGTTACATTTTCTATTTCTTTCAGCTCCTGGAGTTTCATGCACTCCATCAGGAGTATTGCTTCGCCCTCACCCTTGGTCAGGACTTTTGCTAAAATGCTGCTTATACAGTGATGGCCGTCCGCATTAGAGCGTTCGACTGTACCCTAGTGGGCAAGCATGTACGCTCTAGGGAGTAGGTCCTTGGTTCAAACCACACTACCCCCAAATTTTTGTCAAAGGTTTTTGCCGCACGCTGGCGACGTTTGAGGAATTCCCCTTCGTAGGCACATCATACACGGTACATTACACTGTTTTTCATGGGTACCTACAGTGTGGTAAGCTTCTATGAAGTGGTGAGAATGTCACTTGCTGGCTTGAAGTATTTTCTGAGGTATTTTGAGGGTTATTTGAGCCTTCTTCGTTGGTCCTACTAGCTTGATCAACTAGTACTCCAGGGTGGAGTAAGAAAAAGTCCCTGCCATGTCTTTCTTGGGGTACTTGATCCAGGCCAAGCCCCCCAAACCTTGGAAAGTTATGAAGACTAACACTTAATCAATTTAATCACTCTTTTTGAGCCTTTAAGTACATTGTTCATAGTGGCTAGGGTTATAACGATATTCCCCCATGAAGTTCACCCCTATCACTCAAGTGAGCGGAGGTGTCTTCCTTCATGGAGGTAATACCGAAATAAAATAGGCATTCCATGCCTTGGGCCTTGTTGCTTAAGCCTAGTGGTCTCCGACCTCAGGACCCCTATACTGAATATTTATTGTGGGCCTACTTTGTCACTGATTCTGAATATAGTTGCTTGGCCATGCTGACCAAGCCATATCCTATGTCTGGCCCAACCTACATGCCCTAGATTCCTGACCTACTGCATTGTATGTCAAAGGGTGCACATGATGTGCTTGGGACTGTCGTTGAGGCCAGACATATGTCAGTTTTCATTATAAAAATAATTTTTTTTGTCCATTTGTGATTAAATCTTTGTACTTAATTATGCATTGTTTTTCTGCAGCCCTTCTGTGATACATCGGATTTCGAAACTATTCATTGATTCGATCCTTATCCTTTTCATGCTCTACTTGCTGCTGTCGTCCTGTTTTCCAACTACAAAACCTGCAGGATTTCATCAAAACCTTTAGGGCACTAATTGAAGATATTCTTTCTCATGAAGCTCATTCACCGTTGTGTGCGCGCCTTTTGCATTACGTGTGCGAGGTCCATGGCTCCCCGGCGCTAGCTCACCGGTGTGTGTACCTCGCACGTTGTGTTTGCGGCGTCAGAGGCACCTTGGCGCCCTTTTACCGGTGTGCGCACCTTGTGCGTTTTGTGTGGGGTGTCCATGGCTCCTTGGCGCTCGTTCAGCAGTGTGCGCACATTGTGCGTTGTGCGTGCGGTTTCCACGGCTCCCTGGCGCTCATTCACGGGTGCGTGCGCCTTATGTATTCTGTGTGCAGTGTCCATGGGCCATTGACGCTCGTTCACCGGTGTGCGCCTTGCATGTTGTGTGTGTGGTGTCCATGGCTCCCTGGCGCTCGTTCACTGCTGTGTGCGCCTTGTGCGCTTTTTTTTGCGGTGTTCATGGCTCTTGGCGCTCGTTCACGAGTGTGCGCACCTTTGTGTAATACCCATGGCCTCTGGGTCCTTGTTTTGGTTGTCCTTGAATCGCCTGTCCTTATTCGCTTACCACGAAGTACAATTCTGTCAACACAAGCTTTCTCTCTTCCAAATGCGAAACTTAAATGCACAGATCTCGTGCCGTGTCCGAGTCTCTGCACTTGTTTGTTTGCTTATTTCATCTTGCTCCTGTGCTGATGGTGTACCCTTAACTCTTGAGCAGCTTGACAAATATCTCGGCTTCGCTTTGCCCTGGCGTCGCAAATAACGATATTTCCTTGCTCAACAGCAGAACACACAAATACACTTCCAAGCACGGAATGTTGAACTTTTGGTTCACTCGTGTTTCGAATATGGTCTCTGCTACAGAAATGGAAGACTTCGCATATTAGCCATAAGTCCATAGTTGTGGAGCAAAAAGCAAATGTAATGATTATGAACAATTTGAAGCACAAATAGACAGTCGGCAAAAAAATGTAATATACGCTTCCGTTGATCACTTCAAATCAGGTCTTCTCTATACCAACGCCATTGATATCTGTTGCGCTTTCTTTTGCTCTGGCTCTGCCTCAGGGGGCTTTGAATATCGCATCGTGAACAAACACAAAACTAAAGCTATTTCACGGAAGATGTCCCCTAGCAATCCTCCTCTTTTCCTGGATACGCAACTGGATGTCACCCCCATCTCTCCTTGTATTCTGATTAGCAGTTTGGGGACCAATCAGGTTCTCAATACCCCTCCTATTGGGAGGTCATCTTGAGGCAACTTGGTATGGTCACCCCACCTTCCCTAGGAGGAGTTGGAATCTCCTGTCTTTTCCTGTAGATAGGTAGGTGTCCTGAACTGGAAGCAAGCGCCATACCTTAGTTTTGGGATGGTGCATCTAGGCGATGCCACCAAGGGGATGGTCACTATTTTCGTCATTTTTGGCTCCGTGGGTTCACTTTATAACCCCTGTGTGCCAAGTGCAAATTTTGACATTACACAACTAGTCTTTGACGGCTTCTCCACTATTCTTACTCGTACGGCGCAGCCATTCAACCTCAACCTCTGCAAATCTTTGTTCTTTTGCTGAAAGATTACTTGTATTCGTGAAGAACAAAAACAACTCTGTTGTAACCCAAGCACACATGAGATTCTTTTTCGGGGTCAGTAGAAAACCCAAAAAAGTCACCTAACACGAGCATCAATGCCAATATCAGTCCTTAGTATGCTAAAACCTCATAACATTTCTTATAGAAAATACCCTAAGATACAATGCAGTAAATCCGTAAATTAATCTACAATTAATGAGTGATAATGTGAATGCAAATCGGCAGTTGTTAATTCACAAACATCTCTCAATTTCTGCATGCTGGCAACACTTCTTGCTCCATAAAAGTTGCGACCTTCACCCGGGCATGCGCGCCAATTGCACTTACACTAGTTCCCTCATTTAAGCCGTATTGGTGTGTGGTCCTATTGGAAGCCACACACCCGGGTCAATGGGTCGCTGGGTTGGTAGGTTGAGGTCAACTCAAATGAGCAAGAGCGGAAAGGTAATGTAAAAGAATACAAAGGCGGCATTACTACAAGGAATTGCCTACCTCTGATACCTCAAGAAGAAGGCGAGCATTGTAGGTGGTGGAAAATGAACCCCGTTCCCCAAAACACGATAGCCCCTACCCAAAGAAAACCGGGAAGAAAACTTCCGGGCAGGAAGAGAGGAGGTTCGGTACGACAAGAAAGTAGACAACTCATTGAGCTAAAGACTGAGAATTGGTCCCGTTGGAACTCCGTTTTGTATGCAAACTCAGAAAGCGGCATACGTTTTTTGCACGAAAAGTTAGAAACATGTCTTTGAATGCTTCTCTTGGCAAAGACCCGTTTTAAACACTGGCCAAACTGGTTCAAGATCCATTTTTTTTGCCTCAATTGTTTTTGATAGACATTTTCCTTGCCTCTACTACAGATTGGACGGTCTACTTTTTATCAAATACCCCCTTTGCCATGTCACAATGCGTAAAAGGAAGTTCCGCACAAAAAAATGGTCTTCTGATTCTTTACGCGGGAAACTTTTTTTGGGTGGCAGAATACTGTTTTAACGCCGAATATTTTTTAGCAAACATATAAAACCTCTAATAGAAATCCGCATCTAAGAGATACCACGGGACTTAAAAGTAGGCGATCAAAATAACCCTAGCTCAAGACGGTTGCAAACTACCTTCCCTTTACATAAGACATCATGCACAATGGGGCCAGTTTGGCACCATTTTTAGCGACCGATGTGCACGCAAACTCACATGTTATGTGATCCATGAAAGGCGTTGCCCCAACATACAGAGCATTAATCTTCAATGGCATCTTGGTATTGAATGATGAGACTTGCATCAATGCTTCCACTTTCCAATGGAATCTTCCCCCGCCCAATGTGTGCTTGTCTCTCCGAGACAAAATGGTTGGTCGCCATTCTGCCCACATACAACATAGGGCATCGAAACCAATATGTGCCATCGAACCGCTGCCGTCTGGGGTCACAATGGTGCAGACAAATCAACCTAGAACAAAGAGTATGTGGTGGAATTGAGTAAAAACTTGTGGAAAAAAATGAGTGAAATTGAGTGACAATATAAAATTGCCATATCCCCAATATGGAACATGCCTCCAAGCGTACCCCCAAACAACAATGATGCCCCTAGTCCAGGCTTCGTTACAAGATGCGGGGGGTATTTTGAACAAGACCCACCCACCCAGCTTTGGACCCACCTACCCGACTTTTGACCCACGAGCCCGCCCCGCCCCTCCCACAATTCTGTGGGGAGCATCTTTGGTAACCAAATTGAAGCCAAGGCGCTCTTCCTAGGCATCCGAGCCCCAAAAGGTGACACACATAGTAAAAAGAAAATCATCAATATGGAATTCACCCATTGATGCTCTATACATGCCAAGAAATGTACAGCCCCGTCAATAGCTTCGTGCCATTTCGCTAATTGTTGACTCGTCCCGATTTGCCCCGGGGAAATGTTAAAGGCGGGCCCGAGCGCCTTTGCAGGACTGGTGCTGTATGCAAGAATCTTGCCCTATACAGCACTTCTCGTCTATTCGGGATTGCCACTCTGTGCCACACTGGTGCTGTGTGCAACACTCTTGCTCTCTGCAAAACTGCCACTCTATGCAACGTTGTCGCTGTACGTAGGGTTGTTGCTATTGGTACTAGAACTGGCTGTTGTACCTTCTGTTGGCTGCACTTGGGCCACCTTGGGAAAATTGAGTGAGCGCCAACTAATCAATCCTTGCTCCCATTGCTTGTGCTTCGCACTCTTTAGGTGCCCCCTTTGGCCTGCTCAAAGGATCCAATGCATGCCCCACAACCACAAACAGATTTTGGCATGATGCCTGCATCACCAAAAAGCGGAACGGTGCACCAGCAAACAGCCACACAACGCTCTTGTGACCAAACAAAGGAGTGGCAGGAGCCCAACCAGGAAACCCTCGGAATTATAACAACGGGGGGTGGGTCCGTAGCTTTAGACCCACTCACCCGGCTGAAGCCCCCCCCCCCCCCCCCATTGCAACCTAGTTCTTATAAACGAAGCCTGCCCTAGTATCACAAAATATGGGTCTCTAGTGCGGCCAAACGCCCAAATACTTGCACTACGCGCACATTGCACTAAATGCACCCCCCTTGAAGTGACCAAGCATTGGACGGTTGGGTAATACTATTTTTTATTTTATATGTCTACCATTTCAACATGTACCAAAGAAATCACATGTAAAACATCAAGAAGGATACTCACTGTTGTTGCACTTCACCCAAAGCAAAAAACATGCAGAATCCAGGGCACAACAAGCACCACAACAAGAGACAACTCTGTGGCAGCTTACATAACCCTGCAGCCCGGTGGCAACACACAAAAAAAACAGCACGTCTCCGTGGCAGCACAAAAAGCTCTGCTGCTCTGTGGCACTGCAGAAAAACCTTTTGTGCTGCCTTGTGGCAGCACAAAAGAACCCTGCTGTCCTGTGGTGGCACAAAAAAACCCTCCTGCCCTGCCGCACCACAAAAAACCCTTTGTTAAAATTGCTAAGCATCAAAGGTTTTGCAAATGACAAATTGCACCCTCCCATGCCATGGTAACCCCCATCCCCCTTCTTAGGGACCTCCCCGCCGTAAAAGTTGCCTGGCATGGGAGCCTGCCCCCGTAAACGCGAATTGGTGATGCCCAAGCACGTGTCGGAGCCCTGGGCCTAGAACCCTTCCAAGGATGGTGGGGGACTTTATGATTGTTCCATGAAACGTGTTATGTGGCAGATTCAAAGAAGGTTAGCTGGCGCAACCCTCACCCCCGTTGCCCTGGCTGACACTCTCTGAATTTGCTATTCCAATGGCTTTAGAGATTGTATTATCAGTGGCTGCTCGTGACGCTTTAGGGTGATTAGTTGGGAATGTATCAATGCACACTGCCTTTTGAGTAAAACATGTACACCACACACATCAGAGCAAAAAACCAGGAGGACATGCTTTGTCTCACCAACATCAAGCAACAACAATTGCAGTGCTTGACAATACACTTTTGACGACGGGATAGGTTCCCTCGTGAAAAGGCCCACACCATCACCAAATTGTCTGCCCAAACCCAAGTAAACCATGGTAAGCACGCGTTGGGCACAGCAACCAGTGCCCAAAGGGTACATTGTCACCAGCTTAAATTGGATGAGAAAATGGCTTCAATCAGTTGGGGGTGACATTCCCAATCCAGCGCAAAAACAATTTGCTGAAAAAGCTGTGCTCTGAATCGGAGGATGCGATTGAAAATCCAGACATATTGACTGCAGTATTACAAGAGCACATTTTTCTGTCTCTTGCAATAAATTTAAAGCAGCATTTACTAGCTCCTCCAATCCTGCAAACGCGAGCACTGATGAGGACCCATGGGCAAACAGTGCCGGTTGGCAAACACCCATTGGTAGAATGACAAGTAGGATGCAAATGCATCCTACGCCTAGAATGCAAAAAGCCTACATGCCAACGGGCTGAAAATTAATGCCAGATCACGGCCACACATCAGGGCAGGGGCCTCAGGGTCTTGTACATTGTGCCCAGGGCATGTGCAACAGAGGTCACAAAAGCGGTCTGTTACTGTTTGTTGCAGATTCGCCAGCAGGGCAGTGGGTGGGAGGTCAGAAACGGTCAGGCGTCAATTGGTGGGAACATCCGGTTCAGATCCTCTTCTTAAGTGTCCAAGCAGAATGCTGTTTGGCTGGTTCACATGGTAGCCATCTTCTGGGTAACTGTGGCAGTTGCACGTTGTGTGCTACCATGTGTTTTTGGTTTTGCTTGCCTGGCTATTGGTGGAGGTACGTTCTGAGGTTTACGGCAGGCTTCACTTCGCGTCGCAGTGGGACACCTGGTAGCCCCCGCACACTAGTCCACACACCCCTTCGGAGATTGTCAGCCATATCCAATGGGCTGGGTCACAGAGACGATGACAATACTCAGGTCAGGACACTCAGGACACTCAGCAGCAAATCCCTCCCACCTTCTTGGCCATTCCCATTCTTAGTGACCAAACCCACCTTCGGTGGCCCCCCAGTAATCCCCCCCTAGTCCAGCAAACGCTAAAGTTCTGTGTACGAGGTCAAAAGACGCAGTACAAACAGGGTCTCGTTGGCTGCAAAACCCTTCGCTACGCACGCGGTGCCCTTGCAGTGCATTCAAACAAAGAGGCTTCGACGTCTCCACAGTGGAGAGCGGTAAGGAGCACACACCGCAGAAAACAGGCCTGAATATGCACATGGAGAGAGAAATCGTGCATTGGGAAAGGGCAAGAGAGAATGAACCACGCAATATGGACCAATGGTGTGTTTGATGCCCCCAGCGCCATGAACACCACGGCAGAAAAAAAAACGCAGTACAAAGTGCACCCTTTCATGGGACAAGCAATTCATGAGACAAAAGGGGGGTTGGGGTACGACAACGTGTCTGTCGGCTGCATGACAGGCCCCAGACAGTCCCCGTGTTATCTCTGGACTCGTTCTTCATGTTCTTTTGTTTTGATGCATGCCCAAAGGAACAGAACACATAGTCGCGGCCTAGCCATGGTCAAAGACAGCGTTCAAGGTCAGCTGAAATCCACATAATCCCCAAACATAGCTGTGTACATTTGAAGCTTCTTCTTCATGCGCCAAGGTGTGAAGAACTATCTAATCAAAGGCACCAGGGGCTTGGGGGCATGAAATAAAGGCAGAGCCAGAGGATGGTCAGATGTGAGCCACAAGTGCTGAACTCAGGGTGAAAACAAACATAGCATGGCGCCAGAAGTCAGTGCAGTGTACCAGGTAGAAACCTTGACTGGAGTGAAGGTTATGCTTGGGGGGCTCCGGGGGGGGGTCGGAGTATTGTGGGGAGCGTGAGCGTTTCCGTGCGGGGGGCTGCATGTGGAGCTGCATGTGGAGGGCGAACTGTTGTTGGGCGAAGCCGAGATGTTCAAAAACATTCTCACGACTCTGAGCACACCACCACTCCGAGCACACCACCACTCCGAGCACACCACCACTCCGAGCACACCACCACCCGGAGCACACCACCACTCCGAGCACACCACCACTCCGAGCACACCACCACTCCGAGCACACCACCACTCCGAGCACACCACCACTCCGAGCACACCACCACTCCGAGCACACCACCACTCCGAGCACACCACCACTCCGAGCACACCACCACTCCGAGCACACCACCACTCGGAGCACAACACCACTCCGAGCACACCACCACTCCGAGCACACCACGACTCCGAGCACACCACCACTCCGAGCACACCACCACTCCGAGCACACCATCACTCCGAGCACACCACCACTCCGAGCACACCACCACTCCGAGCACACCACCACTCCGAGCACACCACCACTCCGAGCACACCACCACTCCGAGCACACCACCACTCCGAGCACACCACCACTCCGAGCACACCACCACTCCGAGCACACCACCACTCCGAGCACACCACCACTCCGAGCACACCACCACTCCGAGCACACCACCACCCGGAGCACAACACCACTCCGAGCACACCACCAGTCCGAGCACACCACGACTCCGAGCACACCACCACTCCGAGCACACCACCACCCGGAGCACACCACCACTCCGAGCACACCACCACTCCGAGCACACCACCACTCCGAGCACACCACCACTCCGAGCACACCACCACCCGGAGCACACCACCACTCCGAGCACACCACCACTCCGAGCACACCACCACTCCGAGCACACCACCACTCCGAGCACACCACCACTCCGAGCACACCACCACTCCGAGCACACCACCACTCCGAGCACACCACCACTCCGAGCACACCACCACTCCGAGCACACCATCACTCCCACCTCGTCAGGCCGGGCCCACCCCGCCCGCCACCCGTCCAGGGCTCCTCCCTGGGCCAGAGGTGCAGCCTGTGAGGGGCAGAAGCACCACTGCCATACACATTGCACCTCCTCGATATCTGGTGGCCTGGCACCAGGATAAAAACCGTCAGGATGGTAGCTGTGGGACGGATTGCCCACAAGCACAGCCAGGCAACCGCCACGTGTTTGCCGGGAAACCGGTAGGTCGTCCAATTATCGTCGTCCCTCTCCCCCCCATGCCACTTCCCGCCCTTTCCTCCGGGACGGAGCGCCTGAATGGCGCCAGCTCAGCAGCAGAGCGCCACCGTGGTGCAGCCTGCGCACGAATGCGCCGTCGTGGCGCCGCCCCCATGGCATAGCGCCACCATGGCGCCTACTCAGTGGCAGGGCGCCGCCGTGGTGCAGCCAACGTACAGGTATGCCGTTGCTGCGCAACCTCTAGGGCAGTGCGCCACCGTGGCCCGCGCCCCGACAGCTCTGCGCCGACATGGCGCGGGCTTAGTGGCGGGGCACCATCGTGGTGCCGCCCTATGCCTCCGTGGCGCCAGCTCAGTGGCAGAGCGCCATCGTGGTGCCGCCCTATGCCTCCGTGGTGCCAGTTCAGTGGCAGCGCGCCATCGTGGTGCCGCCGACGTACACGTGCGCCATCGTGGCGCAATCCTCAGGGCAGAGCGCCACCGCAGCGCTGCCCAGACAGCCTTGCGCCGACGTGGCGCCGGTTCAGTGACATGGCACCGCCGTGGTGCAGTCAACGTCCGCATGCGCCGTCGTGGCGCAACCTTCAGGGCAGAGCGCCACCGTGGTGCTGCCCAGACGGTCTTCGTGCGCCAGCCTGGCCATGGTGTATCCTCCGAGCCGATACACGAGGCACCATGGCGAGGTCTGCACCTGGCGCTCCGCCAACCTCCGTGACACCCCGTGCAGAGGTGACGTGTCATCGGCGGTACTCACCGCCTCACGTGCCATAGGCAAACGTCGCCGTCTCGCTCGGGCACCATCGTGGTGCCATTTTCTCGGTCACGTGCCGTCTCGGTGCACGTATCGTAGGGCTCGTCGTTTGGGCTCGGCCTTTGCGGCCGGGCGTCGTCGGTGACCTCACGGCGGTGCACCACCGTGGTGCTATGGCCGTGACGCACGTCCCGCACTCACAGAACCCGGGGGTACCCAGGCCACCGGCGGTGCGCGTGATCGTGTGGTGTGACCGTACTCGCGACGCCGGCGGTACTCAGCCCGCCGGCAGTGCGCATAGTCGTGCTGGGCCGCGTTCTATTTAGCCCGGCGACGTTTTCAAGTCGGGGGTGATGCCCCGGGAGACCCACACCTTCCGCTCACGTTGATCCTGGAACGCTACCTCGGGTGTCATCCAGGACAGTTCGGGGCGGTCGGTGGCCGGGACCGGAGAGCAGATCGGACCGTAGCGTGGTCGTACACCGGCGCTTTGACCCAGACGGCCTGCTGGGAGGAGTGTTCTCACGTGTGCGACGAGATTCGTCTTACTCTAGCGGAGGTAAGACGGAGGACTCCCTCGGCAAAGCCTGCGTGGGGCCCCCGAGGGACGACGCCACGGCTAACCGTACGTGGGACCACGGCAAGCGCTCCTCCTCCTCCTCCCCCTCACTCCCAGCACACCACCACTCCGAGCACACCACCACTCCGAGCACACCACCACTCCGAGCACACCACCACTCCGAGCACACCACCACTCCGAGCACACCACCACTCCGAGCACACCACCACTCCGAGCACACCACCACTCCGAGCACACCACCACTCCGAGCACACCACCACTCCGAGCACACCACCACTCCGAGCACACCACCACTCCGAGCACACCATCACTCCGAGCACACCACCACTCCGAGCACACCACCACTCCAAGCACACCACCACTCCGAGCACACCACCACTCCGAGCACACCACCACTCCGAGCACACCACCACTCCGAGCACACCACCACTCCGAGCACACCACCACTCCGAGCACACCACCACTCCGAGCACACCACCACTCCGAGCACACCACCACTCCGAGCACACCACCACCCGGAGCACACCACCACTCCGAGCACACCACCACTCCGAGCACACCACGACTCCGAGCACACCACCACTCCGAGCACACCACCACCCGGAGCACACCACCACTCCGAGCACACCACCACTCCGAGCACACCACCACTCCGAGCACACCACCACTCTGAGCACACCACCACTCCGAGCACACCACCACTCCGAGCACACCACCACTCCGAGCACACCACCACCCGGAGCACACCACCACTCCGAGCACACCACCACTCCGAGCACACCACCACTCCGAGCACACCACCACTCCGAGCACACCACCACTCCGAGCACACCACCACTCCGAGCACACCATCACTCCCACCTCGTCAGGCCGGGCCCACCCCGCCCGCCACCCGTCCAGGGCTCCTCCCTGGGCCAGAGGTGCAGCCTGTGAGGGGCAGAAGCACCACTGCCATACACATTGCACCTCCTCGATATCTGGTGGCCTGGCACCAGGATAAAAACCGTCAGGATGGTAGCTGTGGGACGGATTGCCCACAAGCACAGCCAGGCAACCGCCACGTGTTTGCCGGGAAACCGGTAGGTCGTCCAATTATCGTCGTCCCTCTCCCCCCCATGCCACTTCCCGCCCTTTCCTCCAGGACGGAGCGCCTGAATGGCGCCAGCTCAGCAGCAGAGCGCCACCGTGGTGCAGCCTGCACACGAATGCGCCGTCGTGGCGCCGCCCCCATGGCATAGCGCCACCATGGCGCCTACTCAGTGGCAGGGCGCCGCCGTGGTGCAGCCAACGTACAGGTATGCCGTTGCTGCGCAACCTCTAGGGCAGTGCGCCACCGTGGCCCGCGCCCCGACAGCTCTGCGCCGACATGGCGCGGGCTTAGTGGCGGGGCACCATCGTGGTGCCGCCCTATGCCTCCGTGGCGCCAGCTCAGTGGCAGAGCGCCATCGTGGTGCCGCCCTATGCCTCCGTGGCGCCAGTTCAGTGGCAGCGCGCCATCGTGGTGCCGCCGACGTACACGTGCGCCATCGTGGCGCAATCCTCAGGGCAGAGCGCCACCGCGGCGCTGCCCAGACAGCCTTGCGCCGACGTGGCGCCGGTTCAGTGACATGGCACCGCCGTGGTGCAGTCAACGTCCGCATGCGCCGTCGTGGCGCAACCTTCAGGGCAGAGCGCCACCGTGGTGCTGCCCAGACGGTCTTCGTGCGCCAGCCTGGCCATGGTGTATCCTCCGAGCCGATACACGAGGCACCATGGCGAGGTCTGCACCTGGCGCTCCGCCAACCTCCGTGACACCCCGTGCAGAGGTGACGTGTCATCGGCGGTACTCACCGCCTAACGTGCCATCGGCAAACGTCGCCGTCTCGCTCGGGCACCATCGTGGTGTGATTTTCTCGGTCACGTGCCGTCTCGGTGCACGTATCGTAGGGCTCGTCGTTTGGGCTCGGCCTTTGCGGCCGGGCGTCGTCGGTGACCTCACGGCGGTGCACCACCGTGGTGCTATGGCCGTGACGCACGTCCCGCACTCACAGAACCCGGGGGTACCCAGGCCACCGGCGGTGCGCGTGATCGTGTGGTGTGACCGTACTCGCGACGCCGGCGGTACTCAGCCCGCCGGCAGTGCGCATAGTCGTGCTGGGCCGCGTTCTATTTAGCCCGGCGACGTTTTCAAGTCGGGGGTGATGCCCCGGGAGACCCACACCTTCCGCTCACGTTGATCCTGGGACGCTACCTCGGGTGTCATCCAGGACAGTTCGGGGCGGTCGGTGGCCGGGACCAGAGAGCAGATCGGACCGTAGCGTGGTCGTACACCGGCGCTTTGACCCAGACGGCCTGCTGGGAGGAGTGTTCTCAGGTGTGCGACGAGATTCGTCTTACTCTAGCGGAGGTAAGACGGAGGACTCCCTCGGCAAAGCCTGCGTGGGGCCCCCGAGGGACGACGCCACGGCTAACCGTACGTGGGACCACGGCAAGCGCTCCTCCTCCTCCTCCCCCTCACTCCCAGCACACCACCACTCCGAGCACACCACCACTCCGAGCACACCACCACTCCGAGCACACCACCACTCCGAGCACACCACCACGCCGAGCACACTACCACTCCGAGCACACCACCACTCCGAGCACACCACCACTCCGAGCACACCACCACTCCGAGCACACCACCACTCCGAGCACACCACCACTCCGAGCACACCACCACTCCGAGCACACCACCACTCCGAGCACACCACCACTCCGAGCATACCACCAGTCCGAGCACACCACCACTCCGAGCACACCACCACTCCGAGCACACCACCACTCCAAGCACACCACCACTCCGAGCACACCACCACCCGGAGCACACCACCACTCCGAGCACACCACCACTCCGAGCACACCACCACTCCGAGCACACCACCACTCCGAGCACACCACCACTCCGAGCACACCACCACTCCGAGCACACCACCACCCGGAGCACACCACCACTCCGAGCACACCACCACTCCGAGCACACCACCACTCCGAGCACACCACCACTCCGAGCACACCACCACTCCGAGCATACCACCACTCCGAGCACACCACCACTCCGAGCACACCACCACTCCGAGCACACCACCACTCCGAGCACACCACCACTCCGAGCACACCACCACTCCGAGCACACCACCACTCCAAGCACACCACCACTCCGAGCACACCACCACTCCGAGCACACCACCACTCCGAGCACACCACCACTCCGAGCACACCACCACTCCGAGCACACCACCACTCCGAGCAGACCACCACTCCGAGCACACCACCACTCCGAGCACACCACCACTCCGAGCACACCACCACTCCGAGCACACCACCACTCCGAGCACACCATCACTCCCACCTCGTCGGGCCGGGCCCACCCCGCCCGCCACCCGTCCAGGGCTCCTCCCTGGGCCAGAGGTGCAGCCTGTGAGGGGCAGAAGCACCACTGCCATACACATTGCACCTCCTCGATATCTGGTGGCCTGGCACCAGGATAAAAACCGTCTGGATGGTAGCTGTGGGACGGATTGCCCACAAGCACAGCCAGGCAACCGCCACGTGTTTGCCGGGAAACCGGTAGGTCGTCCAATTATCGTCGTCCCTCTCCCCCCCATGCCACTTCCCGCCCTTTCCTCCAGGACGGAGCGCCTGAATGGCGCCAGCTCAGCAGCAGAGCGCCACCGTGGTGCAGCCTGCGCACGAATGCGCCGTCGTGGCGCCGCCCCCATGGCATAGCGCCACCATGGCGCCTACTCAGTGGCAGGGCGCCGCCGTGGTGCAGCCAACGTACAGGTATGCCGTTGCTGCGCAACCTCTAGGGCAGTGCGCCACCGTGGCCCGCGCCCCGACAGCTCTGCGCCGACATGGCGCGGGCTTAGTGGCGGGGCACCATCGTGGTGCCGCCCTATGCCTCCGTGGCGCCAGCTCAGTGGCAGAGCGCCATCGTGGTGCCGCCCTATGCCTCCGTGGCGCCAGTTCAGTGGCAGCGCGCCATCGTGGTGCCGCCGACGTACACGTGCGCCATCGTGGCGCAATCCTCAGGGCAGAGCGCCACCGCGGCGCTGCCCAGACAGCCTTGCGCCGACGTGGCGCCGGTTCAGTGACATGGCACCGCCGTGGTGCAGTCAACGTCCGCATGCGCCGTCGTGGCGCAACCTTCAGGGCAGAGCGCCACCGTGGTGCTGCCCAGACGGTCTTCGTGCGCCAGCCTGGCCATGGTGTATCCTCCAGGCCGATACACGAGGCACCATGGCGAGGTCTGCACCTCGCGCTCCGCCAACCTCCGTGACACCCCGTGCAGAGGTGACGTGTCATCGGCGGTACTCACCGCCTCACGTGCCATCGGCAAACGTCGCCGTCTCGCTCGGGCACCATCGTGGTGCCATTTTCTCGGTCACGTGCCGTCTCGGTGCACGTATCGTAGGGCTCGTCGTTTGGGCTCGGCCTTTGCGGCCGGGCGTCGTCGGTGACCTCACGGCGGTGCACCACCGTGGTGCTATGGCCGTGACGCACGTCCCGCACTCACAGAACCCGGGGGTACCCAGGCCACCGGCGGTGCGCGTGATCGTGTGGTGTGACCGTACTCGCGACGCCGGCGGTACTCAGCCCGCCGGCAGTGCGCATAGTCGTGCTGGGCCGCGTTCTATTTAGCCCGGCGACGTTTTCAAGTCGGGGGTGATGCCCCAGGAGACCCACACCTTCCGCTCACGTTGATCCTGGGACGCTACCTCGGGTGTCATCCAGGACAGTTCGGGGCGGTCGGTGGCCGGGACCAGAGAGCAGATCGGACCGTAGCGTGGTCGTACACCGGCGCTTTGACCCAGACGGCCTGCTGGGAGGAGTGTTCTCAGGTGTGCGACGAGATTCGTCTTACTCTAGCGGAGGTAAGACGGAGGACTCCCTCGGCAAAGCCTGCGTGGGGCCCCCGAGGGACGACGCCACGGCTCACCGTACGTGGGACCACGGCAAGCGCTCCTCCTCCTCCTCCCCCTCACTCCCAGCACACCACCACTCCGAGCACACCACCACTCCGAGCACACCACCACTCCGAGCACACCACCACTCCGAGCACACCACCACTCCGAGCACACCACCACTCCGAGCACACCACCACTCCGAGCACACCACCACTCCGAGCACACCACCACTCCGAGCACACCACCACTCCGAGCACACCACCACTCCGAGCACACCACCACTCCGAGCACACCACCACTCCGAGCACACCACCACTCCGAGCACACCACCACTCCGAGCACACCACCAGTCCGAGCACACCACCACTCTGAGCACACCACCACTCCGAGCACACCACCACTCCGAGCACACCACCACTCCGAGCACACCACCACTCCGAGCACACCACCACTCCGAGCACACCATCACTCCGAGCACACCACCACTCCGAGCACACCACCACTCCAAGCACACCACCACTCCGAGCACACCACCACTCCGAGCACACCACCACTCCGAGCACACCACCACTCCGAGCACACCACCACTCCGAGCACACCACCACTCCGAGCACACCACCACTCCGAGCACACCACCACTCCGAGCACACCACCACTCCGAGCACACCACCACTCCGAGCACACCACCACTCCGAGCACACCACCACCCGGAGCACAACACCACTCCGAGCACACCACCACTCCGAGCACACCACGACTCCGAGCACACCACCACTCCGAGCACACCACCACCCGGAGCACACCACCATCCCGAGCACACCACCACTCCGAGCACACCACCACTCCGAGCACACCACCACTCTGAGCACACCACCACTCCGAGCACACCACCACTCCGAGCACACCACCACTCCGAGCACACCACCACCCGGAGCACGACACCACTCCGAGCACACCACCACTCCGAGCACACCACCACTCCGAGCACACCACCACTCCGAGCACACCACCACTCCGAGCACACCACCACTCCGAGCACACCACCACTCCGAGCACACCATCACTCCCACCTCGTCAGGCCGGGCCCACCCCGCCCGCCACCCGTCCAGGGCTCCTCCCTGGGCCAGAGGTGCAGCCTGTGAGGGGCAGAAGCACCACTGCCATACACATTGCACCTCCTCGATATCTGGTGGCCTGGCACCAGGATAAAAACCGTCAGGATGGTAGCTGTGGGACGGATTGCCCACAAGCACAGCCAGGCAACCGCCACGTGTTTGCCGGGAAACCGGTAGGTCGTCCAATTATCGTCGTCCCTCTCCCCCCCATGCCACTTCCCGCCCTTTCCTCCAAGACGGAGCGCCTGAATGGCGCCAGCTCAGCAGCAGAGCGCCACCGTGGTGCAGCCTGCGCACGAATGCGCCGTCGTGGCGCCGCCCCCATGGCATAGCGCCACCATGGCGCCTACTCAGTGGCAGGGCGCCGCCGTGGTGCAGCCAACGTACAGGTATGCCGTTGCTGCGCAACCTCTAGGGCAGTGCGCCACCGTGGCCCGCGCCCCGACAGCTCTGCGCCGACATGGCGCGGGCTTAGTGGCGGGGCACCATCGTGGTGCCGCCCTATGCCTCCGTGGCGCCAGCTCAGTGGCAGAGCGCCATCGTGGTGCCGCCCTATGCCTCCGTGGCGCCAGTTCAGTGGCAGCGCGCCATCGTGGTGCCGCCGACGTACACGTGCGCCATCGTGGCGCAATCCTCAGGGCAGAGCGCCACCGCGGCGCTGCCCAGACAGCCTTGCGCCGACGTGGCGCCGGTTCAGTAACATGGCACCGCCGTGGTGCAGTCAACGTCCGCATGCGCCGTCGTGGCGCAACCTTCAGGGCAGAGCGCCACCGTGGTGCTGCCCAGACGGTCTTCGTGCGCCAGCCTGGCCATGGTGTATCCTCCGAGCCGATACACGAGGCACCATGGCGAGGTCTGCACCTCGCGCTCCGCCAACCTCCGTGACACCCCGTGCAGAGGTGACGTGTCATCGGCGGTACTCACCGCCTCACGTGCCATCGGCAAACGTCGCCGTCTCGCTCGGGCACCATCGTGGTGCCATTTTCTCGGTCACGTGCCGTCTCGGTGCACGTATCGTAGGGCTCGTCGTTTGGGCTCGGCCTTTGCGGCCGGGCGTCGTCGGTGACCTCACGGCGGTGCACCACCGTGGTGCTATGGCCGTGACGCACGTCCCGCACTCACAGAACCCGGGGGTACCCAGGCCACCGGCGGTGCGCGTGATCGTGTGGTGTGACCGTACTCGCGACGCCGGCGGTACTCAGCCCGCCGGCAGTGCGCATAGTCGTGCTGGGCCGCGTTCTATTTAGCCCGGCGACGTTTTCAAGTCGGGGGTGATGCCCCGGGAGACCCACACCTTCCGCTCACGTTGATCCTGGGACGCTACCTCGGGTGTCATCCAGGACAGTTCGGGGCGGTCGGTGGCCGGGACCAGAGAGCAGATCGGACCGTAGCGTGGTCGTACACCGGCGCTTTGACCCAGACGGCCTGCTGGGAGGAGTGTTCTCAGGTGTGCGACGAGATTCGTCTTACTCTAGCGGAGGTAAGACGGAGGACTCCCTCGGCAAAGCCTGCGTGGGGCCCCCGAGGGACGACGCCACGGCTCACCGTACGTGGGACCACGGCAAGCGCTCCTCCTCCTCCTCCCCCTCACTCCCAGCACACCACCACTCCGAGCACACCACCACTCTGAGCACACCACCACTCCGAGCACACCACCACTCCGAGCACACCACCACTCCGAGCACACCACCACACCAAGCACACCACCACTCCGAGCACACCACCACTCCGAGCACACCACCACTCCGAGCACACCACCACTCCGAGCACACCACCACTCCGAGCACACCACCACTCCGAGCACACCACCACTCCGAGCACACCACCACTCCGAGCACACCACCACTCCGAGCACACCACCACTCCGAGCACACCACCACTCCGAGCACACCACCACTCCGAGCACACCACCACTCCGAGCACACCACCACGCGGAGCACACCACCACTCCGAGCACACAACCACTCCGAGCACACCACCACTCCGAGCACACCACCACTCTGAGCAAACCACCACTCCGAGCACACCACCACTCCGAGCACACCACCACTCCGAGCACACCACCACCCGGAGCACGACACCACTCCGAGCACACCACCACTCCGAGCACACCACCACTCCGAGCACACCACCACTCCGAGCACACCACCACTCCGAGCACACCACCACTCCGAGCACACCACCACTCCGAGCACACCATCACTCCCGCCTCGTCAGGCCGGGCCCACCCCGCCCGCCACCCGTCCAGGGCTCCTCCCTGGGCCAGAGGTGCAGCCTGTGAGGGGCAGAAGCACCACTGCCATACACATTGCACCTCCTCGATATCTGGTGGCCTGGCACCAGGATAAAAACCGTCAGGATGGTAGCTGTGGGACGGATTGCCCACAAGCACGGCCAGGCAACCGCCACGTGTTTGCCGGGAAACCGGTAGGTCGTCCAATTATCGTCGTCCCTCTCCCCCCCACGCCACTTCCCGCCCTTTCCTCCAGGACGGAGCGCCTGAATGGCGCCAGCTCAGCAGCAGAGCGCCACCGTGGTGCAGCCTGCGCACGAATGCGCCGTCGTGGCGCCGCCCCCATGGCATAGCGCCACCATGGCGCCTACTCAGTGGCAGGGCGCCGCCGTGGTGCAGCCAACGTACAGGTATGCCGTTGCTGCGCAACCTCTAGGGCAGTGCGCCACCGTGGCCCGCGCCCCGACAGCTCTGCGCCGACATGGCGCGGGCTTAGTGGCGGGGCACCATCGTGGTGCCGCCCTATGCCTCCGTGGCGCCAGCTCAGTGGCAGAGCGCCATCGTGGTGCCGCCCTATGCCTCCGTGGCGCCAGTTCAGTGGCAGCGCGCCATCGTGGTGCCGCCGACGTACACGTGCGCCATCGTGGCGCAATCCTCAGGGCAGAGCGCCACCGCGGCGCTGCCCAGACAGCCTTGCGCCGACGTGGCGCCGGTTCAGTGACATGGCACCGCCGTGGTGCAGTCAACGTCCGCATGCGCCGTCGTGGCGCAACCTTCAGGGCAGAGCGCCACCGTGGTGCTGCCCAGACGGTCTTCGTGCGCCAGCCTGGCCATGGTGTATCCTCCGAGCCGATACACGAGGCACCATGGCGAGGTCTGCACCTGGCGCTCCGCCAACCTCCGTGACACCCCGTGCAGAGGTGACGTGTCATCGGCGGTACTCACCGCCTCACTTGCCATCGGCAAACGTCGCCGTCTCGCTCGGGCACCATCGTGGTGCCATTTTCTCGGTCGCGTGCCGTCTCGGTGCACGTATCGTAGGGCTCGTCGTTTGGGCTCGGCCTTTGCGGCCGGGCGTCGTCGGTGACCTCACGGCGGTGCACCACCGTGGTGCTATGGCCGTGACGCACGTCCCGCACTCACAGAACCCGGGGGTACCCAGGCCACCGGCGGTGCGCGTGATCGTGTGGTGTGACCGTACTCGCGACGCCGGCGGTACTCAGCCCGCCGGTAGTGCGCATAGTCGTGCTGGGCCGCGTTCTATTTAGCCCGGCGACGTTTTCAAGTCGGGGGTGATGCCCCGGGAGACCCACACCTTCCGCTCACGTTGATCCTGGGACGCTACCTCGGGTGTCATCCAGGACAGTTCGGGGCGGTCGGTGGCCGGGACCAGAGAGCAGATCGGACCGTAGCGTGGTCGTACACCGGCGCTTTGACCCAGACGGCCTGCTGGGAGGAGTGTTCTCAGGTGTGCGACGCGATTCGTCTTACTCTAGCGGAGGTAAGAGGGAGGATTCCCTCGGCAAAGCCTGCGTGGGGCCCCCGAGGGACGACGCCACGGCTCGCCGTACGTGGGACCACGGCAAGCGCTCCTCCTCCTCCTCCCCCTCACTCCCAGCACACCACCACTCCGAGCACACCACCACTCCGAGCACACCACCACTCCGAGCACACCACCACTCCGAGCACACCACCACTCCGAGCACACCACCACTCCGAGCACACCACCACTCCGAGCACACCACCACTCCGAGCACACCACCACTCCGAGCACACCACCACTCCGAGCACACCACCACTCCGAGCACACCACCACTCCGAGCATACCACCACTCCGAGCACACCACCACTCCGAGCACACCACCACTCCGAGCACACCACCACTCCGAGCACACCACCACTCCGAGCACACCACCACCCGGAGCACACCACCACTCCGAGCACACCACCACTCCGAGCACACCACCACTCCGAGCACACCACCACTCCGAGCACACCACCACTCCGAGCACACCACCACTCCGAGCACACCACCACTCCGAGCACACCACCACTCCGAGCACACCACCACTCCGAGCACACCACCATTCCGAGCACACCACCACTCCGAGCACACCACCACTCGGAGCACACCACCACCCGGAGCACACTACCACTCGGAGCACACCACCACTCCGAGCACACCACCACTCCGAGCACACCACCACTCCGAGCACACCACCAATCCGAGCACACCCCCGCTCCGAGCACACCACCACTCCGAGCACACCACCACTCCGAGCACACCACCACCCGGAGCACACCATCACTCCGAGCACACCACCACTCCGAGCACACCACCACTCCGAGCACACCACCACTCCGAGCACACCACCACTCCGAGCACACCACCACTCCGAGCACACCACCACTCCGAGCACACCACCACTCCGAGCACACCACCACTCCGAGCATACCACCACTCCGAGCACACCACCACTCCGAGCACACCACCACTCCGAGCACACCACCACTCCGAGCAAACCACCACTCCGAGCACACCACCACTCCGAGCACACCACCACTCCGAGCACACCACCACCCGGAGCACACCACCACTCCGAGCACACCACCACTCCGAGCACACCACCACTCCGAGCACACCACCACTCCGAGCACACCACCACTCTGAGCACACCACCACTCCGAGCACACCACCACTCCGAGCACACCACCACTCCGAGCACACCACCACCCGGAGCACACCACCACTCCGAGCACACCATCACTCCCACCTCGTCAGGCCGGGCCCACCCCGCCCGCCACCCGTCCAGGGCTCCTCCCTGGGCCAGAGGTGCAGCCTGTGAGGGGCAGAAGCACCACTGCCATACACATTGCACCTCCTCGATATCTGGTGGCCTGGCACCAGGATAAAAACCGTCAGGATGGTAGCTGTGGGACGGATTGCCCACAAGCACAGCCAGGCAACCGCCAAGTGTTTGCCGGGAAACCGGTAGGTCGTCCAATTATCGTCGTCCCTCTCCCCCCCATGCCACTTCCCGCCCTTTCCTCCAGGACGGAGCGCCTGAATGGCGCCAGCTCAGCAGCAGAGCGCCACCGTGGTGCAGCCTGCGCACGAATGCGCCGTCGTGGCGCCGCCCCCATGGCATAGCGCCACCATGGCGCCTACTCAGTGGCAGGGCGCCGCCGTGGTGCAGCCAACGTACAGGTATGCCGTTGCTGCGCAACCTCTAGGGCAGTGCGCCACCGTGGCCCGCGCCCCGACAGCTCTGCGCCGACATGGCGCGGGCTTAGTGGCGGGGCACCATCGTGGTGCCGCCCTATGCCTCCGTGGCGCCAGCTCAGTGGCAGAGCGCCATCGTGGTGCCGCCCTATGCCTCCGTGGCGCCAGTTCAGTGGCAGCGCGCCATCGTGGTGCCGCCGACGTACACGTGCGCCATCGTGGCGCAATCCTCAGGGCAGAGCGCCACCGCGGCGCTGCCCAGACAGCCTTGCGCCGACGTGGCGCCGGTTCAGTGACATGGCACCGCCGTGGTGCAGTCAACGTCCGCATGCGCCGTCGTGGCGCAACCTTCAGGGCAGAGCGCCACCGTGGTGCTGCCCAGACGGTCTTCGTGCGCCAGCCTGGCCATGGTGTATCCTCCGAGCCGATACACGAGGCACCATGGCGAGGTCTGCACCTGGCGCTCCGCCAACCTCCGTGACACCCCGTGCAGAGGTGACGTGTCATCGGCGGTACTCACCGCCTCACGTGCCATCGGCAAACGTCGCCGTCTCGCTCGGGCACCATCGTGGTGCCATTTTCTCGGTCACGTGCCGTCTCGGTGCACGTATCGTAGGGCTCGTCGTTTGGGCTCGGCCTTTGCGGCCGGGCGTCGTCGGTGACCTCACGGCGGTGCACCACCGTGGTGCTATGGCCGTGACGCACGTCCCGCACTCACAGAACCCGGGGGTACCCAGGCCACCGGCGGTGCGCGTGATCGTGTGGTGTGACCGTACTCGCGACGCCGGCGGTACTCAGCCCGCCGGCAGTGCGCATAGTCGTGCTGGGCCGCGTTCTATTTAGCCCGGCGACGTTTTCAAGTCGGGGGTGATGCCCCGGGAGACCCACACCTTCCGCTCACGTTGATCCTGGGACTCTACCTCGGGTGTCATCCAGGACAGTTCGGGGCGGTCGGTGGCCGGGACCAGAGAGCAGATCGGACCGTAGCGTGGTCGTACACCGGCGCTTTGACCCAGACGGCCTGCTGGGAGGAGTGTTCTCAGGTGTGCGACGAGATTCGTCTTACTCTAGCGGAGGTAAGACGGAGGACTCCCTCGGCAAAGCCTGCGTGGGGCCCCCGAGGGACGACGCCACGGCTCACCGTACGTGGGACCACGGCAAGCGCTCCTCCTCCTCCTCCCCCTCACTCCCAGCACACCACCACTCCGAGCACACCACCACTCCGAGCACACCACCACTCCGAGCACACCACCACTCCGAGCACACCACCACTCCGAGCACACCACCACTCCGAGCACACCACCACTCCGAGCACACCACCACTCCGAGCACACCACCACTCCGAGCACACCACCACTCCGAGCACACCACCACTCCGAGCACACCACCACTCCGAGCATACCACCACTCCGAGCACACCACCACTCCGAGCACACCACCACTCCGAGCACACCACCACTCCGAGCACACCACCACTCCGAGCACACCACCACCCGGAGCACACCACCACTCCGAGCACACCACCACTCCGAGCACACCACCACTCCGAGCACACCACCACTCCGAGCACACCACCACTCCGAGCACACCACCACTCCGAGCACACCACCACTCCGAGCACACCACCACTCCGAGCACACCACCACTCCGAGCACACCACCATTCCAAGCACACCACCACTCCGAGCACACCACCACTCGGAGCACACCACCACTCCGAGCACACCACCACTCCGAGCACACCACCACTCCGAGCACACCACCACTCCGAGCACACCACCACTCCGAGCACACCACCACTCCGAGCACACCCCCGCTCCGAGCACACCACCACTCCGAGCACACCACCACCCGGAGCACACCATCACTCCGAGCACACCACCACTCCGAGCACACCACCACTCCGAGCACACCACCACTCCGAGCACACCACCACTCCGAGCACACCACCACTCCGAGCACACCACCACTCCGAGCACACCACCACTCCGAGCACACCACCACTCCGAGCATACCACCACTCCGAGCACACCACCACTCCGAGCACACCACCACTCCGAGCACACCACCACTCCGAGCAAACCACCACTCCGAGCACACCACCACTCCGAGCACACCACCACTCCGAGCACACCACCACCCGGAGCACACCACCACTCCGAGCACACCACCACTCCGAGCACACCACCACTCCGAGCACACCACCACTCCGAGCACACCACCACTCTGAGCACACCACCACTCCGAGCACACCACCACTCCGAGCACACCACCACTCCAGGCACACCACCACCCGGAGCACACCACCACTCCGAGCACACCACCACTCCGAGCACACCACCACTCCGAGCACACCACCACTCCGAGCACACCACCACTCCGAGCACACCACCACTCCGAGCACACCACCACTCCGAGCACACCACCACTCCGAGCACACCACCACTCCGAGCACACCACCACTCCGAGCACACCACCACTCCGAGCACACCACCACTCCGAGCACACCTCCACTCCGAGCACACCACCACCCGGAGCACACCACCACTCCGAGCACACCACCACTCTGAGCACACCACCACTCCGAGCACACCACCACTCCGAGCACACCACCACCCGGAGCACACCACCACTCCGAGCACACCACCACTCCGAGCACACCACCACCCGGAGCACACCACCACTCCGAGCACATCACCACTCCGAGCACACCACCACTCCGAGCACACCACCACTCCGAGCATACCACCAGTCCGAGCACAACACCACTCCGAGCACACCACCACTCCGAGCACACCACCACTCCGAGCACACCACCACTCCGAGCACACCACCACTCCGAGCACACCACCACTCCGAGCACACCACCACTCCCAGCACACCACCACTCCGAGCACACCACCACTCCGAGCACACCACCACTCCGAGCACACCACCACTCCAAGCACACCACCACTCCGAGCACACCCCCGCTCCGAGCACACCACCACTCCCAGCACACCACCACTCCGAGCACACCACCACTCCGAGCACACCACCACTCCGAGCACACCACCACTCCGAGCACACCACCACTCCGAGCACACCACCACCCGGAGCACACCACCACTCCGAGCACACCACCACTCTGAGCACACCACCACTCCGAGCACACCACCACTCCGAGCACACCACCACTCCGAGCACACCATCACTCCCAGCACACCACCACTCCGAGCACACCACCACTCCGAGCACACCACCACTCCGAGCACACCACCACTCCGAGCACACCACCACTCTGAGCACACCACCACTCCGAGCACACCACAACTCCGAGCACACCACCACTCCGAGCACACCACCACTCCGAGCACACCACCACTCCGAGGTAATTTTTCTCGCCATAGCTCAGGCACGCACCCAGTTTAGCACAATACTGTGAGAAGCTGATTTCTCTAAATTTCTGAGCTGTAGGGTATAGTATGTGCAGCACTGTTTCAGCATGAAACCTTTCGATGCACATTGCTCGCCTGGAAAGGGAGCAAAGAATGGAAGGGTCCAGTTGCTTCGATTTTGAGCATTTTTGACCCGCGCAGGCACCAGACAAACCACATCGGCCCCGACGTGGCATCACTTCATCTGAAGGCAGGATTCCGGCAAAACATGAGGGACTCTCCCCCAAAGCACAACCCATAGCGCTGGTTGTTGCCGCCAGTATCGCCTGATGCCTGTATGGCTCGCCCCCCCTTCACAGCCCCCCCCCCCCCCCCACACGCACACCTCCCCGTGCAGAACCAAATACCTTTCCATATTTGACGGGAACATGGGAGTTACGCCAAGGCGGTGCGCTTTTCAGGGTCAGGGACAATTTGGACTTGTTGCTGCCCACTGAGGGGTGTTTTCGCACAGCGCGGGCACAGCGCCAATTACTACGTTGTTTATTACGTTGTTTATCCCGGGAACATCCCTGCAAACCACCCCCCTACAGAAGCGTGCATGATCCATTCAAAACAGCATCGGGGGTGCAGAATTCAGGACCCCGGGACCCGTGCCTACCGGTGGTGAAAAACAGCCGACTTTTCACACAGCACGGGCACAGCGCACGGTGCGCCCCCAGAGTGTCTCGTATGGGGGTATGGGGATATTTGGATCAGCCTCGGTACGCATGCTGAAGTGATTGTGCGCGTGGAGGCACGGCGGCCGTGGCAGTTTGCCGTCCAACAGGATGGCCTCCTGCCGGCCAGCGTGCAGGGCAGGGCAGGGCAGGACCGTTGGGGCACGGGACCCTGCACCACGGCATCCTCCAAAAGGGGCGTCGGTAGGGGCCCAGTGGACGGCGGCACATGTCTGTGAGCGGGGGCCGTCGGCACAATGCCCCTTCTGTGCCCCGCCACCGGGGGATGGGGGTGTGATAGGGTGTGTGGTCCTTTTTGGACCTGGGGCCGTGGCTTGTCCACATGCACTCGTCATGGATACTTCCACAATCCCTCCGAGAATCGGGACTACCAAGAGGCCATGGCCCCTGGGGCGGCACCAAATGGCGCCCTTTCAATCCAGGTTTCAAAAAGTAAACCCCCCCCCCCTGCGCGCACGCTCACACGGGCCGCAGGTTCAGTGAAAGTGGAAACACGGGGTCACGGTGTTGGGACAGGGGCACGCTAATGCAAAGGGGCGGGGTACTGTTGCACACCGGAAGAAAATGTCCACAGCGTACCAAAAAATGCCGCTTGGCGAGGCGTTGGCTGACCGAGCCTGACAGATACGCGCCGCGTGCGCTGCAGAATCAAGGGTTCCATTGGCCCTTTGCCAGTGTCCGTGTCAGACGGCAGGCAAAGGTCTGCACACCAGTGTGCCCTGCGGGGCGGTCAGCCTCGGAGCCGGTTTCGGCCCCGCCTGCGTGAACAGCGCCTCTGGATGCGCATCGAAACACTCAAAGTTCGCCAACAAGTGACGCAGTCTCTTCCGCCCGTACACGCGGTGCAAAGGCCACAGGATCCCGTCGTGGCTAAAGTCGACAGGGAAGCCCACGAACAAAGTGGCCTGGGGCTTCATCCAGCACCAAATTTGTGCCAGGGCCTCCATGTCTCCGTGCGGATTTGGCGCGTCGCCGTACCGCGTCAGTCCGGAGTGCTCTATGGAGGAATAGCTCACAGCAAAATCCACTGGCGGCAGTTGATGTGCCGTGTGCAGCTGAGAGACGAGCACCGACGAGGGGGTGGCTGCAGGCAGCGTTAGCAGAACCATTGGGCACAGTGGGGGGCAGCGAGGTGGTGAAGGCAAAGACAAAAGGCCTGACAACGATCAAACAGGGGACTAAAGGTGGGGCTACTCGTACTCTTCTGCAGAGCTGCAGTACCAGAACTGACCCCAGTACACAGTACACACACAGCACGCGCCAGCCCTCACTGTGTTGCAAGGGTCCATACAGTACAAATTAGTTCGGGCGGGTGCCTGGGACTGCCCCTTGGTGGGCCGTGTCTCATCCCCCACTCAGCCCGCGTTCAGCCCCTGTGCTGATTGGGGCGGGGGGTGGGGCAGATCCTACACTAGTTTGCGGCGAAGAATCGTGTTCCCACCCGCTCTGAAGCGTTCGGCAGCCCGCAAACAGCAGGGGTGATGCAGCCAATCTGCCCACTTGTGGGCCACTTCTGACTTTGTCCCCTGCTCTAAAGTGTTGGGGACCCGCCAGACGGCAGCAGAGGTTGTGTAGCCAATCCGTCCACCTGTGGACAACTGCTAATTTTGCCCCCCCCCCTCTGAAGCATTGGGGAGCCCAAACAGCAAGGGTTATGTAGGCAATTCACCCACTTGTGGGCTCATTCTGATTTTGTCCCCTGCTCTGAAACGTGTGGGACCCCTCAGACTGCAGGGGATATACGGCCAATCCGCCCACTTGTGGGCCACTTCTGATTTTGTCCCCCGCTTGGATGCATTGGGGATGCCCCAGACGGCAGAGGTTATGTAGCTAATCTGCCCACATGTGCACCAGTTCTGATTGTGTTGCCCGCCCTGAAGCATGGGGCACCCCCCAAACTGCTGGGGTTCTGTAGCCAATCCGCCCACTTGTAGGCCACTTCTGCTTTTGTTCCTCGCCCTCAAGCGTTGGGGACCCCCTAGATGGCAGTGATTATGTAGCCAAGGGGCCCACTTGCGGGCCACTTCTGAATTTGTGCCCCGCTGTAAAGCATTGGAGACCCCCCAAACGGGGGCAGAGGTTATGTAACCATGGGGTCCACTTGCTGGTGAGGGCTGAATTCGTCCCCTGCTCTAAAGCGTTGGGGACCCCCCAGACGGCGGCAGGGGTTCTGTGGCCAATCCGTCCACTTGTGGGCCACTTCTGATTCCCCCCTGTCCTCCTGACAGGTACAGCTCACACATACACAGTACACAAAACCAACACTGATGCTTGCTCCTTCACTGGCGTGTGCGTAAGTGTCCGGGCGGGTGGGTGGGCCCAAAAATCTTTAAAAGATTCTATAGTGATAGTGCATATGAGTGGTATTATGGGGTGAATCCTGTGATTCGCCTATAGGCGAATCCCTTGATTCCCCCCTAACCTCCTGACAATTACAGCTCACACATACACAGTACACAAAACCAACACCGATGCTTGCTCCTTCACTGGCACGCCAGGCCCGAAGGGCACCGTGGGTCATCTCTGTCTCCCACTCATGCTGGGTTCTCGTGGCTCCACATATATGGGCGTGCCTGTCACTGACTCACACTCTGCTGTCTCATCCATCGCACTTGCGAGGGGAGCTCTCTTTTATATACCCTGGGTATGGTCCTGCTCTGCCTGTACCACGTGTCCTCCCTCCCCTCCTCTCTCCAGCCCACTCCTTCCTTACTCTGATACATGAGCGCCATGGACGGTCCGTGCAGGAGTGACAGTCATCCTTGTGCCAGTCTCGCCTCAGTCTGAGTCCTTCTGTTCCAGATCGTCCTTCACAAGCTTGAAAACATCTTTGATGAGGTCCGCTTTGCCATTGAGGGTGACTCTTTGCACTGTTGTGGCATGGTGGGTGAAGGACATCGTCGGCTTGACTCCTGGTGCCAGTCTCAGCTCGTGGCGGACGAGGTAAAGGTGGCGTTGGGTTTGGTCCTTGCCCTTCTCAGCTCGACCCGTGCCATTGCATACTGCGCTCTGGTGCGGCGCGTGATCCAGCCACAGAAAGTCTGCCAGGCGTTGTGGGGGTCCCGTTCTGGCACTGGCCGGCACAGCACCAACTCGAAGGATTGTTCGGTCATCGCCCCCAGGCGGTATCTGGGCTGCTCTGCATTGAGGTGCCCTTCCGCTCTCTCCGCTCTCCGTCGCAGCGTGCGCGCCTTCTGCGCCAGCTTGCCTTCCGGGCCCCGTGATCCTCGTGGGCGCTTCGACCCCACTTTCCCCTCGTCATGGAACTCCTCCTCATGATGGTCGCCCCACTCAGACATGTTGTCGGGGCCTGCTACATTGAAATAGGGGGCACTCATGCCATCGCTCATGCGAGGATTGTCCCCCCCCCCCCGCCTGCTACAGTCGGACCGACCCAAAACTCTGCACAAGGTGCAGCTCCCCGCACAACGCACCCCACTTATGTGCCGCCTCAACCTTTGCCCTGGTGATGCTTGCTGGCGTCAGGTCTGGCAAACGGGATACAACATCAGCAGGCATGCGCGCAGTATCAACCCAGATAACATTCAAGACCATGCCCGTGTGCCACAACAAGTTCCAAAGAGCACGGAGTATCTTCACTTGCGTACATGCCCTCGTCGACGCCCTCATATTGGCTGCACTGTAGCAGGCTGCTGTATTGTCCACAAACAATGAGACCCTGTGCCACTTCTGGGTCACCGCAAACCTACAGGCATGTAGGACACCACTGAGCTCTGCCTGTTGCTGGTTCTTCGCCGGGATCTTTCGGCGTTTGCATGACTCCATTGCGTCCAGAGATACCCAGGCGGTACCCACCAGCAGTCTCTGCTGCATCCACTGACAGGAACGGCGCAAAGCCAAAATGCCCAGGCATTGGGTCAACCGTGGCTGGCACATACGATATCGCCAGCGCATCAAACAGTGCCGATATCAGGGCCGGGCTCGGGCGGTGCTGAAATCGATGATGTCCCCAACGGAACCTATGCCACCCCTGCAGAAACAGGGTGACCCCTTTTCGTGGTCCAAATGCCCATTGCATTTTTCCCGTGACCCGTTCCGCCACCTTTGGAGACACAGGCAAGCAGGCTGTTTTGATGGCAATCCCCAAGCACTTTGTGAGCCCTTTGTCGGTGTTCCGCACCTCCCCTTTGGCCAGGTCGAACATCTTTCCCAGCCACAGGACATTCTGATGTGGCTCGAGGCAGGATTTTGTGGAGATGCGCAGGCCCTTTGCCGTCAAGAAACCCGCCAGCCGATGGCCCAGCCTGTTCATGCACTCCCTGTCACGTGACAAGATCAGGACATCATCTAAATAATGGAAATGGTAGATATCGAGCCCCTCCGCGTGGTTGTCAAAGAACTCCTTCAACAGTGCTGCCAATGTGTCCTGTGCCAGTACCGGGGAAAACTTCCACCCAAACGGGAGGCAGTGGAAGTGCGCCCCCTGTATGCGAAACAGTCCCGTATGTTCAGCTGGGATTTGCAGGCTCCAGTAGAAGTTGGATATGTCCAAGGTAATGCCCCACAACGGTGCTCCACGGTGTATCTCCCGTTTGATGGTCCGAAAGACCGTGTGAATCGACGGAAGCTTGACCTTGCGCAGCGGTACCTTCGAGCAGTCGTTCAGATTTCGCATGTCAATGATGAAGGAGCACTTCACATCATTTTTGGGTTTAACGAAAGCCGACACATTGTCCGTGAGGTCCTCCCACTCAAGGGCACCCAAACACGTCGGGTCGTGGCACAGGAACCCATCGTCCATCAGCACTCCAATCATGCGCCTGGTGTGCAACGACGGCTGCCATACATCGAATCTCCCACAATCTGGCCCAGACTTCCAACTCCGTATACCCCAGATGAGGCGCGTTGGGATGTTCGCGTTCCACACATCTAAAGGGATGTCCAGGCTGCCCTTCTCTCCAAGGCCCGCAACAATCATTCTTTCTGAGATACCTCCCGACGGGCCATCCCCATCATACCCGTCGTAGTCCTGACCCAGCAAGTCCCAGTTGAGCTCATGCAAATCCCCCATGTGGCGTAGGATCGTTTCCAGGTGTGCCTGCCCACCGTCCACATCTCTGAGGCGCTCCTGCGCTCGGAGGATCACCGCAAGCGCGGCCCGAAAAAGCTCATTCCGCGGGATATCCGAGACCCGCTCGACCCGTCTCGAAGCCGACCACGCACATGCCCGCGCCCGCCTATATGTGACCCACGCTCCTGCCGTACTTCCTCCTCCAACTCCCATGAGATATTTTATCCTTCGCGGGTTGTGCTGCCTGCCCACCTCGTCGCCGGGTGAAGCCTGTCTCGATTTCCCACCCCCCCCCCCCTGCCCCACAGGCCGTCCGGCCAGCCGCCTCCTCACGCGCTGCGTCTTCTCTTTCCCCTCCTGCCATCGGTCTTCCGAGGTGAGGGGCTATCTGAGGATGACCCAGAGCACGTGGAATCTCCAGAGTCGCTCTCTGGGGCGTTCCCCTTAGGGATATCGTAGACCTCAGGGGCCCAGAACTCCGTACACCGCTTGGTTGCCGTTCCCGCAATCCATGGCTTCCCCGTGAGGTAACTGGGGGGGGGGTAGGTGTTGTGAATGGGTGCCGGATGCGTCCTGGGTGCGGGCAGTTGATGTAGGCCATTGCCGTTCTTGTGCTCCTCCACCTGAACCACGCCTTGATGCTAGGGATCTTGCCTCCAGCCTTGTACATGGTCGCTGGGCCCAGGCGTCGCCACGCGTGCCACCTGAGGTCCTTCCACTTGGATCCACGCAAAAGGGTCGCCATGACATTCTGCAGTTTGTCCTCAGAGACCAGTCGTTGGAACTTGTCGAGGTTCCAGCATCTTTGTGCAATCCATGCGCAGAATTGCAACCATTTGAGGGCCACTCCTGAAACCGTACGGGTCATCCAAGCCCTGTGGACTTTGCGGTCATAGAACTCCGCCGTTCCTGCCAAAACCCCCAGCCTGTGGAAGCTGATGCTAGCCGCCTCGCCGACTCTGAGGCCCAGCAGCGTTGAAAGTACCGCGAGTCCCACCACACACCACTCCAGCTCTGAATCCGCTTGGGGTGCCATGATCTGCAGAGCCTCAAAACTGCCCCACTCGTGCGTTGACTTCTCTTCCAGTCGCTGTGCTGCCTTGAATGCCTTCCACAGCCGTTTTGGGACCGGCTCGCTGACCACCCCCATGGTGTATGCCATGGCCGCCGCATTGAGGATTGTTTTGACCGAACTGCTGCCTTTTCCCTCTCGAATGGCATCACACACGACTTGCTCCACGACCTTGTATGGTCCCCACTCCGGCCGGGCCATGTGCGTCTGTCGGAGTCGTCGCATTCCTGTCTTGTACGTGCCCAGCGATGTCGTGCTACAGGAGTTTGCGAGGACTTGCCAGTTGCTTCCCAGGACCCCATCCTTGCTGTCCGCCTGGGCTCGACACAATGCGGCTTATGCCCGTCGGTATGCCGGCCATTCCCTGGGGATCTCGTCGTCTTCACTCTCCCCATCCACTTCTCCTTCATGCCAAAGGAACCTGCTTGGGCTGTCCTCCGCCATGCCCCCCCCCCCCCCCCCTTCCGGGGGAAGTCGGTTCTCGCAGTCCCATATCCAGTGGCTGTCTCCACATTCTCCACAAGGCCCCGGGGGGCCCTTCGCCACGTCATATGCGTTGTCGCCTGTCGAAGTGCAGTAGTAGGTGATGTTCTCCAATTCCGCGAACCTGAATCTCCCTTTTCGGGTCGCTTCAATCCATGTGCGGGCTCCCAATCTTTCCAACTCCTTGGCAGACCTTGCTGTAACCCGGGATTGTGGTTGCTTCCCGGTGCCCTTATGTGAGCCACCAGTCACACTGTGGCCCCCGCTTGGGTACTTCTCTTTATAGTTGTCCTTGGAGACCAGCATCACCTCCCACAGCTCCTTTGCCAGCGTCTCCCCTTTGTCCTCCTCGTTGGACTCCAGGAATTTCTTCAGTGAAGCCGTCGTCTCACGCATCCATTTGGCATTTCCCGGGGCCTCAACAAACTCGTCCAGCGCTGCAGGGGTCAGGGGTCTCACGATTTTTGCTCTCCGCTTGTGCTCCAGTCTCACTTTGAGCGCCTCCATCTGTTTTGAACTCTTGCTCCTCCGGGTCTACAGATGCGTCTGGCTTCCCCACATCTCATGCATCTGCCGATACCACGTTCAGCTTGTGGCCTTCCCGGATGATGATCCACTTGAAGTTGTCGAAGAGGGCCAGTGCTCCCATTGCCTTGAGCACGAATTCAGGGTCTTCTGGCTTTCGGGTCTCCGGGATGCCCTCAACAAACTCTCGGATGGCCAGGCGGTGCTTGGCCGCCAGCTGTGCCACCTCCATTCCCGCCTACGCGATTTCGGCACTGCAGCAGAGCTTCTCAAAAGTGCTCCACTGCGACTCCAGAAACGACTTGATGCGAGCCCTGATCTCGTCGCTGACCGCCAGCTCCGTCTCCTTCTTCGCCTTGAATGCTCCTATCTGGACCTCAATTGTGCATCAACAGCAGCTCTCATAGCCAGCAATGGCGTGGAGGAGTTTGAGTGGATCTTCTTCCCAGCCAGAGGCCACCTTGAGGTCCTGCAGCCATTTGTCGTGGTCCACCCCCGCGTCTCTAATGCGCTGCATGATTTCCACTGCCGCTCGCGCCAAGTGGTCTGCGGGGAGGGTGCTCTTGTAGACCTCGAACTGGCCCTTGGAGACGAGGTGTTTGAAGGTGAGGGACTCCATGCTGATGGCTGACATTTTGTATGGATCTCCTTACTTGGCCTGACGGGCCTGAGAACCCAAAAATCTTCAAAAGATTCTATAGTGATAGTGCATATGAGTGGTATTATGGGGTGCATCCTGTGATTCGCCTATAGGTGAATCCCTTGATTGTGTTCCCCACATTGAAGTGTTGGGGACCCACTAGACGGGGGAGGGTATGCAGCCAATCTGCCCACTTGTGGGCCAAGGCTGAATTTGTCAGCCGCTGTGAAGCGTTGGGGACCCTCTAGACGGCGGCAGGGGTTATGTAGCCAATCTGCCCACTTGCAAGGCACTTCTGAGTTTGTTCCTCGCTCTAAAGCGTTGGTGACCCCCTAGACGGCAAAGGTTATGTAGCCAAAGGGCCCACTTGCGGGCCAGGGCTGAATTTTGCCCCGCTCTAAAGCGTTGGGGACCCCCTAGACCGCGGCAGTTATGTAGCCAATCTGCCCACCTGTAGGCCACTGCACCTGTGGGCCATTGTTCTCCCCCGCTCTGAAGCGTTGGCAACCCCACAAATAGTAGGGTTTATGCAGCCAATCTGCCCACTTGTGCGCCACTTCTGATTTTGTTCCTCGCCCTAAAGCGTTGGGGACCCCCTAAACGGCGGCCGGGGTTATGTAGCCAGTCTGCCCACTTGCGGGCCACTTCTGAATTTGTTCTTCGCTCTAAATCGTTGGGGTTCCCCCAAACGGCCGAGGCTATGTAGCCAACGGGCCCACTTGCGGGACAGGGCTGACTTTTACCCCGCTCTAAAGCGTTGCGCCCCCCCTAGACGGCGGCAGGGGTTATGTTGCCAATCTACCCACTTGTGGGCCATTCAGGGGGGGGGGGGCGACATGCAAATTTTGCACATGGGGGTGTTAACCAAATTTTTCAGCCCCCTCGAAAAAAGGGGTAGTTTGGGGGTTTTTTGCACATTTCAAACCTGCCCGCTGAAAAAAGGGACAGTTTTTCTATTGAACAAAAACCTAGGCAAAAAAGCACCGCGTGACCCGTATTTTTTAGACTGATGCTTGGCACAGGTCCCAGCGCCAATCTGTGCAAGCTGATGACGTGCACACACCAGGCATTCCTTGTTCATTACAGATAGTTGCAAACAGCAATCCCAAACACGCATTCGTAGCTGCACCAAGGCATGTTCACTGGACCAGTGTAGTGCGCGTCCGGCCCAGAGCATCTAGGAGCATCAGGGGGGGTGCACATAAAAAAAAACCTGCACCCCTTGCTGTACTGTACCTCCTGTCCATGCTAACACACAGCATTGGAACCTGCTGCTGCTTTCGTATTCGTTGAGGAACTGCTCGGTGAAGAAGTTGATGTCGATTCTTCGGAACGGTTCGGCGGCGGTGGCATTGTGGATGACGGTGGAGTTGATTTGCGTGCAGCCATCTGAAAGGGGTTGGAGGCCTTGGGCTTCGGTGTGGGTTTGGGGATAGCGGATTGCCCACGCTTGTCCTCCCAGCGAACACCTGTGATGAGGAAAGTTTTATGCGGACCACTGCTATCTAGGTGTTGTTGGTACCATCCATGGCCTGGGACAGCCTCCAGTCGCATTGGCCGTCCACATGCGCAAACGTAGGTTGCCTGGCCCGCTTTCGATGCTTGCTGCCGACACGAGAAATTGGTTGTATCCACCCAAGCCCTGTTGACAACAGAAATATTTTGGTCGGCCAGGAAGCTTGCAACATGCTGTGGAGAAGCAATGACGTGCCAGGACTGGATAGGACTGTTGTCCAAAATGGAGAGCTCAAGTGCGGCATTCCATTTCTCACGGATAACTCAGGAATCTTGATTCTGAAACACGTGTGCCTTGACAGTGCTAACGGTCACTGTGGCAAGCACGGTGATGATATGCAAATTCAAATAGCAGTTCTCCATGGATCGTTGTTTCACATCGAGAATCATTACCCTCAACAAAGTGTCACGCCAACACCGTAGTTGTGCATACAAGGCTCCTTCCTTGGGGGCTTGCCTAGACCCATGTACATCGACATAGAAGCAGCCCTCATTACGTACACCCAAAGCAACGGCCCAGGTTCCATATGTCCATATGTAGAAGGAGCGATCACGTGGTGTTTGCAAAATTGCTTCAAAGGAGGGGATAATGCTGTTCAGCGGAATTGGGACTGCCGGGCTCATGGTAACCTTGTCGTGCAAATGTAAAGCCTAGTGAGGAACGAAACATCGGTCGGACCGGGTGTACTAATGTGGTACGAAATGTGTACATGACGACCGAACTTCAGCCCTTAATGGGAAATGGAAAGTATGCGTTCATCCCACACTATGTATTTTTGTACGAATCCTCCCAACCCACCTGCACTACAATCACAAAGGGTGACAACCTGTGCACATAAAAGCAAATTGCCTGCGCAAGATCCATTGTCCGGAATGGCAATACCGTGGCAGCCAGAAGCAACAACCAGAGCCCGCATCATCTCATACTCCGTGGTCTTGATTGTTCCACATCGTAGCGCAGCCCCAAGTAGCAAGGATGATGTAATGTAGGCTACACGTGCACCTACAAGTTGAAGTTCGCACAAGCCTTGACGGCAAATGAGCCCTTTGCAAAGGATATCACCGAGTTGGATGCTCAACACCTCGGAAGAATGTTGTTGTGTCATGAGAAAAACTGAGGACATGTTGCGAAGAGACGAAGACAATGGACATAGGCAAAGACAGAAATTGGGACCCGGGGACCTGTGGCAAACATCAGACTAAAAATCGAAAATTGATGGTGTGACAGCGCGCGTTGCGAGGTGCAGAAATTGGGACCCTGGGACCTTTGGCAAGCATCAGACTAAAAATTGAAAATTCCTGGTATGACAGTAGGGGCCGCAGGGTGCAGAAATTGGGACTTTGAGACCTCTGGCAACCATCAAACTAAAAATTAAAAATTGCTGGTGTGACAGCAGGGGCTGCGGGGTGCAGAAATTGGGACCCGGGGACCGGTGGCAAGCAGGGAGAAATCAACAAAACTCAAATGTGCAAAACGGGTGTTAACCTAATTTTTCAGCCCCTTCGAAAAAACGGGGCAGTTTGGCCAAACTATACCCCCTGTCGAGAATTAGCGTGTCGCCCCCCCCCCTGGGGCCATTGCTAATTTTGTCCCCCGCTCTGAAGCGTTGGGCCCACTTGTGGGCCACTTCTGATTTTGTTCCTCGCTCTGAAGTGTTGGGGACATCCTAGACGGCAGAGGTTATGTAGCCAACGGGCCCACTTGCGGGCCAGGGTTGAATTTTCACCCGCTCTAAAGTGTTGGGGACCCCCTAGACGGCGGCATGGGTTATGTAGCCAATCTGCCCACTTGTGGGCCACTACTACTTTTGTCCCCTGCTCTGAAGCGTTGGAGACCCCAAAAAGCAGGGGTTATGCAGCCAGTCCGCTCACTTGTGGGCCACTTCTAAGTTTGTTCCTCGCTCTAAAGCGTTGGGGACCCCTCAAACGGCAGAGGTTATGTAGCCAACGGGCCCACTTGCAAGCTAGGCTACTGCTAATTTTGTCCCCCGCTCTGAAGCGTTGGGAACCCCCCAAACGGCAAGGGTTTTGTCACCAATCCGCTCACTTCTGGGCCACTTCTGATTTTGTTCCTCGCTCTGAAGCGTTGGGGACCTCCCAGATGGCAGAAGGTATGTAGCCAAAGCAGCCCACTTGTGGTCCGCTTGTGGTTTTGTCCCTTGCTCTAAAGTGTCGGGGACGCCCGCGGGAGGGCCACTTCTGATTTTGTCCCCCGCTTTGAAGCGTTGGGGACCCCTCAAATGGCGGGGGTTATGTAGCCAATTTGCCCACTTCGGGACTCCTTCTGATTTTGTCCAAGCGGGGCCCTGAAACGGAGCCGATACGCCCACTTGTGGGCAACTTCTGACTTTGATTCCTGCTGAAGCGTTGCAGACCCCCCAAACGGCAGGGGTTCTGTAGCCAAGGGGCTCACAAGGGTCCATCGCAAGGATCCATCACAGGGGTCTATCACAAGCGTGTGTCGCAAGGGTCTGTCACAAGGGTCCGTCACAAGGGTCCATCACAAGGGTCCGTCACAGGGTCTGTCACAAAGGTGCATCACAAGAGTCCATCACAAGCCCACTTGTGACTTGTGGGGCACTTATGAATTTATCCCCCGCTGTGAAGCGTTGGGGACGTCCAAAACGGCAAGGGCTGTGTAGCCAATCCGCCCACTTGTGGGCCACTTATGAATTTGTCCCCCGCTCTCAAGCGTTGGGGACGCCCAAAACGGCTGGGATTATGTAGCCAATCCGCCCACTTGTGGGAAACTTCTCATTTTGTCACCCGCCCTAAAGCATTCTGGGCCCCGCAGACGGCAGGGGTTATGAAGCCAATCCGCCCACTTTTGGGCCATTGCTGACTTTGTCGCCGGCTCTGAAGCATCGGGGACCCCACCCAGACGGCACGTGTATTTTAGGCAATCCGCAAGTGTATTTTACGCAATCCGCACACGTGTTGGCACTCGTGATTTTGCCCCCCCCCCCCCCCCCCTCGAACCATTGGGGACCCGTTAGACGGCAGGGGTTACGTAGCCGAAGCGCCCACTTGCGGACTGTTTATTTTGTCACCCGCTCTAAAGAGTTGGGGGCCTGCTAAACGGCAGGAGGTTGTGGGCCACTCCTGACTCCGTTCCCCGCTCTGAAGTATTCGGGAGCCCCAAAACAGCAGGGGTTATGTAGCCAATCCACATACTTGTGGGCCGATTCTTATTTTGTCCGCCGCTGTGAAGCATTGGGGACCGCCCTGGCTGCAATGGTTGTGTAGCCGATCCGCCCACTTGTGGGCCACTGCCGCTTGGGGGGTCCCCCATGCTTCACAACTAGGGACAAAATCAGAAGTGATCCACAAGTGGGCGCCTTGGCTACATAACCCTTGCTATCCCCGGCGCCTGAGAGCAGGGGCCTAAATCAGATTTGGCGCACAATTGGACGGATTGGCTACATTACCCTTGCACTATGGGGTTTCCCAGCGCCTTAGAGCGGGCGACAAAATCAAAAGTGGCCAACAAGTGCGCGGATCATAACCCATACCGTCTTGAGAGTCTCCAAAGCTTCAAAGCGGGGAACAAAATCAAAAGTGCCCCACAACTGGGCGGATTGGCTACAAAAACCCCTGCCAACAAAGGATTCGCCAACACTCCAAAGTGGGGGACAAATTCATAAGTGGCCGAAAAATGGGCGGCTTGGCTACATAACCCTTGCCGTCTAAGAGGTTCCCAACGCCTGAGAGCAGGGGACAAATTGAGAATGTATCCTTCGTGAAGCGGCCGTTTGAATGGGAGATTCGCGGAGGCGCGAATTTGAGAACTTTTTGCTGTGTTTTGCTCGTCACCTGGCGCCATCGTGTGTGTTTCTTGTGCTATCTTCGCCAAAACATTGTTGCTAGAAATGTCTTGAAATTTCATTTTTCACCTGGTTGGCAGGTTGCGAATACTCTGCTCAGTTACCGTGAAGGCAAAACGAATATACAAAATTCACGCATGCACAAATTCATGCGAATTCAGGTGGGTTTTTGCTGAAATTTGGCCTTTTTGGAAATTCATACAAATCGGGGGATTTTGGTGAAATTCGCAGGCAGCACGCGCGACATTTGCACGTACGAATCTGCCAAATTCGTACGAATTTGCCAAATTCGCAGGAAATTCGTACCCCGCCCCCTTGTCGTTCCCCACCCCAGGGAAGACAATCCCCCACCACTCCCTGGGGGACGGTTGCCAAGTGACGGTCCCCCACCACCACCGTACACGCACATTTGCAGGCACAAAAATTGCAGCAGGGAGAGGGGCCGAATAGACGAACGGTCATGCAAGAAGGACTTGCCATCACAGTCATCAGTGATGCGGGTACGCATCACTGTGCTCCGAATGTCCAACGACCTGCACCAAAACAGGCTCCTCCGTGCAGCGGACGAACATCACATTTGTCCCAGGGGGAAGCATGGTTGTGTTGTCAAGTTCCATTTCAGCGAAGATAAGCAAAATGTCCTGCCATGAGTAAAAGGGATACAAGTGGCAGTGCCCCACAACACGTTCACCCAGACAACAACACAATGAGCCGCAACGAAAAATTTTGGTTGACCAAGTGACGCCCCCCCCCCCCCCCCCGGGAACAACAAGGGGATGGATGGATGGAATGCAGATGTGACCAGCACCAGTATTGACGTGGCTTACAGCGCCGGGCTCTGAGACCCTGTGGCTGACCGGTAACGGCGTCGCAGACTCCCCCGCGTTGGGCTCGGGGGTAACAAGACACCGCTGACCTTAGGCGACCCATGCGCAGTGAAAACACACTCTGCTCTTTTCGGCGCACTGTGCATCCCCCCTTTGTGTTCCATCGTCGTTGACACACATGTACACACACACACACACACCATGTTATTTCATGGTACTGACCATGGACACTGTGTGCCCTACGCTTAGCAGTCATTGGAGTATGTGCGCTCACCCGCAAGCAGTGGCAGTACTGCAAATACCACAATGTGCCACAGCGGTAGAGACACACGAGCAGTGGTGCACGGTCCGAGATATGATGCACGAGGTCAGGGCCGAGCCACTGGACCACATGACTAGGTCGGTAGGTCTTGATACTGGTGAGGCTTGCCGGAGGACATCACACCCACCGCAGCTCCAAGTGTGTAGCACTTGTTATGGCACCGGTACCGCTACCCCATCCGGATCGCACCTTCCTTGGGAGGGGTATCCGCTCAAGCGAAACCTAGTGGTGCAGGCCCGCCGTCTAGGCCCATCCGACGCGGCTATGTTCTGGGGGGGGGGGGGCGGGCTCCTCCCTGCCAGGCTTGTTTTAGAAAGGGTTTGAGATACAAGGGTTTGTGCACCGGAATGGCCCGAAAACCTTTTCCCTTTACAAAGCTTAACTTTTCCCCTGAGGCAATTTTTGAAGGTCTGAGGAGTGGGGGGTGGCCCTCCTCCTCGCCGTTTTTCAAATCAAGCATGAGGCTGCCCCCTCTCCCTCGTCTGTATGTCCGTGCGGCTGCGGAGGGTACGGGCCCCTGACGGCGCGTTTGTTGACAGTGAATGGAGATTTTTGGTGGTGACGGCCATCGTCCAATTCATGGCCAAGCCCCGTCCAGCCTCCGGGGGGACGCAGGTGCCGCAGTAATTTTGGGGGCCTAATGTGTTTTCGGCCTCGATCTAGAATGGCGAGGGACGATGATCGATACGTGCGATTCCGTCTGCGCTGAGGAGTCCCATTTTCCGCTGTGGTTTGACTAACCGTCTTACGCCATTCTTTTTATTCTGAGCGACAAAACCCTCGAAGGCTACGCCTTTGCAGGCACTGCACTGCCCCCTGTGGCACTGGTACGTGTTCTGTGCAGGGGCGATGATGCGATTCCTATTGCCTCACATATTCTCGCCCTTTCTCTGTGCACACTTTGCCACGTTCTACCTCATTGATAGCGGTGAGCAGCGGAGGGGGCCAAGGTGTCAGGGTGCCAAAAGGCGCGGGCGAAACACAGACGGCCAGACCTAACGGACTTGGCGGGTCATCGGACAGTGGGTCCTCCGCAATCTCCGCGTCGAGCCTCCGGGCCGGCTTGCCATCCCTCGACAACATCATCGCCTGCCTGAAGATGGCGTTGTACGCCGCGCGCTCCGCGGGCAGCAGCGCCTCCGGCGTGGAGGGCCTCACGTCCCCAAAGATGACCGTCAGGTCCGTAGTGTCCACCTCCGCAACCACGAGGTACCCCTGGTCCACCTCCGCCTGCTGCGGTGCCTCGGAGCCCCTTGAGCACCGAAGCCGGGCCCGGGGGCTAGGGGTCTCCGCCAGGCCTGCCGGACCATACTCGTGTCCGTGGCGCCGGGCCCGAGGGCTGGGGCTCCGGGCCAAGCCGGGGGCACCGTCTGACGCGACGTCAGCGGGTGCGGGCCCGGGCTTGGGGTTGGAGGACGTGCCTGCCGCCCGCACGCTACGCTTCTTGGCCCCGGCCTTTGCCTTCTTCCCTGCAGCTTTGGGTTGCTGTGTGAGGCCCTTCTGCGTCTGCAGGTCCATCACCGGTTTGCCGTCGTTGTTCATGATCGAGAGCTTCGGCGCCGGCCCCAACTTCTTCAGCCGCACGGTGCTGCGCTTCGCGGGCTGGTCCCGCGTAGAGGACGCTAGAGAGTCGGGGGCCCGCGCTTCACTGGGGGCCTCAGTGCAGATGGAAGACGGCGCGGGAGACGCCTCCGGCACCGGGGAGGTCGCGCGTGTGACGAGCGCGGGCCAACTCAGTGGGCGGGTGTCTGCTAAGGCTGGCACCTCTGCCTCAGGGGGTTGGCTGGTAGATGGCACTTCGGCGTCCGATGGAGCAGTGTGCGGCAATGGAGCCTCATCAGAGCACGGTTGCGGTCCCGGGACATCTCCTAGACCTGTTCCCGGTTGCGGGCCCACTCCCGGCGCCGCGCCGGAGGTGACCATCACAGTGGCATCTTTGCCAATGAGGGACTCAAGACGGGTCTAGGCTGCTTTGTACTCCTGCTGCCATTTGAAAAGCTGCGAGGTCTTCTGCTCTAAATTCTCAAGCACCCGCTGGATCTCATTAGGGGATGAGTGCTCCGCCGGGATGGTCGCGGTGGCAATCTTTGTCGTTAGTAGCGAGGCTCCTAAGAATGTGATGGGAAAGTTCGTCAAGCGATATGGGAGGGCACAAACCGTTATGCACAACATGAACCGGTAAAACCAAGGGGGAGTATGCGAAAAAAAATAGACACTCAGAAAGTCACTCATAACGAACGACAGGGGGGGGGGCTACGAATTTCGTACGAAATTCGTGCGAATTTTGCGAATTCATGCCCAAGGCTACCGTACAATGTTGCCGGGATTTTGTTTGGGCGCCGTTTGGGCGTTATGGGTCCATTTGGGGCGGGACTTTCACTGAATCATGGCGACTGAAGATGGGGCATGAAGTTTACCCCCTTAGGTACGTCATATTCAAGCCAAAATGTAGTGTTTTCTCAAAAAACACGAAAAATGGGTCAAATTCGCGCAAATCAAATCTGCCATTCAAACGGCCGCTTAACCCCCGTTCACAAAGGGTACAAAGTGGCCCACCAGTGGGCACCTTGGCTACATAACCCTTGCTGTCTAAGGAGTCCCCAACGCCGCAAAGCAGGGGGCAAAATCAGAAGTGGCCCGCAAGTGGGCAGCTTGGCTACATAACCCTCGCTATCTAAGGGGTCCCCAATGCCTCAAAGCAGGGGACAAAATCACAAGTGGCCCAAAAGTGGCCGGCTTGGCTACAGAACCCTTGCTGTCTAAGGGGTCCCCAACACCTGAGAGCAGGGGGCAAAATCAGAAGTGGCCCACAATTGGATTGACCAGCTACAAAATCAGAAGTGGCCCACAAGTGGGAGCATTGGGTATGGAAACCCCAACCATCCAAGGAACCCCAACCCTACAAAGCGAGGAACAAAATCAGAAATGCCCCACAAGTGGGCGGATCGGCTACATAACCCTTGCCGTCTAGGGGGTCGACAACGCTTCAAGGTGCGGGCTAAAATCAGAATTGAGCCACAACTAGGAATACAGTCTAGGGGTCCCCAACGCTTCAAAGCGGGGGACAAAGTCAGAAGTGTCCCACCAGTGGGTGGATTGGCTACAGAAACCCCTACCATGAGGGGAGTCCCCAACGCTTCAAAGCGGGGAAAGAAATCAGAAGTGGCCCACAAGTGGGCGGCTTGGCTACATAAGCCTTGCCGTCTAAGGGGGCGTTTTCGCACAGCGCGGGCACGGCGCGGGCACGACGCCAATTATTAGGGTGATTATCCAGGTAACAACCCTAAAAACCACCCACCTGCGGAATCATGCACAATCCACGGGGGGGTGACCACAACCGGTCCTGATGCGACCCACCCCCCAACTATCTTTCAAAATCCGGGGGGGGGGCAGTTTGGGGGGGGACGGGGGGGGTCCAGCCGGGGGTCGGGGGGGGGGGTGTTCCTGCCGGGGGTCGGGGGGGGTCTGGCCGGGGGTCATGGGGGTGTCCAGCCAGGGGTGAGGGGGGGGGGGGGATTTAGGGTTAGGGTTAAGGTCAGGGTTAAGGTTAGCCCTAGGGTTAGGGTTAGGGTTAGGGTTAGGGCTAGGGTCACCGAGCTGGTGGAACCAGTCTTGGTTTTATAACCCTTTTTAGTGTCTAGGGTGGACCTACCAGGTTTAGCAAGCAAGCAGCAAGCAAGCAGCAAGCAGCAAGCAAGCAGCACGCGCGAAATGGGCCAAAATCAGAACTCCGTCGTGGTGCTTTGGATTTGAGTGAAATTTTGGTGGATGATACCTATGGGTGTGAATTACAATCACACAAAGTTTGAGCAGGAAACTTGACGGTGGCGGCCGGAAACGGGATTCGCAAGTGGCGGACCTCAGTTTCAAAAACTGCAGTTTAGGGCCAAAACAGCCATTTTTCGGCCAAAAAAGCCCTAAAACCCATTCAAAACGGCCAAACGAAGGGAAACGGTGGCTACACTCCATGTGCGGCTTGACTTCCCTGTGTCAACGAGCTCTTTGCCGCCCTCTAACTCCATGATATGTCCAGGAAACGGCCCAAAAAGGCCCCCAGAAGATCCAAATGCCGACAGCCACAAACCAAGAATAGGCCATATCTTTGGCTACATGGCTCAAAATGCGATTCCGAGGGCACCTATTCCACCCGCAACCCCCCACTTTTTGTGGGTTCCACCCCTCAGAATTGCCCAAAGGGACGCCTAGACCCCAATGCCTAGGCCCACTAGGCTGCGGCAAGCTGCAAGCTGAAGCCCAAACAGGTGGGTGCCCAAATGGGTCAACAGGGTCCAGTAGGGGCAAAAAGATGACTTTTCTCAAAAATGATCCTAGACCATGTGCGACGCTAAAACAAGTGTTTTTGGACCGTTTTGAGCTTGTGGTGGCCCATTTTGGTACTCCGAAAATCCCAAAATGCCTTGAAACTAGGCTGTTTTGGGACCAAAAATGGGTCAAAAATGGGTCAAAAACGCATTTTTCCAGACCTCATCCTAGACCATTTGGGGGGCACAAACGGGTGAAATGAGCCCATTTTGAGCCCATTTTGGGGCATGTTGGCCCCTCAGAAGTCCAACAAAAGCCTTGAAAGTGGGCCTCGTGGTGATGGGGTTGACTTGCAAGCTGATTTCACTTTGTTAAGAGCCATCAATGTGTGAATCATTCTTGATGTCCTTCACCAGTCATAGCTAATGTTCCCTCCCCCACCAGCTCGGTCCCAATATTCAGTCTTGATTAGGGTTAGGGCTAGGGTTGTTGTTGCTGTTAGGGCTTGCAGCCCTCCTGTAGCCCTCCTTCAGGTCAAAATTTTTTCTTGTTGTTTTAACACAAATATGATTTCTCTACAAAATTTGGAGTATTTTGAGTATGAAAACATAGTATGAAAAATAAATTTGGCGCCTTCGGCGCCAGACAGATTTCTCTAGAGACACTTGTTGGTGGCCGACCCGGCACCACTATCTTTCAAAACCCGGGGGGGGGGGAGGGGGGGGGGGCTGGGGGGGGTCGCATACAAGGACCGGGCCCGGCCACCCCCCCGTGGCACAATCAATTCAAAACTGAAAAGTCAAAACATCCGATGCTTGCCATGGGTCCCAAGGACCTAAATTCTGCCCCCTATAGCCCCGTCCACTACAGCGGCCATTCAATGACGTCCTTTCAATCTTCTGAACTTATCGAACTCCCGGTGGTGGAGAACAGCTAACTTTTCGCACAGCGCACAATACGCCCCCTAAGGAGTCCCAAACACTTCGGAGCAGGGGACAAAACCAAAATTGGCCCACAATTGGGCGGATTGGCTACATAACCAATACAGTGTGGGCATCCCCGGCACTTAACAACGGGGGAGAAAATCAGATGGGCCCCCAAGTAGGCGGATTGGCTTCGCAAACGCCTGCAATCTAGGGAGTCCGCAACGCTTCAAAGCGGGGAACAAAATCAGAAGTGGCCTACAAATAAGCGGATTGGCTACATAACCCCTGTTGTCTGGGATCCCCAACGCTTCACAGCGGGGAATGAAATTAGAAGTGCCCCACACGTGGGTGGGTTGGCTACAGAAACCATGGCCATCCGGGGCGTCCCCAACGCTTGAAAGCGGGGGACAAAATGAGCATGGGTCGGCAAATGGGCGGATTGGCTACATAACCCCCGTCGTCTAGGGGGTTCCCAACGCTTCAGAGTGGGGGACAAAATCAGAAGTGGCCCACAAGTGGGCTGATGGGCTACATAAGCCCTGCCGTCCAGGGGGTCCCCAACGCTTTAGAGCGGGGGAGAACATCAGAAGTGGGGCACAAGTGGGCAGATTGGTTACACAACCCTTGCCATCCGTGGGGTCCCCAATGCTTTAGAGCAGGGGACAAACTCAGTCGTGGCACACAAGTGGGCAGATTGGCCACATAACCCCTGCCACCTAGAGAGTCCCCAACACTTAAAAGCGGGGGACAAAATCACAACTGACCCAGAAGTGGGGACAGACAGTCCCGGTTTGGGATGCAACAGACCCACCCTCCTTGGTGACGTGTGCACCGTCATGAGCGTGGTGTTGTTGGAAACGGTGTTGGCACAACGGGCGGCACATGCAAGTTACAAGAAACCAAAGGCTGAAGAAATTACCCGAGGCACCTTTCGCAAATAGGTTCTTTGGAAGACAACAGTACAAGGAGAGAGTCTTGTTTGCGGGTGGAGAGAGGCAACACGTACCGCCGAACTACAAACAAACAAGGGTAAGAGAAACATACCAAAACTAGTGGCCAAAAACGTTGGCAACGAACCAACAGCCAGCCCATGACCGTAGATGAGGAACACCACAGGCGACCGACCACCACCCACACCACGGCATCTTGGGAATGGTTGCAAGGCAATTATGACATTGATGCATCACACTTGCGCGCCGAAAACCTCCGGTAGAGACAAAGAGGACAGTAGAACAGAACCACACCACTGCTTCGGCCAAAAATGCTAATGACTGACAAAACACTAGGCGGGGACCTCCTGCCCACGCGGTAGGGTGGGATACGATAGATGCGGCACAATATGGGCCAATTAGCACACCAGCCAGCACACCATTCGGTGTGGGAACCGTCATGGGGCACACACCATGATACGCATTGGGTCCCTCTCGGTAGGCCGTGGATTTAAGCAATACGCCTAAGTTAGCTGTGGTATCTTGTTTAGGCATAGGTGGGTGTGCAGAGAACTGACATGGAAATGGCTGACTGAGCTGCACATCGTGTGGTGCTCTAGCAAACACTCTGGTGACCACTTATAGCATAGGGCATAAGGTGGTAGACAGGGCATGTCTGCACAGCAGGTCCATATTCATCCAAGTGGCAGCAAAAAGGAAAGCGGTGCCCTAGGTTTGTACAAAAAGGATGCAGTTTGCCACACACTGGTTTCTAGATTAGACAGAGCAACCTCTGTGACAACCCACGGGGACTGCAGTGGCTGGCCGCCTCTTTGCCTGGCACTGTATTTGATTTGTGCTGCGGCACAACCCACTATTCCGTGCGCATGGTTGCGCCTCGTAGCCCGTGCCTTTGCGGAGATGCTTTTGGTTGACTGAGTCAATTTTTTCATTTTTGCGTTTGGCCTCCTTTTCATTCATTTTGGTACCACTGAAAAGGACCAGGGGTACCTTGAAATCTGGGATTGCAGTCCATTCCCACAAAGGCACACCAATGCAAATGTGGATCAGTTGGACTCTGGGATTGCAGTCCATAGTAGAGACAAGCACCAACAAGCAAGAGTATCGGATGATTCATATCTACCAGTTTTTCAACAAACCAGTTGTAAATTCGTCCATGATAGTGCACATGGCACATGAAATGCTGAAACACCAATGCATGGCCACTTTTTGCACAAAGTTTTCACAGGTTTGTAAATTCATCGATAATAGTGCACATGGCACATCAAATGCTGGTAGATCGTCAACGGTGCTGGGGGGGGGGGGGTATTCCACAAAGGCAAGGTAGAGGGCTGCTGTGCCCCACAGTGTGACATTGCGTCGAGTATATGCAACTTTGTTGGACCCACTGACGGTTGCAGCGTCCATCCGACGTTTTAGGGGTGTGCACTATTGCTGTGGGTTGGGGCTCCTCCCTTGCTGCCCCCTGGACGTGGCTCCTGAGTGCGTTGGCCGGCGCTTTTAGGGGCCTGAGCCTGCGGTGCAGCAGGAATCCACAGCACTCCTGGCCCCATCACAACTGCCGCCTTCCTGCGGGTCTGTGGAGTCGGTCTGTGCAGACAAGGCCCACCACAAGTTGAGCAGGGGCTGCCCTGGCACCCCGGAACGCCCAGCCAAAGTGACCGTTCTCGCGGGTTTTGTGCTGCCCCCTTCCGTTGAATATTATATTGAAATGTGTGTGATACGCCTTCAGATGCAAGGCGGGCATTGGCGCATGGGGGATCAATGGTCGGTGCTGATCGACTGAATGTCCCCGCCATAGACACTTTCAGCCATTAGTCCAGAGGTTGGCGCATGGGGGGAGGGGGTGGTGGAGGCGGACCGCCACGAGAGCCAGGCTGGGGCCCACATGGAGGACGGCGGGCAGAACAGTGTAGTCTGAGCCCCCCCCCCCCCCTCCCCCTCCCGACCACAGCACAACGGATCCCCAGACCTGTGCCGCCTGCAGCGGCGTCAACGTGATGATCTGCGAGTGCTTGCACTCGATGGCCCCGTACTCCACCGTCACGACGGCGCGCGCCCCCAGCGACAGGAGAAAGCACTCAATCCACGGGGTGCGGGAGCCCACGACCAGGCCCACCCCACCCTTGATCTGCTCCTCGTGCTTGCGCAGGATCTGCTGTAGCTGCACACCCTCGTGCGCGTAGTCGGGGTGCTTGAGCAGCCGCGGCGGGCAGATCTGCACGTCGGTCGGGTCAGAGCGCAGGACGGGGCATCCGCGGCGCTTGGGGGCGTAGCAGCCGTCCCACACTGTGACGTTCGTCTGGATCTTGGGGGGGGCGGTGTTGATGTACGGGTACGCCTCGACCGGCACGGCGCCGCCGATGGTGTAGGCGGCCGCCAGCTCCGCGGGCATCGCCCTGAGCGACGCAATGGGCTTGGCGTGGACGGTGTGCGCGAGCCGCCGCATCATCGTGCGGCACTGCACCGGTTTGCGCAGCTGCGGGAAGTACTTCCCACTGCTGGACGTGCCGGTGTACTCACACACCGCGGCACAGTCCCCTGGCTCTGGCAGATCAAGCCCGGGCACGTCCAATGGACCCAGGTGTTGCATTATGCGCCTCTTGAGGTCCCCCTGCGGCCCCTCCCTTTCCCTCTCCTCCGGCCACACCACCTCTTGTCTCGAATCGGCCCCAAGCGCCTGCCTCCGCGTCTGATTGTCGTTGCTCGCTTCGATGTGGTCAGTTTTGGTGCCGCCCGCAGGCGTTTCCCATTTAGTCACAAATATCAACACCGTAACAATCGCCAGAACGCACAGAGGCACCGGCGACATGGTCCAATGGGCAAAGGCCAGGTGTCACTGCAAAAAATGTGAGGGGAATTGATCCAAGGCAGCCTCATCACCGACACGGGCATCGATGGCACAGAGCAGCAGCCAGAGAGTAGACCATCGGGGGCAAAAATGGAGGGCAACTCATTTCACCCTCCGCCTCTACAAACAGGCCAAACAACCCACCCCTATCCTCGGGAGGCCGTCCCCCCAGGGCCATCAGCTCTGAGTATGTGCCAAAGAAAAGAAATCAAATTACAGAGCCAAAATTCAGATGGATCATACCCACACAGGCAAAATACATAATTCGAAATATATGTGCGCAGGCAATTAAATTTCACTGCTTCAGGCTTTTTCCAATAAAAAAAATTTTCAACAAAAAATTGCCCACACAGCTCAGAACCCTCGGAGTCCAGGAAGAAGCCAGCACTGACCTCAAATCCCCTGCACTGGTGAACACCGAGTCACTGATAAGAATGTGTCACAAAAGCACGTGTTTTGGACCGCCCTCATCAGCTCAAAAAAAAACAGACACTCAGAATTTTCTGCTGGAAAAAGCTTCCCTAACAGTGTAGGCCCTGAGCTTGCAAAGGAACCCCCGCTTTTGTCTATGAGGGTGCCGTGTGGTTCTCCAGGGGTCCTACTCCTGAATTTCGTGTTCCATTTTTTGGTGTCCTAAATCCTGGACGAGGGGTGTACCGCCAGGCACAGGGTTGGAGTATGGGTACAAACGCCGCACCCCCTTGGGCGCAGCTCATGCTACGTGCCTATGAACGCTCCGTGCCCCTTCCGCAGCCATGGGCGCTGTTTCGTTTCATCGACGATGGGTTTATGCTACACCCTGCAGTGGACTCAGAGGCAGTGAAACAACATCTTGCTCGCATGTATCCTGCCGGCCTCCCCTTCACGTTTGATGCTGATTGTGCCAAATCTGGTGTCTCTTTCTTGGACATCCTGGTAGTTTCAATGTACCCGTTTTCTGGAAAGCTACTCACACATGCTCATATCCCCCCCCCCTTGTCTAAGCTATGCAAAAGTACGGAATCAATACAGTCCCTACGCCTACTGTAGCTTAGACAAGGCTGTAGCTTGCGCGCGACACATACAACTACTGGCGCACACGCCACCACCAAGAAAGGGGAAGATAATGCACAAATATCCCCAAAATCAGAGCTCTGTGCATTCAAGTGGGCAACCAATCACAACTAATGTGTCTACATGTAATTAGCAGATTTGTCATTGAAACCATGTCTTATGCGGTTGCACTACATTTCGTACCGAATTAAACTAGGTACAGAATTGATACGGTCCCTACGCCCGCTGTAGCTTAGACAACGCCGTAGCTTAGACAAAGGGGGGGGGTAAATAGCACGGGACGCTAACGTCCCACGACATATACGTCCCCAGTGGGTGCGTGGTGAGTTCATTTCTTACTTATGCATTTGTTCGGAGGAGATTTTCTATAATATGTGCCGCATGCTTGGCACAGAGCTTTGATTTTCCTGTCACATTTCCAATGCAAACGTGTTGTGGTGGTTGGAAATTCCTACACCCACACAAACCCAACATGGGGTTCGCAACACTATGATTGTTGGGTTGGTGAGTGAGTGAGTGGATGGTTGGGATGGTACTTATCATGTACAGTTTTGCCCGTGGAGGTTCATTTGGTTACACAAGCCCATGGGTGCCCACTATTTGACACAAACATACCCATGGGCCAGCATGTGGGAGCGCGCGGTGGGTTTACTTGTTTTTTGAAACCAAGAAATCAAGAAGGGCCAGCCCACCACTCTCCACATGTTTAGTGCATGTTGCACTTAAATTGTTAGACAACCCATGATACCATGTCATTGCACGAAGCTCCTAAAGCAAAAAGACACCACAATTCACCTCAACTTGTCACACACTCGCACCCACATCTAAATATCGCACCAACAATCAAGGAAGAAAGGAGGTATGGTTAGACCCGGCTCCCGATTAGCCCCGGTGACCCTTCCATGTGAGGTTGGGGGTTGTTTGGGAGTTTAGAGAATGGAGTTTTACCCCACCACCCATTAACACCACGAGTGGTGTGGGGGTTTGAGGGAAGGATCGACATATCAAATAACTTACATGTAAAAAAATCCAATCTTAAGTGTCTTTTCTTTTTCAAAGATGTTTTGCCAGGGGGGGGGGGGGGGCGACATGCAAGTTTTGCACATGGGGGTGTTAACCAAATTTTTCAGCCCCCTCGAAAAAAGGGGTAGTTTGGGGGGTTTTTGCACATTTCAAACCTGCCCGCCGAAAAAAGGGACAGTTTTTGTATTGAACAAAAATCAAGGCAAAAAAGCACCGTGTGACCCTCACTGGAATTTATAATTTTTAGACTGATGCTTGGCATTGGTCCCAGGGCCACAAAGTCTGCACCCTGCAGCCCCTGCTGTCATACCAGAAATTTTCAATTTTTAGTTTGATGCTTACCACAGGTCTCAGAGTCCCAATTTCTGCTCCCTGCAGCCCCTACTCTCGTACCAGGAATTTTTCATTTTTAGTCTGATGTGTGGCTGTTGCTCACGAAGTTCTCTTGTGGCGTCACTCCACGGCTCATCCGGGCACGTGCCTAGACCGCTCGGCCTTGTGACCCAAGCTGGGGTGTTCCCGCCATGCAACAGGGCTTGAGGCATGCAACAAAGTACTTCGGGGACGGATTTTTTTGCAGTAGGTCGGCCTCACGGTTCGCACAAGCCTTGTTGGCAAATGAGCCCTTTGCAAAGGATATCACCGAGTTGGATGCTCAACACCTCGGAAGAATGTTGTTGTGTCATGAGAAAAACCGAGGACATGTTGCGAAGAGACGAAGACAATGGACATAGGCAAAGACAGAAATTGGGACCCTGGGACCTGTGGCAAACATCAGACTAAAAATCAAAAATTGATCGTGTGACAGCGCGGGCCGCGAGGTGCAGAAATTGGGACCCTGGGACCTTTGGCAAGCATCAGACTAAAAATTAAAAATTCCTGGTATGACAGTAGGGGCCGCAGGGTGCAGAAATTGGGACTCTGAGACCTCTGGCAAGCATCAGACTAAAAATTAAAAATTGCTGGTGTGACAGCAAGGGCTGCGGGGTGCAGAAATTGGGACCCGGGGACCGGTGGCAAGCAGGGAGAAATCAACAAAACTCAAATGTGCAAAACGGGTGTTAACCTAATTTTTCAGCCCCTTCGAAAAAACGGGGTAGTTTGGCCAAACTATACCCTCTGTCGAGAATTAGCATGTCGCCCCCCCCCCTGTGTTTTGCCCAAATAAAATTTTCAAGTCCCCAAAAGGGCAACCATAACAAGTAAAAAATTCAAAGAGAAAGCAAAGGCGGCATTGCTCTCATAAAAGTGAGCTGGTCTAAGTGAAAAAATGGACTCCCCACTTAAAATGGAAAACTCAAAAAATATTCAAAAAGAAAGTAAGTCCAAGTGTTTATGGGCAAACACAAGCCCAACTAAGCTGAAAAAGTGGGGGTCTGGGCGTCCAACCCAGTAGATGCTTGAAGCATCCAAGCACATCTCATCAAGGGTTGGGAGGGAAGGGGTCTCAAAAAAACACCACCACCCCAAAGAAAGTCCCTTTAGCCTCGGGACACCTCTTATAGCCCAACAAAGGCCCCTTTGGCGAGGGGCATCAACAAGACTGACTTGCACTTGCAACGTGTTCCATGAACGCGTCCACCAACGTGCTCCAAAGTGGGGGCGCCCACACCAAAAGTCGACTCTCCAAGTCGACCAATGTGGCACCAAAAGTCAACTCTCGAAGTCGACAAACGCAGCATCAAAAGTCGCCTCTCGAAGTCGACGAAAGTCGACAAATGCGGCATCAAAAGTCGACGCTCCAAGTGGACGACCCCGGTATCAAAAGTTGACTCTCCAAGTCGACAAACGCGGCATCAAAAGTCGACTCTCGAAGTCGACAAAAGCCGACAAATGCGGCATCAAAAGTCGACTCTCGAAGTCGACCAAAGTCGACGACCCCAGCATCAAAATTCGGCTCTCCAAGTCGACAAACGCGGCATCAAAAGTCGACTCTCCAAGTCCACAAACGCCCTCCAAAATGGGGGCAAGGAGGGAACCATAAGTCGACTTCCAAAGTCCACCAACACGCTTCCTTGTGGGCGCAAAGAGGGTCCAAAAGTCCCCTGGCAAAAGGCATGACCTTCCATTTGAATACACGACCCTTAGGGGTTATAAACGCCACCAGTTCCTGAGCTGCGGCGGTTAGGTCAACCTACCAGAAACCACTACGTTTGTCCATTTTCGTCTTATACCTGCACTTGGCAATACCATCAAGGGTGTTTTCCATGTTAGGAATGCTCCCCGAGTGGTTCTGGGTTTTCTTATTGACCTCCCCGTAGTCAACAACCAGACGCAGGGCAGCTGATCCAATTTTAGCAACCAGGAAACACGGACTGTGGTGGTCCCCCTTATACTCTTCCACGAGGCCGGCATCAATACATTCCTGCATCTGGCGCTCGATTTCTTCAACCTGTTCCTGAGGAGCGGGGTAGGGACGACGTCTCACCCGCGTTTTCTCAAACTCAGGTTTGAGTTTCAGGTCCATCGGGACCAGTTTTTTGCATGAAAGAGGGGGAGGCAAGGCACCGAACACCTCCTCATAGGTTAGAAGCAGTTTCTTCAGTCGAGGGTCAAGGTTCACACTCTCGATTTTCTGTTGGAAATCCTCCTCAGCATGGAGGTTGCTCTTACCACGTTCATGTTTTCTCTGACGATCAACAATTTCGGCAGGTAGCGAGCTGTCGTCCCACTCTGGGGACACTGTTGCCCGTAGTGCAGAGAGTACACCAAGGGTACCTCTGGGCCAGGTAGCGTGTAGAGCTCATCATCCTCCTCCGACCAGATGGAGGATTTCCAGGTGTTTGAGGTATTGGAGTCGCTCTTGGCGCTCGATACCTTCGGCTCTCAGGTACAACATTTTTCGGAGTTCCTGGGCGTCATGCTCTAATAGGGGCATGTTATTAGCCGCAGGCCGCGCTAGAGCGCCGGTTTTTTGAGCTGCGGACTCTCCTGAGCATGTATGCTGCATGTGAAGCACAGCTTTCCCAACAGGGGATCGCTGCTCTGAGGTTGACTCCAGATCTACCTCCTCCAGCAATAGCTGGGCCAAGAAGGCAGTGTGTTTGAGATCAACACAGCTGGGGTCAACAGGGGGAATAGAGAAGGCAGTGTGTTTGAGATCAACACAGCCGGGGTCAACAGGGGGAATAGAGCTGGCGATTTCAGACAGCTGATCGTCGGCATCTTCCCTCACAAAAGTAGGTACCAGTTCATCATCGTAGGATTCACACCCTGTAAGTGTGGCTGAAGTATGCTCAGGGGATCGTTTTTTGAGATCCAAAAGGGTCAGACCACGAATTTCGGCCATGACCTCTTTCAGTAGCACCTGGTCAAGATCACACAGGGGTACAGGGTTGTGGGATCCATCAACGATGGACAAGAAACTGGTCCACTCCGGGGCCTGTATAGCGGTGTTTGAATCCCCAAGCACGTAGATGCACTCTTCCCACAGTCATTCGGTCCAGCAGTTGACGCCAATAGGTGTGTTCTCCTGAACAACCCCAGTCGGGGGTACACAAGACCACCCTTCCTCCCTCATAGGCGATTTTGGTCAGGACCTTCGCGAGCAGAGAGAAGGGAGGGTTAGCATACGCGAGGCCCATCGCTTTCCAGAAGAAGCGGAAGGCGTTATTCAAATGTTTCGAGCAAAACAACTGCATGAAATGCTGTGTTGGCTCGCGAACAATTCAACCTCGACGTCATCTAGGGATACCTGCAGGGCCGCCAGTCCGTTTTCAAGGACCTGTCGGGCCACCTGGTAGTTTTCAGTACGATAGTTAGTCCGTGCTGCGTAGCGCAGCCCGGACTCTTTTCGTCCTGACAGCTCCAAAGGTACGGAGAAGAGGCCACTGCCGAAGTCGCAGTGAAGGGCATAGGGGCGTTGGAGGGACAACAATTTTACCTGGGGGTTTTTCAGCAGAAAGTCGGTGCCAATGACGATGACAAAGGTGTCAGTGTCCAGCACTTTGCAGTGCTGCATCACAGATTCGTCGCCAAGACAAATAGACACATCGACACCTCCCAGGGAATGGATGGTCCTCCCATCCCCTACTCTAATGGCCAGAGTCTTAGTTTTCTTGAAAGTTTTTAGCAGGCGCCGGGCCACTATAGAGAGAGTTGCGCCGGTGTCAAGCACTGCCCGAAAAACCTGATCCCCAATTTTCACGAGGATCCAGAACACCTAGTCCTCCTCTTCAGAGCCACCCCCCTACTCTCCATCAGCGAATTTAACGTCCACCCCCGCAGCCATGAGCGATTTGGCCATCCAGGCCAATCGCCTCTTCTTGGAGTTAGACTCCTCTGGGGAGGCGTTATTTCCCTGAGGGCGTTTCTTAGGGTCAGCCGTGGTAGGAGAAGGAGAAGTAGCGGGCGCCGACGAGCACCTCTGGGGGTTATGGTTGGGGGTTCCATCCTTGCCACCCCCTTTGCCTCCCCCTTTACCACCCTTGTCTCCATTCTTGGGGGTTCTGGAAGGAGTTTGGTTTTTCCGGCGTTCAGCCTCTTGGCGTTTGAGTTTATCACTCTCGCGCCTTTTAATGTGGCATTCGTCCTCGTAATGACGACGTTTGCCACAGAAACCGCAGGTGATGGTACACCTGAAGTGATCCTGATGGTTCACTGTTTTTCCATCTTTAGTGTGCTGCTGTCTTTTCAGTTGCAGCACGCATCCACTGCGATGATCGCAGTCAGGGGCATGACAAGGTCCCCCCTTGTCATTGACAGGTTTGCAATAGAAGACTGGGGGTACACCTGCGTCGGGTTTCACCTCATTCATGGCACGTAGGTTACCCCCCCCTTTACCTCCACCCTTGCTGGGGTTAGTGGGGGTTTTGGACCCTCTCGACTCACCACGATCAGGGGCGGGGTTGGCACCTTTCCCCAAGTGCCTCATGAGGAATTTTTCCATATGGGAGTCGTTCTCCCTCTTTAGAGACAGCTCAACGAGCAGGTTCACTAGGTCATCGTACGCATGTGTACGCCGCTTCCTCTCAGAAGTAGACGTGCAATCCTCCCACGTACGAAGGGGGATTTTACCCACAAGCCACAGGTGGGGTTCAGTGGGTCCATAGGAACCCCCGTTCATCCTGGAGAACACATATTCCAGGTCGCACACATATTCAGAGATGCGCGCAGCGGAAGGAAATTCAGGGAGCATAGGAAGCTCGTCAATCTGTGTGCGTACACTGAGATCCGTCTCATAGACGGGGAATGTTTTCTCCAGTCTTTGGAGAACCTCAGCCCAAGCCGAACAGGGTTTTACCATTTGTTTAACCTCTTTCTGCAGAAATTTCATTTTACATGAACGCTTCAGAAGCAAACATTTAGTGATCACATCCACATGAGAATGGCTAGTCAGTAGAAGAAATTCTGCAAATTCCTCTGCCCATTCGGGCAAATTCTTCGGGTCGAACTCCGGCAGTTCTAGTTGGATGTTCGCTTGGGCAATAGGCTTGCCACTCTTCCCACCCCCTGAGGTTGGATCCGAAGGGCGGGGTAACTTGCAAGCCGGTGGTGCCAAAGCCGTTAGTTCCCTCTTCTCGGCCCTAGTCACTGGCACATCCTGTAGTTCAGTGATGGGGACTGTTCGGGCACGAGGGTGAAAGAGACTGGGACAAGTGACGTTGGGTAGTAGCCTGGAAACCCTTGCTCTCGTGAGATCATCGGCGAGTGAGGTCAAACCGGGAGAAGGTGAGGCCATCGCCGGCTTGGTTAAGGGTTCAGTGATACCCAATTTGGCCCTTACAGCCTCAGACAGGGCTGTCCCGTCCGGATCTTCGGATCCAGATAACATTTTGGCCAGCAGTTCTGCCGTACGGTCGAGAGCACCATAGGCTGGCCCTGGGGTATGAGAACCCCCCACTCTGGGGTGTGCATGTTCGTAGGCTGGATATGCTTCTGGTGGTGTAGTGAACGTAGGCCAGGGAATACCTCTCGAGCGTTTGGGCAGGGAAGCTGTGTTGGCCAGGTCGGTTGGGGGACCCGAGTAGTAGTACGAGTCCATGTCAGTCTGGGGTGGAGACCCTATTGCTTCGATGGGCTCTTCACCATCCTCTCCTCGTATTGACTGATGATAGTCGCTGTGCAGCATGTACTCATCCATGCGCCTCTTCAGGTCATCTTGCTCTTCAACGATAGTGGACGACGAGGCAAGACAAGCCGAACGGGTGAGGGAGACTGCAACGCGCCTGCGAAGGGGCTCCAGACTGTCCCACGGGCCGCTAAGGCCTCAGTGGTGAATGGTACTCCGGGCGCTCCAAGTTCAGGTGTGGGCGCCACAGGTTCAAGTTCTCTGGGCGCTTCTTCATCCGCCCTTCTATGACGTACTGGATCTTCTTGAGACCCAAATGTGACCCCAACTTTGAGTCTGGGCTCAGTGAGATTGAGCCCACTGCCCGGCTGTACATTCCCGATAGGGTATGTTCTTGATGACATTGCCACTGATGGGAGGGCCGTGTTCTTCAGCTGGAATTGGATCTTGGATTGTGTATTGCTCAGTTTTGTTCAGGGTCGGTTCGAAAGCAACTCAAGGGATGCCTCTGCTACCGGAAAGAATATCCTCAATTAGTGCCCTAAAGGTTTTGATGAAATCCTGCAGGTTTTGTAGTTGGAAAACATGACCACATCAGCAAGTAGAGCATGAAAAGGATAAGGATCGAATCAATGAATAGTTTTGAGATCCGATGTATCACAGAAGGGCTGCAGAAAGACAATGCATAATTAAGTACAAAGATTTAATCACAAATGGACAAAACAAAAGATTTTTATAATGAAAACTGACATAAGTCTGGCCTCATAGACAGTCCCAAGCACCTCATGTGCACCCTTTGACATGCAATGGAGTAGGTTAGAAATCTAGGGCATGTAGGTTGGGCCAGACATAGGATATGGCTTGGTCAGCATGGCCAAGCAACTGAATTCAGAATCAGTTAAAAAGTAGGCCCACAATAAGTAGAAAAAACAATTGAGTATAGGGGTCCTGAGGTGGGAGACCACTAGGCTTAACCAACAAGGCCCAAGGCATGGAATGCCTATTTCATTTCGGTATTACCTCCATGAAGGAAGATACCTCCGCTCACTTGAGTGGTAGGGGTGAACTTCACGGGGTACTAGGGTTATAACCCTAGTTACTTTGAAGAATGTACTTAAAGCCTCAAAAAGAGTGATTAAAATGATTAAGTGTTAATCTTCATAACTTCCCAAGGTTTGGGGGGCTTGGCTTGGATCAAGTACCCCAACAAAGACATGGCAGTAACTTTTTCTTACTCCATGCAGCCAAGACACCTCAAACACAACACTGAAGACGCGCACACCATTGCACGAGCGCCAAGGAGCCATGAACACCGGACAAACATCACACAAGGCGCTCAAACTGGTAAACCAGTGCCAAGGAGCCATGGACAACGCATAGACAAAATGGACAAGGCGCGCCCACCCGTGAACGAGCGCCAAGGAGCCATGGACACCGTACATTAAACGCACAAGGCGTTCACACCGGTGAGTGAGCGGCAAGGAGACAAGGACACCGCACAAACACGCCCTCTCCGCCAGCCCACTTAGACCGGGTGCCGTCAAGACTGGCCTCCCAAGCACCTACGGGAGCGGCGTAGGAGCCCCTAACATAGGGCAGTGGGAGAGATAGGACATCCCCATGGTAAGACCTTTTTCCTGCACTGTCAAAGGAGGCATCCCGAGCTCCGGAAGACAACTACCTACCTATCTTGAAGTCACAAAGGACCAGATCATGAGCAAACTAGAGACTTGATGTCCCATTAGACTCCTGCTCTAATAACCCTGCACATGACCACCAAAAAGAGTACTGCAATGCGACAGCGAAATCTGAGGCCTTTAGGTGGAATATTCAAAAATCTTTTGATACAAAGTACACTCACGCAACCAAAGGTGTGTAAGGGAACCCGACAAACTGCCATGCGTGGCCATGTGCAGCATGTGTGTTTGTCTCATGAAGAAGTTTTTGAAAAAATCACAGAAATTATTGTTAGGTTTGCCGGGGAATGTGCCACTTCAGCCTGAGGAGATGGCCACAAATGGTGGGCTACTTAATTAGAATTTTTGGCAATAGGCTCAAAAAGGGCTCATTCAACTTGTTTGTGCACTGCAAATGGTCTAGGATCATTTTTGGAAAACCACATTTTTCCTCCATTTTTGTTTACAAAACAATCCATTGTCGAGGCATGTACGCATTTTTGGAGGGCCGAAACGGGCCACCACAAGCTGAAAATGCGCCAAAAACACTTGCATTTGCATTCCATATGGTCCACGATCGCTTTTGAAAAAAGTTATTTTTTTGCAACCGGTGGACCTTGTTGACCCATTTAGGCCCTAAATTGCAAATTTTGAGGTTGAGGTTCGGCACTTGCGACGCCCGTTCCCGGCCGCCACTATTGAGTTTTTGGCTCATACTTTGTGTGGTTGTCCCTCACACCCATAGGTAGCATCCATCAAAATTTTGGCTGAATGCAAAGCATCACCATGGAGCTGTTTTTTTTTTGCCCATTTCGTGCGTGCTTGCTTGCTACTTGCTTGCTGCTTGCTGCTTGCTTGCCAACCCTGTCACGTCTACCGTAGACACGACAGAGGGTTAAAAAACCAAGACCGGTTCCACCAAACATGTCTTAAATCCCATCCACGACGCCATGCCCGTCTTGGGGATCTTTTGGACTTTTTGTACAGGTTTTTTTGGTAAAGTAAGGAGGCCAATTGCTGTACCAGGATCTATTTCTTGTACCAGTACATGAAAGTGAGAAATAAGGTAGTTTTTCCCATACAAACTTAGGATATGTGTGTTCAATAGCTAAGCCGCCACAGAATGAATGAATGAATGAATGAACAATAGATTGTCTGAGGCTCGCTTCGTCTTCATCTGTCATAGTTACCCATACTACCCTTGGTAGGCCCCCGGTGGGAGTGGAAGTGGAGGAGACCAAGTTTGTTGTCCACTCTGGGGGGACAGATCTAGTGGCTTTGAGTACATATTGGCATTTAGATAATCAAAAAACATAAAAGTAGGTATGCCAAATCAATATTTTGTTGAAATTAAAATGTTTTGTCGTTAAAAATCAGCGTGCGCTAGTTCCGGAGGGAGTCGGCGCTACCGTTAACTCCCTCCGGAACCTTTGCGAGGCCGATTTTAGCTGGACGGCTCGATGTTTTAAGGTTTTGACTGTTCAGGCCTATCAAGAACCATGTAAATTAACCCCCTAGCCATCCAAAATCCTTCCGTCAGCAAAGAAATCGTTGATTTCTGGCGCGTAAAGGTGCCGGCTCCCTCCTGCACCAAAGATTCAAGGTTTCTCGGTTGGCGGAATGTATTTAAATCATTCAAGGGTCAAATTTGGTGTTAAATTATACCTTTCAAAGTTTGAAATACTACTACGTTCATCAATGCAACAAAACATTGATACACTAAGGTGGTACACAAAGTAGTCCACCCCGTAATATCAGCATGACGTCCCTTTATTTGTTAATTTCTCAGCTCCAAGGAAATGTTTTCCAACATGTAAGATTTTATTTCAAACTTCAACTTTTTCTACTTCACAATGCAAACTTACTACCAAAAAACTCAAATGCTAGCTAATTGTTTAAAAGCATCCAAAATGGTACACCTATTGGCTCCTTTACCTTACATTTGGAGAACGTCTTGGTACATTTGGGTGCCTGTTTTATGTTTTTTTTCCACGTTTTTGGTCCAGTTTGGGAGGTGGGGGCTTTTCGGAAACATAGGAGGGGTGCATAGTAGAATTGAAGAAATTTCAAATACACATCTCGGGGTTTTTAGTGCAGTTCGTCGGGTTGTTGTCCGACGCTCTTTGAGAAGCTCTTTATTATTCTCCGCCAATGAGTGGGGTGTTGGGGTCCAGGCAGGGTCTTAGGCAAATGCATCCCGAGAAATGCTACATCCCCTCCCCAATTGCGCGCTCGGCTCTGCTTGTACTGCATCTTGGTGGTCTGTTCGGGCAGAATTCATGCATGGAGGTAACAAAGGTGATGCAAAGTCATAGAACTATATGTGATTGTGCATTGTGATCGTGTTTTGTTTTACATTGCTCTTTGTATGCGTGTTGTACGGGGATGTGGGTGATAGGCAATTGGAGCAAAAAAAGAGGGGGGGTTGCCGTTAGGTTTCGAAATGTCTGGCGAGATAAAGTAAAGCTACGTGCAGGTTTTTGGGTACTATTCGGGAGATTTTTTGGCACTTGTTACACCGTCGGGGTTTTTGGTACATTTTGCTGTTTTTCGGGGGGGGGGGGGGACGAAATGGGGTGTTTTTCTGGTGCACACACCCCCTTTGTACAATTCGTAAAGCCAGGTCATGACCATACTTTGGTGCTCATGAGATTGGTATACATTATGGGGCCCCCTATCATCAGAATTTCATCCAAAATTGAAAATACCAAAGAATGATGCAAAATGTTAGAGTTATGCAATAATACCCCGCACACTCATAACTTTCTTGTCGCTTGACATGATGGTCCATGTTTGTCATTTTTTGCCCATCAATTCCAAATCTATCGATGCAGGGCGGTGCTCCTCTCATGTTAAAATCGGCCAGAACAAACACCAGGTTCTGCAACTTTGGTCCTGATATTCTTGAATCCTTCATATTGTGAGGACTTGGGCTGCCGAACTGAGTGAAAAATAAGATATAGATGTATCGTAGGTGGATACCGTGTATCGTGTATATCACAGGTGTATTCCATCAGCTGAAAATTCTGGGTAACTGTTGTGCACCCTACCAGCGTCATCAGTATTGCACGAGCATTTAGGCACTCGTCCTAAGCGGTGCAGACTAAAGCCCATTGTGGAGGAAAATTGACAGGGTAACAAAAAGACTCCAACAATCAGAATTCGCTTTGGCTGGACACCGAGGACTGCTGTTAATGGAACTTCCCTTCACCTTGCTTTGTTATCACCAGGAACCTCCCCTCCAGAGACAAAGGGACCCTCGGCCATGAGTATTACTGCAACCATTGCCCCCCTTCATCTTGCGAAAAGCATCTTCAACATGGTTTGTTCTGAGGCATGGAGCTTATGCGAAGGAGTCCCTGTCCTTTGGACAAATCCCCGCTGATGTAAAAGTTTGCGAGTATTCCATGTGACAAAGGGTAGTCTCTTGTCTGGTCTACCACATTCCGGGGTCTGGAGGTGCTCATGCCACCCTCCTGGGTGGTGAAGCGCACTGATTGGAAACTGTTCGCCTTAGCCTCATCATTACCAGCAGTAGCATCAACCGCATAAACTCTGGCACCTGCTTAGATATTCTGGTAACTCCCAAGGACAAGCACGGGCATCCAGAAAATTCTACACAACGAGAACTTACACCGGCAGACAGAAAAAGCAAAGCGCAATTCTAATACTACTCAAACTGTGAATTATGTATGCCCAGGCACTGGCCAAGCGAAGCTGACCTGTGTGCAACCCTACTGGGGGTTGAGGGCTCGAAACCAGCAAACCTTGGAAATGTAGAAAATGCGACAAACCTTTGGAATGCCAAAATATTCCTGTGACTGGCAAAATTCCTCAGCACCATGTTGGAGCCAGGTTTTCATTCAGTTTTAGCATTTTACACTTTCACACGGCTGCCGGGTAACAGTGGCTCAGAAAGAAAGAGTCACAACACAGCAGAAACAAGGCTTCAAAGGCAGGAGCGTGACGAAAATATGCACTGGTCAATTGAATTGCTGGTGAGGCCAGCACCACATCCTCAAGTATAACTGCTGAGAGAAGCCACTGCTGAGATGAAGCCAACGTGACAATTAAATGTTCGTAGTGGGCAATAAAAACCCCCTCTGCAGACTGCTGATCTGCAAATCAATGATGCCTTGACAGAACCCTGATCACACCGGCTGATTTGTGTTTCTGCACTGCTCGGCAATGCACACTGGGGAAATGAGAGACTTCTCGGCTCAGAATCCTGCACCAACCTTAACTCTACCAATGATACCATCCAGTTGCAACAACCTCGGCCACATTCTCAATGACTTGGTTGCCTCGAACCCCGCCCAGAATCTCTTCACTGCCTGTGGTCTGAGCGCTCACCTCACAGTGTTAATACAAGAGTACCATAGGTGCCGTACAAAGTCAGGCGTTGCTGTTGTTCCGGGACATACCACAACTGGTTTTGCATTCTAAGGAAATGGCAGTATAGCACCGCAGATCGCACTGCGGAATAGCCTAGCTCACTGTCCATCACTTTCCAAAGGGGAAAATCCACTGGGACTGGAATTGCTCGCAACACGTTTTGAAGTGGACATAAATATGGCATGTGCACTTTGTTGATCTTAGGAGCATGCAGGTAAGCTCAAAGCTCCAAACTGAAACTAAAAGCCCCACAAATAAAATCACGGGAAAAAGGATCATGAAAATCTCAGGTCAATCAGGTCAATCGGGTCAATCAGGAAAATCGGGTCAAAACTCATCACGAAAAACCTCAGTCACGCCGCAAGCCCCAAGAGGAAGCTGATCGTCAGCAAACGCTAAGATCTGCTGTGCTTCCCCACTGCTTCACAAATCCTCAAATGACCGCCCGGTTGGCACCCTGGAACCGCTTACAGCACCATGACTGACTGGAGGTGTGGATGCAGAGAGCCGGCAATTCCACACTGCACCCAGCAGCCCCGCCCCGGTTATCAGTACCCACAGCAACCCCAAACTTCTTGATTGCATGATTTTCATAGCCGCGTGCAGACTTCTGACTGTTGCAAACAGCTGTCATCATTTTTGCCACACTAGCCACATGAGAACGCCTGGCCATAGTCAAGCGGCGGCACATAGTACTGCCATGTGGCAGTGCCTAATGCGCCTGCCACATCATTGAAACATGAAGAAGGAGGGCATTAGGGGAAGTGGAGTGCAAGCGGAAAATGGAGTAATACTCCAGCAGTGTAGCAGTTGCTGATCAGCCTGCCTGCCACGCCCAATTGACCACCCACTGAAACCATTCCCACTTCCTACAAAGGGTGCCTGCGCCTGACCTGCTGCCAGCACTGAATCACTCCAGCTCTCACCAGGTCAAGCCCCCTTCCCTCAGCTGCCGTTGGGCGAGTCGTCAACAGGGGTAACTTCCTGATGCCTCGCCTCGTTGCACCCCCTTCCTGCTGCGTTGGCCTTCTGCATCGTGTCAGCAGGCTCCCTCATCCTGCAGTACCGTGACTTTCTCCCTTTCAGAAAAGATCCATCCAATCTTTCATGTAAGGGCATGTGTACGGGGAGATGGCAGAGGAGACACTGCAGCTGCACTGGTCAAAAACTGGGCAATTGCCACAAGGGATATTTGTGAGGGGCGTCTCAAAAGAGGCAGCGCTCAATTCAGAGACCTACACAAAGAAGAAGAGGGCAGAAGAGACAAAGGGCGGGTAATTTGGTTAGCGCGAAAAATGGAGGGATGGAAAAGCCAAGGGGTTGGGGAAAATGTTGTAAAAGCCCCCGAGATGTCGAAATGCTGAAGAGACACCATTGAGGCGTTGCCAATCCCCTTGAAAAATAACCTAGATGCTTCCATTGCCAGGTGGAGAATGGAATGATCACACACCACAAGAAATGCACAGCAAAACAAACCATTCATGTGATGCACCTGCCATGTGATGCACGTTTGTGTTCCAACTCTATTGCCTTTGGCAAGACACCTCGAGGAGGCGCCCCCTCGCAAGCCCAGACCGGTGTCAATGATCATTCCTGGGCGACGAATTTATTCTATCCGTGCCAGCCTTTTTCTTCCAAATGGGTCCCCAAACCGATGGCGGGGGCCTGAGGTCCTGTCACAAAGTAGCCCATGCCAGCTCCCCCCTTTTAGCACCCCTAGTCAGGACTTAGCAATTTTGGGCCAGCATGTGAGCTGAAAAATTGCAGTGTTGGGGCGACCTGTGCTAACCCCTAGGCTCGAGGGTTTGGAGCAGGCCTGGGTGCTCATTTGGGGACAGTATGGATACATAAACTGATGGGACCCCATGTAGCATAGCTACTGCCAGCCACCACGAAAGGACCAGTCTTCGGTTTGTTGTGGGTGGGATTTCGTCTGCAAGGTGTGCAAGGTGGAGTTGCCGAAGGCATTGAAATTTTCAATTTGAGCTCAAAAAAACGTGGTGGTTGAAAACCATCCAAGATCTTCTCAATGCTCGCCTCACATTCAGAAGGTCATGGGTTTGATTCCTACCCGTGCACCTCGAGTGATGGCAAGTATCGAGCCATGAGTCTGAATCCACGACCTTTGCCTAACAAGAGCAATCATTTTACTGCTGGATTGGGCTCTTCCAAAAAATGGTGTAGTCATAACTCCATGCTTGCCCCATTTTTGGACATGCAACCCGTGTTTCTGCATGGTGTGAGGTCAGTTCGAGCAGTTTCTTTCACCCGGAGAAAATGGTATAAAGATCTCTCAAATGCATTAGCACAGGCCTGGTTCTGGATCACTCCATAGTGGCCACAATTAGCAAACCAAACTTTGCCCATCATTGCACAACTGGCCGCAAAATGGCATGCTCGAGCCTGGATCTGCATGAACACAGAATGGCCACAACTATCAAACCAAGAAATTTGCGCCCAACCCAACCTCTCACTCCAACAATGTGTTTTTAAGGGGTGAGGAATGCCACACACACACACACACACACACCCTTTCTAACCAATTGTAAAACCTTTCTTTTGTTACCTCAATAAAATTTTATTGCCTTCAGCAAGGCACCTCGAAGAGAGACAACTGACTGTTGGCCAGAGGCATCCTTGGGGGGCGGGGAATGGGGCGGGGGGGTCTTCGTGACTTTCGGAGGGCCCATGGCCCAGGCTACATGGGCCTAGTGGCCACTATGTAAAAGTCCCCATGGGTGATCAAATACCCGTATTGTCACTGTTGTCACCAAATGATGACTCAAACCCATCCCAGAGGCGACAGAAGGGTTTTGAAAAAGGTCAATTTTTCGAAAATTTTCAAGTGCTACAAAACAGCCCCTGCAACGGCAATTGCAGGGCTTTCAAGGGGCCAATGGCCCGCGCTACATGCATCCAGCGGCCACTATGTTTGTCCCCATGCGTGCTCAAGCACCTGTGTTGTCACCAACTGATCACCCAAACCCATGTCAGGGGCCACACGATGGTTTGGAAAATAATCCAATTTTGAAAAATTTTCCAAGTGCCGCTGACTAGCCCAAAACCAGCAAAATTTGGGCTTTCGTTGGGCCCATAACACAGATACATGAGCCTAGCGGCCACTGTGTGGGTACCCATGAGCCCTTGAGTACGTGTATTGTCACCAAATGATCACCTAAGCCATATGAGGTGTCCGAAAATGTCAAATTTTCAAAGTTTTGCGAGTGCCACCTAACAGCACCACCTTCCGGAACTTGGCGACGCGAGCGCTTCTTGAACTATGGGGAGCCAACAAGGGCTCTATCGGTTGCCCTTGTTGTCTACCTTCTAAATATGCTTGGGTTTGTGGGATTTGGGGGCGATAACGTCAAGATATTCGAATAACATTGAATGTCTTCGCTCATACATATACCATATGAGGGATAGTTGGTACCTGTCATCAACTGAAAGGTCCCAACACATTCATAGACCGCACCAAGCAACATACAACGATCTTTTCAATCGAAAACGTTGGCGAGTATTGGGTTCAGTAATATCTATATCATAAAAGTGCCCATGTTGAGTCCATTTGTCCAATCTAGTGCATACATCGAGCCATTATGCCCATGTTTCATTCATATTGGTTTGCGCGCGACTTGTGCTTGCTACGGACGCGTCTAGTTTGTTTGGATGTCTGCCCCATGGGGAACGCGTGCCCGACCTTTTGGGTGATGGCACACAGCTGTGGCATTGGTTTAACGCCCTGCACGGCCAGGTGGAGGCCTTTGTGGCCAGGCGTTGGGGGATGATGGTGTGGGCAGTCACAGTCAACCACCAGCAATACATGCTCACAGATTCGGCCCGAGGCCAAGCCCTAGCAATCCAGAGGTTGGAGACCCATGTCGAGTGGATGGCGGAGGGCCGAGCCCAGCAAGGACCGTGGATGCCGTGGAGGGACCCCTTCGACCCCCTTGGGACACGGGCATGCCCTGCAAGCGGCCCCTTCAATCCGCCAGAAGAAAGGGCAAGAATCCTCAAGCGGAAAACTTGCAGTGCCCATGGACACCACCCCCGCACCAAGGCATGCCCCAAGACGCAGCTCCAAACCCCGAGGCAGCCAACCACCAGCCACCGAGGATTTGAAAAAGAGGCCACCCATGTGTCACAAATCGACCATTGTTTCGATCCAAAATCGCACCATCAAATATCACCATGTTGGAAATCATGCAAAAGTGCCAAAATTCGTGTATTAAATACATATATTATGATACCAAAAATACATATCATGCACCGAAGGCTCTCTACTCAATATGGATGGTCTAATATGAATGAGTCCCCCAGCCCTGCCCTCCGGTTTGAGGGGCAAGGGGGGGCACGTGGGGGGGGGGGGAGCCCCACCCTTCGCCCGCACGTGAGTCATCGCCTCCTTCCGCCTCCTCAACCCGCATGGCCCGCATGGCCCCATAGCCCAGGCTACAGGCTACATCAGCCTAGCGGCCACTATGTGAGTCCCCATGGGTGCTTGAGTACCCGTATTGTCACCAAATGATGTGCCAAACACGTCTCCGGGGCCACAGAAGGGTTCCGGAGCAATTCGGGGCTTTTTACGGGGCACATGGCGCGGGCTACATTGCCCTAGCACCCACTACATGGGTTCCAATGGGTGCTGAACCCGGGGGGGGCGACCCCTCGGTTCTGGACGCCAACTACCCCCCCAACTAACTGTTGGCCGGAGGCCCCTTGGGGGGGGGGGGGGGGGTGGGGGGGGGGGGGGGCATTGGAGGGGGGGGTCTAGGAGGGGCGATGGGGGGGGGGCTCCGGGAGGGTGGGGGGGGGGGTCCAGGTTAGGTGATTTGGGGTGTTGGGGGGGGGGGGCACAGGCTCCCCTTACCTCCCCTTGCCCTCCCTCTAACCATAGCATCACCATAAACCTAACCCTAACCTTTGCAGCCAGTTGGTTTGGCCATGCCAGCCATGTTGATTGGGCTGAACAAGATCCCTCCAATTTCGTTCATGGCTGCTTTTGCCACATCATTGCTCTCCATTTTGGACCCCAACACTCACTCTGACCCTAGCCTAGGGTGAGAGCCAGGGCTAGGGTTAGGGCTAGGGTTAGGGTCACCGAGCTGGTGGAACCAGTCTTGGTTTTATAACCCTTTTTAGTGTCTAGGGTGGACCTACCAGGTTTAGCAGCAGCAGCAGCAAGCAAGCAGCAGCAAGCAAGCAAGCAGCACGCGCGAAATGGGTAAAAATCAGAACTCCGTCGTGGTGCTTTGGATTTGGTTGAAATTTTGGTGGATGATACCTATGGGTGTGAAGTACAATCACACAAAGTTTGAGCAAGAAACTCAACGGTGGCGGCCGGGAACGGGATTCGCAAGTGGCGGACCTCAGTTTCAAAAACTGCAGTTTAGGGCCAAAAACAGCCATTTTTGGGCTTAAAAAGCCCTGGAACACATTCAAAACGGCCAAACGAAGGGAAACGGTGGGTACACTCCACGTGCGGCTTGACTTCCCCATGTCAACGAGCTCTTTGCGGCCCTCTAACTCCATGATATGTCCCGGAAACGGCCCAAAAAGGCCCCCAGAAGCTCCAAATGCCGACAGCCACAAACCAAGAATAGGCCATATCTTTGGCTACATGGCTCAAAATGCGATTCCGAGGGCACCTATTCCACCCCGCAACCCCCCACTTTTTGTGGTTTCCACCCCTCAAAATTGCCCAAACGGACGTCTAGACCCCCATACCTAGGCCCACTAGGTTGCGGCAAGCTGCGAGCTCAAGCCCAAACAGGTGGGTACCCAAATGGGTCAACAGGGTCCAGTAGGGGCAAAAAGATGACTTTTCTCAAAAATGATCCTAGACCATGTGCGACGCTAAAACAAGTGTTTTTGGACCGTTTTGAGCTTGTGGTGGCCCATTTTGGTCCTCCGAAAATCCCAAAATGCCTTGGAAATGGGCTGTTTTGGGACCAGAAATGGGTAAAAAATGGGTCAAAAACGCGTTTTCCAAACCTCATCCTAGACCATTTGGGGTGCACAAACGGGTAAAATGAGCCCATTTTGAGCCCATTTTGGGGTATTTTGGCCCCTCAGAAGTCCAAAAAGCCTTGAAAGTGGGCCTCGTGGTGATGGGGTTCACTTGCAAGCCGATTCCACTTTGTCAAGAGCCATCAATGTGTGAATCATTCTTGATGTCCCTCACCAGTCATAGCTGATGTTCCCTCCCCCACCAGCTCGGTCCCAATATTCAGTCTTGATTAGGTTTAGGGGTAGGGGTAGGAGTAGGCTGAGGGTTGCAGGTGGGTGTTAGAGTCAAGGTTGGGTTTAAGGATAGTGTTGGGGTGCAAATTGGACAAAATTTTCCTTAGGGCACCTTTGGTGTTCATGGAGCATCGGGCGCCTTAGGCGCCCATGGACGCCTAAGGGCGACACCTTTGGCAACTAACTGTTGGCCGAAGGCCCCTGGGGGGGGGGGGGGGGGGGCAGGGGTAGTTGGCGTCCTAGGACCCGCGGAGTCGCCCCCCCCCCTCGTGGTGCTGAAGCACTCATATTGTCACCACCTGATCACCAAAACCCATCCCAAAGGCCATAGAAGGGTTTTGTCAAAAGTCCAAAAACTCATTGAGGGATGCGTTTTTTTGGCAAAATAATGATTTTACAAGGGGTTAAACCAACAAATCAACCCCTTGGGGTAGGGTACACGAATAAGCCCAAAAAAGCGCAAAATGGGGGTTATGTGGCGTTTTCCCATATATACCGGCTTGCCTGGCTTTGATCTAACAACCTCTGCGAGGTGATTTTCGAAAGTTGTCAATTGTCACTCAAAACCCCAACAAAAAGCAATTTTGGGGCCTTTTTTTCATGGGAGGGGGGGGGGCATGGCCCATGCTAGATGGGCCTAGAGGCCACTATGTGGGCCCCCATGGGTGCTCTAGTATTCATATTCTCACCAAGTGATCACCCAAACTCGTCTCGGGGCTGGCAGAAGGGTTTCGGAAAAAGTCAAATCTTTGAAAAATTCACGCAACGCATGCTCGCCTGAAAACGGCTAAGCCCACATTGGCAAGGCCCATAGCAGGGGTGGGGGTGTCGCAGGGTGGGGGGGGTGACCAATGTTCGGATCCGGGACCCGCCATAGGTTAGAGAATCCATGTACAAGAAAAAAATTGTTCAGGGGCTGGGTGCAAATACGACATACAGCGGCCGCGATTCGACCCACTTCCCCGCTGCCGCCCCCCAGGCCGGGGGTTAGGGGGTTCAAAGTAAGAAAATTCATTCGGGAATCATTTTGTCTCCGGAAATGATGATTTACAAGGGCTTAAACATCCGAGATCATACCTGAGGGCATGCTACGCGAATGAACCCAAAATAGAGCACTATATGGCGCCGACACACGCGCTTGATGTGACAACCTCTCTTCGAGGTGATTTGGTTTGGAGCCCTTGACCTAGAGAATGGGGGGGTTGACCTCCATCTTGTGTGGCCCTCCAATGATTCTTTCGGTCCCGTCTCCATGCTGAACCCTCCCCGCCAACCAAATAGCCCATTTTTGGTGATGCAGGGGGGATTGTGGTCTCGCAAGATGAAAATTGAACAAGGGGATGAAAAGCCAATACATCCCGCTAGGGTATACTGCCCAAGTATCCCAAAGCGTGGGGATGTGTGGCTCACACCTGCCCTTGACCTCTTAACCTCTTTGAAATGCATGTTGCTCCACTAACAAGCACTAGGGATGCTCCAAATGTAGTGTGCACGCAGTACAAGTTTGAACGACAAACTAAGGCAAGCACATTTGCAGGCAAGGGTGCGTGCACACATTGGAGTTGTCAATGGTTGCTCGCATGAATTGATAGCATGCGGTTCGAAAAAGCAAGGCATTGGGGGGTCAATTTTTTTCTTCTTGAATATTTCTTTTTACAGCCGCAGGCGGGGCTAGCTACAATACGAGACCCTTGGGCAAGGGGGTGAGAGCACATTAGTCCGGTGTAACCTACACGGCACGGTGCACACGGTCCCGGATGCCCCATGCGACCAAGTCCCCTGCGTTACGTCACCATAGCCCAATGTGGGATTCACCATACTACGTCACCCTTCGGGGCTTGCTTCCCATCAACACCACGCTCCAGTTCATGCTCTCTCTAGCGGCACGGCACATTGATTTCCTTGCCACCGCCCAAAGCAGCCTTGAAAACCCCTTTGTCTGCCATCGTTGCAGTACATGAAATTTCATATGTCTGTGTTGGTACCGGTCTTGCAACGGAGACCACTTTATTCAATGAATAAGAAATGCACCAAAAGAACGCATAACAACCATGAGAACAACTTGTTCGTGGCACTTGCATGGCCCATTGAGATGCCAAGTGACCCCTGCCTCCTTTGGGGGAGGATCTATGCCGTGCGTGCACCGCACACACTGACCTTCCCCATAAGAAGATAACCCTTGGGTACTAGACTTGTGCAAACATCCCTCCTTCCCTTAAACATTGCCCAACCAAAACGACATCTCAACACATTCATCTGTTGGGTTTCATCAATCAATGGCCACGTGTGTGCGTGTGTGCGCGCGCGCCTTAGCAACATCAGCAATAATACAGTTGGCGGTGTACTCTGCTTGGGCCACCAATTCATCCCCACATGTGTGGGTGCTCAAAAGTCACCACAGCAACAGATGACAATCATTGGACTTGGATCGAGATGCTTTCTTCGTGCAACGTGTTGCACACACCTTGGCATCATCTCCTTCATCACTCACCTGAATCTCCTCATGTACATCGGCCCACACATGGGGGGAGGGGGGGGGGGCACATCGGGCAAAGGGCCATAGGTGGGGTAGCGAATGTGGCACCCATTCTAAAAATGGGTGAGGTGCGACAAAAATGCGAATGCATTTGTGAAGGGTAGTCCCATACCCTCTGCAAACATTGCGCACCCACCGGACCCCAGTGCCACAGACGGCCATAAAAATGTTGCACCCTAGCCCTATAATATCTATGCACATCGAAAAAGTCCTTTTGACAAAACAATTGATACTTCCTTTGCATTGGCCCTAATGGGATTCTCCGGTTTGTACCCTTTATGAATGGCCGATTGCATTCCTTTTGAATCTGGGTTGAACCAACCTAGTGTTAAAGGGTATTATTTTGCCATAAAGTCCCACCTTTTGCCAATCTGACAAGATAGCCATGGGCCGAACATTCTGGAAAAATATTTCCTAGGGTTTTACTAAAAAGATTGACCCCCCGCCTTGATGCACCGCAACCTCACTTCCCGCATTTCTTGCATTCACACTTGTGCATTCCGCCAACCTTTTTGCTTGCTTATGAATGTGAGTGTGACACATAGAGCTGAAATGTGACACATAGAGCGGAAACACACAGTATAATAGGTAAAAAATGGTGGTAAAATACCGGGCATATTACTTAGGATGTTTTTAGAACGCTTAGCACCTATCCTCGGCAAATGGCACTCCATGGCAAGGTAGATTTGAGAAATGGCACCAAAATTTCTTCCGAGCTACCCAGGGCCGGGGAGCTAGAAGGTCGATGGAATATTCCAGGCGATATAAGTTGCGTTTTGGGGGCCCACTTGGCTGCCAAGATTTCCCAGCATTTTTCCGAGGAAGTTTGAAAACTTCCAAGCATTTTCCCAATAATGCTCGGTGCATGAAGGATGGCAATGTTGCGACCCAGACACCTCACCTCAACAAAGACGCAGACGAAAAAGAAAACAAAGGGGGCTGGGGATGCATAAGAAATACCGAATCCTTTTTTTAACAACCCGTGAGGCAGTGGGGAAGTTGAATCCCACAACGTCTCCATCAAGGGGCCACACCTAGAACATAATACATGCGATGAATGGTTGGGAATGGTTGGTTATATGTATCTAAAGCAGCTGTTGTCCACACACCATCTGGAACTCAAGTGGTGGCAGAGCGACGAAGTGGAATGGTGGAAGGAAGCCAATGGATCAAGGTCCTTAACTCGAACTTTGAACGCTTACTCCCCTTCCTTCCGCATCTTTACACGACAGCCATCACTTGACATTGCGTCCACATCCACCACCCCTTCTTAGTGACTATGCACAGCCACCGGACATCTGCTCATCATCATGATCATCTGTGCCACTACAGGCGGGGATGCCACTACTCCTACTATCATTGCTACTGCTAGAGCTCTTGTTGTTGCTACTGTTGCTGTTGCTACTACTGCTACTGCTACTAGTAGGGCGCCACAAAAGTTGATGCTCAATGTCGCTATCAACCATGGGTATGCACAACGGCTTTGCTTGCCTCATGGGGTGTGATCGGTTCCGCACCTTGAAAACAGGCTCCACCGTTTTCACCCCCATGAGGGGGTACAATAGTAACGGACCCTAGGGTTCGCGATAGGGTCGTCACAAGCTTTTGCCTTACCCTTTCCTTGGACCTTTAGTGCTTTACGCCGGGCAGCACAAGACTAAAACTTAGACCGGCTCTTCAAACACAGAGGGATCCAATTTTGGCGGAGGGGATCCTCTTCTTCTTCCTTAAAAACTTGTGATACAAATAACGCTTTAAACTTTCGCTCATGGTAGCATCTTGCCTAGTATCAGTCACAGGTGCATATCTTTTTGCCGGCCGAAGATCACTCTCCCCTGCCACATCAGCGTACAAAATGGGACTACGAGGGTCGAACCATGTGGGGGAACACCCAAGCATATATAAGGTTGCAGTGCAACCTTGTTCTGCAAACTCAAGGATGATGTGCACAATAAATGCGTACACCAACATTAGTTTTGACGGACCGTGGTTCCGTGCCGGAGTGCACCGATATGATAACTTGGTGGGGGCTGCCCAAAATTGCTGATGGGCAGGGGTTGCCCAAGCAGGCAGAGGCCCTACAATCCCCCCGTGTACATTTAACCTTGAAATATGGAGGTGGGCAATACACCACGGTACTCTGTGTAAATTTTGGTTGCCTCACGTCATATTACCACCATCGTGGTCTGAATGCAGAGGAAAAAAAGGTGTATGGCCTTCCCATGGCTCAGTAAGCATGGGGTTGCAGACCTTGTTTTGCAAAAGCGGGCGGGTGTGTGTACATCGAGTGCAGGGTCCACGCAAGTTCCAAGGCGTTTCTACCCTAGAAGATGTGATAGTATGCACAAAGTCGCCCCCCCCTACCTCCCCCCCCTACCTACCCCCCCCCTACCCCCCCCCTACCCCCCCCCTACCTCCCCCCCCTACCTCCCCCCCCCCACCTCCCCCCCCTACCTTCGGCTCGCTTCGCTCGACGCGGGGGCCAGCCCCCGCACCCCCCTTAAATAACATGACTCCTGCGGTGGCCACAGACCGCCTTGTGTGTGCACCGCCTTTTGTGTGTACCGCCTGGCCTGTGGCCCCTTAAATAACAAGACTCCTGCGGTGGCCACAGGCCGCCTTTTGTGTGTTCCGCCTTGTGTGTGCACCGCCTTCTGTGTGTACCGCCTTGCCTGTGGCCCCTTAAATAACAAGACTCCTGCGGTGGCTACAGACCGCCTTTTGTGTGTTCCGCCTTGTGTGTGCACCGCCTTCTGTGTGTACCGCCTTTCCTGTGGCCCCTTAAATAACAAGACTCCTGCGGTGGCTACAGACCGCCTTTTGTGTGTTCCGCCTTTTGTGTGTTCCGCTATGTGTGTGCACCGCCTTCTGTGTGTACCGCCTTGCCTGTGGCCCTTAAATAACAAGACTCCTGCGGTGGCCACAGACCGCCTTTTGTGTGTTCCGCCTTGTGTGTGCACCGCCTTCCCCCCCCATACCCCCCCCTACCTTCTCGACCCCCCCCCTACCTCCCCCCCCTACCCCCCCCCTACCTCCCCCCCCTACCTCCCCCCCCTACCTCCCCCCACTACCCCCCCCTACCCCCCCCAACCCCCCCCCTACCCCCCCAAACCCCCCCCCTACCCCCCCAAACCCCCCCCTACCCCCCCCCTACCTCCAAGGTAGGGGGGGGGCGACTTCGTGCGATATATGGAAGATGTTTATATGCGCCTTATACGTGGCAGATTCCATGATGGGATTTGCCCAACAGGGCGTGACGCGCGGCGATTGGCAAATTGGTAGGGAGCATGGTTTTCCCATTCCATTCCATATTTTTACGGTTTTGCCCTGTGGTGCACCTTTGTTACGGGTGTAATGAGTTGCTAACTGTTGCATGGCAAGCTATTGGGTGATACTAATCATAGTTTTTATGTTTGAACGGCCCCTTGGGCTGGCCATCGGCATACCTACCCACAGTCAGAGTGGCACTGGGCGGTGGGGTTTTTTGATGCCCTGTATAGCTAGCGTGCCACAATTCTATAGAAGTACATGGCACAGCTATGGCAGCAACTTGGTGTTGGTCAAGGAGTAGTCCACGGAAGGAGGATGGAGGTCCTCCTGCTGCCGCAGAGCCACCGTGTATCAAACGTGCCCCAGGTTGAAGGCAACCTAGGGTTTGTGGCAATGCAACCAGAACAACATGCTCATGCCGTGGGCGTAGTGGGTCCACTTGGTGTGGCAAGTAAAGGACTTATTGGGCGGCGCACCAGTGTAAGTGTACCAGAGGGTGGTCAATGCAGCATGTCCAATTCCTTGCTATCCAAAAAGGGATGTGATGGGGAGCTCAAGGCGAACGGTGACACCCAGATGAGGGCATAAGGTGGCAAAGGATTCAAGCTTGGGGACCTCCCGCTTCACCCACGAAACGTTTTTTTCTACAATAAACTCATGGTGGTACATTGGTTGCCTTGGGGAAGCAATGGTGCAAGATGTGCTCGACTATCCACCATGACTCACAGGCAATGAAACCCAGTTCTTACCAACCGAGGGCTCTTTGCAAAGCCCCCAGCGTGGGCTAGCTACAGGATCTTGCATTGGCAGAATTACGGACATCCGCACAAAGATCTAGGCCTCCAACATGTCCTCGACTATCCGCCCCGACACACAGGCCATTTGGCTCAATTCTTATCAACCCAAGGGTCTTTGCAAAGCCCTAGGCATCGGCTAACCACATGCACTTATTTGGAAGAATTGCGCACAATAGCATAGAGACGCGGTCATCCAAAGTGTGCGGGACCACCCGCCCCAACTCTCGACCCATGGTGCTTTGCAAAGCCCCACGCATAGGCTACCTACAAGATCTTGTATAGGAAGGATTACTCAAAAATCAAAGAATTCTTGGCCTCCAAAGTGTGCTCCACCACCCGCTTGACTCTCACGTGACCTGGCTCTGTTGCTATAAACCCATGGTGATTTGTAGAGCCCAAAGCATCGGCTAAATGCACAATCTATTTTTGGTAAAATTGCCGATAGTACGACAAAGATCACAACGTCCAAAGTGTGCTCGACTATCCTCCCCGTATTAGAGGTAGGTCGGCTCCGTTGCTATCAACCCATTGTGATTTGCAAGGCCCTTACCATAGGCTAACAGCATGCTAACTACACGACGTTGATTTCGAAGAATTGCTTATAGTAGCACAGACGTCAGGGCCTCCATATTGTGCTCGACTATCCAAGTCGACTAGCTCAGTTGGCTGACTGGCTCACTTGGCTCAGTTGCTATCAACCCATGGTGATTTTCAAAGCCGCAAACCTAGGCGAACTACAAGGTCTTGTTTTGGAAGAATCACTCATACTAGGACACTAATTTGGGCCTCCAAAGTGTGCCGGACCATCCACCCCGACAAACAAGTAACTCACCTTCGTTGCTATCAGCGCACAATGATTCGCAAAACCTCAAGCGTAGGCAAACGACAAGATTTTGTTTGGGAACAATTGCTCAGAGTGGCACACAGGTCTACGCTGCCAAAAGGTTCTCAACTCCCAAACCCTACTCATAGGTAACTTGCCCTGTTGCCATCAACCCGTGGCGATTTTCAAAGCCCAAAGCCTAGGCTAACTACCAGCTATGGCTTTGCAAGACTTGCTCACGTTGGCACGCGGGCCACCGCCATCCAATGCGTGACCCCGAGGGGTGTAGGACTGTTTTGGGGGCTGTAGGGGAAGGGGGGGGGGGGGCAACATCAGGATGTCGCTTCGTGCGTTTTGGAATTCCCCTGAAAATCTGAGCATTTTGGGTAGAAGCACATGTGGTGAAAACAAAACTTCGCCCCGTACCGGGTGCCTGAAACAAAATATCCGGCGCCGACAAAGCACATTATTCCACGTCACCTTCTTGGGGTCCGTAGAGGGGGTTTGGCCCGAAGGATCGGCAGGTCACCGATCGGTGCCTCAAAAGTGTGCTCAGCTATCCACCTTGACCCATAGGCAGCTTGGCTCCGTTGTTGTCAACCCATGGTGATTTGCGAAAACCCCAAGCCTAGGCTCACTACAGGATCTTGTTTTGGAAGAATTGGTCACAGCATGACACAAATTTGGGCCTTGAAAATGTGCCGTACTATCCGCCTTGCCTCATAGGTAACTGAGCCACATTGCCATGGCCCCATGATGATTTGGAAAGACGAACAACAGGATTTCGTTTTGGAAGGAGTGTTTGGAGTGGCACAAAGTTCTAGGCCTTTAAAATGTGCCCAGCTATGAACCCCAACTCACAGCCTACTGGGCTGTGTTGTCATAAACCCTTGATGATTTGCTAAAACCAAAGCCTAGGCTAACTATAGGACCTTGTTTCAGGAAAATTGCTCATAGTAGGACACAAACCCGGGCCTCCAAACTGCGTTGGACTATCCGCACCAACTCAATGGTAAGTCGGCCCTATTGCTATATTGCCCTATCACCCCGCCAGGCTACAGTGAGAGGGGAAATATCGGCAATTGAAAACACTAGTCATCGCCTACTTACAATCGCTGTACCGACAACGGGCGCCAAACGCCATAGTTTGTGGTGCCATTAGCGCCGTCCGCGCGCTTCAGGATCTGGAATGCGTGGAGCCCATTGTCAGCAAAAACTTGTGGTGCATGGACAAGTACTCACTGCTAGGGGAAGGCGATGACCGACGGACCTTTGGGGGACCGGAGACGCTACAAAATATTTCCCAGCGGTGCAAGGATAGAGTCGATTGAACCTTCTATGGCCTCGAGGTGCTCTCCTTCGTGGGAGTCCTACGTGTCGGCGACATGGTATCAGTGTGCCGACGAGGATTTGGCGACGATGCCCTCTGCTTCAGGGGACTTAAGAACAGCCGGAGGCTGTTTACAAGAGACCTCGATACCTATGTGGCAGCGTGGTCGGCCTGGCTTAAAAAAACAGCGATTGACTAGTGAGAAGGAGTCCACCTTCATCTGCCCCCAGGGACCGGCTTCGCTGGAGGAGAGGATTGCGCTGGTGCTCGCGGGGACCGAGTACAAGGAGCACAGGTGGCATCGCTGGCGTAGGGGCGGCGTTGCCTTGCTCAAGTGGATGGGGGTACCCATCGATGTCGGCCAGTGGTGGGGCAAGTGGGGGTCGCGCCGTGTTGTGGCGGAATACATGCCCACCCCCCTCCCCCGGAATTCATCTTCATCCGGGAGTGCCCCCTGCCCTAGCCGTTCTGGTACCCCAAGGTCAAGAGGAAGACGGTCACCCCTTTCGATTTGTGGCCAACTCCCACGTAATTCGGCTCTGTTGCTATCAACCAATGGTGTTTTTCAAAGCCCCACGCATGACATATGAAACCTATGACATAGGGTAACCGGAAAGCGTTGTTTTGGACAACAAGCTCACAATAGCGGCTGATGGCAACACAGCCGAGTTTCTTATGAGTCGGAGCGGATCGTGTGGCACACTTTGCAGGTCTAGATTTGTGTCCTAATGTGAGCAATATTTCCAAGACAAGACCCTGTAGTTAAACTAGGCTTGGGGCTTTGCAAATCACCAAGGTGGATAAATGGAGTACACTTTGGAGCCCACGATCTTTGTGCTACTATGAGCATTGGAGCCCACGATGTTTGTGCTACTATGAGCAATTAGTGCAAAAGAACATCTTGTAGGTAGTCTATGCTTGGGGCTTTGCAAAGATCCTTGCACTAATAGGAACACAACCCAATTGCCTATTAGTCTGAGGCGGATAGCGGAGCACATGTAGGATGCCCAGGTCTTTGTGCTTTTGTGAGACATTGTGGCAAAACCAGATCCTAAATTTAGCCTATCCTGCAAGTTTTGCAAATCACTATGCGTTGATAACAACGAAGCTGAGTTACCTTTGAGGTGATGCGGATAGCGGAGCACACTTTGCAGGCCCAGATTTCTGTCCTACTGTGAGCAATTATTCCAAAGCAAGATACTGTGATTAGCCCATGCTTGGGGCTTTGAAAATCACCATGCCGATAGCCCGTAGTTGGATCGCCATGGTGTTCCTGGAAGACAATTGCCACGATGCGGCCGCCACAGCATGGAAGTCCTCATCAGGGTTGGCCCACTTGAGCCTGCACGACCGTTGTACCACCTCAACCCACAACCGGATTCCCGATTCCAGTCGGAAAGTTCCAGCCTGTATCTCTTAATTCCACTTGGCTTTCTGCGCCCACCAGCAGCCGCCGCGCTTCATCACTCAAATTGAGGGCACACCACAAACCAGTGGCGATTCCCCCCCTGCCCTTGTTTGCGGTAGGACTTACACCCTATTGCAAGCGGGTCCGTTACATCAAGACGGTCACCTCCTTTCTGCATATACAAAAGCCGACCGTTGTGTACCTCGAAGCTGCTTCCCATGGCTTGTACACCTCTCAGGATCTCATCCCGCGGCATCGACATGTCGCTGAAGTCAGCCCGGGCACTCCGCAGTACATTGGTGTCCAACGCTAGGCCCATGTCTCCATCCCTGAATTGCATTCCGTAAATATTGGGGATGGAAGTGTCAATTGCCCAAAGAGCCTCCACCGGCGAGAAATACAGGACCGCGAAGGGGCTGGACATGTCCGTCATGGGCTCCTCCTCTTGCTCGCGGAGGCCGACGAAACCCACTGATCGGTGCAGCCCGATGCACCCTCTTGGGCAAAAAAAGACCCTTGCGCCGAGGTGGATTAGTCCCTGATACACCGTGCATTAGATGCAATGGGCAGAACCCCCATCAGGGAGCTGTGGAACAGATCCCGTGCACGCACGACCGATTGCGGTTTAGGTTGAAGGGCCACCAACTTCTCGAATTCGGCCCAGCAGAGGGTGGGAATTTGTTCATCTCGCGCCTTGCCATGAACCCCCACGGCCGCCAACTTCTTGGTAAGATATACCAAGGCGGAACCCTGAGCCTGTACCCGTCGTAGTACTTCTACGATGGTCTGCTGAGTCTGAGTCGGTGGGGGAGCCGATGGGGTGGGGTTGGTGAATTGCTTTCCTGCCACGTCAAGTCGTACCCCCCCGAGGGCACAGAAGTACACCGCCGCCTCCGCCTCTGGGTTCCCCGAATATTAGGATGAGGCTGCAAAATCTCATAACCACGGCATCCTCCCCTCACCCTACAACTCCAGGTCGCGGCGCATGGCCGCCCTTATCGAGATGACATCACGAGGCGGCGCTGCAGCCGACCAAGTTGAGTGGGCGTCCCCTTTCAGGTAGTCCGAGAAACTCAAACGTGGAGTTGACATGAAATCTGTTGTGTATAATACAACAAACTGATAGAGAAGTATATTCACGGTGCAAACCTTCAGCTGGACTGTGTCAAACTTCAGATTTGGCAAGGGCAGCGCCTGGGCTCTAGGATGGCTAGAAGAGTACATCCCGAAGCGATGAGGCAGAGCAATAGCGAAAACGGAAAGGAGAAGAGCTTGCTTCCTTGTTGTTAGCTATAAGGGGAGGGGGGTGTAGTAGTATATATCCTCTAATCTACACCCGTCTCCCCAACTCTAGGTGGTTCCACGGTACCGCTCTAAGGTACGTGCGAACGGTACAACTTGGTGCATAGATGTGGCGCAAGGGGCTAAACGGGCTCAAATTGGGCTCATTTCACTTGTTTGCGCACCCCCGGTGGCCGACGATCAATTTTGGAAAACGTGTTTTTGACCCATTTTTGACCCTGTTGTTTGGTCCCAAAGCGGCCCATCTTCAAGGCATTTTGGAATTATCCATGGGCCAAAACCCGTCACCACGGGCTCAAAATGGGCTAAAAAGACTTGTTTGAGCATCCCCCATGGTGCAAGATCACTTTGGGGAAAACGCGTTTTTGACCCATTTTTGACCCAATTTTGGTCCCAAACGGGTCCCATTTTCAAGGCATTTTAAGATTTTTCATGGCCCAAAATGCGCCACCACAGGCTCAAAACGGGCTGATAACACTTGTTTGAGCATCCAAAAGAACTACTTTGGAAAAAATCTTTTCTTCCGCCCCGGGGACCATAGTGGACCCAGCGTTGACCCCGCCGTGCGCGGGCTTGGCTGCCCTCCGGCTGCACCAATTGACCACTGGTACGGGGGTCTAGGCGTGTCGTTCAGCGATTCGGAGGGTTGGAAACCGCAAAAAGTGGGGGGTTGCGGTTGGACTAGCTCAAGGTTTTATTGTAAAATAGAGTTGCTCCGTAAATTCATCAGCACAGTCTTCACCATACGAGACATGAGTTTGTTGCAAAGGAGAAAAATGTGGCCAAATTGCCTATGCGTCAGGATAGTTAGCTGAGCACACTTTGGAGGCCCACATCTTTGAGCTACTGTGGGCAATCTCTCCAAAACAAGTGCCTGTAGTTAGCCTATCTGTGGGGCTTTGCAAAGAGCCCTGGGTTGACAAAAATTGAGCCGAATAGCCCGTGAGTCGGGGCAGATGGTTGGCTCCCGTTCGCAAGGAGCCCTGGGTTGATGAAAACTGAGGTGACTTGCACGTGAGTAGTAACCTCTTCCTATATATTAATACGCCCCTCTCCCCTTAAATCTAGCTAACAAGCAAGCAACAGGCAACAACAAGCAAGCACGTCTCCTCTCCGTTTTGGCCAATGCTCCACCTCATCGCTCCGAACTCTACTCTACTCTAGCCATCCTAGAGCCTAGGTGGTGGCCTTGCCAAATCCAAGTTTTGAGCCAAAAACTCACGGGTGGCGCCCTGGGGCGGGGGCCGCAAGTTGGGAGGTGCCATCCCAAAATTGCGCATTGTGTGCCCCAAAATAGGCTTTTTTTTTTGCCCAAAACGGCCCCAAAACGCAATCAAAGCAGACGAAAGAAGGGAAACAGTTGGTACACTGCACGTGTGCCTTGGTTGCCCCGTGACAAAGAGCCCTTTCTTGCCCTCTAACCCCATGATGTGTCCGAGAAACGGCCCAAAAATGACCAAAAATGGATCAGATTGCGCGCAACATTGTCACATTGCCCCAAAACTAAGAACGGGCCGTATCTTGGGCTACATTGGTCAAATCCGAATTGAGCGGGAGGGGGGGGGGGGGTGCAATCAGGGGGGGTCCGGTTCCGTTCCTTTTCGCCGAGCAGGTTTTTCTACGGCCAGGGGGGGTGGAGGGCAGGGGGCAGGTGGCATAGGGCGCTAGGGGCTGCAAAAAAATGTCCAGGGACCGTTGAAGAGCGCTGGGTTCTGCTTGCTGGTGGGGGGGGGCTCTCGGTGAGATTCAGTTTTGGCCTTGCGCCCTAGGGGGGGGGGGGGTTAACAAATGTTGTGAGAATGCTTTCTGCGCGCCGCAGGCGCCGCAGGGTTTGAGAAACCTGTTTGATTGTAGAATGTTCCAGAAACAAACCAGATAACTGAGAAGTAGCACACGTTGATCTTTTGATACCATCGCTCCATCAATGTGAAGGCTACGGCCCCGGCTGAACGTGTAAGGCGTGAAGGGAGTGAAGTCTCACCCTTCTACTGTGGTTAAGCAGGAGGGGCGTTGCTCCCTCGGTCAGAATTAGCAGAGCCCCAATGCTACTTCCTTCCCCATACCCCCCTACGCCACAGGGTGCCCATTCTTGTGACGTAGTCGTTTCGCTTCACAATTGCATTTAACAAGTGTCCCTCGCTACTTGGGAGAAATCAATGGCTGCGAATGCTCATCACGGGGAGAAAATCAGAAATGGCCCACATACGGGCATATTGGCTACCTAACCCCTGCCCCCTAGGTTGACACCCCGTAACATAACCCGTGCCTCCTCGAGGTCTCCATGGTAGGGAGAGATCAATATGGCTACAAAGAGAGGCCATACTATATGGTAGAACCGGGAGCCAAGCCCTCTGGGGAGCACAACATATTGGAATCTAAAAAGCCCCACAAATTAGGCAGGTTTCCCAAACTGCATGCCGCAGGGCGCACTGCAGGCGCCGCAGGAAAGGCGTTCTCTGTGGGTAGCTCTTGGAGGGGGGGCAACACGGCTAAGGCTCCTGTGGTTGTAGGCCTCGTGACGTGCTGAATGGGCCATACAAGTCAAAGTAGTTGTTCTGACTCTAAGAGGAGGGGGGTGTCTCCCGGGGGTTCGCCGTGGAGGTACTCGTCGCAGTCCTTGAGGTTTTGACTGTGTATACCCCGTTGCGCTTGACTAGAGCTTTGGCGAAGTCTAGCGAGTGTTGGGCAGGGCCAGCCCCCGCCGGGGGGGGAGGGTGGCTAAGGCTTTATGCGGTGACTTCGGAATCAATGTTGTGGTGGCCAATCGTTGTCACCTCGGTCGCTAGCCGGTCACCACTTGAGGACTAGTAGACCGAAGGGGGGGGGGGGGGTGGCGTAGGCCTTGCTGGAACCATTGCATTGAAGGGCAGAGGGCACAGAAAGAAATCGGGTCCATGGGGTGGGTGCCATGGCATTTTGGACAAAGTCCATCGTTGGTGTCGCAGTGTGTTCGGAAAAATTGGCAGCCGTAGGTGGCAGAAACCCATTTGAAGGCGAAGGCTGAAAAAAAAAACTGCTTTGTTTTCAAAGCTGCCGCTTGACCCAAAGTGCAGGCGGGGATGAGGGTGGGTGGGAAAGAGGGATCTGATGTGGTGCTTGGGGATGTAGGATATTTGGAGCAAGCCGCGATTGGTGAGTACTCTATAGGACGGTGGGGGGGGGGGGTAGTCCTGGGTGCCAGGCCAGCGCGTGTGCAGCCCATTTGGAAAAATAGTCCGCCAGTTTGTTCCCTTGGAAATGGGCGTGCCCTTTTTTCCATGCTACTTGCAAGCGCTCACGGGGGCGGGGGGGTCAAGAGGGTGGAGAGCGCTAAGTCCCGGGTGCCTTGGGTGGTTGTGGTTTTCTTCCTTTTGTTGATGTTTGTAAAAATTTTACCTTTGGTGTTCCCATAGCTCAAAAGGTGTGGAAGGGACGGCATTTCATTTAGTTCTTGGAGAAACAGGATGTGGTATCCTCTTTGGAGGTGGTGACAAATGAAGCCCGATGGGGATTTCTTTCCCAGGTTGTGTGGTAGGACTGCAATTGAGGGAGGTGGGAGATTCGTGAGTCCCTTGCATGGCCTCATATATTCTTTGCTCTGGCGCCATTTAGTGATGGGAGCTCATTCTAGTCTGTAGCACTCGAGGTCCGGAAGGCGGAGGGGACGTGGCATTTACCGGGTGGGGGGGGGGGGGGCAACGCCGGCTGGGGTTGGGGCTCAAGCAGCCAGTCCATGCTTGGTTGAGGGACGCCTAAGCTTCTCAACAATTCCTCAACCTGACCCTTGACTCTCTTGGGTCACGGGGGTGGGCGCAATGTCCAGCGCTTGTTGCACGTCCCATGGAATGATCGCAACCTGTCCGTTCCTTGGAATCTTGACTCCATTGACCAAAATGCTCATGCGGCAGGGAATGTGGTGACTCCATCTCCCTGAGCTCTCCAGTATTTTGAACAGCTGAGAGGCGCAGGATGCGGACGCTCACCACGGGCCCGCTGCCCTTCCAAAAGTCCACAGTAGTATCCCCCATGAGCGACACTGAAGTGATTGTGTCCCCAGGGTCGTCGATGTCCGGATGCCACCCAATGCCAACTCCGGGGGCATAGTCGTTGATGCTCGCTTGGTTAGGCTGCACGGCAAAGAGGGGGACATTGTGGAGCTCCTTCACAATGTCCCCTTGATGAGCAGCTCCGTGGGTAGGTCGTCCGCCCGTTCTAGAGCGGGAGAAATGTCTACACACTTCCACCCGTAGTGTAATTTAGCCCGTCGGTTTTCGGTCCCACTCCTGTTTTTTTGGAGGTAGGCCATCAGTGCAGTCTCCATGTCTATGTCAACGGTGTCCTCGATGATGCGGAGACCCGGGGGTCCTTGGCGGTGAGAGCCGGTGCCGGGAGGTCTTCAGAACGCGGTGGGCGGTGAGGCATTCGCAGTAGCGTTTGACGCACCTTGTTGGTGGCGATGCAGTCCTTGAGGAAGGTTCCCGCTCCCATTTCCGAACGGGCGAACCGGCGAACTCTGTCATTAGTTTGGTAGCAAGCGCCGCCGCCAATGTGTAATCTTAGCCATAGAAGCTGGGATGCGGGGCTCGTAAGGCTTCCCCATTCTCGAAGAAGTACTTGCAATCGGTAGTGGAGGCCGTTCCATCAAAAACCGGAGCAAGTGTTAAGTTCAACCACTTGCAGAATTCACGCACATTGCCTAGCTCCGCCTTGGCGCGTGTGTTGGCGCTTCCGTGGTCCGCCATTGCATCATGGTCAATAATTTCACTTAGTATATCGAAACGGAGGAGAATATTGGCTTGTTCAATGTCCTCATCGGAGCATTGCTTGACAAACCTTCGTAGACTCGAAGAGTGATCCACGGTAATGCTCGGGTGATTTGTAGGCGAGCACCAATATTGGGAGTGTAGGCGGTAGGCCACATATGGCACGGCAAGAGGGTTTCTCAGGATATATTGGGCATTCTCCACTTTTTGGTTGCCGGGGATCCACCATCGTTTGGCGTCATGAAACCTTAGACGTTGTGTGATGAACGGACGTAGCGGAGTGAGCAATAGGCAGGGGTCTACCAATAGACAATTTTCTGCATTACAATTTTTCACGGGTGCCGGAAGCATGAACCACCCTTCGAACTCTTCGTTGCACGAACGGGCCAATTGAAAGGCGTGCCCAACGGAGGCCGACCATTGGGTGATAGTCTCCACGGAGTCGCCCAATTCATGGTCTACAAAATGAAACGGACCACACCAAGAATGTCTTCTGAATGTGCAAAATGTTGTACACATGCGCCAAATCTTCGTGTGCGCAATTTGAATAGAAGCTGGAGCCCTTTGGAATGGGTGTGTTGAGCACCGTGTAGGAGTTCATCTTGTCCGAAACATTGAATTCGTGGTTCCAAGGGCGGAGGTCCCATAATTTCCGTAGCGTGGCACTGGTGTGAAGCCTTTTTTTTGCGTCATAAGCAATATCTCCTGTGTTTTGATACTCCTTGTTCGAGACATCAAAAGATCAACATTCTTTTCGTCCAAAGCCGATCTATGTAAGGTTGTTGGCTTTGCTTGCTCAATGTGCGAGTACATTCCAAGAGGTTTTCCATTAGGCGGACGTGGATGGAATTTTTTACTTTTTTGGCAAAGTGGGAGCTTTAGGGTCGTCAATGTCCATGGAGGCTTGGGTTTGCGACGGGTTGGACCAACCCAGAAGTGAATATGGACTTGGAAACATGGTTTTGAACTTGATCACACCACGTGGTCTAGAAATTGATAAATGTCGGCGGTGACGGCAATAAGGCGGAAATGGCTGAAATTGGACAAACCAAAGTGTGGACGGCGAATTCGGCGATTGGCGCCCTCTTGATGCAGATGGCAAGACGTCTTTTATTAAGCCACTCCCAACATCAAAAAAGTCTGAAGGATCAATCGAAAAAAAATAGACACTCAGAAAGTGAATTTGGCTCAGTTATTGTCAACGGAGGGGCCTTTGCAAAGCCCCAAGCATAGGCTACCCATAGGAACTTGTTTTGGAAGGATTGCTGCGAGTCTCACAAAGAACTAAATCCTAAAAAAGCGCTCGACTTTGCGCCCCAAACATGGTGGTACATGTGAATGAATTTGTGCGAATTTCGCCTGAATTTAGCAGGAAATTCCATGAATTCCCATGCGACCAAATACAAGACTTGCACGGTGGGCAAAGCAAGAGATACTACTTCATGATACTTCCTCAATTAATGCTACCTCTTCTGGACCCGGAATCGTTCCTACAAGATCTGAAACATATGGGTCACTAAGTGCCCTTCGGCGTGCTCGAGCACCAAGCAGTTGCTAACACAACAGGCCTTGGCCTGGCATGGTCCTCTTGGTGGGATCCCACCCCTCCCGACGAAGGTTGTCATCAATGGTGTGGTTATCAACAAACAAACAGCTACAGGCCCAACCTACCCTGCAAGAGGCTTAGGCCCCCACTATTGCGCAACATGCGCTGAAGCCGCTGGTGGCTCACCTCAATTGTTTTCCGTACATGCGGCACAAGCAAAACTCAATGCGCGTAAGACCACAACATTTTCCCTCACTGCTATTGCGGATGGGCTTGGCCCAAGTCCACACTATAGTCCTTCAGCCGCTTAAAGCCCCCCTTGTCAACCACCGTATCTGCCATGCAAACACACACATGCGATTGCCAGCGTTGGGGCAGTTCTGGAGACCTTCTTTGCTCCTCAGCTCCTTGCACGTCAAAAAGGTGGCCAAACTGTTGGAGGATTTTCTCTTTACTGCCCTCAAAGATCTTTTCCATCCTCTGCCATGTGGGCTGACACTTTGTGCTAGACAAAAGCCCTTGGAGCACCGTGTAGCCCAACACAGTGACAAAAGTGTTGATTAGAGTTGGGGCAGCCCTCTCATCATGTAGTGGGGGATGGGGTGTGGCTTACAAGGGGGGGGGGTTGGGCAAGGCACCCGTACGGACGGGGGGAGGGGCAGCCCTGATGAAGGGGCAGGGGGCTCGTGGACCTCAATACTAGGCTTGGCTGGTTGTGACGTTCAGGGTGGGGGTGGTCAGGTCAGCCAAGGGGTGCTTTGGGGTAACCTAGGGATGCGTGGGGGTGATGCCAAGGTCATCCCACCAGTTTACTTGGGAAATTTGCCACTGGAATGGGAGGGCTGAGGTGTCTTCCTTTTCATGAGTGTCAAACTCCCGCAAAGTGATCATGTTGCAACCAAGGGGGATTGTTACCAAATCATCGATTGGGCAGACCCTGCACACCCCCTCCCTAGGCTTTCCCTGCCCATGATCCCTGATAATACCCAGAAGAGACTCAATAGGATCTTCCCCTGGAACAAGGTGCCACACAAGGAATGAGTGAACTTACAAGTGGTGGTACCCTGTTGCACAGCCCTCAGCCTCCAGTGGACCCACCATCACTACACTACCAATGGATGGGAATGGGCCCATCCAGCCCATTGCATTACATTACCAAAGAAAAAAAGAAGCACATGCGTAAGCAGTGTAGGATAAGATCATCATGCTTGGCGTTATTGCCACTGCCAATGTGACTGTGAACCCGCATAATCCTTTGAAGTCCTTCCCTTGTAGATTTGATGCTGCTGTACATTTCACAATGGAAAATTAGGGACTTCAGGAAATATCCAGGCCTGGGCACAGACCCCGCAGGATAAAGTGCCAAATGGCACAAAAACTGCTCGACTCTGGCTGGAGTTAGTCTCAAAATGGTTTCAAACTGTATGGACTTCAGGAGTGCTGAGGTTGTGCTGCCTTGGCTACAGTGGGAGAAAAACCTTGTACAGAGTATCGCTCCCAGTGGGCACAGACATGTCCTCAACCTCCTCAATCATGCCATCATAGAGCAAAGTGTTGACAATCTGCTGCACGTCCTGCTCATAAAGGGGTGTGTTTGAGATCTCAGACGTGGAAATCCAATCCACGAGGGTCTTGGTGGAGCAGTACTTCCTTTCCTTGATCTGCCAGCCGGAGATGAGAGACGTGGAAGGAATCAACAGGCGGCTGTAAGAAATTGTTGGGGCAAAACAACACTCTGTGTTGAGTTCATTGTTGGCCCGATACACCGGACAGACTCGAAACACCTGGCAGGATACTTGCTGTACGTAAAATGGGAACTGGGCCATACCCGCTTGTAACACTGGTGCTGCAGGATTTTGATGAACGCCACATCATAATCCTGGGCATCATTGTACCATGTGCCCCCGGTGACTTGCGTTGACGGTTCAAGATCATAAAGCATAAAGACCTTCTGGGTCTTACTCGCCACTCCCTTCAGCTCCTGTGTGGAGAGTGGAACATGGGTTTCAACAGGAACAGGAGTGGGAATCCGCGCTAAGATTGGAGATTCTCAACGGTGGAAGGGATGGAGAAAATGGAAGTGGACCGGGTCCTGTTCTTGGAAGTGGGTTGTAGAAGGCTGTCGACCCCTTTGGAGGGGTTGTAGAGGGGTGTAGAGGGGTGTAAAGGGCTGCAGATGGCGGCAGAGGGGTTTAGAGGGTTGTACAAAATTGTTGAGGAATGCAGCCGCTGGTTCGTGAAACAGATGCGATTGTGTAGCATCGTCAAGCAGTGCTGCAGCGACAGGGAACAGCCACATGACGGGAGGATCCTAATACAGCTACTGTGTCTGCATGCCTCAACTGTGGCGCAGGATAGGCGATTCCGCTGCAGGAAGATTACATAGCGCAGTTCCTCAAATGATTTGCAGAGCAGAAAACGGATGCACGTGAGAGTCCATGTGTTGTGCACTTGCATCATGTGCAATGAACCTCCGGGAATGTGAAGCTAGTTACAATGCAAAGGATGAAAGATGAGCTGCCGGTAATTTCTGGGCAAGGTTGCGTGCTGCCACAGTGGCCTCGTGGACGCTGCAGGTTTCTGGGCGGGTGGACAGCTTGGCAGCTAAACTGCTAAAATACCAACACTGAGTGATTGCCAAATGCTTCCCAGTGACACAAGCTCGAGGCAAGGCAGGCTTGCACCTCTAAGGCGTGCTGCCGAATAAGTCTGAAGCCGAGGAGGGGTCTCTCAAGCAAGTAAGTGGCCAGATGCACTGAGGTACTGCAGTGAGGGGGTTGACGAGCAAGGGTGTCACAAGACGGAAAGATGGGAGTTGGGAGGAGGATATTGCCAAAGGCGCAAGGTGTGGGTGTTATAATCTGATGTTGACGCCAGCCTTTGGGGATGCAAGGATTTGCAAGCAGCCTACACTACAAGCCGTGGCTGGGCAGGTGAGCAAGTAGGTCACACGTGCTCCTCTACATCAATATGCATCGCACTCACCCACTTCCTCCCAACATCACCCATAATTGGCATGGGTTTCATCAACCAATAAGTCAAATGTCCATCTTGCGTCGCCAACCTGATTGGACACACACATGCTAAATTGGCACCAAGACGTCTTAGTCGACCGGGACTGGTACGATGACGCCCTATCCACGTTATGGGGCATCTTACTTGGCAAAGAGAGCGTGCGTCAATGCCCAGTTCATGTGCCTATGGGTGTTGTATGAGAATATGTTTTCGATTGTCCGGACAAGCACACCCGAACGGACAGGCATGGCAGAATACCAGGGGCTGGCAGCGATAGGTTACGGGTGACCACTGGGAAGGATACACCTTGATGACGCTGCGCGACACCAACGTCGCCAATGCCTTCCGCACAATCACCGAGGACAACTTGCTCTTGAATGTGATGTCACGAGCGTACATCCCTTTGTTGCCAGCATCTTCCAGGAGATCATAGATCAAGCGCTCGTTCTCGCCCAAACCTGTGTACACACAACACACAATGCCTCGGGCGCACAGTCTGTCCGGCTAGACAAAACCTGCAGTTCACGGGCGTGAAATAGTGCTGAACAAGCAGTATCAAAATCGGGGTGGAGTCAAGCCCGGTACATGTTTTGGTACCGTCCTTTCAGGATGCATTAAATGGGGCATGCCTTTCCAATGTTGCGCGCAGTTTGGCACAGATGTGCAGTTTTGTGAAATGGGCAAATGAAATGGGCAAATTTCAACTACAACAACACGTGAACATTACTGCCTTGTGCGCGTGCACGTTGCCTTGGCCCGCTTGTGTCTCCAAAGGGTGAAAAGGGTGCGCGGTTGCTGCTGAAGAAGAGGAAGCAAAAGGGCGGCTCTAACTAAATGGATGCCCCCGTCATAGGCAGTTCTTGAAACCAGCCACCAAGAAAGGTGACTGTTGGTTGAGGCCTTGTGTGCAAGGAACCCAAATGCGCAAGCCAATGATTTTCCGTTTCGGCTGTCACAAATCTTCTGTAGCCGACCAACTATAGGCTGTCCAAGTGTCGTTGGCCTCCCTTTCCGCCCGTTGCGGGTCCTATTTGTACGCAAATTTGGCAGTCGGCCCTACATTGAGGATGCATGGGGGGGTTGGCGATGCGATCCGCGCCGGATCGGGCTGGTGGAACCCCCCGCCCCCCCCCAAATGGATTGGATTGTGGATTGGACATGGAGGTGAAAAGCCCCCCACCCCCACCCCCACCCCCTTGGCCTCGTGCCAAACCACCATCCCCCATGCCAACTGCCCCAAAATGGGTTGGAGCCAAAAAATCCACCGAAATCTGGGTGCTGCCCAGGAGACCCAACGTAACCAAGTCTTGATCAACCATCGTATTTAGAGCCACAATGGGCATGCATATGCAAGAGACGGGCACACAACAAAAAACACAGAGATCTTTGATGATGCTAACTTGGGCTAACCATGGAAACCCTGCTTTATGCATGAGAGAAACATGGACCCCATTGTACATGTTTGTGTTGAGTGGTCGCCTTTAAGATGGTGCATTAGTTTTGATGTTTTTGCATACCCCCCCCCCCTTTGTATAAGCTACGCCAAAGTCCCAAATTAATACGGTCCCTACGCCTACTGTAGCCTGGACACGGGCGTAGCTTGCGCGCGACACATACAACTACCAACACCGGGCGCCCAGGTTCAAAAAGAGAGGATTGCATGGTGAGCCGGTGCAAGAAAGGGGCATATAATGCACAAGCATCCCCAAAATTAGAGCTATGTGGGTTCAAGTGGCAACCACTCACAACCAAATGTGTCCATGACTCTATGTAACTCGCAAATCCGTCACCAAACCCATGTCTTATGTGGTTGCACTATGTTTGGTACCGATTTAAAATTAAGTCCCAAATTAATACGGTCCCTACGCCTACTGTAGCTTGGACAAGGGCGTAGCTTATACAAGGGGGGGGGGGGTACAACAACAGCGAAACAAATTCATCAAACAAAAAAATGTGCACAACACAATGGAAGGGTGATGTACAACAAATTGCTTCATTTGTCATGAAGTTCTTGATGCACAATCATAAAATGCAAAAAAACATGGAGGTAATGCATCACTACAATTTAAAGCACACAAATAAATTGCAAAGATTAGAGTTCTTCTTCCAAAAAAAAAAAGCTACAGCCCACAAAACATCCACATCTCCATGACATCAAATCCAAAATGCATCACACTAGATCGGACAGGTGTGTGAGCCAACAGAAAAGGGTTCGGGCTGGATCGAGGTGGTGAACCCCCCCCCCCAAAAACGGACCGGATCGTGGATCGGGGTAGGTAACACCCCCCCCTTGCCAACCCCCCATGTGGGGATGCTATCGAGTGTATATGATGATGAATGTCCGGTCTTTGCATAATATGATGCTTGGGAATGCAATCCCCGTGATTGTTGCGTTGACTAATGACACATCAACCTAAATCGTACACTCTTAGATAGATTCCGCCATTCGCACAAGCGGCGGCCACAATAAAAGCATCATCAATGGATCCGATACCAGTGCACCTTGCAATTACCCTCATTTTGAAGCACCGCTCCCCACCCCGTGCACCTTCTCTCAATTGTTAAAACGACCAAAGGCATCCCGCTTTGCAGAAATCAAAGGTATATTGTGAAAACCCCAACACCAAAAGTTAGATGAATTTGTCGAAAGAGGAGGGCCCAAGCGCGCGGGGAACAAAAAGCACCCTCATCACACAAGCATTAAGTATAGACTGTACAAAAGACGAGTTTCCGTGAAATAGAGTCACTCACCCTCTTGGGCCCACTACAATTTCGTTTTCAAGTACCCTCCTCCGCAGTAATGCACACTACACCACACAGACTTAGGCAAGTGCCGCTCTGATCGTGGTCACACACACAAGACCGCACACAATCGACCATGTAACAAACAGCAAAGCCGAATCGTCTGGCCGATGCATGGGGTTTGACACGACGCAGCGAGCCCACGACGAGCTGCGTCGTGGGGCACCCCATGCAAACCACCCCTATCCCCTGCACACTGCGTGTGCCTCTTGATCACTAGACATGCATGGTCCCTTCTTGTACCCTTTTCATGATCGTCATCCATGGGACCAAGAGTTGTCAAGTAGACGAGAGGGCACACAAAGCACAAAAGAGGAACTGCTCACTGGACCATAGCTGCACAGCAGAAACAACAAAGTCGAGTGACTATAAATCAAACTGCTTCCAGAAGTGCCGTAGCATCCCTTTCCACCATCTCACAACTTTCGGCCGGTCTATCACAAGTTGCACTAGGGGAATACCCTCAAGCTTGCGTAATATCTGAGCGCCGGCCTTCACGTAGCATGTGTTGCCATGCTTGTAGATGGTGATCCGCTGCGTGCTGTGCAACTGCGTCATGGCTGCGGTAAGGTCCTATGCATGGAACATTTGCAAGTGGTACGTGCGTGTGCACAAGTGCAAGCCAGCATAGTGTTGTAGGGGGCCTTGGAGTCCGTCCACTAGGGTCGGTGCGTAAGGTGGTGGGCACCACTTCCACACGGCTACCGTATGCCCTAGTCCCAATAGACGGGCTCCAAAGGCATGGGTATTCCTTGAGGGACCCAGTTGAACCACCAAGTGGTTTGTTTGAAAGGGGGTATGGTAAATGGGTCAATGGAGCGCGTGCTGGATTATTCTATCTATTCTCGCACAAAGGGGTCTCGGACATTAGGCGTGTTAACACGGCCGGCCAACACAGAGGTAGAAAGTACCCCCCCACCCCCTCCTGTGTTGTGTTAACACAGGCCCAACACGGACCTGAAAAGTACCCCCCCACCCCCTTTGTCCACCCCATGGCAACACAAGAAGCCGAAGATTTTGTGTTGTGTTGTGTTGTGTTGTGTTGTGTTGTGTTGTGTTGTGTTGTGTTGTGTTGTGTTGTGTTGTGTTGGGTTGGGTTGGGTTGGGTTGGGTTGTGTTGTGTCGTGTTGTGTTGTGTTGTGTTGTGTTGTGTTACAACAGAACACAACACAACACAACACAACAAAATAAAGAAGAAAAACACTGCACAAAATGACACAAGAAAAAAACCCAAAACAAAACAAGGAATGACACAACACAACACAACACAACACAACATAACACAACATAACACAACATAACACAAAAGGAAAACAACACAACACAACACAACACAACACAACACAACACAACAACACGTACCACAACACACCACCTATTGGATGTGTTAACACGGCCCCAACACAGGCGGTGAAAAGTACCCCCCCACCCCCTCATGTGTTGTGTTAACACAGGCCCAACACAGACCTGAAAAGTACCCCCCCTCCCCCCCCTGCCTATTGCCCCTCCGACCCACGCCGCCATCAAGCACGAGAAAGTTGCCGGTGAGCATAGAGCAGTACGAAAGATTCGCTGGGCCGCTGACAATCCACAATGCAATTCTTGGTGGTTACCTGTTGGGGAACAGCCTTCAGCTCTCGACGGATGTGGTCGAGGGCGACTCCATCCGGTAAAGATTGACATAGCTGCAAAATACGGATCTGGACGGCTTGCACCTCAGCACTGGGGGCTACTGCGGCTTGAGTGGCTTGTGGCTTGGCCACAGGGGGCATGGCTCCTGTAGCTACAAAGAAATGCACGAGGCCCCATCAACGAAAAACCGGAAATAGTCACCAGCTTGTTCTGGAGATTGTTTCCTAACCTCACCACGAATCGTGTCAAGTAGCCGCTCCCATGCGCTTGAGCAAGCACATGCTTCCAAAACAAAGAATGTCGCACGTGCCATAATCAACGCTCCGTTGCGTTGCAATGTTGGGGCACCTTGGCGTCGCATTCGATGGCGTGCTTTGTGTCACTGTGGGGAGATGCACCGCTACGACGCCCTGCAGCAATCCGGTGGTACGCAAAGAATCTAGCGATGTCTTCTTGCCCAACCCTTGCTCAAGTGCAAATGTGGAGCGCCAACTGTTTAACCCTAGTGCATGCACGAAACACGACAGCTCAAAGCCACAAACTGCTTGCCTCTCAAAACGGACAAATGCCTAATGAAGAGGAAAACAAGTTAAACTAGTGTTTTGAGCAAGCTCAAAACACGAGTTCTCGTTTTATGGCTTCGGTTCGCTTATATCCGTGGGGCCCGAGGGAATTGCATCCATGACACCACATCTACAGCACAAAGAGGCACACATGTTTGGCAGCCCTAAATGGTGTTTGTGCAGTAAATCGATATTGGTACACGTATACAGGTAGAACATGCATTCCAAACATGTTCCAAGATACTTGCAATTCCAAATTTGATGTCCTCTTCAGCGGGCAAAGAGAAAGCAACAACAGCTCACGCCCATAACAAACACATTGCACTGTAATCCACTTGTCACAGAGGAAGATATGGGTATTGTTACATGTATACATGCAAGGATGTATTTAGGTCGGTCTCCCCAAAATTTGCCTTGCCCCCTTCAATTACATCCACCGCATTTGACATGATTCGCAGCGACATGGGTTGTTTTTTGGTTTATTCTAGCACAATCCTTGGGTCACTTCCACTGTTTGTGAGCACCTTCGTGATAGGTGTGGTACTTCCGAGCCCACATACCCTAATATACCCTCCTCCTCCCTATTAATAAGTAAGTAAATCATGAATTGAAAATACTGTAAAATTAAAGCAAATTGAGTAACAATAATCCGGAGCCCCATAAGAATCGTTAATTCAGTAAAATAAACTAAGTGATGGTCGTTTGTTGCCATTAAAACTTCATTAAGCGGAATTCAGTAACGGCGACAGAACAGCGGAAATTGGCGCGGAACCCGATCACTGCAATCCACTGAAAACGATTTGCTGACCACCACCACCAGATTTGACCGTTGCGCATGCGCCAGATGTGCAGAGATACGGCACAACGGTCCAAAAAGTCTTTGTAGCGATTCCCACAGTACTAATTCCACCAAAAACCACTAGTGTGTGCATACCCCTCGAACCTGGGTCCCCCTGATCACCCACATTGATGGGCAAAATAAGCGCTAGGTCCCATGGGAAACCGACCCGTTTGCCGGTCATTTCACTGAATTTCTGAAATTGGCTTCCTCTTTGCCCAATGGTGTACAACTGAGCCCCACCTGCCCCCTCCCCCCCGCTTGCCCCTTGCACCCTTGCCGTTGTGCCTAGTTCCAGGGACGTGGCTTGACACCTGGTCCTGGTGGGGTGGGGGAGGGGTTTTTCTGAGACAGACAGACCCCCCCCCCCCAAGGTTTTGCAGCATGACATGATTTTCAGCACCCCCCCCCCCGGTCTTGCAGCACAAAAATCATTTTCAGGAATCCCCCCCTCCTGCAGAACACACATTATGTTCTGGAACCCCACTCCAGTCCCCTCCAGCCCAGTCCAGCCATACAGTACTTGCAAGGACATCACCCCCTCTTATCCTGCACCACAAAAATCATTTTCAGGACCCCTCCCTCCGTTTTGCACCAGAACTATCCTTCCCAGGACCGTACATGCATACTTTTCACCCCTTCTGTCATGCGGTTCAACAATAATTTTCTGGAAACTTCCCCATTCACGTCCTGCAGCACAGGCATTAGTCTGAGTATTCCGGTCAGGACTGGCATCACAAATTCTTTTTTCAGGAACAGGTCTGCTTTTTCTTCTAGGCCGGCTTTCTTCTCCCTCTGTCCGATCGCATACCCCTGCATGTCCCTGCATGTCTCTGTGGCATCACATGGCATCACACTGACAGCACATGGTCTACTGTTATACAACATTCGTGTGATTTGGCACCTGTGCGCGTGGCAAGACGTGTCACACAGGAAAACAGTATACATCGCTGTACTGCTCTGTGTTCATGGGACAGCACACATTTTGCTGTGTGTGGCTGTGTCGCGTTATTCCCTGATGAGTGAGAACAGCATTACAGCAGGACAGGGGAACAGCACACATTGTGCAGTGTGTGGCTGTGGCGGGCTGTGAAGGGTAAAAATCTCACTTGACACATACTCTTTTCAGTGGAGGCCTGCCCCGGCGCGTAGCAGGGCACTGTGCAGCCTCACCGACCGCCTCACCAAGAGCACTGTGGTCCCGTACCTTCAACAGAAGAGGCAGCACCCGATTCCTCGCGGCAAAGCGCATACTCAAGTTCACAAAAACTTCATGTACAAACGTGGGAGGGTTCCAGCCGGACAGTTGTGCTGCAAGTAAAAAGTGGTGGCCCAAAGATTCCACTGCCTGACAGTTACCCATTGCACCACGTCCCAAACCCATGCCTGCAAATCTGAATCTGTTGAAGGCATCTGCTGCCTCGCGACTGACTTCGGCATCAGAGATGTGCCAGTATGCAAACATGTCCTCCGGCGTTGGCCACACCAAAAAAAGGCACTGTGCCATTCCTACAGCACAATGGCAGATCACACGCATCTGTACCTCTGTACCTTCCAGGCCTTCAGCAAGGGAACCAGAATGCAAAAATATTCTATCATAAGAGGCACTTCCTCAGGACAGTCAGGATATTGCTTCAGAATGCATGCAATGGGTGGAAGGGCATCTCTCAGAAAATCTACATGTCTCCCCATAAACCTGAGCTCTGTTACTTCCTCTTGCCGAACTCCGACGCCGCGGAGCCCAGGTAAATTGAAGGCACTGTAGAAGGCAGTCTCTGCTTCTCCTCCGATGTGACAGCACCACCCTTCAGTAACTCTTGTCACACGGATGGACCAGTTCGTGAGAAAATGGAGGCCACAGTCTGTATGCATGTTCTGAGGATGAATGACACTGTAGATGAATTGGTACACGTCGAGCAGGGGAAGATCACAACAGCAACTGGAGTGGCAAGCAGCACATTTGTAACAGCGCTGCAGTGACGTAACCGTGTTGCCCTTTCGCCAGGCAAAGAGAGCCACAAGATCTGCTGTCAAATGCGGTTCAATGAACAGCAGAATGGTCCACGTCTCTATAACCACCAAGTCAACACCTCTGCTGAAATCGGACAACTCCTTCATTGTCCTACCAAGATGTTGCTGCACCTCCGATGTTGTATCCTTCCCTGCCCAAAGGCACAAAAGATGGCGAAACAAGACATTGCGGCAGGCTTCCCCATATTGCAGGAAGCTGATACTGAAATGGCACAGATGTGTAGGAAGCAGTGTTCCATATCTGCAGATAGGCAGTGCATCTACACCACAGAGGCCATCTAACTAACATGTAGCCTGGCCAGGCTGCAGACCAAGGGCAGCGCACACTGGTCTACATCTAAACACTGAACGCAGCAGAGAGGTGAGGCATCTAGAACACGACACTTCATCATGTTCCAATTCTAAAGTCGAAGCAAAACACTGGCGAACCTGTCGCACAGACCTCCAACTGAAAATTAGTTTCGGAAATGCAGATCCATCACTGAAACAGCGACGCTTACCCACAGAGTCTCTTTGAAAGACTGCACGCAACTTGTTCCATCTGCGGCGGCTGACGTGGATACCCTGTGCAATGTCGACACTCTGAAAAACATCCATGCCCTGTTCCATCTCAAACCGTGCAAGTGCAAAGGAGCCCACACCTACAGACTCAACTGTTGCTTGAAGAAGGGGTGTCCAGTGCTTGCGCCTGAAAAAATCTGCCAGTAGCAACACCACTGCCTCACAAGTGGGTTCCTTTTCCAACATCTGGTGTTGCAGTCCATGCGGAATGGAGGTGACCCAGAATCTGAAACCCAAGCATTGCAGGATGCACTGCTCCAGTGATTGTGTGGGTGTCAAAGTTTTTGTTTGAGTGGCCACAGCACGAGTCATCACCTTTGGTGGGCAGTATTTTCCTTTTCGCCTTTTCCAATGCAGCAATGTGTCATTACATGTGATGCTTGCCTCCTCTTTACATCCACATCTTTGCAGGAGACCATAGAAGGAATGTTCCAACGCTTTGAACAGGGGAAGGCAACTGCTAAAGAGGAGGTATGGTGCAGGTACTTCAGTGCGACCGAAGAAAGACATCACTTCAGAGTGCTTGGCGAATGCTGGATTTGTCTCAGCAACTGGAGTGCAGGCCTTGACTTTGTCACACCACGTGCAGACACCAGGTGTGCTCGGCATTTCTAACCAACAGTGAAGTGCACAGTGGGCGAAGTGGACAGTCGCAGCTACGGATCCTCGGATTCTCCAAAGCTATTGCAATGCAAGCGAATTCACGGATTCTCCAAATCTACAGCACCCAAATCTACAGCACGGCAATGAAGGGAGCAACAGCACGGCGATTCGGAGGTGGTCTTCTGCCGACAGCAAGCAAAGGGATGTCGCGACCGAAGCTGTTAGTAATGCGACCAAAAGTTCGTACTGAAGCGGAATCGGTAACGATCCCCGCGTTTGCATTTTTGTAGCAGAGCTTAGCGTCGCGAAGGCTTCTGGCGCATAGCGCGAAGTCCACGCAAATGACGCAATTTTGCATCAGGAGAGTGACTGAAGGCAGCCAATAGCTGCCGTTACGTGTTTTTATTTGGCATTTTTTTTTATATAGTTAAATTCTGTAGCATAATACATGCGATTTGCGTCGTGTATGTTAACTCTGTTTGTTACGGGATCTGTTTGTCGTTGACGTTCAGGTTTGTGTCATATGGGAGGACCGTCCAAGGTTCTCAGAATTATTTGTAGGGCGACACTGGCCTGAACGCCGCATCCCTCGTCCTGGGGCAGACGGCACCGCCCCCGGGAACGCCCTTCCGCCACCCCCACGGCGCGCAACGCCGGCCCGCAACGGCGCGCGCCGTGGGGCTGGTGCTGGGTCCCCACACCCACACCGACCGCACCCGGGACACATGGGTCGCGGAACCCCGGCTGCCCGCCCCAGAGGACGGGCGGCCGGGGGAGGGACAGCGCCTGACACCAGACGCCCCTCACAACGGTGGCAGGCCACCCCCCCCGGGGACGGCCCCCCACCACCCCCACGGCACGCAGCCCCCACAGGGCATGCAGGCCAGGGGGACAGTGTAGGGCCCCCACACCCACACACCCGCGCCGCCAGCACGTGGGTGGCGGACCCCAACGGCCCGCCCAGTGGGCGGGCAGTCGGGGGAGGGGGAGCGCCTGACCTCAGACGCCCCTCAGAACGGTGGAAGGCACCCCCCCCGGGGACGCCCTTCCGCCACCCCCACAGGGACCAACGCCGGCCCGCAAGGGCGCATGCTGTGGGGCCGGTGCTGGGTCCCCACGCCCGCACCGACCGCACCCGGAACACACGGGTCGCGGTACCCCGGCTGCCCGCCCCAGAGGACGGGCGGCCGGGGGAGGGACAGCGCCTGACACCAGATGCCCTTCACAACGGTGGCAGGCCAGCCGCCCCGGGGACGGCCCCCCAACACCCCCGCGGCACGCAGCCCCCACAGGGCATGCAGGCCAAGGGGACAGTGTAGGGCCCCCACACCCACACACCCGCGCCCACAGCACGTGGGTGGCGGACCCTAACAGCCCGCCCAGTGGGCGGGCAGTTGGGGGAGGGTGAGCGCCTGACCTCAGACGCCCCTCACAACGGTGGAAGGCACCCCCCCCGGGGACGCCCTTCCGCCACCCCCACAGCGAGCAATGCCGGCCCGCAAGGGCGCACGCTGTGGAACCGGTGCTGGGTCCCCACGCCTGCACCGACCGCACCCGGAACACACGGGTCGCGGTACCCCGGCTGCCCGCCCCGGACGACGGGCGGTCGGGGGAGGGACAGCGCCTGACACCAGACGCCCCTCACAACGGTGGCAGGCCACCCCCCCCCGGAGACGGCCCCCCACCACACCACCCCCGCGGCACGCAGCCCCCACAGGGCACGCAGGCCAAGGGGACAGTGTTGGGCCCCCACACCCACACACCCGCGCCCACAGCACGTGGGTAGCGGACCCCAACAGCCCGCCCAGTGGGCGGGCAGTCGGGGGAGGGGGAGCCCTTGACCTCAGGCGCCCCTCGCAACAACAGCCCCAAGCCAGGTAGGGGGGAACCGGGACCGGACCGCCCCCCCCCCAAGCACGCCAGACGGAGCAAGGGACCGGGCAAGGACACGCGGAGGGGCACGGACCACGTGGAACGGCCCTACCAGCGCCCAGTGCCGGGACCGCGCGAGGTGCGCACGCCACACCACCCAGGGGGGGGGGGGGAGCGCGAGTGCACACACACGCAAAGGGCACGCGGAGACTACCAGAAGGGCAACCGGACCCAGCTCGCGGAACGCACAGACCGCGTGGAATGGCGTACCAGCGAGCGAGGGTAAGGGACACCCGGACGGGACGGCCTGCCACACGCAGCGCGGGACACGCGGGGCGGGATGGCAGAAACGGGAGAGACACAACACCAGGTACCGGCCCGAGCCCCCCGAACCAGCCGCGAGCGCCGCGCACACACGGACGGGGCACTGCACCCGCCAAGGCAGTAGTGGCGCACTGCGCCACGGCCCAACCCCTAGGCTAGGCAGCCTCCGCGCCAGCTCAAGGGGGTCCCACTGGCGACAAGGCAGTAGCACGGGCCCGGTGGCGCCGGCGCCCCGGGCGACCACGCATCAGGGCGGCGACGCGGTGGGTAAGCGCCCGCAGCCACGGCTGCGAATTGATGCACTGACCGGGGAGTGGCGAAACGGGGAAGCCGGGGAGGGACGGGGCTCCGAGCCCTGTGAACCCGGGGGACTCCGCCACCAGGCAGGAGGTGCGTCTTGGAGGGCCCCCCACTAGGACCTGGTGGGGAGGATATTACCTGGCCCGACCAGGTGGCCCCCCGGGGCCGAAAGGCGTCTAGTACCCGCAAAATCAAACCTCAAACCTCAAACCTCTGTTTGTTACGGAATCTGTTTGTCGTTGACGTTCAGGTTCGTGTCATATGGGAGGACCGTCCAAGGTTCTCAGAATTATTTGTAGGGCGACACTGGCCTGAACGCCGCATCCCTCGTCCTGGGGCAGCATGCCAGGGCATCGTGGATGCAAGCAACGCCCTCGTTGAGGGCCAAAGGTCATGGAATACACCGGCGGCGCTTAGCATCGTGGCAAGAGCGCCCTCGTTGAGGGCCTACGGCTACTGGCCTATGGCGCTCAGCATCGTGGAAGCTGAAAACTGTACGTGGTACAGCAAGGAAGGTCTCAGCCTATGATGGATTCACTGAAAGAAACCCTCGATACAGGTTAGACCTCCTGTGGATTTGGTGCGCTGCGTTTGCCATTGGGTGCCAGCAAGGCTTGGACGATCAAAGGGTTTTGTGTGTTTGCATGCAACGAGCAGCAGGATATTTTATTATCAAAATCAACCTGTGGTTCAAAAAGCTCGCAAGGTGTTCAGCTTTTCTCACGTGAAAGCAAAGCAGGACCAAGAGTGCGGCGGCAAAGTATGCAGAAATACCAAGGGATCAGCATCTTGTTTTTCTCACGTCAAAGCAAAGCAAGGCCAAGACAAGCTGTGATAGTAAAATGGCAGACAAAACAGTGGTGCAAGAAAGGGTAATTCAGTGCAAGGCAAAGATCAAAGAAACAAGTTCAGCGCAGTGTTCCGTGAGTCTCAAGGGTCGAAGGCCTCACGCTCCGCGAGGCCCCACGGTACCGCTTCAAAATAATTCTGAAAATGCTTCTAGCCGCCTTAGACGCGTCCGATCATGTGTTGCAAGCAGCCGCGTGTGGAGTGGACAACAAAACCGAAGATTCCCGAATGCTTCGAGGGGTACACGTTCCGTGCCAGCGTGTACACAGTATGGGTGCTCCCGACCATGGTCCACAGTTACAGCGCGTGGTGAAGAAAGGTGCACAAGGCCAGCATCTGTGCTGCACGGAGGCCATGATGCGTCGGAGGGGACAACGTCGATGCAGGCCTTCGTTCAACCTTCAAGGTCTCAGCGAGAGTCGCCAAGTAACGCTGCAGAAGCCCGCCTTCGCGGCCGACAACCTGGCTAAGCTCTTAGGAGGGGCGTGAAGCGGAATCGGTAACGATCCCCGCGTTTGCATTTTTGTAGCAGAGCTTAGCGTCGCGAAGGCTTCTGGCGCATAGCGCGAAGTCCACGCAAATGACGCAATTTTGCATCAGGAGAGTGACTGAAGGCAGCCAATAGCTGCCGTTACGTGTTTTTATTTGGCATTTATTTTTTTATATAGTTAAATTCTGTAGCATAATATATGCGATTTGCGTCGTGTATGTTCACTCTGTTTGTTACGGAATCTGTTTGTCGTTGACGTTCAGGTTTGTGTCATATGGGAGGACCGTCCAAGGTTCTCAGAATTATTTGTAGGGCGACACTGGCCTGAACGCAGCATCGCTCGTCCTGGGGCAGCATGCCAGGGCATCGTGGACGCAAGCAACGCCCTCGTTGAGGGCCAAAGGTCATGGAATACACCGGCGGCGCTTAGCATCGTGGCAAGAGCGCCCTCGTTGAGGGCCTACGGCTACTGGCCTATGGCGCTCAGCATCGTGGAAGCTGAAAACTGTACGTGGTACAGCAAGGAAGGTCTCAGCCTATGATGGATTCACTGAAAGAAACCCTCGATACAGGTTAGACCTCCTGTGGATTTGGTGCGCTGCGTTTGCCATTGGGTGCCAGCAAGGCTTGGACGATCAAAGGGTTTTGTGTGTTTGCATGCAACGAGCAGCAGGATATTTTATTATCAAAATCAACCTGTGGTTCAAAAAGCTCGCAAGGTGTTCAGCTTTTCTCACGTGAAAGCAAAGCAGGACCAAGAGTGCGGCGGCAAAGTATGCAGAAATACCAAGGGATCAGCATCTTGTTTTTCTCACGTCAAAGCAAAGCAAGGCCAAGACAAGCTGTGATAGTAAAATGGCAGACAAAACAGTGGTGCAAGAAAGGGTAATTCAGTGCAAGGCAAAGATCAAAGAAACAAGTTCAGCGCAGTGTTCCATGAGTCTCAAGGGTCGAAGGCCTCACGCTCCGCGAGGCCCCACGGTACCGCTTCAAAATAATTCTGAAAATGCTTCTAGCCGCCTTAGACGCGTCCGATCATGTGTTGCAAGCAGCCGCGTGTGGAGTGGACAACAAAACCGAAGATTCCCGAATCCTTCGAGGGGTACACGTTCCGTGCCAGCGTGTACACAGTATGGGTGCTCCCGACCATGGTCCACAGTTACAGCGCGTGGTGAAGAAAGGTGCACAAGGCCAGCATCTGTGCTGCACGGAGGCCATGATGCGTCGGAGGGGACAACGTCGATGCAGGCCTTCGTTCAACCTTCGAGGTCTCAGCGAGAGTCGCCAAGTAACGCTGCAGAAGCCCGTCTTCGCGGCCGACAACCTGGCTAAGCTCTTAGGAGGGGCGTGAAGCGGAATCGGTAACGATCCCCGCGTTTGCATTTTTGTAGCAGAGCTTAGCGTCGCGAAGGCTTCTGGCGCATAGCGCGAAGTCCACGCAAATGACGCAATTTTGCATCAGGAGAGTGACTGAAGGCAGCCAATAGCTGCCGTTACGTGTTTTTATTTGGCATTTATTTTTTTATATAGTTAAAATCTGTAGCATAATATATGCGATTTGCGTCGTGTATGTTAACTCTGTTTGTTACGGAATCTGTTTGTCGTTGACATTCAGGTTTGTGTCATATGGGAGGACCGTCCAAGGTTCTCAGAATTATTTGTAGGGCGACACTGGCCTGAACGCCGCATCGCTCGTCCTGGGGCAGCATGCCAGGGCATCGTGGACGCAAGCAACGCCCTCGTTGAGGGACAAAGGTCATGGAATACACCGGCGGCGCTTAGCATGGTGGCAAGAGAGCCCTCGTTGAGGGCCTACGGCTACTGGCCTATGGCGCTCAGCATCGTGGAAGCTGAAAACTGTACGTGGTACAGCGAGGAAGGTCTCAGCCTATGATGGATTCACTGAAAGAAACCCTCGATACAGGTTAGACCTCCTCTGGATTTGGTGCGCTGCTTTTGCCATTGGGTGCCAGCAAGGCTTGGACGATCAAAGGGTTTTGTGTGTTTGCATGCAACGAGCAGCAGGATATTTTATTATCAAAATCAACCTGTGGTTCAAAAAGCTCGCAAGGTGTTCAGCTTTTCTCACGTGAAAGCAAAGCAGGACCAAGAGTGCGGCGGCAAAGTATGCAGAAATACCAAGCGATCAGCATCTTGTTTTTCTCACGTCAAAGCAAAGTGAAAGTGCTGCCCTAGGTCGTGGATGGTGCCGGAGGGCTCAGGGCCGGCAAGACCGGGGGGGCAGGCACGCGAGGATTCGACCTGAACGCTGCTGTTGGGGGCAGAACCGGATACACGGACACCAACGGAGGCGAGAGCAGCAACAACGGAAGCAAGATCCATGCTGATTGTTATCCGGCAAAAAATCCCAGTCTATGAAGAAAATTGATGCGGATTATCCTAAGTACATCTGAGTGTCCATATCTGTCTGAAAAGATTTATATAAATCCGATTGTGAAAAAATATTTGGCCGATCTGGCTCGCGCACGCGCGTCAGCGGCAAATGGCGATTCCGGGTAAATGATCGGAACGCGGCGGATTTACGATGAATGGACCGCGGAATCAGATCCGGCACATCAGAAATATATAGGTCTGATCCTGAGACTGAGCTGCGGGGCGGCGATTCCGCCGAAGCAGAGAAAATGGCCAAAATGTAGCCAATCTGGGGCAGATCTGCTAAAATCTGAGCAGATGGGGGTTAGCCGCACTTACACTCCCCCTCCAAAAACACACTGGGGTGTGTCGCTACGTCAACGAAGAAATTAGTGCGGGTAAGTCCCAGAAAAAAATAGAAATGTAGCCTTGATGGGGCGAAATCTGCTTGATCTGACCTGATTTGGGCTGAATTGGCACTGAATCAGGATGGATGAACCTGAAATGAGACAGAATGAGGAGTGACGAACAGTCCTCCGGGCAGTAAAACATTGGGTTAAGGGCTAAAAAGCATGTAAACGTATCGAGAATCGATACCAAATCATGCCCTGGTTGAGAATGAGGTAGATTATTGGTGGATTGAGTGGGGGAATCAAGAAATGGAGTGACATCTCGGCGCTCTGGCACAGTTTAGCTGTCGCGGGCACGCTACGGTGTCCTCCACGTACTCTACATCGTGTTACTCCCGCTTTTCTCGTTCTGAAAAGTGCAGCATGTGCTTCAGATTTGGCGCATCTGGTGGATGATCACAAGATTCAGCAAGATTGAGAATCAATTTGAGCAGAGATGAAGGAGATGAAACAATCACAGAGAGGGAAAACAAATACAGATGTAGTCTGTAGGCCCTAAGTGACCAGAAAAACATCAGCGTCAACTAAGTTAGGCAAAGCCGTAAACAGATCTTCGAGGAATGAGAGGAGATGACAAGGAAATCAACCTAAAATGTCCTAAAGTGAGGAAATTCCCTAAGATGAAGGTGAAATGAAGCGGAATGTCTACAACTGAAACTACTAACACCTTCGTTTAGACTAGAGTTAATATATATTGTCGTTTATTCAGCTCAATTGTGCTTTCCGGCACGTTGGTTCGCGAGCATCCAACAGATTCCGTGAAAATGTGGATCATGTGATGATGCATCATGATGGGACATGATAGCCCTGGATCCTTGGCATGTAACGCGCCGAAGGTTCGCTTAAGGCGCTTTACTGACAGTATATAACTGAGAGACACCGCATAGTCCTTTATTTACAGTGGCGGCGGTGTCAATCGACTTGGACAAGGCCCATCTGTCGATTGAGTCCCACAAGACACTTGGATTCACCATTTTCGACAGTTTCAGGTCGGATTGAGCTCACATTGGCGTGTGCCAAAAGTACACGAAGCTTATGGACCTCAAAGGTTGCTGTTAGAAGTCCTTAGAGCCTCTGTCTGAAGGTTGTCTGAACAATTGACGTCGGGGTTTTGCTGCAACAGTGCAAGAATGATGGACAAACCTGAGGAATTCAAGGTAAATTCAAGGAATCTGGATCTGAATCTGGACTTTGGCTTCAGCATCACGGCAAATGAAGGTAAGATCTGTGTTCTTGGCGTCGCATCTAGTGCCGCCAGTACTACAGGGGGTGCCTGTAGGGGTGAATGTCGCTGGCCAGCGTTTTTACTATGTACATTTGCTTCCATCTGCACGAGTAGCCAAATTCCAAAGATGCACCGACCAACAGAGACAAGATTACCCCGGATCTGCCTGAATTAAGCCTGAGTTTGGTTTTTTCTGGACACGGCAGCACACTCCGTGGCTTTCGGCAGCGTATCTACGCCTTGTCTGCCGAACGGAGACCAAAGAAAAGTTGATTGACGTCAAATTATCAAACATTCGCAGTTTTCCACACCATGTAGTAATCAGGAAGAATGAACAGTGGATTGAGCAGAATGTGGTTTTTTCAAGTCGTCAGAACACTCACATTGGAATAAGTGGTCGACGGGGCGAGGCTGGAGCTTTTGTAGGAGTTGGACATGCAAGGGTTTCGAACCTACACCCTTGAGCCCTAGCGCTGAGTGCCATGACGCCCTGGACTAGACGACTGTTACCCAGATTATGGCGTCGGCGACTCAAGTCACGACGGATCTCCCTCAATTCGGCCAAGCACGAATACATGTGACCACCAACCTGTCTGGTGGGGCCCTCGTACGGCTTGGGCGCTGCAAATCAGCGGCCGAACTCGAAGCTTGGTCCTCATTTGGCTCCTGGGCTGGCCTGACCGCAGGAGGGGGGATCGACGGATCAGCCCTGGAATGTGGCTGCTGAGGGCCGTAAAAGGCTGGATCTCGATTCACCACAGGTCTTTTTCCGTCGCGGTCCACCTGTCTGTCTGGTTTCGACAGACAGTCTGTCAGGAGTACGCCAATTTCGGGGTGCTTCTTGAGGAAGTCGATGAACCCCTTGGTGTACCCATGGACAAAAGAATGGGCTGGTTCCCAGTTGTTGTGACTGGAATCAAAGCCCCTCCACTCACATAGAAATTCCCATTCGCCCTTTTCGTCACGTCTTGCTTCTAAAATCCTCTTGAGTTCGTACTTCCCCCCTTCGATGACCCGATCGGACAAAAATTTCGAAGTCCAAAAAAGGGGTTTAACCCGATCCTTGGGGGAGGGGATCTCTCTCTTGAGGCGATCGCCCGAAACTTCAATTTCCCTGCTGACATCCACACGGATCCTCCACCTGTTCTCACCTAGACGCGCTGTAACAGCGAATGGCCCCTCCCACAAGGGAAGAAGCTTATCATCTCCGTCCAGGGTGGTTTCGGATTTTCGAAGCCAAACTCGATCATCGACTTCAAAATTGTGGGGGTTTTTTCGGCCTTGATTCTGGACCCAAAGCCAGTCAGCTTGATGCTTATCGATTAATTTCGAGACAGTTTTTTCTGCTCGTTGGATTTCGTCCAAAAACAACGAGGCATCTTTACAAGGGCGAGGATTATTCAACGGCATGTTCCACCAACACTTCTTTCGTCCAAAGACAATTTCATTTGGAGAAAGGCCATGGTACAAAGGCGTGTTGTGGTAACGGCGAAGCAATGCGAAGAGAACTTCAAGCCAATGGAAGTCTTTCTCACTGGCGAGCTCCTTACGAAGCATATTTATAATTGAGCGGCCGGCTCTTTCGCCAGGCAGCGCTCGATGTGAGTGGATTTCACATCTGAGGTGGTGGATTCCAAGGCGAGCACATAGTTCCTTCCACCATTCGGAGGTTAACTCTTTGCCTGAGTCCGTAACCACCTCGGATGGGACGTCCCAACCTCCCATCCAGGTCTGCGCGCACCATTTGGCGGCAGCCTTGCCAGTCATCGACTCGATGTTACAAGGCAACACCTGAATGTAGCCGGAATGACGGCACTGAATAAGGAGCACACCATTGACTTTTTTATTCGTCCAATGGCACTCTTCGTCGTCGAGTTCACCAAGATGGAAAAAATCACTGGTGACTCTGTTAAAGAGGCGCTCCGGAATAGGGTGTCGCCTCAGATGGCCGTGCTTCTTTGCGCTGCGGGGCGTCGAGACAGCACATTGGGCACATCCGGCAGCTACTTTCATACAATGAGTATATAGCCTTGAGCCAAACAACCTATGTTTAATCATCGACCATAATCTACGGCCATGTGCGTGGGGGGACTCCCATTTGTGCCACCAGTTTAACACTCGGGGGGCCAGGGCGTCTGGTACGCACAATTTACCCTCCATCCACAGCTTCCCCCCATCCAACGAATATTCAGCATAAATTCCATCCTTGTGAGCATCTTTGGATTTGAGATTCTCAAAGACCTCTTTAAACATGGAATCATGCAGATAATCGTTCGTCCAGTCACGGATGATAAGGGAATCTTTCGGCAGGGGTGGAGTTTTGGCCGGATCTCGACGCTTAATGCCCTGAATCAACCGAAATCCACTTACTGGTCGGGTATACTCAAACCGTTTCACACTCCCTGAGGAGGGATCGGTGACTTTCTCCACGACTTTCAGTGATTTGGTGACGATCTCATGGGCATGCGCCGGATCTGAGAAGGCCGTGATGTCATGACACGGGCATGCGTGCTGTTTAACAGTGCATTGCATGCATTCACGTCGAATGAGCTTTTTTTCTTCCTGATCCCACTCGATTACGACGTGGCGGTCCTGCTCCGTACCATGGATGTTGGTACTTTGCAGCCCCTCTGAAGCGGGGTAAGCCCATCGGCTCAGAACATCCGCTACCGTGTTGTGTTTTCCAGGCAAATACGACACATGGAGGTCAAACAGACTGAGAAATTCGTGCCATCTGGCCCGTCGACCAGCTGGGCTCGCGACAGTATCAATGTGTTCGGTGGCCCAATACTCCAGAGATCAATGATCCGTTAGGACCTCGACTCGATTGGTGCCAACCCACGATTGATACTTTTTCAAAGCGCAGATTATGGCGTAGGTTTCTTGCTCACGCGGCGACCATTGCATTTGGCGTGGGGCTAGCTTCCGAGACCAAAATGCAAGAGGGTAATGATCGCCGGTGGCTTCATCAACCTGTTCAAGGACAGCTCCGATCGCGTACCTAGAAGCGTCGGTTCTTATGTAGAAGGGTCGGTCGAATTTCGGCACATGCAACGTGGCGACTTCGCAGAGGGCCGCCTTCAAGTGATGGAAGGCCTCCTCGCACTCGTCAGTCCACTTGACACGAACCTTTGAACCTGCCTTGCCGGCATCTCTCCCTACCTTCAATAGTTCAGTGAGGGGGGCAGCAAATTTGGCATAATTCGGCACAAAAGTGTGGTAAAAATTGCAACAACCCAGGAATCCTCTCAATTCCGTGATCGTCTCAGGGCGCTTCCACTTCTGAATAGCGACAAGCTTCCCTGGACTGGGTCGTCGGGTGCCATTCTCAAGGAGAGAACCACAAAATTCGACTGATTTTAAAAATAGTTTTCCCTTCTTTGGCCCACAAATCAGCTGATTGGCATCAAGAATGTCCAAAACCTGGTTCAGCTGCTTTTCATGTAGGGCCACCAGCTCGGCTTCGGTCAGTCCCCCCCCCTCTGTCGCGATGATTATGTCATCTATGTACACACTCACGAAGGCACGAAGCTCAGGATGAGCCGTAAAAAGCACATCCTCCATCATTCTTTGAAAAAACGAAGGGGCGTTCTTCAGGCCCATGGGCATGACCGTCCACTGGACTGGGCCACATGGTGTGCACATACAGGTGAGAGGTCGGCTGTCCTTCCTCAACGGCATTTGGTGAAAGCCGTGACGGAGATCCAGCACAGAAAACAAACGACCTCTTGCCCTCTTGGCGATTTCCTCCTCAATGAGGGGCAGGGGGTGTGAATCCGCCTTGGTTTCGGCGTTGAGGTTGCGAAAATCAACAACCATTCGCCAACCATCAATAGTGTTCTGGTCTGCAGGCGGCGGCTTCGGGACTGTGAAGGGTGCACAGCACCATTCGCTGGTCATACAACCCTCAAGCCAACCAAATTCCCTGAGATTTCTCTCGATTATTTTTCTGAGTATCTCATGTTTCTGTCCATGGTTCTCATAAGGACGCTGTTTCTTCGCCTTGTACCCTTCACGAAGCTCGATGAAGGCTTCACCGAACTGCCCACGGACAGGGGGGTCTTTGATCAACTTCCCCGAAAGGGTTGTGTCCTTCCGTTCCTCAAAAATCTTGTCTCTTTTCTTGGAACACAACTCAGTGTCCACCTGATCGCCAGGAACTACTGTCGAAAAAACTTTGGCGACTTCTTCGGCCTTGGCAGGAAGAATCTTCTTACGGATGTCCCTAAAAAGGTCCGTATCAACTGCCTCTTGAAGATAGGTGGGTCGAGTGTCGACATTCCAGAGATTCTCTTCGTGATCAAGCTCCTCGAAAGGATCTATGAAAGCTTCCACACGGGGCTTTTCATAAAAAACTCTGAATTTGCGGCGCGAAGAAAATTTTTTTGTCGTCCGTGCGCCGTAGATTCTTTTGGATGTAGATCGTATTGGGGAAGAGGGAGACGAGGCGGATCCATTTGACGTTGGATCACCCTGGGCATCTGACGGACAAAAATCAGAAAAAATAGATTCATCATCAGTACCACGCTCAACCTCAGATTCAGACCCAACACAGGAATCAGTACTAGAATCAGCAGAATCAGAGTCAGAAAGCTTTCCATCCACCAGGAATGCAAGCGAACTCCAGGGCCGCTGTGGCAGGGGACCTGTGTCGTCCCTGGCATACAGCTTAATCTTCCTGGGAAGTTCGATGTAATCTACACAAATGTCTTGTAATTCCTGAAACCAAGGCTTGTCGTCCCACAAGGGCACAACTAAAATCGCCTGGGTTTTATCTTGCTTGATTTTGTGGATGACCTGCTGGATTAAGTGAAACGGAGGATTAATCCATAACTTCTTGTCCCATTTATGGGTCCAAGCGTCGCGAAAGTGCTTGTCAAAGCGCTTGTTCTCGCGGTTAGCAAAGGCATCATACTGTGGCCAAAAGGAATGGTGTTCATAAAAATATTCACAAATTGTATCGCGCCATTTGTCGACAACTCTGTAGGATGAAGAGTGCCAGCGCGAAGGGCGTCGTGGCTGGGAGTCCCTACGAAGACATTCTAACTCTCGGGAGGATTCGCCACTCCCATTCACCTCTGCAATGGTGACATCTTCGCCAAACTTTGGTGTAACCTTTTGCTTCAAAAATTCTTCTGCACTTTTAAACCCTGCGTGCAAAAAACGAAATTCAGGACGCTCCAAGGGACCTGACTCCAGCAAAAAACAACGCCGATGACCTACGGGCGCCACCCTGTTCTTGCGAAGCCAAGGATGGCCCAAGTAAAGATCATACTTTATGTCGGCACGATAGAAGTAGTCATCCTTAAGGATAACTTCCTCCACATTGCCATCTTCCCAAAGGTCTTGAGCGACCAAATGAGTTGATATATAACAACCGCGTTGCCCACCTGCGAGAGAATGTCCAGAAACTCCCTCGAGGGTAACAGGATGAGGCGAATCAAACACGCAGTCGTCAGGCAAGAAAGAATTGGATTGGAGATTTACCTCCGATCCATTCTCACACAAACAAGTGGCGAGGTGGAAATTGCCCTTGCAATCAGAGACCCACAGCTTTGTGACAAACTGACGGGCCCTGTGCTTGGACTGTACACCAACCTCGTCCACTACAACAGAAGGATCCGCTGCCGGATCCAGGGGAGAGGAGACAAGCGACCCTACATCAAGTAGTGGTCGAGAAGGAATCTGGGGATCATGCCTGAAATCGCCTGGGGAGGGGCGATTTTCGTGGCTCCCCTAGGCGTTCTGACCTCCAGTGGCTGCGTTAACATTATGGACACACCCTGATTCGTCGACCCACTCATCTTGGAGCGGATCATCTGCTGGATTCAAGGCATTTTCAACGTAATCTCGATCCGCATCGGACACCTGATCTGCACCTGAGACCTGATCCACACGATGGTTGCCCTTTCCACGTCCACGGCCACGGCCGCCGGATGATGGACCTCCACCGTCGCCACGCCCTCTGCCCTTACCAAGAAAGGGGTTCCCAAAGGATTTCCCTTACCTTTACCCTGGAATCCCAGAGCATTTCCCTTGTTTGCACCGGATTGAGGGGTTTGGCCTGGATTTCGATTTCCGCCTCCGGCGTTGCTATTGGGATTTTTCTGGCCGTTCGGCTGCCCACCGGTGCCGGATGGAGTCCGATTTCCTGTGCCTTGGGACCCGCCAGGGCCTCCAGGATTTTTGTTTCCACCGGAGGGGGTCGGATTCCCTTTTCCAGCCTTCCCACCGTGCACCTGTCTGTCATTCCTGTCTGAATTCTGCGAATTACTGATATTTTCACCAATCACCTTGTGATCATAAGGAGACCATCGGTGATTATCAGTAGAATGCGTCTTAGCTCGGTTCGTAGAACCTAAAAGAAGGCAGATGCTACAGTGCTGCTGAACATTCCAGGTGTCATTCACCTTTTTGTTGCCCTTTTGGGCCCCATTTTGGGTGTTTTGCTGGGTATTCTTGTTTCCCCCAAGACCCTCATGGAAATTCTGATTGGCGGCGTCGGCGAGCCGCTCAACCTCCTCCCAGAGTTCCTTCGGGGTGTACGAAAACACCCAGTTCTTGGCCTTCAGGCGATGGCCATGGAAGCTGACTCCCCTGTTGAGGACTTGGACAAACAAGTCCCGATCCTCATGTTCATGAAACTTGATTTTCCACGTGTTTTCAGTGAATTTCACCTTGGAGAAGGACGTGGGGGAGCACTTTTGAAGTGCCTCCCTGACGGAAAACTTGTTGGCAGAGGCATCGAAGCCTTCCACCTCCGCCCACCAGGTCTTGACCTTTTCTTCGGACTGTTTGTTCCGAAGGGTGGCGGCAGTTTCTGAGGGGATCTTGTCAAAAATCAGACTTTTGCAGCTCGGCACTAGAAAATTTTTCGCCTGAATGTTCAGCTTCTTCCACTAAATTCCAGAAGCGCTGTTTTTTGTCTTGCACTTCGTGCAAAATTAATCGTGAGAATGAAGGAAAATTCTTCAACATTTGGTGGTAGTGGTCCTCTGGCAGCCGGAATCCACGTACCTCCAACTGTTCCCACACCTCATCAAAGGTAAGGGGGGAACTTGTATCCTCGCGATCACTCCAAGTCCTGAGCCAAGTGTTGGCCGGCGCTCCCTCAAGGCAATCCAAGAGGGCCATCAGGAACTGATCATCTTGGAGTTTTTGAGTCTTAACCCACAGTTTAAATTCCCGTTGGAACTGAGGCCAACGTCGGGGATTCCCATTATACTTCGGTTGCTTGGCAACCTGACGAAGTCGCAAGGAAGTAGGATTAAGAAGCGAATCCAGCCCAACACCGGCCGTAATGGCAGACACCTTGGCGGCATCATTCGCCACACCAGCTCCGGCGAGGGTCTGGGCGAGCAACAGCTGGGCTAAGGTATTGGAATCAGCAGCAGGAGGGGCAGTACGGGAGGCAGTTCGCTTGGCATTCTGAGCCTCAGTCCTAGCCTTCGCCGTCCTACTCTCAGAACGAGAGATTTTAACCCTTTCCTTTAGTTTGGTCCTGCTGATCCTTGCATCGGTGGTCCTGGAGTCCACCGAAGGAGCAATTGAAAAAATTTCTGTCGCCTCCTCCGATGGCTCTGTGGCTTGTCCCACCGATGAGGCGCCCTCAGACCGCATGTGCGTCTTGAAAAGATCTTTTATTCCCAGCGTTTGAATGACGAGGTGCATTTGATCTTTGAGCAATTGGAGCTCAGCATCTCGCTGGAATCTGCAGGAGCAGTCGGCAGGACAGTACATGCCGTGTCCTGAAGGGCCTGAGCAGGCTGTCGGACCGCTGATCTCGGTGGTCCGCAGCCAGGAGTCCACTTGGGGAGCTCCTTCAGCCCTGATTTCCAGGCTTGCCTGCCTGGCCGCCTCTAAAATTCCTTCCTCAACCGCGGCGGCTAGATTGTCGCGGATGGAAACAGGGGGATGAGGGGCGGAGGGCCCGGGAACAGGTGCGCAGCCCTTCTCCTTCGGGAAGGGGCTTGCCTCCCAGATCTGCAAAAAAGTGGCAAAAGAGTCATCTTCTTGAGAACGCCACCACATCCTGGTATTAATTTCGTCCTGAAGGAGGAAAAAATATTCCGTTAAAAAATCAGAGGCGATTCTTTCTTGTTCGATCAACTTAGACGTGGCTAAGAGACAAAGGGCCTCAAGGGCCTCAAGGTTACGGGTCACTTCTGGGGACAAATGGTCGCCCCAGTGTGCCCAAGAGGCTGGTCGATTATAGCTAGGTACCTCACCTGGACCGCCCATCTCAATGTCGTTCAGATCGGCGTCCGTGGTCTCAAATGTTGGACATTGGTAAGGAATGTTGGTACCTGTCAGCTCCGTAAGCTCCACCGGAGCATTGCCATCGTCGTAGGCCGGCGGATTCCAGCTGCTCGATGGCCACTTTCGACTGGGATTTTGGTAATCTGGGTCTCCACAGCTGCTGATGTGCGCCCTTCTTGGGCAGCTTTGACTTGCGCAAGGCATTCCTCTCAAGGCCTCGTTCGCGCAGCACCATGGCAGCGTAATCGTTACTTCTCCAGGAGCGGCGGGGTCTACGGGGCCGTACTGGGGAGCGGGCTGTGGAGCAGAGACCACTGAAGCAACATTCAGGTAGCCTCTGCTACCATGAAAGTGCTGCCCTAGGTCGTGGATGGTGCCGGAGGGCTCAGGGCCGGCAAGACCGGGGGGGCAGGCACGCGAGGAGTCGACCTGAACGCTGCTGTTGGGGGCAGAACCGGATACACGGACACCAACGGAGGCGAGAGCAGCAACAACGGAAGCAAGATCCATGCTGATTGTTATCCGGCAAAACATCCCAGTCTATGAAGAAAATTGATGCGGATTATCCTAAGTACATCTGAGTGTCCATATCTGTCTGAAAAGATTTATATAAATCCGATTGTGAAAAAATATTTGGCCGATCTGGCTCGCGCACGCGCGTCAGCGGCAAATGGCGATTCCGGGTAAATGATCGGAACGCGGCGGATTTACGATGAATGGACCGCGGAATCAGATCCGGCACATTAGAAATATATAGGTCTGATCCTGAGACTGAGCTGCGGGGCGGCGATTCCGCCGAAGCAGAGAAAATGGCCAAAATGTAGCCAATCTGGGGCAGATCTGCTAAAATCTGAGCAGATGGGGGTTAGCCGCACTTACACAAAGCAAGGCCAAGACAAGCTGTGATAGTAAAATGGCAGACAAAACAGTGGTGCAAGAAAGGGTAATTCAGTGCAAGGCAAAGATCAAAGAAACAAGTTCAGCGCAGTGTTCCGTGAGTCTCAAGGGTCGAAGGCCTCACGCTCCGCGAGGCCCCACGGTACCGCTTCAGTACCCAGGCCTTCTTGGTTCGCGGATTGTACTGCACAATGAGAGATTTGATGCTGCGCGTCCGTCCTTTCTTGGTCTTGCTGATGTCTAGGAGCTGCTGCAACAGGATGGAGGGAGCAGTCCTGCACACCACCAAAAGTTTGTACTTGCCCCTCTTCACCGGCACCTGCGCAGCAGTCAGTGTCGCCCACTCAGTCGCGCTGAGCACCGTACGAAAACCGCGTACAACTGCAGTACCACCACCGCGAATGGTCAAGGTACCAGCAGCAAGAGATTGAAAAATTGCATCACTGACTCAAATTGTTCCCAAAAAGACATTCATGTGCTACAGAAACACCAGCGACAGTGCAGGATTGATATGCGCGAACCTTGGAAGGATACAGAGGCAGGTGGGCCACGACCAGCGAACGCAAGCGAAGGACCAGTGCTTCATAAGTGTCTTGATTGAACTGCTGCAGTTGTTGTTGATGGGTTGCAATGATGGCCTGGGTGACGTGCAGACGGTGCGAGAGGTCCACGATGACACCGACGGCCAGGTCCAGAGCGCCCACGGCACTCACGGCGAGCATTCTGCAGGGCTCATGCTGCGAAAAAAGTCGAAAGTCTCGTGCTTACTAGTCTAAATTATAGGTAGGGTTAGGGATAGGGCTGGAAATCGATGTAAACCAGGATGTGAACGTCAGATTTTTGTTACGGCGAATCTCGTACTGCATTACGGCAGGTTGGCAAGGGTCTATCTAGGGCCAGATGCTGAAACCTCAGTGCAACGAGAATGGCATCGAAATCGAAATCGGCGGCTGAGCCAGTAATGAGGTACGACATCGCATGATAATTTGTTCAAATACACCAAAAAAAACCGATTTCCTGCTTGTTTGGCCCATCTGAGGTGTACTGCAGGCGTGAAAATGCAAGTCGCGGAATCAGCTACCGGGACTTTATGGACCGCTGTGGGTATAATAATGTCAGCGGAGCGCAAACTCGGGGACCGTGTATGGTGAGCCCAGGGGTATGGGAGGAAGGTGGGAACCAATTCGCCCGAGTGCTGGCTGCCTGGCTGCATGCGGCTACCAGTGGTATTTTTCGCTGGGGTAATTTTCGCTGGGCTGTAAAATTCAAGTCAAAACAGTGCGTCGATGGTTTCCCAAAATGCTTTACTTAATTATTGCTTTTTTTCTTTAAATCATCATACTGTAGAAATCAATCGGAAAACAGATTTGGAATCTGACAGCGGCGATTTTCATTAAAAATACAGGGAAAAAAAATACAGGAATTGGAATTCTGCCAATTAAAAAGTACAGAAATCCGATTTACAGAAAAGGGTGCGGGGCTGCTGACTGGGAAGCCGACCTGTTGCGATTGGGTAAGTCAAAAGATGCCGAACATTGTACGATGACGTAGGGCAGCCGGAACGAGAAGGAAAGCTGTTTCAGGTGGCAGGAGGGAGGTCAAAAGATGCGGCTGTGGGTGGTTTGTTGGAACAACAGGTGCCACAACCACCACGAAACCGCAATTGCAAGCGGAATGATGCTGACACTGAAGAGTATTCGGCTGACGAGGAAGAGGAGGAAGAGAATGACCCTGCATGGGCCGATTTGATGGCTAAGATGGCTGAAGAGGATGAGGATGTAGTTGAGAATGATAGTGATGATGAGAATCAGTTGCCCAGTTACCCACTGACCTTGCCTCTTGCTTCAAACCCCCCACCACTCGTAGTGGTTGTAACACACATCCTCCAGTGTCTTGGGTCTCAGACTCTGACACCGGTTTCATACTCGTACATGTTTTTGCACCATTTGCTTCATACACGTAGCTTTGTATTTGTTGCTTTCATTTGATGTGCTGTTGCCTATTGCATGAATTTCACCCACCGCCAAAGGCGGCGGAGCATTTTTGAACTCTACCCGCCGCCGAAGGCGGCGGAGCAAATTTTGGAAAGGTATTGTATCCGCAGATATCCGTGGTATATGACCCGGGATATCGCAACGGTGATATCCTGGGTTATATACCACGGATATCTACGGATATCCCGGGTCAACTCCCTCAAAACTCAATAATGTGCGTGTTCGCAAAATGCTTGTCGCAATGAGCCTATTTTTAGACAAAACCACCCTCTCCATCCTCTGCAAAGATGATCATTGATCTCACTACGGGGAGAAGTAGGCCACCTTCCCATTGACACAATTAAGCCCGGGTTATAGACCCGGGAACTCAGACCCCAGTCCGGGTTATATAACCCGGAACTCGGGTGTCGCAAGTTGTGGGTTATATAACCCGGACTCGGGTCTAAGTTCCGGTTTATAGGGGTACAGGATACTGAAGCGGTACCCAGAACCCCATGGCTAGGGTAGGGCATACAACCGGTCTCCGGTCCACTAACCCCATGTACGGAAGGGAAGACGCCCGTTGACGCCCGGTGCGAGCCCGGCGGGAGCGTGTTCCGTGCCGTAAAGCCCCGCATCGGCAACCGATGCACCGCCAGCGGAGATTTATATATCAGAACATCAGGAATCAACAGGGTTTTATTTTCATATTGTTTCCGTCAATTTTTACGCTTCCGTTCTGATATTCACTGTTTTGACAGCTGGCGGTTAGCTCGCGACTTTAGCGTAACCGCCAGTTTAACTGTTATATACAGATATTTTAGCGCAAATCGTGACGAAGACTCTCAAGTCTTCAGGAATTGCATTGATGCATCCGCAATTTTCACATCTTACACTCGCAACCTTAATCCGAATTTTTCAGGATGTCGAAATCGGATTTTCGACTTCGACATCCCCGCACTTGATTTGACCTCTTTCGAGTGGACCTACGTGCTTCCCTATGCACGAATCAACTTTCCTTTTGTCTTGCCCTCCATTTGTCTTAGAGATATGGGCAAAACAAAGTTGATTCGTGAGGCCACTTGTGAGGGTCATATCTCGTGCCGCTTGCGAGGAATGACAATAAGGAAACGTGGGATGTATTCACAATACTCCCGACGTAATTTAGGAAGCTTTATATGCCTTGCGTCTCCACACGTGCGCGCTAGCGTAATGGATCATGGTCAAGAGGGTAGAGTTTGCGTTATAACTCTTTAGCCATGATATTGCGTGCGTTAGGATAACCTTCGAGTGTAGCGCGCCAGTGTTGGTGTTGCATAGGAACTCTCCTTGAGTTCCTATGAGCGATTGACACAAAGTTATGCCCTTGGAGGGGCATGACATATCGTGGGGGGAGCTACCTTTTTAGGCAATATGTGGTATGTGCCATGTGTTGTATTGCGTGCCCATTTGGCGGGTCCATCGCTCCAAGCCAAGCCCGCCAATGGACCTCATATTGTGCAAGCCCCTTCTCCATACTCCCCACGATCAATTGCAAGCCTAACCTTCGTGGAGAAAAGCTTGTGTGGCGATCCCAAAGCGATGCGTTGGGAGCAAGGTGTGGGTTTTGCAATTTTCCATATTTTCATGTGCCCACTTGGGGAGTAGCGCTCGTAACCTTTCCAAGCGCCCCAAGTGGAGCACATATGTGGAATCGAGGGTCATTGGTGTCAGGTCATTGTGTTTAGAAGGATTGGTCGATTACTCAATCCAAGCCGAAGATATTATAATATATTTGTGCGCCTTTCAAGGCACTTTTGGGTGTTTTTTCGCCAATATTGCTGTTTTTTTGCCCGTCATGATGTCAAGTGGCGACCGTATATCTCAACATTGCGCTCAATTGACATCCTGACCCAAGTATGATATATAGGTACAAACTTCGGTGCCCAACATATCTTGGACCCGGCGAATAACTCCTCTTGGGCTTGGCATACCGTGGCTGCCATGTTGGCGATTTGGGACTATCCCAAATCATGGGCTCACTTGGCGACCCTGCCATTCCCAAAACCGGAGGAGTTGGGCGACGCCCAAAAGATATGTTGGACACATATGACTTGATACTAATCCTATGGCACACTCCGGTCCAAGTCAGGCATGTGCCCCATTTGCCTCAACCATGAGTGTGCGCATTTTCGGCCATTTTGAGCAAGTTTCCACATTTTCTGCCCGCCGTGCACTATGTTCAGCCCACCCGTGCACGCCGGACGCATGGACCAATGGACCATATATGACATGGGTGTTATGTATATTGGTCCCCATGGTTCACACACCACGTGGGCGAAGCGGAGTAACCTTCGTTAAGGCGCTAGCCCAAAGTGATTGTGGACAATTTTGCGATTTTGGCATTTGTGGACCCAATTGCAATTGTCACCACGCCGAGTGGCATGAAGATCTTTGAGAGCCAAGGGCATGGGAGTCTTTGTTGGACTCCCGGTGGATGGCGTATGGAATGGCGGATCCGATCTCCAAGCCGGCGTGGAGATATGCTATTGGGAGCACCCCGAACTTTGGCTGATTTCTAGCAGCCAAAATGACCCCCTTTTGGGACCCCAATTTCAACCCCCCGTGTGGCCAATTGGCGGTCCCATATCTCTATGCCCGTAGGGAGCCCGGACCTAATTTCAAGTTGTACACTCAGAAATAAGTCCTAGGTCCAGCCTCCTATCCTGTGAGCCATTGGCCTTACCCTGGCTGGGCGAGCCACGCGTGAGAATGATGCCATCTTTGGTGATTTTCGCATCATGACCCCACTTGACGAACCCGTGGTGCCCTGATGCCGGTATCTCAGAGGGAACCAGGTTGGGTGGGGGCTCCAAGGAGTTCGTACTCGAAGGGCATAGGGTCAGTTGCCTCGTCCCTACCTCTGGCGGGTCCAGACGAGGGGTCAATTTTGGAGATTTTGAGCTAATTTCAGTTTGGGCTGAAACAGCCCATTTTCAGCTACCAACTCCTAGGGGATAATGGCGGAGCCATATCTCTGGCACAGAGGGGAGTTGGAACCTGCCGTTAAGGGAGCATAGGGAGCCACTGTAGGTTGGCCTTGGAGCTCCTTGGTTCCAAGGAACTCGCTTGTGGCTTGGCGGGACACCTCCCCTATTGGCAGGGTTTCAGGGTCCGGACTGAGCAGGGCATGGGTTGTGTTTGAGCCCCCGCCCCCACCAGCCACTGAGAGGGTCGGACCTGGGATTGGGATACGAGTTAGGACTGAGTGTCTATTGACCTGTGATGCCCTTACCCCAGTCCAGTCTTAACCCCATGTGTACATATCCTGATGTGTTGCTGTACATACTTTTGTTCCCTTGTTTCAGAGTGGCAAGGATCCTGAAACGCTTTGTCACATGACACGAGCGTAATGATGCCCTTGTGAGCGTAGTGCTTTGCCTGCCTGCTCACCTGTGCGTGTCACCCGCAGCGTCCTGTGGCCGGCCCCCCACGGGAACGCGTCAAAAGCGTTTCACCGCCGCGGGGTTACCCATCCCTCGCGTGCCACTCGGGGCCATCAACCCCGAGCAGCGCGGCGCAGCAGCTCGCAGCTCGCAGCTCGCAGCGCAGCGCAGCGCCTCGCAGCGCCGCCCAGCGACAGCGCCGAGTTCGTCACGGAGCCCGCAGCGCCGTCCAGAGCATCGCCCTGACCGCGCCGCGACCGTGAAGGAGGTGCACAGACCAGGACTCCTGCATCAGCGAGTCCCATCGGCCGACCAGCAAGGCCGCGTCAACCACCTCCACAACCACCGGCTGACCAGCACCAGCCGCACTCCCAGTCCAGTGCTGCAGCACCCACCTCAACAAACACCACCAGGACCAGTTCGTTGAGTGGAACGAGTGCACACCAAGGACCTCAAGACCAACTACGCCCCCGCTGCCATGGTAAACTGGCAAGAAGTGGGTAAGACGTGGCCGCAGCCCGACCCCCATGCAGTGCGCCTACTGCGTGGGTTGGTTTGGGACCAGCACTACCGCCACAGCCACCCCCAGTGCGAAGGCGGCATGCCCGGGAGCTTCGAGCTCCGCACGGACATGGCCCCCGACCGCCTGCAGGCCGTGGAGGACTGGCTGCGGGCGGAAGGGTTTGCCTTCTGCTTCCAGCAGAGGCGCTGGAGGACCTGGACCTGGCCGGACAGGCCCGGCGAAGGGCTGCGCCCCGACGGGATTGAGGAGGACGAGAACTCCAACGAGTACCAGTCGGGCGCCTCGATCAATGTCTCCATGTGGGACATGATCGAAAAGAACTTCCCGGAACCGGGGAGCGAGCGCAGGCTGCAGGGCAGCAGCAACAGCGCGTCTCCGGGGAAGTAGAAGCGGTCCGCCGGGGACAGGAAGCGGGACCGGAAGTGGCGGGAGTACCAGGAATCCCTGGCCGCCGAAGCCGCCCAAGGCGCCAAGGGCGGAACCCCAGCCCCCAGTCCCCAACGGGCCAATGGCGGTCACCACCCCGGCTCCACCACCCTTGGCGACTACTTCCAAGTCGCCAAGCAGACCAAGGCCAAGGCCCGTCCGCTGCTCCTGAGGAAGTCAGGCCCCAGCAGCGATGTGGAGTCGGCCCACCGCGGGAGGATGCCGGCCGACCAGGCCAGCTCCAGCAGCAGCGTCGCTCCCGCCCAAAGGGACGTGGCGCGCGCCTGTGAGCGCGCCTGTGGGGTGCCCTGCAACCTTCGGGTTGCCCGGCAACGGGCCACGCAGCGGAACGCTGCCGTGGAGGGCGCCGCGGGCATCGCCCAGCAGGAGGCTGCGGAGTGGGCGCATGGCATGGCCATCCACGCCACTACCGTGGCGGCCATTGCGGCCGGACTCACGGGCACAGCCGCCCGTGAGGCAGCGATTGCCAAGGTCAAGAGTGAGTGGGCGGCAGCCGACGAGGAAGCCCGCCTGACGCAGGAGGCCATTCCCTGCAAGGAGGCCGAGGTGAAGGCGCTGGAAGAGGCGCTGGCCCAAGAGAGGGGAAAGAAGGAGGCGGAGGAAAGGGCCCACGCGGAAGCGACGGCTAAGGCCCAGGCGGACGCCGCCAAGAAGGACGCCATCGAGGCCGCACGACGGAAGGTCGCTGAGGAGAGGGCCAAGACGGAGGCGGAGCTGGCGGCGTTGGAAGCGCAGAAGACGCGGCTGCAGCAGGCCCGGGAAGCCGAGGCGGCTCGTGCTCGGGAGGAAGCCGAAGTGCGGGCTGCCGCAGCCACCGCCGCCGCAATGGAGGAGGCAGAGGCCAAACTCCGCCGGGAGACTCCCCCGGGAGGATCACGAGTGGAGACCCTTCGAAAACTTTTCGAAGGGGACGCCTCCTCCAAGATGACGCTGAATGCGGCGGACACGGGCAGCAGTGGGAGCAGTGGCCCCACTGCCCATCAACGGAGGAAGGGCAAGGGGAAGACCCCCGAGAGGCCGCGGAGGCCAGCGGGTGGACATCCCCACGACAGTGACCCCTTCTTCACCGCCAGTGACAGGGATGAAGGAGGCCGCCGACATCGCCAAGTGGTGGCTTGGACAGGCGGAGGAGGCGGAGACGTCCCCATGGAGCCGGAAGGTGAGGATGAGGATCTCCCGGAGCTCGGATTCTTCCGAGACCGAGACGCCCAGGTGGGGCGACATGGACGAGGATGACGACATGGACTTCGACATCACGAAGAAGCGCCCATCCTCGGACCCACCGAGGCGACCCGGCGGAGACCCACCGGGACCCCCCTGGCGGAGGACCATCAGGACCCCCTGGAGGACGCCCACCAAGTGGACCCCCTGGAGGCGGACCACCGGGCGGGGGAGGACCCCCTGGACCGGGCGGACCCGGCGGAGGCCCTCCTGGAGGACCCCCTGGGGACCCCGACGACCTACCAGGGAACGGCGACCCGGATACCACCTGGCGGTGGATTGTCTACCTCCGCAGGAGGGTCCAGTTCCTCGAGCGCGAGGTAGACACGGGCAAGGGCGAGATGACTCGCATCGCCAGGGTCGCCGCGCGCACGCAGAGAGAGCTGGACATCGCCAGGGGCGAGACCAGGTCGCTGAACAAGGTCATCAGCGGCCTGCAGCAGAGGCTGGACGCGCTGGAAGCCCGTGGGAGCGTCGGCAGCGACCACCCACCCCTGGAGTCTGGCTCGTCGGACGACGGCTGGGGACCCGGACCAGGTCCAGGCAGACCCCACGCCCCCGGCGGAGCCCCCAGGAGTCGCCCCAGCGCCAGTGCCCCCTCTCTCACCGCCCCCTCTCACCACAGCGCGGGCCGCCGCAACGAGCGCGTGCCGCCCGGCAGTGGCAGTGAGGATTGGCGTGATGAGTGGCGCAGCGCGGAGTACCGCAACAGTAAGAAAAAGTGCTTTTCCATTGCTTTGAGGCATACTCTAGTTGTATTAGAGATGCACTGAGCATCCATGCATTTTAATCTTAGTATTGGTCCAACCAAAACTGGTGATAACACATTTTGACCTATGGAACCAAACACCCAATCAGGATATGGAGTGGACCCCTTAATCCCCTTTCAATGTGAAGTAAAACATCTTTTCCTGATTTGACTGATCACTGACATACCTAAGGTAGAGCCTATGGATTTATCTATGTTTTTCCATGAATTCTTAGCTATCCTAGTGGTATGCACCCTAGGGGGCTGGGCACCTCTTTTTGAGAGGTCCTGGGTTCAATTCCTGGTCAGCCTAGCTAAGTAGGAAGATCCCATGTGACATGGCAGTGACCTCATCGCCACATACCATGCCAGCTCAGCACATATGGGACCCAAAACAAAGAGTGCACATCTCCTAAGATGGCACTATGGAGAGAGAGTGATCCTGAGGCAGTTTTCTAACTCTTTTCCAAAAACATTTCAGCTATCTTTGTGAATATGCATTCATTTGTGACCTGAGTTGCAGTTTCTGTGAATATACAATCATCTTTCACTGTTTACACTGCAGCCCTTCCTGCTTTGATCCTGATTCCTCTTCTCCTTGCATACTATTGGCTTGGGCTATCCTGGATTGACTTGGCTTTACTGTATTTCAACAAACAAAAGCTTTGCACCATCCAAAACAAGCAGCAGGACACCCTACAGCAACAACAAGCAGCAGGAGAAGCAAAAACACAGTGCTGAAAACACTATAAACTTTTCTGGTAGCAGAGGCAGCCTGTCTCTGTGCACCGGCAGCGACCCCGCGCCGTACAACCAGTGCTCCGAGCAGGCAAATATAAGCAGAAGGGCGGATTAAGATGGATCCAGGAAGAGTGGACGCCGACGTGAAGACAGCGCCAGCGCCTGAGGCACCGGCAAGGCCGGCGCCTGGCGCTGTACCTTCAGCGGAGCCCTTACATGGGCCAGTGGATACGGCGGAGGACTCCCTGGCTGGCCTCCAGACGGCCTTTGGGGCCCTGTCCGTCGAGGAGGTGGTGGCGCAGCCTGCAAAAAGGAAGAGAGAGAGCGAGAAGGATGCTGGAGAAGGAGCAGACGAAGGAGAGGAGCAAGGGCAAGACCCGACGGATGTCCCTACCTTCGAAGGCGCACCAAGCGCTTCTGGTCTCCATGCATCACCCTCTCCCATAACCACCACACTCCCAGCCGCCGCAACATTCACTTCCACAACCAACCCGCCTATGGCAGAGGGCACAGGCTTTACTGGCATGCCTCACTACCCCGCCTATGGCATGGGCCCACCTACCACTGCGCTCCTTGAGGCAACTACTGCCAGTGAGCCGGTGGCTTCCAGCTCTGCGCCGCGATGGTATGCGGCTGACCATCCCCATCCACTCCACGCCACTGGAACCTACATGGAAGTTCCTGGGTATGCACCTGGGTATGCACCTGGGTATGCACCCTTGAGTGGGTTGAGGAGAGGACCAGAGTCTCTGGGAGGCAGGAGTAGAGGATCGGGAAGATCCTCCAACAGGTCCCTGACGCGGTCGGAGATCAACGAGGTGCTCCGAGGAGCCACTTCGAAAATCGTGGGCGACCTCACGCAAGAGATCAAGGAGAAACTGGAGCCCCTGATGATCCCGTCCCATGCGTCACCTACGACGGTGGGAATGTCACCCCACCGAGTACAGGCTAACCACCTGGCGGCAGGGTTGACAAATACCCTGGGGAGCCTGAGGAGCCGACCGATGCCTCCTCCTGCAGCAGTACCGAGAAGTCCATTCGTCCCGAGAACGGCCCAGCCGCCCTACAGCCACGTGACGAACTCGACGAGGGCCGAGCTGGACCAGCTGGGGCTGACAGCCTTAAGGGCTATGGTGGACGTAGAGCCTTATGGCTCCAGTGATCTAGGCGGCGACCCCTCCGATGACGAGCCGCCGTCGATGGACTCTTCTTCGCCCTCAGATGACGAGGACCCTGAGGACCCCAAGGGTAAGAAGAAGAAGAAGAAGAAGAAGAAGACCCGACGCCCTGAAGGACGCCGAGCTCAGGAGGCGAAGGCTATTGCCACCTCCAAGATAGTGGTCAACCTGCCTGAGTTCACAGGCAAGGACCTCAGCGAGTTCGCTGAGAACTTTGGCTGGTTCCTACGACTGACCGGCCAAACCCACGCGAGTGGGCGAGTGAAGTGCGATCTGCTCCTGCAGTGCTGCAAGACCAAGTACCTGGAGAAGCAGGTCAGGCAGATCGTGACTAACTCCGCCACCTTTGCCGATGTGTTGGTTGCCCTGGAGAGGCAGTACCCAACCTACGAAACCGACCTCTCCATCAGGGCCGAGATCCAGAACCTGCCCGTGCTGCCCAACAACCCCAAACCTGGCAGGGTCTCCGAGCTGTTGGCTGACCTGGACCACTGGGCTGGACGACTGACGCCCGGTTCCTACAGCAGCGACGACCTGCTGTTCTGGTTGTGCGCCAAGCTCCCCCGAGAGCTATGGGACGAGTGCCGTTTGACGGCTGAGCGCAAGGCTAGATCCCTCCGCTACGAGGATCTATGCGTGCTGCTCCTGGAGATGGCGCTGGAGAAGGAGAGCGACCAGCACCTGAACAACTACCGTCCTGGTGGTGGAGGTTCTGGAGGCAAAGGGTACCAAGGGTCCCGACCTGGGCAGGGGACTACCCCCAAACACGCCCACGCCCGCCTAATGGAGAACGTGAAGGAGCTATTCTGGTGTGATGCCAGAGACGAGCAGGGCCACCTGCAGCACGCCTCTGACTGCGAGCAGCGAGACTGCTTCGTCGTCCAGGGGAAGCAGCAGGAGAAGATCACTGGCGCCAAAGTGAAGCTGCCAGATCATTACCGCTGCACCATCACGTGTGCATTCTGCGGTAAGCGGAAGCACTACGAGGATGAGTGCTACCATAAGCAACGCCTATCGGCGAAGCTTAAGGGGGAAGATCCTGGCAAAGGCTCAGGCAAAGGTGGAGGCAAGGCCAAAGGCAACGACTCCGGGAAGGGCAAGTCAAAAGGACGTGGTCAAGGTGGTCAAGACAAGGGTCAAGGTGGACGAGGAGGAGGCGCTAACCGCCAGCCCGACAACAAGAACAAGGACAAGAACGGAGGCAACCCCAACCCTAATCCAGGGGGGAACTCCGAGCCCTCTGGAGGGCAGACTGGTCCTACCACACGCTCACAGACGCAGGCCCAGCAAGAACAAGGAGCCAAGCGTGAGCATGAAGGTGGTGACGACGGCAACGCTAAGAAGAGGAGCCGTTTCATGAGGATGGCCCGCAAGTTGCGGAACAAGGGGTTCGAGGTGACCTGTCCCGCGGAGTTCTGACGGGGACGCTCTGGTGGCACCCAAGACCTGGTGTTTTGGGTACGTATCCGACTAGGGGGACGTGAATACCTGGGGGTACTGGATACTGGCGCCACAATATCGATAGTGGCCAAGAAAATTTTACCTTGTGGGAGCCTGAAGAACACCATGACCACCGCCGCTATACGCATGGGGGATGGACATGTGGTGCACAGCTGCGGGGACTGTGAAGTGGAGGTACCTATGGGCTCTCGAACTATCGCCCATCGGTTCTATGTGATGGACACTGAGGCCTTCGACTTTGTACTGGGTACTGACTTCTTCGTGCAGCACACCCAGATACAATCCCTGACGCTGCAAGCGCCCTACCTCCTGTACGTGGACCACGGCAGTGGCAGAGAGTCTGTGCCACTGGAGCAGTCGGAACATACCTTGAGTTACCTGAGACTATCGAAGGAGGAGCCCTCGAACATGATGGCGTCCTCCAAAACTGAGGACTATCAACTATTGGGGGAAGTCCTAGACCAAGGTCTGAAGGAGTTGGGTTACTCTCGAGAAGACCTAAGTGTGGAGCTGTTCGCCAGCGACAAGCAGCATGTACTGGACCTATACTGCAGCAAGGGGAAGAACTGCAGCTACAAATTTTACTGGCCCTCTTTCGGGATGGCCTACGGGAACCCCAGATTCAGTGAACTGGGGAAGGTGCTGACCAAGGTGGCCTTGGAACGTTCCCGTATGGTCCTGTGTTCCCCCGATTGGGGAGCCCATGGGGGCAACGAGTACTGGCGAACCCTCCTTGACAAGCTGACTATCAGCTCTGTGCGGTTACCTGATGAGGCCATCTACGTGCCTCTGGGACGCAAGACGCCCATTGGGAAGCCCGGATGGGGGAGTATGCTCAGCGTGGTGGACGGAAGTCTTACCACCATCCCCTGGGAGGACCTGGACCCGACTCTGGTCCAGGCTATACAACGTGAAAGCGATGGACTCGCCTTGGGTGACTTGAAGGATCGCCTACGACCTCAAGATGCTGTTGAAACTACACCCGGAGGAGATGAGTACGTCGTGACTGACACCAACGCCCCCAACTCTCCTTGTCATGTACCTGTACCTGATGGAGTCTCTGAGTGTGGACTATCTGAGCTACCTAGCTCTATTCACTCAGACGACGAAACTGAGCACGACGCCTTCTTCGTGCAGACCGCGGTGGAGGAAGTGGAGAACGCCGAGTACGTCGCCCCACTAAAACCCCTACTCTCCATGAGGGTGGAAGACCCCGTGGATGAGGAGCTGGACCCTTGATCCAGGCTCAGGGATTATGTGGATTCCAAGAGGAAGTTGGTGGCGAAAAAGCTATGCTACGCGAAGCCTACCCGCAGCTCATGGCCACTGAAGCAAGGACGTATGGGAGACCTATCCCAACTGAAGGAGGACCTCGAACAGAAGATCACCACCTGGCAAAGGGAGGTAGATCTCAAGCTCATGAAGAGCGTATGGGGTGCCCATGTGAGGACCCCAGAGGAGGACGACCTCTCGGAGGAATGTGTATGTGAACCCCCTCGAGCGTGCCTATGTTGCCATCGTCCATCGGAGATGGTTGAGCAAGACCTTCTGTATGCCTACCAAGGGCTGAAGGACACTACCACGGGCGAAGACTCGGTGGAGGACCACCTCCCGACGTCTATTCAGGGGGCAAGCAACTTACACTCCGACGAGGACTTGGAGGACAAGATCAAGATATTGGACCCGCGGGTACAGAAGCTGATAAGGACCTATCTGGAGGTGTTCGGAGAACTACCCCCTCCAGCGTCATGTGACAAGCTGGTACAGATGGACCTCAAGCTGAAACCCGAGTTCGTGGGTCACAAGATCCGGAGGAGACCCTATCCAGCTCCTAAAGAGCAGGCCGACGAAATCGAGCGACAGATACAAGAGTGTATCGACGCTGGCCTAGTCCTGGAGTATAAGGACGGGGACTACCCCCTACAGTGCAGCCCCTGTTTCCTGGTGGCTAAACCTGGGTCTTCAGCCAAACGGCTGGTAGTTGACTATGGAGAGCTGAACAAGAAGACGTTGAACCACTCAGGGTCCATTCGCAATATGGAGTCTACCCTGGAGAAGATAGTCTCCTGTCGCTACAAGACCAAGATGGACAAGCGAAGTGGATTCTGGCAAGTGGACCTGACGCCCAACGCGCAGGAACTACTGGCCTTCATCACCCCTCAGGGGAGGGTATTCAAGTGGAAGGTCATGCCATTTGGCGTGGCTAACGCACCCGCTCTGTTCCAAGAGCTGATGAACAAGATCTTGTCCATCCTACGAAGGAGACCTAAGGTGCAGGAGCTCATATCCCGTGGGGCCCAGATGGAGGCTCACATCGACGATGTATGCCTCGGGACCAATACCCAGGAGGATCACCTAATCCTCTTGGGTGAGTTCTTTGCGGTCTGCCAGGAGAACCACACACGACTCAAGCTGGAGAAGTGTGAGTTCATGCAGGAGACCATGCAGTACTTGGGGTTTGACGTTGGCTATGGGTGGTGGACCCCAGCGGCCTCTAAGGCCAAACCCCTGATGGATGCTAAGGTACGACACGAAGACCCCAAGAAAGGACTTCATGATGTACGCAGTTTCATTGGGGCGTGCAACTTCTATCGCCGCCACATCAAAAACTTCACCTACACCAGCGCTGTACTGACTGACTTGATCAAGAAGAGTACTACTTGGCGCTGGAGCCCACAAGAGCAACAAGCGTTTGACGAGCTCAAAGACAAGGTAGCCAACGCTAAGTGCTTGGGCGTGCCTAGGGCACAAGGGGAGATTATCCTGGTGACCGACGCCAGCAATGTGGGCGGTGGTGGAACGTTGTTCCAATGGCAAGCACTAGAGAAGGAGGAGTTCGACTCGGCCATTTCCCAATGGGGGACGGAAGGTCTCAACCGAGATGGAACCCTCAAGCACAGCTACCCTGACGACAAGTGGGTCCTAGTACCTCTGGGCCACTGGAACTGGAAGTGGAACCAGGCCAGGGGGAACTACTCCACCTATGAGCAGGAACTGCTCGCGGGTATGCTGGTGCTATCCTCACAAGCACGACTGTTGGGGAGTAACCCTGTGGTCTGGCTATGCGACCAAGAACCGGTCCGCAGTTTCCAGAAGGGTCCCCCACCTGAGAAGGCCAAGCTACGTCGCTGGTGGACCTACCTCAGTCAACTACGGCTGACGGTACACCATATCCAGGGAGTGAAGAACGAGTGTGCCGACTACATCAGCCGCAACAACTTCGACGCCCTGATTGGTGCCCGGTCTGAAGCCCTGGCTAAGGAGGCGTTCAGCCGTATGGACGTACACCTGGACCTGAACATGACCATGATACGCCCCCTGGATGGACTCCAACAATCGGAGTACCTACAGGAGTTTGGGGATATCTACCGGCGCCTGGAGAAACGCCTTGAACCCCTCCTGGTCAACCAAGACCAGTGGAAGCGGGACAAGAGCTACCTCTGGCACGAGGACCGCATCGTGGTGCCTAGTGACCGAGTCCCAGCGCTGCTGAAGTGGACCCATGAGTCCAGTGGTCATGTGGGTGCTGACCGTACCCTGAGGCTGTTCAAGCAGTGGTTCCACACTACGTGGACTGACGACCAACTGCGGAAGACGCTCCAGCCTATCGTGGACAAGTGCCCGTGCAGGTCCTGTAAACCAGGGGATATCAGGGACAGAGGTCTCTACTCGACCCTGCCCCTCCCTCACTGTGCTAACAGTGTTCTATACGTGGACTACACGGAGATGCCGAAGTTTGGGGGCTATGACTTCGCCCTCGTAGTAACCTGTGGGTTGACCAGGTTTACCAGGGTGTTCCCATGTACCAAGCACATTACCGGGGAGGAGACTATCAAGATACTCCTGGAGGAGTGGTTTTGTGTCTATGGGGCGCCCAAGGAGATCAACTCCGATGAGGACGTACGAGTACGCTCAGATACTGGCTGGTACAAGAGGGTCCTGAGATCCCTCAATGTCCAGGTGTCTACGAGGATTCCCTACTCTCACACGAGCAACCCCCTATGTGAGCGACAGATTCGTGTCCTGAAGGAGAACGTCAGGATATGGTGCAAAACTGAACGCACCAGAGACTGGGTGAGACTACTCCCCGTCATATCCTTGATGATGAACTCCCAAGAGAGTTCAGCTACTGGCTACTCGCCACATGAGCTATTCATGGGGCGCCCGGCATGGTTCCTACATGCCCCCTATCCAGAGGACACCCATTCTTCTGTGGGTGAATGGGTCCAAGAGCAACAAGCGAAGGTGGACAAGGCCAAGGCTATGCTCCAGAGAGTGAGGGAGCGTCAGTGGAACAAGAAGAACAAGCACCGTGTACCGGCCACCTACCAAGAGGGGGACTGGGTGCTGGTGCACCACAGTCGACTACCCGCCTGGCCACGCTCTACCAGCGATGACCCATACTTCGGGCCGTACAAGATCCTATCTGTGGATGGACACCGTATCACCGTGCGGTGTTCTCCCCGTCTAGGGGGGACCCTGGTGTGCGCTGCTCAACACCTGAAGCGCTACCATGATCCTGAAGACCTCTGTGGGGAGGAGTGGGAGCTGAACGACGAGGAAATCGCCGCTCTGGACCTACAAGGGGCTGCCAGCCCTATGGAAGTTGAAGGTGAACTCCCCGACATGAACGCCGAGGAGATGGCTAAGGAGGGCTTCTACCTGGTGAAGTCTGTCCTACGCCACCGCTATCGCCAGGGTTGGCGCTTCCTCACCCTCTGGGAAGGGTTTGGAGTCGAAGAGGCCACCTGGGAGCCCTTCTCTGCATTTGTTCTACCTGAGGGACGCCTAAACTCAGTTCTGGTTGACTACTTGTCCCAGAACAACCTTGGTGAGTTGCTGAGGCTCGCTGAGACGCTTGCCTCCAAGACTAAAGCTAGGGACTGAACCTTACCCTTACCTGCCAAAGCGTATGTGTGAGTCTGCTATTCCTAAGGTCCTGAGAGCAAGCCGCAGAAGTGGTGTCCTAATTATACCCAAGTCTGCGCCCTTGCTAAACCTGGAGGGTTGGCTTACTGATGCCACCCGGTACGCCCCGGGTCTCCCCTCCCCTAAGCGCCCAATTTCTGTGCTGGCGCAAAACCTTGGGGGAATACCCAGCGTGCTAAACCAGGTATTGTTTTCCCTACCTATCTGTCTACTACAGGGAGGGGTGGCCAAAAGCTACGAAGGCATGAAAACGCCGTTTTGCTATGTGGCCAAAACACTGACCTAACCACTGTCACAGCCCACCAACCCTGCTAAAATTGCAGGAAATGGGTGGGACAGTGACACACCCCCTACAGGTCCTACACACCCTACAGTGGCACCATCCTGGTGGGCGAGCACTGGGCAACTGGCTCTAGCCCGCACTCAGGACTACCACTCCTACACGCACCCTCTACTGGGCGTTGCGAAGGTGAAGGTCTCATGGGTCCTAGCGACCCTCCTGTGAAATGACAAGAGAACACAGCGCTACTAAGCAACTGTGGCCTAACAGGGGACGCCACAACGCGTTTCCCCTGCTAGGGCTTGGAGGGAAGGAGTGCTCTCGCGTGCAAGGCGCAGATGTCGATGAAGTCGGACTCCCTGCTCTGCCACAGGCGGAGCGGAGTTACTTGTTTGTGTGATCTGCGCCCTTGTCTAGCAGGGCATAAAAAAAGGCTGCTGCACCAATCACCCTACCTGCCCACCTGTAAAACAAAGGCAAATGGAAGGGCGTTTGCGACGGAGGAACCAAGCCACACTCCAGGTATTATACCCTTCTCAGTGTGACCTATAATACACTGTTCGCAAACACACTGCAGGAGCAGCTACCCTTGTCAAGCAAGCAAGCTTTAAGGGACTCCTCAGGTTCTCTTAAAGAACGTACCGAGGAGCCCCTGGGTAGCCTAAACAAGGTTTACCGTGCGCACTTCGCTGGCCTACCCTTTAATGCGTGTGTGCATGCACGAGTATGCACGTGAAACGTGGGCAAACCTGCCCATCTGCGCGTCAATCACGACTCAACCAGGGGGTGGCCCCGCCTGGGCTTACTCACCTTACCTACCGTTGGGAGAGAGAGCAAGTGAGGGGCGCACGCGAAGAACGTTGCAATGCACTTGTGTGTATGTCTAATCACCCTGATCTGACCGCTAATCATCTGCAATCTTTCTAATCAATCCCTCTATCGCGTTCTATCTTTGTTAGCGCTGCTACAAGGCTCGTTCACGGAGACACGAGACGAGCAATGTGTATGCGGCATGCGAGACGAACATACCTGTAGTTTATACCTGACTCATTGAAGTCTTTTCGTTCATTTTCGAATTCTTGAATTTTTGAAGCTTCTATTAGTGTGGGTGGAATCTGTATGTTTATTTATTAATGTGTGTCTCGTCATTTTCAAGACTACGTGAGACATACGTTTATAATTCCATTATTTCTCCATTTTCCGGCGCTCCGCTAGGAGCCGCTCCTGCACGCCGCCATTTTATGCGTATGAATTTCTGGATTTAAAAAATCCAGAGATGACTATAATTTCTATAAAAATGTGCTTCTGATGCACAATTGGATTCTGCTCAGGTGTGTCGTTTCAGAAAAATTCTACGCCGTCATTTGACGGATTTTGGTGTCGTCGCTTCGTTTTTGCGTGGATTCGTCCATAATTCTCCCATTCCTGCCTCTGCAGATACCCACGCGCAGCCTCGCTGAGTAGGCCGTGTTCGGGCCGAAACGCAGGTGCCTGGAGAGACTGAGCAGAACCAAGACCCCACCAAGGGGCAATTTTAATTTTCTTTCGACTCCCTTCGCCCTAAGACAGGTCACAGGTCGCCAGCAGGTTTACGAGAACCCATGCGAGTGTGTATAATGTGTCTTGCGTTTGGGTTGTGTCGACGCTGCGTCTTGGAGGGAGGGATGCAGAAGTACATGTTTGGCATGCTCCCATTCTAACCCAACCAAGCCACAGGAGCCCCGGCAGCGCCATGAGCGCTGAGTCTTCTGGAGGATATGTTACATACAAAGCAGCAAAAGAGCGCCAGCCATGGTGAGCGCCCATTTTTCAGTGTGAGGGAAACTGTAGGTATTTTAAAGTAGATGTGGAAACCAAGGAAAGGCCAAGAAAAATTCCCTTTTTCCTAAAATGCGACAGTGGTGGCCACCACAGCACAAGGGGGGAGTAAGAAAAAGTGCTTTTCCATTGCTTTGAGGCATACTCTAGTTGTATTAGAGATGCACTGAGCATCCATGCATTTTAATCTTAGTATTGGTCCAACCAAAACTGGTGATAACACATTTTGACCTATGGAACCAAACACCCAATCAGGATATGGAGTGGACCCCTTGATCCCCTTTCAATGTGAAGTAAAACATCTTTTCCTGATTTGACTGATCACTGACATACCTAAGGTAGAGCCTATGGATTTATCTATGTTTTTCCATGAATTCTTAGCTATCCTAGTGGTATGCACCCTAGGGGGCTGGGCACCTCTTTTTGAGAGGTCCTGGGTTCAATTCCTGGTCAGCCTAGCTAAGTAGGAAGATCCCATGTGACATGGCAGTGACCTCATCGCCACATACCATGCCAGCTCAGCACATATGGGACCCAAAACAAAGAGTGCACATCTCCTAAGATGGCACTATGGAGAGAGAGTGATCCTGAGGCAGTTTTCTAACTCTTTTCCAAAAGCATTTCAGCTATCTTTGTGAATATGCATTCATTTGTGACCTGAGTTGCAGTTTCTGTGAATATACAATCATCTTTCACTGTTTACACTGCAGCCCTTCATGCTTTGATCCTGATTCCTCTTCTCCTTGCATACTATTGGCTTGGGCTATCCTGGATTGACTTGGCTTTACTGTATTTCAACAAACAAAAGCTTTGCACCATCCAAAACAAGCAGCAGGACACCCTACAGGAACAACAAGCAGCAGGAGAAGCAAAAACACAGTGCTGAAAACACTATAAACCTTTCTGCAACCGCCGTGCTCCACCGCGGACACCGGTACGCCCCTGGCGCCCCGCACCAGCCCCGGTGCCAATCCCAATGGCTGGTGGACGTTATGGTGGACTCAGGGATGAGGTCCCCAGAGGAGACGTGGAGTGGGATGTCGGCGAAGGTGAGGACCTGGACCTGGACCTGGAGGAGTTCGACATCAGCCCGCCGCGTGGTGTAAGACGGGAGGCCGCTGAACGCAGCCGCCGGCGCCGAGATGAGGAGGCGTACATGGAAGGAGTACGGCGTGAACATCTAGGTTCAGCGTACATGGAGGAACCGCGGCATAGCCACAGGGATTCCATGGAGGAGATGGACGTGGCGGCCGTGGGAGTCCGTGGGCGAGGCCGATGGGAACCTCGGTCGACCTCGCGGCCGGCGTTCATGGTCTCTAAGGCCGCGGATGCCGCCGTGTGGGAAGACTTGAAGGACATCAAGCCCCCCATGTACGATGGCAACCCCCTCAACCTCGACTGCTTCTTGGAGAAGCTGGACGATTGGGGGTTGACCGTTACTGAAGACATGGCTCTCGCGGATGCGGAAAAATATGTCTTCAGACGGTTCAGGTACCGCCTGCCGGAAGTGCTCCAGGAGCTATACTTCGTGGCGACCAAGGAGGGGAAAATCAAGACCCTCAAGGAAGCCAAGAAGTGGCTCAACGAGCAGGAGCGGGTGGACGCTCCGCAGGTGGCTGCCAAGCGGTGGAAGTCCATCAAGCTTCAGCATGATGGAGGGGAGATCCGCCTACGGGACTGGCGGGACTTCCGAGGGCAATATACCCTCCTCCGCCGCAACGTGGAGGATTGGAACGAGGGTGACGAGCAGGCTCGCCTGCTCTCCATGCTGCCGGAAGCATGGATCAAGAGGGTCACCAAGGAGGAAGCCAAGCGGGCCAAGTCCAACCACACGGTCAAGATGATGCGCCCCAAGGAGTATTATTCGAACGTGGTGGCTTGGGCGAGGAGGAACGTGGCCCGGGATGTCAAACGGCACTCCCTGCGGAACGCTCTCCTCGTCACCGTCTCGGGCGATCGCGAGAAGACTGCGATGTGGCGCCTTGACGAGTGTGACGTGAGCGGCCAGACCATCCGTCTGCAGGCCATCCCGGCGCGGATGAGCTGCGACGAGATCCTGGAGTGGGCTGGAGAGGAGGTGCTCAAGGAGTACCGGAACCTCCACCACACCCGGGGGCTGAGGCCTGGCGACCGCGACGTCAACTACGTTGGCGAGGGACATGGCGGGGAAGCTGCCATGGACCCAGCGGGAGCCGACGGCGATGAGACTCTCGTCGACGATGACGACGACGATGAGCCCGCCGAGGTGGCCGTTTGTGCCTTCGTGGCCAACAACCTGAGCGCGGGGAACAAACCGGGAAACTGGAAGCCCCTGCAGCAGGGTTGGAGGAAGAAGGAGAAGAGGGACCCTTGCCGCATTGGCGACCCTCCGCTGTCCTTTGGGGAGTTCATACGGGCTCACCCTCAGGGCTGTTTCGTGTGTTCTGGGAGGAAGAAAGGCTTCAACCATGACCACCGAACATGCCCCATCCACCAGGCCGACACGGAGGCCTACAAGAAGGTGCACGGGTCGAAGAAGCATGCACCTGCGGGTATCCGGGAGGCCAAAGTGGAGGTGGACAGGGACGAGCTCTCCAAGCTGATGTCGCAGGGGACCGAGTTGGCCAAGGAGATCCAGGAGATCAAGAGGAACTGGCACCCCAGGTCGGACAACAAGAACAAGGAGAACAACCAGAACGACCAGAACAAGGACCAGGACAAGAAGACTAGAGGGGGAAGGAAGAAGGGCGTCAACGAGGTTCATGCGGAGAAGAACACCCCTACTTCCACAACCGACGCCCCCTAGCGGAGCCTCTGCAGCCAAGGGCACCAGCTAGGGCGGTTGCAGGATGGTGACGTGGGAAGCGCCGAACCATCCCAGTCGGGAGTCGATAAGCACAAAGGGACTGCCGCGGGCGGAAGGCCCGGTCCGGCACCCAGTGGCGGAGGCGGGGTGAGGGCAAGTGAAGGCACGAACCCTTGCACCCGTCTGTCCTTCGCGACCAAGAATGTGTTTGATGTACTTCAAGATCTATCCGAGAGTATCGGAGGATGACCCGGACCGCAGCTGGATGCTGCAGATGGGCAGCCTGAGCCCATTGTCCACGACCTGCACCAGTCGCTTGTTGAGCTTCTGGAACGGCCGGAGATCCTGAGTTTGCACGCCGTGCGCCGTGTCGGTCGCGAGCGGCAGTTGCATCTTAAGGTCCGTGCCCTATGCGGGGAAGTGGAAAAGGTTTTCGACGTGTTGGTCGACACGGGAGCTCAGGTCAGCTTGGTCAAGGCTGGCCTACTTCCGTCAGAGTGTCTGACCGACAGTCGGAAACCTGTCAGGCTGAAGGTGGCGAACGGCCAGTACATGGTGGGAGGCACGAAGGAAGCGGCCATCGGGCTGCAGTTCGTGAACCATCGTGAGCTGAGCCGCCCAGACCTCGGCAAGGAAATCCTCCTGCAAGGTCGCTTCTACGAGGCCGAGATGGACTGGGACATGATCGTTGGGTACGACTTCATGATGGAGACGGACTCCGGCGTTCTCCCGGCCCAGGCCCCGATGACCCTGTACCAGGACGACCAGCTCTCGTGGCTATCGTCACCTGAGCATCATGTGGAATGCCAAAGGATCCACCCGGAACGCAATCAGCTCAAAGTGGCCGCGCTGGACACTGAGCCAACTGGTCCTGCAAACCAGGAGTACGGCGTAATGCCGGAAGTGGCGAGCCGAGTTGTTGCGGACCTGGGAGCTTCGGATCTGGCCCTGGATGCGTTCTCTTCAGGAACCTCCGCCCATCTGCGGGTGTGTGAGAAGTACTGGAGCGCACAGGACTCCGCGTGGAAGAAGCACTGGGGTCCGCATCAGGGCTTGATGTGGATCCATTGCCCTCGAGGGGACATTCCAAGAGCGATAGCGAAGATTCGCAAGGACCGCTCCAAGGCAGTGCTGGTTGTTCCTATGGGATGCACCGAGGAGGAAAGTACCCGACATTGGGTAGTCTCATTGACCAACATGACCTTAAACAAGGTCGTCCTACCGGCTGGAGAGAGTGTCTATCAGGACGCTAAGGGACAGCCCATGCCACCCCAGAGATGGCCAACGGAATACCACTATGTGGATGGGGGCCTTGATCAGGCCGACACCACGGACTTTGTCTGTGTCAACCGCATCATAGCAGAGCCATGGCGACAATGCTTTGCGGTTCCCCCTGTTGACATCGGAGAATCGAAAGACCCCCTCACGGAAGAGGAGTAGGATCTGGTTCAGGGGTATATGGATCAGCCCTTTCACGACTGGGGATGCCAGCGTGAGGGCAAGGGCCAGGACAAAGCCTGGTGGGAAGTGGACTCGATCGTCTCTGGTTCCTATGATGGAAACACCTTCGTGCAGAGGGTGCTGGACCACTTGTCCAGCCAGGACGAGCCAATCGGGGGTAACCCACCCACCTACGGCGATCTATTCCGAGGCAAGACCAGAGATGGCCCTTTGGGCTACCTGGGAAGACCACCTGAGCCGAAAGCGAGCGGAGTAGCTACCCCTCAAGTAAGCTCCGTGGTCCAGGTGCCCGGAAAAGCCAACGCGGAGTCCGATGATTGCCCCAAGATTCAGGCATTGAGGGCCAGGCTGAAGCAGAAGTATGGCGAGACCTTCTTCAGCGGAAAGCCTGTGTTTCCCCCACCGGTGCGTGGACCGTATGGCGAGGCCAAGATACTGACGCGTTCCCGTGGGGGGCCAGCCACAGGACGCTGCGGTGACACGCACAGGTGAGCAGGCAGGCAAGGCACTACGCTCACAAGGGCATCAATGCGCTCGTGTCATGTGACAAAGCGTTTCAGGATCCTTGCCACTCTGCAACAAGGGAACGAAAGTATGTACAGCAACACATCAGGATATGTACACATGGGGTTAAGACTGGACTGGGGTAAGGGCATTACAGGACAATAGACACTCAGTCCCAACTCATATCCCAATCCCAGGTCCGACCCTCTCAGTGGCTGGTGGGGGCGGGCGCTCAAACACAACCCATGCCCTGCTCAGTCCGGACCCTGAATTCCTGCCAATAGGGGAGGTGTCCCGCCCAGCCACAGGCGAGTTCCTTGGAACCAAGGAGCTCCAAGGCCAACCGACAGTGGCCTCCAATTCTCCCTCAACGGCAGGTCCCAACTCCACTCTGAGCCAGAGATATGGGCCCGCCATTATCCCTCAGGAGTTGGTAGCTGAAAATGGGCTGTTTCAGCCCAATCTGATGTTAGCTTGAAAAAGTCCGAAATTGACCCCTCGTCCGGACCCGCCAGAGGTAGGGACGAGGCAACTGACCCTATGCCCTTCGAGTACAAACTCCCTGGAGCCCTCACCCAACCTGGTTCCCTCTAAGGTCCCGGCATCAGGGCAACACAGATGAGTCAAGTGGGGTCATGATGCCAAAATCACCAAAATTGGCGTCATTCCCACGCGTGGCTCGCCCGGCCAAGGTAAGGCCAATGGCTCACAGGGTAGGAGGCAGGACCTAGGACTTATATCTGAGTGTACAATTTGGGATTAGGACCAGGCTCCGTGTGGGCATAGAGGAATGGGGCCGCCAATTGACCACACGGGGGGTTGAAATTGGGGTCCCAAAATGGGGTCATTTTGGCTGCTCGAAATGAGCCAAAATTCGGGGTGCTCCCAATAGTATATCTCCACGCCGGTTTGGAGATCCGATCCGCCATTCCATACGCTTTCCACCGGGAGTCTAACGAAGACTCCCATGCCCTTGGCTCTCAAAGATCACCATGCCACTTGGCGTGGTGACGATCCCAATTGGGTCCACAAATGCCAAAATGGTAAAATTGCCCACACTCACTTTGGGCTAGCGCCTTAACGAAGGTTGCTCCGCTTCGCCCACGTGGTGTGTGAACCATGGGGACCATTATGCATAACACCCATGTCATATATGGTCCATTGGTCCATGCGTCCGGCGTGCACGGGTGGGCTGAACATAGTGCACGGCGGGCAACAAAAGTGGAAAATTGCTCAAAATGGCCAAAAATGCGCACACTCATGGTTGGGGCAAATGAGGCACATGCCCGATTCGGACCGGAGTGTGCCATAGGATTGGTATCAAGTCATATGTATCCAACATATCTTTTGGGCGTCGCCCAACTCCTCCGGTATTGGGAATGGCAGGGTCGCCAAGTGAGCCCATGATTTGGGATAGTCCCAAATCGCCAACATGGCGGCCACGGTATGCCAAGTCCACGAGGAGTTATTCGCCGGGTCCAAGATATGTTGGGCACCGAAGTATGTACCCCCATAACATAACTAGGTCAGGATGTCAATTGAGCGCAACGTTGAGATACACGGTCGCCACTTGACATCATGACGGGCCAAAAACGGCAAAATTGGCACAAAGACACACAAAAGTGCCTTGTAAGGCGCACAACTATATTATAATATCTTCAGCTTGGATCGTGCAATCAACTACTCCTTCTAAACACAATGACTTGACACCAATGACCTTGGATTCCACGTATGTGCTCCACTTGGGGCGCTTTGAAAGGTTACGAGCGCTACTTCCCAAGTGGGCACATGAAAATATGGAAAATTGCAAAACACACACCTTGCTCCCAACGCATCGCTTCGGGATCGCCACACAAGCTTCCCTTCACGAAGGTTAGGCTTGTAATTGATCGTAGGGAGTATGGAGAAGGGGCTTGCGCAATATGAGGTGCATTGGCGGGTTTGGCTTGGAGCGATGGACCCGCCAAAAGGGCACGCAACACAACACAAGGCACATACTCCATATTGCCCAAAAAGGTAGCTCCCCCGACGATATGTCATGCCCCTCCAAGGGCATCACTTTGTGTCAATCCCTCATAGGAACTCAAGGAGAGTTCCTATGCAACACCAACACTCGCGCGCTACACTCGAAAGTTCTCTTAACGCACGCAATATCATGGTCATAGAGTTACAACGCAAACTCTACCCTCTTGACCATGATCCATTACACTAGCGCGCATGTGTGGAGACGCAAGGCATATGATGCTTCCTAAATTACGTCGGGAGTATTGTGAATACATCCCACGTTTCCTTATTGTCATTCCTCGCAAGCGGCACCAGATATGACCCTTACAAGTGGCCTCAGGAATCAACTTTGTTTTGCCCATATCTCTAAGACAAATGGAGGGCAAGATAAAAGGAAAGTTGATTCGTGCATAGGGAAGCACGTAGGTCCACTTGAAAGAGGTCAAATCAAGTGCGGGGATGTCGAAGTCGAAAATCCGATTTCGACATCCTGAAAAATTCGGATTAAGGTTGCGAGTGTAGAATGTGAAAATTGCGGATGCATCAATGCAGTTCCTGAAGACTTTGGAGGCTTCGTCACGGATAGCGTTAAAATTTCCATTATAAACAGTTAAACTGGCGGTTACGGTAAAGTCGCGATCCAACCGCCAGCAGTCAAAACAGTGAATACCAGAACGGAAGCGTAAAAATTGACGGAAACAATATGAAAATAAAACCCTGTTGATTCCTGATATTCTGATATACAAATCTCCGCTGGCGGTGCATCGGTTGCCGATGCGGGGCTTCACGGCACGGAACACGCTCCCGCCGGGCTCGCACCGGGCGTCAACGGGCGCCTCCCGTACATGGGGTTAGTGGACCGGAGACCGGTCTTCCCTTCCGTACATGGGGTTAGTGGACCGGAGACCGGTTGTATGCCCTGCCCTAGCCATGGGGTTCTGGGTACCGCTTCACCCCCCTCCTTAGAGCAAACCCTGGGGGGGGCTCGATAACACCCACGCATGGCAGCGGGTACCCAGGACCACTTTCTGAAGGGGGGGGTTGTCACATCCTCACTTCAGGCTGATTCAGGGTAGGCTGCCCAAATCCCACAGTAAGATAGGTATGATGCTGTAAAAGCTCGTAGCACATGTATAGTATCAAGTATCAAGTCCCGGGTCCTGGCGGCGATTGTTCGGCATCCAAAGGACCCGTTAACCCATACCAGGCGCACCGGGTGCCGGCTGCTACGGTCACCACCACAGTGGCAGTGGCATACACGGCCAACATAGGCGACACACGACGACCGAGGTGGTCCCACAGGTCGAGAGCGACCACAAAGATCTATCAGGCTACCCCAAGCTTCCCAAGGCCCGCCGACTGGGGAGAGTCCCCACGGGTCCTTCCTCGGGCGCACCATGTCCATATCCATACGACGCGAGTCCAGAGTGATACAGCCGAACTCCTTAAGGGATCTTAAGGGAGCTCCTCCTTAAGGGATCGGGCATCAAGGCCGTCTTTTCCCTCGCCCTATTACCACGAAGGCCATACATGAGGGAGTCCTCATGCAGTGTGGGCGGAGGCGTCGACTCCTCAGACCACCAGTTTCCCAGGCAGACTGACCGAGGTCAGGAGCACCGGAGGCCGCCATCCGACTGCAAGTGCGTCTGCGAGTCGGTAGGCTCACACTGGGACTGACAGTGGCGGACCGCTGGGAGTGTAGTCAGGCAACTGGGCTTCCCGCCTGGCGCCATCAGGATCTCCACATCACAGCGAATAGGGCAACACGGTATCACGGGCACTCAAACAGAAGAACATGTACTGAGGTACTGGTCCAGGCTGGACCATATGCAAAAACATGTAAGCGGCGACTCAGGGCGCCTTCGTAGTCGGTTCGCATCCCGTCGGGGGAAAAACAGTCCACATCTCAGTGATGGGCTGATAAGACTGAACATACAGAGGCACATATCCTGGAGGGGCGGAAAAGCAAAACAAGCGGGGTAAAGAGGCGTGTAAACACGCTCTGGACAGAGCGCCAAACCACGCCCCGGTTTGGATAAGGCATTTGCAGGAGGGTGGACAGGAAAACGCCTGAGTCCAGGCCATATATAGTCTGCAGACACACGTCGACTGGTCTGGATCCCGCAAATGCCATGGGACCAGACCACACACCAAAAATCGCAATGCCGATGACAGCGGCATCCGTTGCGCAACGTCGTATGGGCTTCAAGGCCCCAAGAGCTCAGAAAAATGAAGGTCAGTCGCCCTACCTGGTTTCCCAAGGATTCAGCAGGGGGGTGAGTGACGAATAGAAGAAGAGAGGGGCCATCCTCCTCTGGATTCAGCAGGGGGGGTATATGGCCACTCTGATGGCAGGTCACCGAAAGATGGAAGAGAGCAAGCAAGTAAGGGACGATCCGTCGACCTCACAAGCGCTGAAAACACATCAGGGGAGAGCTCCGGGCGCTGATCAGGCACCCTTGGCTGCAATCGCCCGGGTGAGTGCTGCCAAGTCCGAAACGTGGATCTTGGTCTTGTGCTTGCGGATGTACTCCATGAAGGGAGTATTGACCCGCGGCACAAACGAGGAGACGGGTTCCCAGGTGTCGTGGGACGGCCAATAGCCTCGCCAACGAACCTTGAACTCCAGACCTCCGGGTGCCGAGGCTTTCGGACGCTGAGCCAGGATCTTCTCGACGGTGTAGTCGTCCTGTTCAGCATAATCGTCGTCCGAATCAGCCTCATGTGCGGCATAGTTCAGGGAAACATGTTGGCCACGGAGGTCGGGTTCCCGCACACGGAGTTGACTCTCGTGGCGTTCCCGGAACTGTCCGTGACCCACCTTGATGCGGTAGGTGTCCTCACCAATCCTGCAGACCACCTCGCCGGGCGTGAACCAGGTCTTGGTGCGGTGGGTGCCCATGGGGCGGGGTCTGATCACCCACACCGGGTCTCCCACCCTGAACTTCTGCGCTGTAGAGCTCGGGGCGGACTTCTGACGCTCAGCATGCTCCTTCTCGAGCTGCTGGCGGATGTCTCGCGCCGTTTGCTCTTGCCGCGCGAAGAACTCCTTGGCATCCATAGCCATGCAATCACCAGACAAGGGAAGTCCCTTGCCCAGGGGGTCCCTGCCGAACAGAATCTGGTGAGGGGACAAGCCGCCCGGAGTGGGGGTGTCATGATGGGCCTTCAGAGCAGGCCACATCTCCTCAAACCAGTTCCGACGTGGATTGGTGATGTGGATCTTGCGCAGCTTCTCCAACAGCTGCCGTCCAGCCACTTCAGCTCGGCCGTTAGACCGGCTGAGATAGGCGACGCTCTTGGCATGACGTATCCCCATGAGGGAACACATAGCCTTGAACCAGCCACCAGTAAACTGGGGCCCTCGGTCACTGCAAATGGTGCGGGGGATGTCAAAGACGGTCAGCCAATGACGAATCATCATGACTGCCACTTCCTTGGCAAGCAACCCCTTTTTGCGTGCCGGAACGGCTACAACGTAGCCACTGTGGCGATCCACGCAGAGAACCACACAGTCAAAGGTCTCCTTGCCAATGTGCACTTCGGGCATGGAGAAGACGTCCATGGCCACGCTCTCCATGGGCTGGTCAGGAACCGGGGTCCATTGGGGTTCCCCCTTGACGTTCCGGTTATCGGGATTGCAGGCCTGACAGACCGAGCAACCCTTCCTGACCTTCTTGATGGCGGTGTAGAGAACGATATGGTCGATCTCGAACCGACGCTGCATGTCAAGGGCTTGCTTCTTGACCCCTGGGTGCAGCATGTGGTGGTGCCAAGCTTCACAAAGCTCGAGCACCCGGGACTCCGGTACTAGCAGCTTACCATTCCGGTAGAGCTGGCCATCTTCCTCAGTCAGCCCCTTTGGCCACTTCTGCCCGTCATCAGGGTCGGTCACAGCCCTATACTCGGCCGCAAAGGCCTCAGACTTGGCGTAGTCGTCGGTCCAGTCGTCCTGGAGGCAAGACTCCGGGAAGAGGTGCTTGTCGAACTCAGCTCCCACAGGGGCGAGTACACTGACCGCTCTGCCCACCCTCGACGCGAGGGGGGCATCCGCAGCCATGACGACGAAGCATTTAACACCCTCCTCCTCCATCAGGCGCTCCATCTCGATGATCCTCTTGGCTTCAGCGGTCTCAGCCTCATCGCCATGGGCAGAGATATCCGTCATGCCCTTGCTGGCGGGATAGGCCCACCTACTGAGACAGTCCGCCACGGTGTTATCCTTTCCAGGAATATAAACAACCGTAAGGTCGAACTTGGCCAAGGTCTCATGCCATCTTGCCCGTCGGGAGGCGGGACCTGAGGGGGTGTCCACGTGCTCCTTGTGCCACGACTGCAGACTCTGATGGTCGGTGCAGACGGTGACGGGATGGAGGGCTATGTACCCGGCCCAGTTCCTGAGAGCCATGACGATGGCATACGCCTCCTTTTCACGGGGCGTCCACGTCCGTCTCTGGCCTTCCGCCAGGACTCGGCTCCAGAAGGCCACGGGCACGTGCCTCCCGTCGTCAAGCACTTGCTCCAACACAGCGCCAATGGCGTAGTCGGAAGCGTCGGTGCGCAGGACGAACCCTCGGTCGGGATCCACGAGGTGCAGACCCACTGCGGATAGCAGCGCCTGCTTCATCCCCTCAAAGGCACGGTCGGACTCAGCTGTCCAGACCAGAGCCTTCTTGGACCCCTTCTTGGTCTCCTCTCGGTTGCCCTTGAGCATGGTCGTCATGGGGGCTGCATACTCGGCATACATTTTGATATACCCCGAGTAGTAGTTGCAGAACCCCAGATACGCCCGTAGCTCAGAGACCGTCTTGAGCTTTTCCCAGTGCTCAATCGCTGCCACCTTGCCAGGTATGGGCTTTCGCTGCCCGTTCCCGACTACGTGGCCAGCGAAGACCACCTCGCTTACCGCAATGGTGGCCTTGTCGCTGCTGCCCGTGAGTTTGTGCCGAACCAGAAGGTCCAGCACTCGAGTGACGTCCCTCTCGTGTGCCTCCAGGAGCTCCTCGTAGCTCATACTGGGGTCCCCGGACGCGATGATCACGTCGTCCACGAAGGGGTCCGCACAGTCGCGCACCGGCTCAAGCAGGTTCTCCAGCATCCGCTGAAAAGCCGCATTGCCGTTGGTAACACCCATGGGCATCACCTTCCACTGGAGAGGTCCAAGTGGGGTGCTCATGGCTGTGCAGGCACGGGACTCCTCGGCGAGAGGCATCTGATGATAACAATGTTTCAGGTCAATCACCGTGAAGATCCTCCGCCGGTGTTGCTTTTGCAGCATGTCCTCAATGAGGGGCAGCGTATAGCTGTCGTGCTGCGTTTGGGCGTTCAGGCCGCGGTAGTCGACCACGAGCCGCCATTCACCGGCCATCTTCTTGGGGACGACGAAGCACGGAGAGGCCCATTCGGAGTGGCACGGCTCGAGCCAGCCTCTCTGGATGAAGTCACGGAGGATCTTCTCCATGGCCTCTTTCCTCTCGCCCCTCAGGGCAAACTCCCGGTGCCGATACACACGGGGGTCCTGCTTCAGTCGTATCTTGGCCCCGCCATACGGTCCACGCACCGGTGGGGGAAACACAGGCTTACCGCTGAAGAAGGTATCACCATACTTCTGCTTCAGCCTGGCCCTCAATGCCTGGATCTTGGGGCAGTCATCGGACTCCGCCTTGGCTTTTCCGGGCACTTGAACCACGGAGCTTACTTGAGGGGTAGCTACAACGCTCGTTTTCGGCTCAGGCGGTCTTCCCAGGTGGCCCAAAGGGCCATCTCTGGTCTTGCCTCGGAATATATCGCCGTAGGTGGGTGGGTTACCCCCGATTGGCTCGTCCTGGCTGGATAGGTGATCCAGCACCCTCTGCACGAAGGTGTTCCCGTCATAGGAACCAGAGACGATCGAGTCCACTTCCCACCAGGCTTTGTCCTGGCCCTTGCCCTCACGCTGGTTTCCCCAGTCGTGAAAGGGCTGATCCATATACCCCTGAACCAGATCCCACTCCTCTTCAGTGAGGGGGTCTTCCGAATCCGATTCTTCGATGTCAACAGGGGGAACCGCAAAGCATTGCCGCCAGGGCTCTGCTATGATGCGGTTGACACACACGAAGTCCGTGGCGTCGGCCTGATCAAGGCCCCCATCCACATAGTGGAATTCTGTTGGCCATCTCTGGGGTGGCATGGGCTGTCCCTTAGCGTCCTGATAGACACTCTCTCCAGCCGGTAGGACGACCTTGTTTAAGGTCATGTTGGTCAATGAGGCTACCCAATGTCGGGTACTTTCCTCCTCGGTGCATCTCATAGGAACAACCAGCACTGCCTTGGAGCGGTCCTTGCGAATCTTCGCTATCGCTCTCGGAATGTCCCAACGGGGGCAATGGATCCACATCAATCCCTGATGCGGACCCCAGTGCTTCTTCCACGCGGAGTCCTGTGCGCTCCAGTACTTCTCACACACCCGAAGATGGGCGGAGGTTCCTGAAGAGAACGCATCCAGGGCCAGATCCGAAGCTCCCAAGTCCGCGACAACTCGGCTCGCCACTTCCGGCCTTACGCCGTACTCCTGGTTTGCAGGACCAGTTGGCTCAGTGTCCAGCGCGGTCACTTCGAGCTCATTGCGTTCGGGGTGGATCCATTGGCATTCCACATGGTGCTCAGGTGACGAGAGCCACGAGAGTTGGTCGTCCTGGTACAGGGTCATGGAGGCCTGGGCCGGGAGGACGCCGGAGTCCGTGTCCATCATGAAGTCGTACCCGACGATCATGTCCCAGTCCATCTCGGCCTCGTAGAAGCGACCGTGCAGGAGGATTTCCTTGCCGAGGTCTGGGCGGCTCAGCGCACGATGGTTCACGAACTGCAGCCCAATGGCCGCTTCCTTTGTGCCTCCCACCATGTACTGACCGTTCGCCACCTTCAGCCTGACAGGTTTCCGACTGTCGGTCAGACACTCTGGTGGAAGTAGGCCAGCCTTGACCAAGCTGACTTGAGCTCCCGTGTCGACCAACACGTCGAAAACCTTTTCCACTTCCCCGCATAGGGCACGGACCTTAAGATGCAACTGCCGCTCGCGGCCGACACGGCGCACGGCGTGCAAACTCAGGATCTCCGGCCGTTCCAGAAGCTCAACAAGCGACTGGTGCAGGTCGTGGACCATGAGCTCAGGCTGCCCATCTGCAGCATCCAGCTGCGGTCCGGGTGATCCTCCGATACTCTCGGATAGATCCTGTAGTACATCAAACACATTCTTGGTCGCGAAGGACGGACGGGTGCAAGGGTTCGTGCCTTCACTTGCCCTCACCCCGCCTCCGCGACTGGGCGCCAGACCGGGCCTTCCGCCCGCGGCAGTCCCCTTGTGCTTATCGACTCCCGACTGGGATGGTTCGGCGCTTCCCACGTCACCATCCTGCGACCGCCCTAGCTGGGGCCCTTGGCTGCAGGGGCTCCGCTAGGGGGCGTCGGTTGTGGAGGAAGGGGTGTTCTTCTCCGCATCAACCTCGTTGACGCCCTTCTTCCTTCCCCCTTTCTTACCCTTGTTCTTGTCCTTGTCCTTGTTCTGGTCATTCTGGTTGTTCTCCTTGTTCTTGTTGTCCGACCTGGGGACCCAGTTCCTCTTGATCTCCTGGATCTCCTTGGCCAACTCGGTCCCCTGCGACACCAGCTTGGAGAGCTCGTCCCTGTCCACCTCCACCTTGGCTTCCCGGATACCCGCGGGCACACGCTTCTTCGACCCGTGCGCCTTCTTGTAAGCCTCCGTGTCGGCCTTGTGGACGGGGCATGTTCGGTGGTCATGGTTGAAGCCTCGCTTCCTCGCATAACACACGAAACAGCCCTGAGGGTGAGCTCGTATGAACTCCCCAAAGGACAGCGGAGGGTCGCCAATGCGGCGAGGGTCCCTCTTCTCCTGCTTCCTCCAACCCTGCTGCAGGGGCTTCCAGTTTCCCGGCTTGCTCCCCGCGCTCAGGTTTATGGCCACGAAGGCACAAACGGCCACCTCGGCGGGCTCATCGTCGTCGTCATCGTCGACGAGAGTCTCATCGCCGCCGGCTCCCACTGGGTCCATGGCAGCTTCCCCGCCAGGTCCCTCGCCAACGTAGTTGACGTCGCGGTCGCCGGGCCTCAACCCGCGGGTGTGGTAGAGGTTTCGGTACTCCTTGAGTACTTCCTCGCCAACCCACTCCAGGATCTCGTCGCAGCTCATCCGCGCCGGGATGGCCTGCAGACGGATGGTCTGGCCGCTCAACTCACACTCGTCAAGGCGCCACATCGCGGTCTTCTCGCGATCGCCCGAGACGGTGACGAGGAGAGCGTTCCGCAGGGAGTGCCGTTTGACATCCCGGGCCACGTTCTTCTTCGCCCAAGCCACCACGTTCGTATGATACTCCTTGGGGAGCATCATCTTGACCGTGTGGTTGGACTTGGCCCGCTTGGATTCCTCCTTGGTGACCCTCTTGATCCATGCTTCCGGCAGCATGGAGAGCAGGCGAGCCTGCTCGTCACCCTCGTTCCAATCCTCCACGTTGCGGCGATAGAGGGTGTATTTCCCTCGGAAGTCCCGCCAATCCCGCAGGCGGATCTCCCGTCCATCATGCTCAAGCTTGATGGACTTCCACCGCTTGGCAGCCACCTGCGGAGCATCCACCCGCTCCTGCTCGTTGAGCCACTTCTTGGCTTCCTTGAGGGTCTTGATCTTCCCCTCCTTGGTCGCCATGAAGTATAGCTCTCCGAGCACTTCCGGCAGGCGGTACCTGAACCGTCTGAAGACATATTTTTCCGCATCCGCGTGAGGCATGTCTTCAGTGACGGTCAGCCCCCAATCGTCCAGCTTCTCCAAGAAGCGGTCGAGGTTGAGGGGGTTGCCGTCGTACATGGGGGGCTTGATGTCCTTCAAGTCTTCCCACACGGCGGCGTCCGCGGCCTTAGAGACCATGAACGCCGGCCGCGAGGTCGACCGAGGTTCCCATCGGCCTCGCCCACGGACTCCCACGGCCGCCACGTCCATCTCCTCCATGGAATCCCTGTGGCTATGCCGCGGTTCCTCCATGTACGCTGAACCTAGATGTTCACGCCGTACTGCTTCCATGTACGCATCCTCATCACGGCGCTGGCGGCTGCGTTCAGCGGCCTCCCGTCGTACACCCCGCGGCGGGCTGATGTCGAACTCCTCCAGGTCCAGGTCCAGATCCTCACCTTCGCCAACATCCCACTCCACGTCTCCTCTGGGGACCTCATCCCTGAGTCCACCATAACGTCCACCAGCCATTGGGATTGGCACCGGGGCTGGTGCCGGGCGTCGGGGGCGTACAGGCGTCCGCGGTGGAGCACGGCGGTTGTGGTAGTCCGAGCTGAGCCACTCATCACGCCAATCCTCACTGCCACTGCCGGGCGGCACGCGCTCATTGCGGCGGCCCGCGCTGTGGTGAGAGGGGGCGGTGAGAGAGGGGGCGCTGGCGCCGGGGCGACTCCTGGGGGCTCCGCCGGGGGCGTGGGGTCTGCCTGGACCTGGTCCGGGTCCCCAGCTGTCGTCCGACGAGCCAGACTCCAGGGGTGGGTGGTCGCTGCCGACGCTCCCACGGGCCTCCAGCGCGTCCAGCCTCTGCTGCAGGCCGCTGATGACCGTGTTCAGCTGTCTGATCTCGGCCCTGGCGATGTCCAGCTCTGTCTGCGCGCGCGCGGCGACCTTGGAGATGCGAGTCATCTCGCCCTTGCCCGTGTCTACCTCGCACTCGAGGGAAAAGACCCTCCTGCGGAGGTAGACAATCCACCGCCAGGCGGTATCCGGGTCGCCGTTCCCTGGTGGGTCGTCGGGGTCCCCAGGGGGTCCTCCAGGAGGGCCTCCGCCGGGTCCGCCCGGTCCAGGGGGTCCTCCCCCGCCCGGTGGTTCGCCTCCAGGGGGTCCATTTGGTGGGCGTCCTCCAGGGGGTCCTGATGGTCCTCCGCCAGGGGGTCCCGGTGGGCCTCCGCCGGGTCGCCTCGGTGGGTCCGAGGATGGGCGCTTCTTCGTGATGCCGAAGTCCATGTCGTCATCCTCGTCCATGTCGCCCCACTTGGGCGTCTCGGTCTCGGAAGACTCCGAGCTCCAGTAGGGAGGAGGGAGATCCTCATCCTCACCTTCCGGTTCCATGGGGACGTCTCCGCCGCCTCCGCCCGTCCAAGCCACCACTTGGCGATGTCGGCGGCCTCGTTCATCCCTGTCACTGGCGGTGAAGAAAGGGTCACTGTCGTGGGGGTGTCCACCCGCTGGCCTCCGCGGCCTCTCGGGGGTCTTCCCCTTGCCCTTCCTCCGTCGATGGGCGGTGGGGCCACTGCTCCCACTGCTGCCCGTGTCCGCCTCATCCAGCGTCATCTTGGAGGAGGCGTCCCCTTCGAAAAGCATTCGAAGGGTCTCCACTCGTGATCCTCCCGGGGGAGTCTCGCGGCGGAGTTTGGCCTCTGCCTCCTCCATTGCGGCGGCGGTGGCTGCGGCAGCCCGCACTTCGGCTTCCTCCCGAGCACGAGCCGCCTCGGCCTCCCGGGCCTGCTGCAGCCCCGCCTTCTGCGCTTCCAACGCCGCCAGCTCCGCCTCCGTCTTGGCCTTCTCCTCAGCGACCTTCCGTCGCGCGGCCTCGATGGCGTGCTTCTTGGCGGCGTCCGCCTGGGCCTTAGCCGTCGCTTCGGCGTGGGCCCTTTCCTCCGCCTCCTTCTTTGCCCTCCCTTGGGCAAGCGCCTCTTCCAGCGCCCTCACCTCGGCCTCCTTGCAGGCAATGGCCTCCTGCGTCAGGCGGGCTTCCTCGTCGGCTGCCGCCAACTCACCGTTGACCTGGGCAGTCCCTGCCCCATGGGCGGCTACGGCCGTGAGTCCGGCCGCAATGGCCGCCACGGTCCGGGCGTGGATGGCCATGCCATGCGCCCACTCCGCAGCCTCCTCCTGGGCGATGCCGACGGCGCCCTCCACGGCAGCGCTGTGCTGCCTGGCCCGTTGCCGGACAACCCGAAGGTTGCAGGGCACCCCACAGACGCGCTCACAGGCGCGCGCCACGTCCCTGTCGGGAGCGACGCTGCTGCTGGAGCTGGCCTGGTCGGCCGGCATCCTCCCGCGGTGGGCCGACTCCACGTCGCTGCTGGGGCCTGCTGGGGCCTGCTGAGGCCTCAGGAGCAGCGGACGGGGCTTGGCCTTGGTCTGCCTGGCGACTTGGATGTAGTCGCCAAGGGTGGTGGAGCCGGGGTGGTGACCGCCATTGGCCCGTTGGGGACTGGGGGCTGGGTTTCCGCCCTTGGCGCCCTGGGCGGCTTCGGCGGCCAGGGACTCCTGGTACTCCCGCCACCTCCGGTCCCGCTTCCTGTCCCCGGCGGACCGCTTCTCCTTCCCCGGAGACGCGCTGCTGCTGCCCTGCAGCCTGCGCTCGCTCCCCGGTTCCGGGAAGTTCTTCTCGATCATGTCCCACATGGAGACATTGATCGAGGCGCCCGACGGGTACACGTTGGGCTCCTCGTCCTCCTCAATCCCGTCGGGGCGCAGGCCTTCGCCAGGCCTGTCCGGCCGGGTCCACGTCCTCCAGCGCCTCTGCTGGAAGCGGAAGGCGAACCCTTCCGCCCGCAGCCAGTCCTCCACGGCCTGCAGGCGGTCGGGGGCCATGTCCGTGCGGAGCTCGAAGCTCCCGGGCATGCCGCCTTCGCACTGGGGGTGGCTGTGGCGGTAGTGCTGGTCCCAGACCAACCCACGCAGTAGGCGCACTGCATGGGGGTGGGGCCGCGGCCACGTCCTGCCCGCTTCTTGCCAGTTTACCATGGCAGCGGGGGGCGTACTTGGTCTTGAGGTCCTTGGTGTGCACTCGTTCCACTCAACGAACTGGTGGTGGTTGTTGAGGCGGGTGCTGCAGCACTGGATTGGAAGTGCGGCTGGTGCTGGTCAGCCGGTGGTTGTGGAGGTGGTTGACGCGGCCTTGCTGGTCGGCCGATGGGGCTCGCTGATGCAGGAGTCCTGGTCTGTGCACCTCTTTCACGGTCGCTGCGCGGTCAGGGCGATGCTCTGGACGGCGCTGCGGGCTCCGTGACGAACTCGGCGCTGCCGCTGGGTGGCGCTGCGAGCCGCTGCGCTGCGCTGCGAGTCGCTGCGCTGCGCTGCGAGCTGCGAGCTGCGCCGCGCTGCTCGGGGTTGGTAGCCCCGAGTGGCACGCGAGGGCTGGGTAACCCCGCGGCGGTGAAACGCTTTTGACGCGTTCCCGTGGGGGGCCGGCCACGGGACGCTGCGGTGACACGCACAGGTGAGCAGGCAGGCAAGGCACTACGCTCACAAGGGCATCAATACGCTCGTGTCATGTGACAAAGCGTTTCAGGATCCTTGCCACTCTGCAACAAGGGAACGAAAGTATGTACAGCAACACATCAGGATATGTACACATGGGGTTAAGACTGGACTGGGGTAAGGGCATTACAGGACAATAGACACTCAGTCCCAACTCATATCCCAATCCCAGGTCCGACCCTCTCAGTGGCTGGTGGGGGCGTGGGCTCAAACACAACCCATGCCCTGCTCAGTCCGGACCCTGAAATCCTGCCAATAGGGGAGGTGTCCCGCCCAGCCACAGGCGAGTTCCTTGGAACCAAGGAGTTCCAAGGCCAACCTGCAGTGGCTCCCTATTCTCCCTCAACGGCAGGTCCCAACTCCACTCTGAGCCAGAGATATGGGCCCGCCATTATCCCTCAGGAGTTGGTAGCTGAAAATGGGCTGTTTCAGCCCAAACTGATATTAGCTTGAAAAACTCCAAAATTGACCGCTCGTCCGGACCCGCCAGAGGTAGGGACGAGGCAACTGACCCTATGCTCTTCGAGTACGAACTCCCTGGAGCCCTCACCCAACCTGGTTCCCTCTGAGGTCCCGGCATCAGGGCAACACGGATGAGTCAAGTGGGGTCATGATGCCAAAATCACCAAAATTGGCGTCATTCCCACGCGTGGCTCGCCCGGCCAAGGTAAGGCCAATGCCTCACAGGGTAGGAGGCAGGACCTGGGACTTTTATCTGAGTGTACAACTTGGGATTAGGTCCAGGCTCCGTGTGGGCATAGAGAAATGGGGCCGCCAATTGACCACACGGGGGGTTGAAATTGGGGTCCCAAAATGGGGTCATTTTGGCTGCTCGAAATGAGCCAAAATTCGGGGTGCTCCCAATAGTATATCTCCACGCCGGTTTGGAGATCCGATCTGTCATTCCGTACGCCATCCACCAGGAGTCCAACGAAGACTCCCATGCCCTTGGCTCTCAAAGATCACCATGCCACTCGGCGTGGTGACGATCCCAATTGGGTCCACAAATGCCAAAATGGTAAAATTGCCCACACTCACTTTGGGCTAGCGCCTTAACGAAGGTTGCTCCGCTTCGCCCACGTGGTGTGTGAACCATGGGGACCATTATGCATAACACCCATGTCATATATGGTCCATTGGTCCATGCGTCCGGCGTGCACGGGTGGGCTGAACATAGTGCACGGCGGGCAACAAAAGTGGAAAATTGCTCAAAATGGCCAAAAATGCGCACACTCATGGTTGGGGCAAATGAGGCACATGCCCGATTCGGACCGGAGTGTGCCATAGGATTGGTATCAAGTCATATGTATCCAACATATCTTTTGGGCGTCGCCCAACTCCTCCGGTATTGGGAATGGCAGGGTCGCCAAGTGAGCCCATGATTTGGGATAGTCCCAAATCGCCAACATGGCGGCCACGGTATGCCAAGTCCACGAGGAGTTATTCGCCGGGTCCAAGATATGTTGGGCACCGAAGTATGTACCCCCATAACATAACTAGGTCAGGATGTCAATTGAGCGCAACGTTGAGATACACGGTCGCCACTTGACATCATGACGGGCCAAAAACGGCAAAATTGGCACAAAGACACACAAAAGTGCCTTGTAAGGCGCACAACTATATTATAATATCTTCGGCTTGGATCGTGCAATCAACTATTCCTTCTAAACACAATGACTTGACACCAATGACCTTGGATTCCACGTATGTGCTCCACTTGGGGCGCTTTGAAAGGTTACGAGCGCTACTTCCCAAGTGGGCACATGAAAATATGGAAAATTGAAAAACACACACCTTGCTCCCAACGCATCGCTTCGGGATCGCCACACAACCTTCCCTTCACGAAGGGTAGGCTTGTAATTGATCGTAGGGAGTATGGAGAAGGGGCTTGCACAATATGAGGTCCATTGGCGGGTTTGGCTTGGAGCGATGGACCCGCCAAATGGGCACGCAACACAACACAAGGCACATACTCCATATTGCCCAAAAAGGTAGCTCCCCCCACGAAATGTCATGCCCCTCCAAGGGCATAACTTTGTGTCAATCGCTCATAGGAACTCAAGGAGAGTTCCTATGCAACACCAACACTCGCGCGCTACACTCGAAAGTTCTCTTAACGCACGCAATATCATGGTCATAGAGTTACAACGCAAACTCTACCCTCTTGACCATGATCCATTACACTAGCGCGCACGTGTGGAGACGCAAGGCATATGATGCTTCCTAAATTACGTCGGGAGTATTGTGAATACATCCCACGTTTCCTTATTGTCATTCCTCGCAAGCGGCACCAGATATGACCCTTACAAGTGGCCTCACGAATCAACTTTGTTTTGCCCATATCTCTAAGACAAATGGAGGGCAAGATAAAAGGAAAGTTGATTCGTGCATAGGGAAGCACGTAGGTCCACTCGAAAGAGGTCAAATCAGGTGCGGGGATGTCGAAGTCGAAAATCCGATTTCGACATCCTGAAAAATTCGGATTAAGGTTGCGAGTGTAGAATGTGAAAATTGCGGATGCATCAATGCAGTTCCTGAAGACTTTGGAGGCTTCGTCACGGATAGCGTTAAAATTTCCATTATAAACAGTTAAACTGGCGGTTACGGTAAAGTCGCGATCCAACCGCCAGCAGTGAAAACAGTGAATATCAGAACGGAAGCGTAAAAATTGACGGAAACAATATGAAAAAAAAACCCTGTTGATTCCTGATATTCTGATATACAAATCTCCGCTGGCGGTGCATCGGTTGCCGATGCGGGGCTTCACGGCACGGAACACGCTCCCGCCGGGCTCGCACCGGGCGTCAACGGGCGCCTTCCGTACATGGGGTTAGTGGACCGGAGACCGGTCTTCCCTTCCGTACATGGGGTTAGTGGACCGGAGACCGGTTGTATGCCCTGCCCTAGCCATGGGGTTCTGGGTACCGCTTCACCCCCCTCCTTAGAGCAAACCCTGGGGGGGGCTCGATAACACCCACGCATGGCAGCGGGTACCCAGGACCACTTTCTGAAGGGGGGGGGTGTCACATCCTCACTTCAGGCTGATTCAGGGTAGGCTGCCCAAATCCCACAGTAAGATAGGTATGATGCTGCAAAAGCTCGTAGCACATGTATAGTATCAAGTATCAAGTCCCGGGTCCTGGCGGCGATTGTTCGGCATCCAAAGGACCCGTTAACCCATACCAGGCGCACCGGGTGCCGGCTGCTACGGTCACCACCACAGTGGCAGTGGCATACACGGCCAACATAGGCGACACACGACGACCGAGGTGGTCCCACAGGTCGAGAGCGACCACAAAGATCCATCAGGCTACCCCAAGCTTCCCAAGGCCTGCCGACTGGGGAGAGTCCCCACGGGTCCTTCCTCGGGCGCACCATGTCCATATCCATACGACGCGAGTCCAGAGTGATACAGCCGAACTCCTTAAGGGATCTTAAGGGAGCTCCTCCTTAAGGGATCGGGCATCAAGGCTGTCTTTTCCCCCGCCCTATTACCACGAAGGCCATACATGAGGGAGTCCTTCTGGGTACCGCTTCAATACGACTGAAGCAGGACCCCCGTGTGTATCGACACCGGGAGTTTGCCCTGAGGGGCGAGAGGAAGGAGGCCATGGAGAAGATCCTCCGTGACTTCATCGAGAGAGGCTGGCTCGAGCCGTGCCACTCCGAATGGGGCCTCTCCGTGCTTCGTCGTCCCCAAGAAGGTGGCCGGTGAATGGCGGCTCGTGGTCGACTACCGCGGCCTGAACGCCCAAACGCAGCATGACAGCTATACGCTGCCCCTCATTGAGGACATGCTGCAAAAACAACACCGGCGGAGGATCTTCACGGTGATTGACCTGAAACATGGTTATCATCAGATGCCTCTCGCCGAGGAGTCCCGTGCCTGCACAGCCATGAGCACCCCACTTGGACCTCTCCAGTGGAAGGTGATGCCCATGGGCGTTACCAACGGCAATGCGGCTATTCAGCAGATGCTGGAGAACCTGCTGGAGCCGGTGCGCGACTGTGCGGACCCCTTCGTAGACGACGTGATCACCGCGTCCGGGGACCCCAGTATGAGCTACGAGGAGCTCCTGGAGGCACATGAGAGGGACGTCACTCGAGTGCTGGACCTCCTGGCTCGGCACAAACTCACGGGCAGCAGTGACAAGGCCACCATTGCGGTAAGCGAGGTGGTCTTTGCTGGCCACGTGGTCGGGAACGGGCAGCGAAAGCCCATACCTGGCAAGGTGGCCGCGATTGAGCACTGGGAGAAGCCCAAAACGGTCTCTGAGCTACGGGCGTATCTGGGGTTCTGCAACTACTACTCGGGGTATATCAAGATGTATGCCGAGTATGCAGCCCCCATGACGACCATGCTCAAGGGCAACCGAGAGGAGACCAAAAAGGGGTCCAAGAAGGCTCTGGTCTGGACAGCTGAGTCCGACCGTGCCTTTGAGGGGATGAAGCAGGCGCTGCTATCCGCAGTGGGTCTGCACCTCGTGGATCCCGACCGAGGGTTCGTCCTGCGCACCGACGCTTCCGACTACGCCGTTGGCGCTGTCTTGGAGCAAGTGCTTGACGATGGGAGGCACGTGCCCGTGGCCTTCTGGAGCCGAGTCCTGGCGGAAGGCCAGAGACGGACGTGGACGCCCCGTGAAAAGGAGGCGTATGCCATCGTCATGGCTCTCAGGAAATGGGCTGGGTACATAGCCCTCCATCCCGTCACCGTCTGCACCGACCATCAGAGTCTGCAGTCGTGGCACAAGGAGCACGTGGACACCCCCTCTTGTCCCGCCTCCCGACGGGCAAGATGGCATGAGACCTTGGCCAAGTTCGACCTCACGGTTGTGTATATTCCTGGAAAGGATAACACCGTGGCGGACTGTCTCAGCAGGTGGGCCTATCCCGCCAGCAAGGGCATGACAAACGTGTCTTCCCATGGCGATGAGGCTGAGACCGCTGAAGCCAAGAGGATCATTGAGATGGAGCGCCTGATGGAGGAGGAGGGTGTAAAATGCTTCGTCGTCATGGCTGCGGATGCCCCCCTTGGAATGAGGATGGGCAGAGCGGTCAGAGTACTCGCCCCTGATGGAGCTGAGTCCGACAAGCACCTCTTCCCGGAGTCTTGCCTCCAGGACGACTGGACCGACAACTACGCCAAGTCTGAGGCCTTTGCGGCCGAGTATAGGGCTGTGACCGACCCTGATGACGGGCAGAAGTGGCCAAAGGGGCTGACTGAGGAAGATGGCAAGCTCTACCGGAATGGTAAGCTGCTAGTACCGGAGTCCCGGGTGCTCGAGCTGTGTGAGGCTTGGCACCACCACATGCTGCACCCAGCGGTCAAGAAGCAAGCCCTTGACATGCAGCGTCGGTTCGAGATCGACCACATCGTTCTCTACACTGCCATCAAGAAGGTCAGGAAGGGTTGCTCGGTCTGCCAGGCCTGCAATCCCGATAACCGGAACGGCAAGGGGGAACCCCAATGGACCCCGGTTCCTGACCAGCCCATGGAGAGCGTGGCCATGGACGTCTTCTCCCTGCCCGAAGTGCACATTGGCAAGGAGACCTTTGACTGTGTGGTTCTTTGCGTGGATCGCCACAGTGGCTACGTAGTAGCCGTTCCGGCACGCAAAAAGGGGTTGCTTGCCAAGGAAGTGGCAGTCATGATGATTTGTCATTGGCTGACCGTCTTTGACATCCCCCGCACCATTTGCAGTGACCGAGGGCCCCAGTTTACTGGTGGCTGGTTCAAGGCTATGTGTTCCCTCATGGGAATACTTCATGCCAAGAGCGTCGCCTATCTCAGCCGGTCTAACGGCCGAGCTGAAGTGGCTGGACGGCAGCTGTTTGAGAAGCTGCGCAAGATTCACATCACCAATCCACGTCGGAACTGGTTTGAGGAGATGTGGCCTGCCCTGATGGCCCATCATGACACCCCCACGCCGGGTGGTTTGTCCCCTCACCAGATTCTGTTCGGCAGGGACCCCCTTGGTCGGGGACTTCCCTTGTCTGGTGATGGCATGGCCATGGATGCCAAAGAATTCTTTGCGCGGCAAGAGCAAACGGCGCGAGACATCCGCCAGCAGCTCGAGAAGGAGCATGCTGAGTGTCAGAAGTCCGCCCCGAGCTCGACAGCGCAGAAGTTCAGGGTGGGAGACCCGGTGTGGGTGATCAGACCCCGCCCTATGGGCACCCACCGCACCAAAACCTGGTTCACACCCGGAGAGGTGGTCCGCAGGATTGGTGAGGACACCTACCGCATCAAGGTGGGTCACGGACAGTTCCGGGAGCGACACGAGAGTCAACTCCGTGTGCGGGAACCCGACCTCCGTGGCCAGCATGTGTCCCTGAGCTACGCCGCACATGAGGCTGATTCGGACGACGACTATGCTGAGCAGGACGACTACACAGTCGAGAAGATCCTGGCTCAGCGTCCGAAAGCCTCGGCACCCGGAGGCCTGGAGTTCAAGGTTCGTTGGCGTGGCTATGGGCCGTCCCACGACACCTGGGAACCCGTCTCCTCGTTCGTGCCGCGGGTTAATACTCCCTTCATGGAGTACATCCGCAAGCACAAGACCAAGATCCATGTCTCGGACTTGGCAGCACTCACCCGGGCGATTGCAGCCAGGGGTGCCTGATCAGCGCCCTGAGCTCTCCCCTGATGCATTTTGTGCGCTTGTGAGGTCGACGGATCGTCCCTTACTTGCTTGCTCTCTTACATCTTCCGGTGGCCTGCCATCAGAGTGGCCATGTACCCCCCCCTGCTGAATCCAGAGGAGGATGGCCCCTCTCTTTCAATTCTATTCGACACTCCCCACCTGCTGAATCCTTAGGAAACCAGGTGGGCCGACTGACCTTCATATTCTCTGAGCTCTTGGGGCCTTGAAGCCCATACGACGTTGCGCAACGGATGCCGCTGTCATCGGCATTGCGATTTTTTTGGTGTGTGGTCTGGTTCCATGGCACTTGCGGAATCCAGACCAGTCGACGTGTGTCTGCAGACTATATATGGCCTGAACTCAGGCGTTTTCCTGACCACCCTCATGCATATGCCTTATCCTAACCGGGGCGTGGTTTGGCGCTCTGTCCAGAGTGTGTTTACACGCCTATTTACCCAGCTTATTGCTTGTTTTTCTGTCCCCCAGGATATGTGCATCTGTATGTTAGCCCATCACTGAGTGTGGACTGCTTTTTTTTCCCCCGACGGGATGCGAATCGGATACTAAGGCGCCCTGAGTCGCTGTTTACATGCTTTTACTTACGGTCCAGCCTGGACCAGTACCTAAGTACAGATTCTTCTGTTTGAGTGCCCGTGATACCGTGTGCCCTATTCGCTGTGATGTGGAGATCCTGATGGCGCCAGGCGGGAAGCCCAGTTGCCTGACTACACTCCCAGCGGTCCGCCACTGTCAGTCCCAGTATGAGCCTACCGATTCGCAGACGCACTTGCAGTCGGATGGCGGCCTCCGGTGCTCCTGACCTCGGTCAGTCTGCCTGGGAAACTGGTGGTTTGAGGAGTCGACGCCTCCGCCCACACTGCATGAGGACTCCCTCATGTATGGCCTTCGTGGTAATAGGGCGAGGGAAAAGACGGCCTTGACGCCCGATCCCTTAAGGAGGAGCTCGTTCGGCTGTACCACTCTGGACTCGCGTTGTATGGATATGGACATGGTGCGCCCGAGGAAGGACCAGTGGGGACTCTCCCCCAGCCAGCGGGCCTTGAGAAGCTTGGGGTAGCCTGATGGATCTTTGTGGTCGCTGTCGACCTGTGGGACCACCTCGGTCGTTGTGTGACGCCTATGTTGGCCGTGTATGCCACTGCCACTGTGGTGGTGACCGTAGTAGCCGGCACCCGGTGCGCCTGGTATGGGTTAACGGGTCCTTTGGATGCCGAACAATTGCCGCCAGGACCCGGGACTTGATACTTGATACTATACTTGCAGTTACTAATAGCTACAGCACCGTACCTATCTTACTGTGGGATTTGGGCAGCCTAACCTGCGAATCAGCCTGAAGTGAGGATGTGACACCCCCCCCCTTCAGAAATGGTCCTGGGTACCCGCTGCCATGCGTGGGTGTTATCGAGCCCCCCCCAGGGTTTGCTCTAAGGAAGGGGGGTGAAGCGGCACCCAGAACCCCATGGCTAGGGTAGGGCATACAACCGGTCTCCGGTCCACTAACCCCATGTACGGAAGGGAAGACGCTCGTTGACGCCCGGTGCGAGCCCGGCGGGAGCGTGTTCCGTGCCGTAAAGCCCCGCATCAGCAACCGATGCACCGCCAGCGGAGATTTATATATCAGAACATCAGGAATCAACAGGGTTTTATTTTCATATTGTTTCCGTCAATTTTTACGCTTCCGTTCTGATATTCACTGTTTTGACAGCTGGCGGTTAGCTGGCAACTTTAGCGTAACCGCCAGTTTAACTGTTATATACAGATATTTTAGCGCAAATCGTGACGAAGACTCTAAAGTCTTCAGGAATTGCATTGATGCATCCGCAATTTTCACATCTTACACTCGCAACCTTGATCGGAATCCTTCAGGATGTCGAAATCGGACTTTCGACTTCCACTTCCCCGCACTTGATTTGACCTCTTTCGAGTGGACCTACGTGCTTCCCTATGCACGAATCAACTTTCCTTTTGTCTTGCCCTCCATTTGTCTTAGAGATATGGGCAAAACAAAGTTGATTCGTGAGGCCACTTGTGAGGGTCATATCTCGTGCCGCTTGCGAGGAATGACAATAAGGAAACGTGGGATGTATTCACAATACTCCGGACGTAATTTGGGAAGCTTTATATGCCTTGCGTCTCCACACGTGCGCGCTAGCGTAATGGATCATGGTCAAGAGGGTAGAGTTTGCGTTAAAACTCTTTAGCAATGATATTGCGTGCGTTAAGATAACCTTCGAGTGTAGCGCGCGAGTGTTGGTGTTGCATAGGAACTCCCCTTGAGTTCCTATGAGCGATTGACACAAAGTTATGCCCTTGGAGGGGCATGACATATCGTGGGAGGAGCTACCTTTTTGGGCAATATGGAGTATGTGCCATGTGTTGTATTGCGTGCCCATTTGGCGGGTCCATCGCTCCGAGCCAAGCCCGCCAATGGACCTCATATTGTGCAAGCCCCTTCTCCATACTCCCCACGATCAATTGCAAGCCTAACCTTCGTGGAGGAAAGCTTGTGTGGCGATCCCAAAGCGATGCGTTGGGAGCAAGGTGTGGGTTTTGCAATTTTCCATATTTTCATGTGCCCACTTGGGGAGTAGCGCTCGTAATCTTTCCAAGCGCCCCAAGTGGAGCACATATGTGGAATCGGGGGTCATTGGTGTCAGGTCATTGTGTTTAGAAGGATTGGTCGATTACTCAATCCAAGCCGAAGATATTATAATATATTTGTGCGCCTTTCAAGGCACTTTTGGGTGTTTTTTCGCCAATATTGCTGTTTTTTGCCCGTCATGATGTCAAGTGGCGACCGTATATCTCAACGTTGCGCTCAATTGACATCATGACCCAAGTATGATATAAGGATACATACTTCGGTGCACAACAAATCTTGGACTCGGCGAATAACTCCTCTTGGGCTTGGCATACTGTGGCTGCCATGTTGGCGATTTGGGACTATCCCAAATCATGGGCTCACTTGGCGACCCTGCCATTCCCAAAACCGGAGGAGTTGGGCGACGCCCAAAAGATATGTTGGACACATATGACTTGATACCAATCCTATGGCACACTCCGGTCCAAGTCGGGCATGTGCCCCATTTGCCCCAACCGTGGGTGTGCGCATTTTCGGCCATTTTGAGCAAGTTTCCACATTTTCTGCCCGCCGTGCACTATGTTCAGCCCACCCGTGCACGCCGGACGCATGGACCAATGGACCATATATGACATGGGTGTTATGTATATTGGTCCCCATGGTTCACACACCACGTGGGCGAAGCGGAGTAACCTTCGTTAAGGCGCTAGCCCAAAGTGAGTGTGGACAATTTTGCGATTTTGGCATTTGTGGACCCAATTGGAATTGTCACCACGCCGAGTGGCATGGTGATCTTTGAGAGCCAAGGGCATGGGAGTCTTCGTTGGACTCCCGGTGGATGGCGTATGGAATGACGGATTCGATCTCCAAGCCGGCGTGGAGATATGCTATTGGGAGCACCCCGAACTTTGGCTCATTTCGAGCAGCCAAAATGACCCCCTTTTGGGACCCCAATTTCAACCCCCCGTGTGGCCAATTGGCGGTCCCATATCTCTATGCCCACACGGAGCCTGGACCTAATTCCAGGTTGTACACTCAGATATAAGTCCTAGGTCCTGTCTCCTACCCTGTGAGGCATTGGCCTTACCCTGGCTGGGCGAGCCACGCGTGAGAATGATGCCAATTTTGGTAATTTTGGCATCATGACCCCACTTGACGAACCCGTGGTGCCCTGATGCCGGTACCTCAGAGGGAACCAGGTTGGGTGAGGTCTCCAGGGAGTTCGTACTCGAAGAGCATAGGGTCAGTTGCCTCGTCCCTACCCCTAGCGGGTCCGGACGAGGGGTCATTTTTGGAGATTTTTGAGCTAATTTCAGTTTGGGCTGAAACAGCCCAGTTTCAGCTACCAACTCCTAGGGGAGAATGGCGGGCCCATATCTCTGGCTCAGAGTGGAGTTGGGACCTGCCGTTAAGGGAGCAAGGGGAGCCACTGTAGGTTGGCCTTGGAACTGCTTGGTTCCCAGGAACTCGCCTGTGGCTGGGCGGTACACCTCCCCTATTGGCAGGATTTCAGGGTCCGGACTGAGCAGGGCATGGGTTGTGTTTGAGCCCCCGCCCCCACCAGCCACTGAGAGGGTCGGACCTGGGATTGGGATACGAGTTAGGACTGAGTGTCTATTGACCTGTGATGCCCTTACCCCAGTCCAGTCTTAACCCCATGTGTACACATCCTGATGTGTTGCTGTACATACTTTTCTTCTCTTGTTTCAGAGTGGCAAGGATCCTGAAACGCTTTGTCACATGACACGAGCGTAGTGATGCCCTTGTGAGCGTAGTGCTTTGCCTGCCTGCTCACCTGTGCGTGTCACCCGCAGCGTCCCGTGGCCGGCCCCCCACGGGAACGCGTCAATACTAATGGAAAAGGAATGTATAATTGGAACTACAAATATGGAACTTGTTGCCTCGTGGGGTCACCCATCGTTTTGTGCCTTTACCTGAATGTTCTCCTCTTCGCCCTGCCGTCTCACGTCACGGCACCCCCCTCCCCACACGAGTCGGGGCACGCCTTCGTTGACGACCTCCTCTATCGATCAGAGGATGGGGACCGCATACAACAAATATTGTATTTCTCTGACACGGTCGCCAGGGAGTGGGGTCTAGACTTAAACCTCAGCAAAACCGAGATCCATGCTATGGGAACAGCCCCCCCCAGAACTTTCACCTCCCCCTCGGGCACCCCCCTGTCAACAACCAACCAGAAGACGGGGCAACCGCACAACTGCTACAAATACCTAGGGGTGTACATCTTCACCGCCAACCACGAGGCACAAACACTGGCATTGGCCAAGTCGGAAATACGCTCTTTTTTCACAACCCTCCAACCCCTCCGGCTCACCCTTTCGGAGTACATTCTCTTAGTAAACGTCCAACTCATCCCTATTCTTTCCTACCGCCTCATGGCACACCCCCTAGCCCTGAACAAGTTGGGCGCCCTCCAGGCCATGATCTGGCAAAATATTGCACATGACCCCTCCCCGGACAAGGCCAACAGGATTTCCCACCTCGTCTCTCCTAAGGCCCGCTACACCCCCCGCCACCAGGGAGGCTTAGGACTCCGCCACTTCACTTTTTCCATTTGCAAGGCCCTGGTGAATACCGCATTCAGATACCTCAACGGAGACGGCCCAGCCTCAACAAACGAATCGTTTTCCAAAGCGATGCTCTCCACCACACGCAACCCAATCCAAGACACCGTCATGGACGCATGCCACACCATAGGCCTCCGATACAACAGCACCGGCCTCTGGGCCTCCTGCCCTCCCTCCCTCTTCCTCCCGAAAGAGAAAGTCCAAGTCCGGTTCGTAGCCACCAAACCAGCACCACAATACAGCAAGTTCGGCAACAGGTTGAAGCGAACACCCCAAGACCTAGGGTTCCACCTAGGAACGGTCACGGGGGTGCACACAGAATTGGCCACACTCCAGTTTTCGGACGGCACCACCCACACCATCAAAGACCCCGGTCTCCGCCGCAACGAAAAAGAATACACCTTTCAAAACCCAGCAATTTCTGTCCGCCCCCAACTAGCGGGGCAACACGAACTGCTTAACCCCCCCCTTCTCCAACCCCAAGAGTACATCCTCAACCCCCCCCCCGGGCCACACGGCGGGGTCCTGCTCGATTCCTCACTGCATGGCGAGCTGTACCGGCTCCCAGATGAACCTCACTCCCTTGACCCCAATGACCTCAAAGAATGGGGTTGTGAAGCAGCCCTTGCCCTCCTCCTCACATCGTCCCCCGGCACGACATGGGTGTACTTGGATGGCTCAGCGGGCGACTTGGGCTACGGGTCTGCAGCCACCCTGTTTTTCCCAAATGGCTACAGATGGGTGCTGTGCCAAACCTCCCCATACCAGTCCTCAGAGGGATCGGAGTTCTGGGCGGCTATTATGTTCCTACGGTGGGCCCTTGCATCTCACCCGCACCTCACCTTTGCCGTGCTAGGGGACAACCTCCACATTATCACTGTTCTCTCTCCGAACACCCCCCCAGACCTCCCGTCACACTCGCCAGCCAGCACGTGGGAATCCTCTCTTCAGTCCATCCAGGCCTCCCTACGCCCGGGGATGATCCAGGGTTGGGGGTGGATCAAGGGGCACGCCGGGTTTGTGGGGAATGAAATCTCGGATGCTTACTCAAAGTGGGCCGCCCACGTGATGACCTGGGACCCCTCCCTCCTTCCCCCCCCCCCGATAGGGTGCATATCCAGAGGCCCCCTCCCCGTCATACACAAACTGACTACCACCTCAATCAAGCACCTCCTCCCTTGCCACAAACACGAAAACATCCACGTACCGTCCAGCTTCCATTTTTACAACCACACTTCATGGTTCCAAGGCCTCCCTTTCAAATGGTCCTCCGGAAATTTCAACATGGCGCCGTTTGCTTTCCACGACGACTTGCGCCCTCGCCATTGCCACGCTTGCCCCGACCCGCACCCAATGCATGTTATCTCTTTCGTCTCACACTGCCCAACGTGCGAACACCTGGTGCAAACCTACATTCAGTGCTGGCGCCCCCCCTTCACCACGGTGGTGTCCCAATGGTGGTCCGCGACCACACACGTCGGGGAGAGACGCAATTTCGTCCGGGGGCTTGTCCCCATGTCCCTGTACACCAAACTCACAACCCACCCCTCCGGCCGAAGAAAACCAGCACACTGTCATGACTTAAAACTCGCCCTGAAGGCCCGTGTTCCCCTGCTCCTGAATGCCCTATACCGAACGCTGGAATGGCTAAACGACAACCCCCCCCCAGCCCCGCTCACCCCCCCCACGGGCCCCAACTCATGGGGACCCCCCTGGTCGCCTTACAGCACATCACACACCGCCCTACAGCGCCCCCCCCCCCGCCTACCACCCTCCCCCCCCCCTCCCGGACAAAGTGGCACACAAGCTTCCAAAGCGCCCCCGTCCCCCATCCCCTGTGGCACACGCCAAAGCTCGGAAACACGCCCGCCAGCCCCAAAGACCTGTCCGGCCTCTATCGCTGACACGCAATACCGCGAGCCAACCTCAGCCAGAGCCCCCAACCCCCAAACGGCCGCTCACAATCCGGGACATGTTCAACCTCCCCCCGCCCCCTCGACCAGCACCCCCCCTCGCCGCCTCCGCCCCCGTTTCCGCCCCTTCTCCCCGCATAACAAGGTACTTCGCACCAGCCCCCCCCCCTGCCGCGAGCACAACAGCACATTCGTCCTTATCTTCGTCCAACGTGTCATCTCTTTGAAAAAGCCACACTTACACGTTTCTCTCACGCCAGCCCTCAACAGCCCTAACACGGCGCAACCCATCAGTACTACCACACTGGCACTCACCAGTCACTTCTGCAAATGAATCCCTCCCCAAGGCCACCCCCCGTGCTCAAGCCGTCATGCTCTAACCCCCAAACCACAACCGTACAGCCTACGGGAATCAGGCAGAGACCCCGGCTCTGCTGTTGTCTATAACGCGGCTGCCAGGTCTCATTGAGATAAGGCAGAGGAGGACAGCAACGTGCAGCGGTACTCAGCCCGCGATTGAACTTGGTTTCGGGCTCCCGCCCCTCCCTGAAAAAGCTTGGCGCGCAAGAGCCCTTCTCCCCGTCCTGGCCAGCCACAAAAGGCGCCGTTCAGTGCAAAAAAAAACTTGTTGCCTCGTGGGTCTTCTTTCAAAAATGTACGGCAAGCAATTGGCAAACATGTTGGCCGCCTAGCAACCCCAACCACCCTCTATTGAAGAGTTTTTGGATTATTCAAGATGTGCAGAAGCAGCACGGGAAAGGTGAAGTCATGTAACCGCTGCATAGTGGTTGATCTTTGTTGTAACTGCGAAGCCTGTAGCCTTGATGCCCCAGGGGTCGTAACGCCCGACACTGCCCCTGATATCTCCGAACCCACATAACCCTCTTCAGACCCATATCCAGCCTCGGGGAGCGACATATGCGAAGCACTTGTAAGTCCTTTGAACTCCATGGTGGAATATGAAGAGTACGAAAACCCGGTCTACAAAAATGGAGCAGACATAGAATCTCAATGCGCATTCATCGCACATAATGACACAACGTGAAATCCTTCGAAATAATTTAAATAAATCCGATTGGGAAATCACGAAAGACAAATGCGACTCGACGCGCGCTCACAGGCGACATCTGGCGGCGAACGGAAAACATGAAATGAAGCGGAAAATTTACTGCACTAATGTACATCTGAGAATCATTGAAATTCTGATCACATCAGTGTATAATTGAGTGCTGTCACTGCTGCCGTTACACTCCCCCTCTGAAAACATACGCCAGTATGTCAGGCTGGGTCAAGTGAAGTGAAAGAAACGGCGAAAGTGACCAAAAACCGACTAATCTAAGGCAAAATGTGCGAAATTGAGCTGAATTGAGCAAAATTGTGCTGAGGTCTGTGCTTCGCGATGGCCATCGACTTGAATGAAACGTATAGGTACCTCAGGGCAGATAGAAAAAGCTTCGTTCAAGCTCGAAAATTCGAAAATTGAAAGTTTGAGTGAAGAATGTACATGATGATCCATGATCCATGATTCATGATGAAATCAGGATCTGACATCTCACTGCCAGAAAACAGAAAACGAGCGTCGCCATGTCGTCGAGCGTCAAAAAAATAGCGTATCCCTTCATGGAGTCCAAGATATGTGAAACTGGCTGGTGTCATTTGCAGTCATGAGACCAGATGCCAGATTATGGTACAAAATGTGCCTGAATTGAGACCAAAATCAGTGAATCGCCCACGGATTGAGGGTGGCGAAGTTCACAGCAAGCCAAAATAGGTCCAATTCAATGTCGATAAACACTGTGTGTAGTGTTGAACGGAAATCCAGTTCTCATTCATAGCCAATCCAGGTCAAATCCTCATGATGATGATGAATCCCATGATGGAAATCCAATCATTTAAAGTAATGATAGCCAAGAAAACCCAGTGGGGTATCCCCACACTGTCAGTATTGTTCCCAGGGCTTCATGTTTAATCCAGTATGAGCCAGAAGGGGTAATTGACTCGTTATAGTCCCAGAATGTATAAGCATTCAATGCTTGGTACTGGGAATTTGCCAAAATTGAGCTGATTCTGAGGGGGATTCCAACACAATCCACAGATGAACAGCGAGTCGACACAAGTAAGAACACCATCGTCGTCACTTGGTCTATATAAGCCCTTTGACAGTGGTCGTTTGGAAGAGAAACCGACTGTCTCAATGTAAGAGCTGATGGAAATCACATTCTCGGCAGATCCGTCAAACATATGAAATGAATCAGACTCAGTCATGTGCCAGAATCTCTGTAATGAGCACGAACTCGAACGAGTCCTTCCCAAGGCGAGTAGAGGGGTCCAGTCGACAGCTAAACACGAGAGTGTCGTCGTGGTTGAGGATAAAGGCCCTTCGGAACTTCCGATCGGAATCATCTGAGATGAAGCACATGATTCACATGATGACCATGATGAGAATGATGGATGGAATGACCAGGATGACCCCAGAATGTCCCATCATCTGTTCGTCGAACCACATAGACGATGCGTCTGGACTGTTATGTCCCCATGCCAAGGGTATATGTCGACCGTAAACCTCTTCGAAAGTTTCGGCGACCCAAATTCTGATCAGATCTTGTCAGAGATGGATGATGCCACGATTGGAGCTTCTTCTTGTGCTTGTAAGTCTTCCTTGGTGACACAATCCTTGATCAGCGAGAGCTCTTTGTCAATCTCAGGGTGTTTCTTCAGGAACTTGATGAAAGTATCCGTATACCCATGGATAAAACTTGAAGCTGGCTCCCATTTGTCCTCCTCTGGACCGAATCCTTTCCATCTGCACAGAAAGTACCACTTGTTTCGAGCATTCTTCTTGTAATCAAGAATCTTCTCCAGCTCAAAACTGCTTTTGACCATCTTCCTGTCGCTCAGGTACTTCGAAGTCCAATAGAGAGGCTTGAACCTTCCTTTGGGGCAGGGTACTTCGGCCTTCAAACGATCTCGATGTACTTCTTGATGCCTGCCTGGCTCAATTTCAATGTTGAATGTAGTCTCACTTAGTTGACCACTGACTTGGAATGGGCCATCCCACAAAGGTAACAATTTGTTGTCGTCCTTCAGCGTCTCGTCTGACTTACGAAGCCAAACTTGCTGGCCTTTCTCGAAGGGTTTTCCTTGCGTTCTTGACTTATTTTTGAAATTCAACCAATCTGCTTGACTTTCCATCTTGGCTTGGATCCACTTGGACTCTAGATCCTTGATCCTTTCAAACCATTGCGAGGCGTCGTAGCACTGCCTTGGGTGATACATCACTGGTCCTGGACCCATCTTCTCGCGACCAAAAACCAGCTCATTCGGACTTAATCCAGTGTAATTCTTGGTGCGATGGTATCTTCTCAAGACACAGTAAATTGTCTCCAACCAATTGTAGTCCTTTTCAGTCGCCAGGAATTTTCTCAGAATGGAGATAAGAATTCTTCCAGCGCGTTCAGCAGGGAGAGCTCGATGGTCGTAGACTCGGGCACGAAGGTGATAAACTCCCAATAGGGCACACATGTTCTCCCACCAAGTCCCAATGAACTCTTTCCCACTGTCCGTCAGAATTTCACTGGGCACATCCCAGTTACTCATCCACTGACTTGCAGTCCACTTGGCAGCCATTTCAGAGGTGAGATGCTTCCTGTTGCAAGGGAGGACTTGGATGTAGCCACTGTGGCGGTCCTGAATTAACAAAACCCCATCGATAGGCTTCCTCGTGTAGAGACATTCCTCTTGGATTTGTCCCAACTCGAAGACATCCGCCGTCACCTTGTCGAACAACCTCTCAGGAATTGGTAATCCCTTCAGTAGTCCTTCTGCCTTTTCATTCTTGGGGATGGTCGCCTGACATTGCTTGCATCCTTTGGCAACTCGTTCACAGGCACTCTTGAGGTCCCTTGTGTACACTCTGTGGCGTAGCTCCTGCTCCAGAACACGAGAATGTGTGTGGGCTGTCTCATTCCGATGGCAATGTTTGACATATTGGTCAATCAGACAATCAGGAACACAAATCCGTCCTTGCCAAAATAACTTGTCGCCTTGGATTTTGAAATCAGACGTCTCCTCAGAGTCGTAAGGCTTGTCCCCTTTCAACTTGTGGTATACAGACCCAAAGAACCTGTCCTCCTTGTACATCTTCGTCCAATCCACATAGAGGAAGGAAGTTTCCTTGTCCTTTTGTTGTGGAGGGAGCGTGGATTTCGCTTTGGATCTCGTCGTAGGAAACACATTCAGGAGTGGCAGCGACGACTCAGAGTCAGAGTTAACTCCTGCAGTCTGATCTGCCTTGGTAATCTCCTTGCATCTGACCAAATACACCTTCATCCGATTTTTAATCGAACATTGGAGACAATGTTTCTTGATCAGTGCTTGTTCCTCCTTGTCGAACTCGATCACTTCAGCTTTATCCGTCGCTGTCCCATGAAAACTCACTTCAGAGTAAGCCTCTGAGGCTGGGTAGGCCCAGCGACTCAGGGCGTCCGCCACTGTATTGTAGCGACCCGGAATGTAAGTCACATGGAGGTCAAATCTGCTGAGAGTTTCATGCCAACGGCCTCTTCTCCCAGCTGGTCCACCAGGGGTATCCACATGTTCTGTCCTCCAGCTCTCCAGTGACTTGTGGTTAGTCAGTACCTCAACGCGATGGCCCAAGATCCAACCTTCATAACGCCGTAAGGCACAAAGGATTGCGTAGGCTTCTTGTTCCCTTGGACTCCAATTTCGCTGCCTTGTTGTAAGCTTGCGAGACCAGAAAGCCAGAAGATGATGGTGACCTTCGTCATCGACTTGTTCGATCGTAGCACCAATGGCGTAACGACTGGCGTCTGTACGAATATAAAAAGGTCTTCCATCCAACCACGGAGTCTTTAATGTAACCACATTTGCCAGTGCTTCTTTGAGACCAGTAAAGGCTTCTTCACATTCTGGCGTCCACTTGAGCTTGACTTGAGATCCTTTCTTTCCTTCTATTTTGCCAACCTTGAGTAACTCTGTCAATGGACCAGAGAACTTGGCGTAGAGAGGAAGGAACTCGTGGTAATAATTGCAGCAGCCTAAAAAGGCACGAAGCTGCGTGATGGTTTTAGGCCTTTCCCAGAGCTGCAGGGCAGCCATTTTTCCTGGGGCTGGTCTTCTTGTCCCATCTTCCAAGACAGAGCCACAAAATTCCACACTCTGGAGGAACATTTTGCCCTTCTTGGGTCCACACACGAGCTTCTCTTGTCGAAGGACTTCGAGAACTTTTCGAACTTGTTCTTCGTGCAACTTCAGGCACTCATCAAAGTTTTTTCCCAACGGCGTGGCAATCAGAAGGTCGTCAATGTAGATGCTGCAGAATTTTTGTAAATCCAGAGACTTGTGCTTCTGAAATAAAATAGTCTCCATCATCTTCTGGCACATCGACGGCGCATTCTTCAGACCCATCGGCAGTACAGTCCACTGGACAGTGCCACAGGGTGTGCACATTGCCGTCAAATGCCTATCCTCCTTTCGAAGGGGCATCTGATGAAAGCCATGGCGCAAATCCAACACAGTAAAGAGCTTGCCTTTGGCTCTCGCGGCGATCTCCTTCTCAATTAAAGGAAGAGGATGCGCGTCTGGTACTGTGGCGGCATTCAGGGCTCTGTAATCCACCACTAGACGCCAAGCATCTATGCTGGATTGGTCAGCAGGTGGGGGTTTTGGCACAGTAAATGGTGCTGAACACCACTCAGAACTCATGCAGCCCTCCAACCAACCGAGCTCATAGAGATTGCGCTCAATAATCTTTCGCAGGGCATCTGCTTTGGTGCCGTGTAGATAGAATGGACGTTGTTTGTGCACCTTTGAGCCTTCGATTATGTCAATCTTGGCTTCCCCATTTTCACATCGAATTGGGGGGTTTTTCCACAACTTCCCACTCAGCACGTCATCTTGATAATCTTCGAACACTGCGTCCCTTCTTGCAGCTATCTTGTCTCCGTCGACCTGATTCCCACATTTAATCACCGACATTATGTCCACCAATTTGCGAATTGTTGGTCGTGGTCTCATGTTCTTGGCCACTTCATTCCAAACTTCTTCGTCACATTGCTGGCGGATGAAGCTCACCTGAGCTCGCTCCTCCGTGGGATCCCACCAATGAAAGGGGTCCACGAATGTCTTGAAGGGATGGTCGGACGAATTCAGCTTCATTCCTGTCAATTCAGGCGAGATTCTTGGAGATTTGTCATCATTCTTGCTTGAAATCTTGACATTTTTGGCTTGATTCTTGTCTGATGGGGACGAATTGTAATGGACGGAGGCGTTCTCTTGAGGGACGCCGATTGTCCTTCCCTCCTTCCGCGACGATACGTCGGGATTCCGCTCTCGATCGTCTTCATCCACCTCAATCTCGTCGATTCTTGAGGAATTTGATATGACCTCTTCTGTTCCCATTTCACTGCCATCTTGCCAATAATCTCCCAGATTCCCGTCAACTAAGCACGCCAACGTGCTCCACGAACGCTGTGGCAAAGGCTTGCCATTGTCTTCGCAATACAGCTTCACTCTCTTGTGAGGTAGCTCGACAATGTCGATTGAAATGTCCATAATGTCCTTGAACCACTCTTGTCTTGGCCAATTGGGGACAATTAAAATCGCCTTTGCGCCGGATTGCTTCAGCTTCTGCACTACACGAGGAAAAACCTCGAAGGGCGCATTGATCCATAGAGGTTCAGACCAGTCCTCACTCCAGGCATCGTCGTAGAACTTCAGAAATCTTTTATTCTTCTTGTTTGCAAAGGCATCAACTTGAGGACGAAAATTGTGGTTCCTTTCGAAATAATCCACCAGAATGTCTCGCCATTTGTCGACTACACGATACCAAACTGACTTCCACTTCTTGCAGTTCAAAGATTCCACCTTTCCTTCGTCGAATTCTTCTTGATTCCTTGTCCATTCCTGCCCATCTTGCTGAAAATGCAGCTTATTTCTCTCCTTGAATTGGTGGATACTCTTGGTATATGGGTGCAGATAATACAGGTCAGACGGGTCGCTGGTCGACGGATCCTGGAGGAAGCATGTCCTGTGTCCCATGGGCGACACACGGTGTGCGTGAAGCCAGGGTTGACTCAGGAATAAATCATACTTTATGCTGGCTTCGTAGAATTTTCCAGCAAACCACTCCTCCGTGACCGTCTCTTCCACGCTCCACACAGATTGTTTCACCAATCTGACCGCCAATTCTGCTTCTCTGTCGCCACCATCAAGGCGATGTCCGCTGACTCCCTCCAGCTGGACAGGTGTCGAGGACATCTTCGCCTCATCCTCCTGCAGAAAGCCTTTTCTTACCAGATTGACTTCTGAACCATTGTCAATCAGACATCTGGCAAGTTTAACCTTACCATCCGTCGTTCTGACCTGGATCCAGCAGACAAACTGGCGCTGCTTGCCTCGCCGGACAGCGCTGAGGACCCAGGCAGGGTACAGGAGGCCGGAGGAGCGCGCCAGCCGGTCCCAGCAGCGTCCATCCACCGCCCCAACTACCCTGATGGGCTTTGTTTCCTGCCACTCAACCCCAGTGTTGGGATTTGGGTCACGTTGGCTTCCCTATTGCCATTCTTCTTCTTCGTTCGGCTGTACGTCCTGTACTTGTCCTTCGTCAACCCATTCTTCTCCTGCTTCGACGGCATTCACTCCTTTTCCACGTCCACGACCACCAAATGACTTTCCACCACCACCTTTCTTACCACCTTGACCTTTGTTGTTGGAGGTGTTGGAATTGGGGCTGGATTCGTTGGATCTGCCCTTGCCTCGACCTCCAGTATCCTTGTTGTTGCCGAAGGTCTTGTTCGCTGGCGTCTCCGCGTACAGGGGGCTGCCATTCACCTTGGAATCATCCTGATTCCCGGACTTTCCTTGGCCTTTGCCAACTTTTTCACCAGATTTTCCACCAGATTTTCCACCAGCATCGGTCCATCTTGAGCCACTTGGATCTCCGCCTTGCTGCGAGTAATCTTTTGGTGTCCAGTCTCTGTTCTTTCCTTTGGACTGCCCTTTACCCTTTCCCCTTCCATGCTGGTCAGCATCTCGTGCTCCATCCTGCTGGGGATTTTTGGGAGAATTTCCCTTTCCATCCATTTTGGACTGAATTGTCTTGAGATCTGAGGGCGTCCACCTGTGATCTGCGGTCGTGTGAGTCGCCGCTCGACCTTCTTTTCCAAGGGCAATGCACACAGAGCATCCCTTCTCACCAACGGCGTTGACCTTGCCTCCAAAGCCATGTGCATCCTGGGACTTCTGACGTTCTAAGTTTGCATACTTTTCAAGTTGGTCCCAGATCTGCTCGACTCCATACGAGAAGATCCACGGTCGTACCTTCAAAACTGTTCCCTTATACTTCACTTTTCCATCCACCATGCTGCAGAAAAACTCCGACTGTTCAGAATCGTGGAAACCAACTCTCCATCTGCCCTCACGAATAGTGATGTCCTTCAATCCAGTAGCACTGATAGAGTGTAGCAACTCACGAACTGCCATTTTTCCCATAGTTTCTGGCAATCCTCGGACTTCAACCCAGTTGCCCAGAACTTTTTGGTCCGCCTGAGAGTCCCTGATCTTCTGCTTGGTCTCCGGCGTGAGCTTGCTCAGGAGGATCTTCTTCATTTCGCCTTCAGAAAGTCCTTCTCCCGAATTCTCCGCCTCTTGCACCAAAAACTCCCAATCTTGCCTTGCAATTTGAATTTCTTCCAGAAATAATTTCTTGATCGCCCTGAAGTTCTCCAGACGGTTCCTGTAATGATCTTCAGGAAGTCGAGAGCCTTTCTTCTTGAGACTTCGATACAGCTCCTCATAAGTCAGGGGATCTCCTTGATTTTGTCTTTCCACATAGAGATTGTATGTACTTTCTCTTAGCTTGCCAGTCAAACAATCCATCAACCCAAGGATCCAGAGTTCCTTGTCCAGCTTCTCCGTCTGCAGCCACACCATGAACTGCCTCTCGAAGGACGCCCAGTAATTTGGGTGTCCTGAGAACTTCGGCTGCTTCATTACTGACCCTCTCAGCCTCATGTGCAAAGGGTTCAGCAAGTGGTTCAGGTTGAAATTTGTGGCTGTGCCCACCGGATTGACGAACACTGGGTTGACTGCAGCACTTCCCATGGCCTGTGCCTGCGCAATTGCAGCCGCCAGCAACGCCTGGTCCACAGTAGGCTGCACGAACGGCGTTGGTTGTGCTTGATGCAGCCTCATCTCCTTCAATTTCTTCTGCTTTTCTTTGATCTTGGCTTCGTTTTCTTTCTGCTGCCGGTCCTTCTTCTTCAAAGCCATTGGTCGCTCCTTCACGGTGGTCCTTGCTTCTCCATCAATGTCTCCGACAGTACCAACAGACAGTACAGACCTCTCCGACGAAGATTCTCCTCCTTCGGTACCCAGATTGAACCCAATAGGACTTGTAAATCCAGTAGGGGGGATACCAGAAATTCCAGTAGAATCTGGATGGTGGCCAGTAAAAGCTGGGGGTGCTGGAGAATTTGGAACGCCGTAAGGCGTGGATGTAGGTGCAGCTGAGGAGGTAGGTGCTGGGTGGCTTGCCATCGTAAGCGCTGGTCCAGTGAGCCCAGTAGTGCTCAGATTTTGTACCAGATCTGTAAGCTTCTCCAACTTCTGCTCCATCTCCCTCCACTTGCTGTCATCATCCCTCTTTTTCTCCTTGGCGGCCTTCTTCAGCTCCTTCACCCTGTTCTCCAGCGACGAAATCTGTCTTCGACAGGAGCAGTCCTTGGCGCACTCGCCACAGGAAGGGCATCTCGTACCTTTCCCTTTGCTTCTCACCTCGTCGACCCAAGTGTCAACACTGGAGGTGGAGCTGGGGAGTTTGGACAGTTGCTCCCTGGAGAGGTGCGAGTGTGTCGAATCACACCTCATTTCGTCGACCTCGTCGTCGTTCCGACCGCAGGCGCCCGATGGACCAGCGTGCGGATTCACATTCTGGCGTCTCTCCTCGGCAATGATGGCCATCTGCACCATCACGGCGGCCTGGTGGTCGAACTGGTCCATCAGCTCTTCCCAATCCTCTTGCTCCTGCAACTGGGCGTCGAATCTCGACCGGCCGCTGTCCCTGAGGAACTGGCACGACGCCCTGAACGGGTCCCTCAGGCGGCCACAATAGCCCGCCTCCGCCAGCAGCCAATTCTGCCTGCGCAGGAATTCCTCATTCCAGATCTGCTGGAAGTGGTTTTCCCAGCAATCACCACTAATTCCAGTACCAGACTGCTCTCCTTCGCTGCTGCTGTCTTCCAGATCAGGCAAAGCGTGAGAGGAGGACCCAGATTCACTCGAGGAGGGAGATTCTCGACCGGGTTTAAGGTTGGGTGGGGCGTTCACACAACAATCAGCACAAGTATGAACTCCAGGCCAATGCCTATGGCCACAGTAAGGGCACTCTGAAGGATGATCCTCGGTTTGCTGAGGAGATGCCACGAAGGTAACCTCAGGGGGAACACGCAGTGACCCAGAACGAGTAATAGCCCCGCTAAAGTCCGACGATCTCAGAGTATCAGTGGAGATTCCAGAAGCAGAGTCATGATTTCCTCTGCTACCATGTAACCGCTGCATAGTGGTTGATCTTTGTTGTAACTGCGAAGCCTGTAGCCTTGATGCCCCAGGGGTCGTAACGCCCGACACTGCCCCTGATATCTCCGAACCCACATAACCCTCTTCAGACCCATATCCAGCCTCGGGGAGCGACATATGCGAAGCACTTGTAAGTCCTTTGAAATCCATGGTGGAATATGAAGAGTGCGAAAACCCGGTCTACAAAAATGGAGCAGACATAGAATCTCAATGCGCATTCATCGCACATAATGACACAACGTGAAATCCTTCGAAATAATTTAAATAAATCCGATTGGGAAATCACGAAAGACAAATGCGACTCGACGCGCGCTCACAGGCGACATCTGGCGGCGAACGGAAAACATGAAATGAAGCGGAAAATTTACTGCACTAATGTACATCTGAGAATCATTGAAATTCTGATCACATCAGTGTATAATTGAGTGCTGTCACTGCTGCCGTTACAAGTCAATGATCCATTGTATGGGGACATGTTTGCTGGGGTATCGGGCAAACGAACAAATACACTGAATGTTCAACGTGGGGCATTGAAGCTTGCACTTGAATTCGCCCAAGCGTGTACAACCAACAATGCCTTGTATGGCAATCTTGATGAGTGGTTTGTGGCTCTTGCAAAGTTTGTCTTAATTCCGGAGGTACTAGATGATGACAAGGAGAAGCAACGTGCAATTGTTGAGCACCGCGACAGAATTAGGCCCAAAGGGATGCAGTAGCGGAAGCTGCACACACAGTCTTTGACAACGGTGATGAACGCCCTTGCTGCAACACAGTGCAAGCATGCAAAAGCAGAGACTCCTCAGCTATCCCCGTCTGGTTCCCACTTCATGGGTATACCATACAGATGTGAGTAAAAGAGCTTCAGGAAAGAGAGCACAGCGGGTAGTATGTCTGGGGGGGGCATTGTGCACAGCGATACAGGCGGTCCTCCTTCCCTCGTGTGTGAGCAGGGACGATATGCATGGGTGTGACGGGTATACGCACAATTTCGAGAGTGCAATGCGAAAACCGAAATGGTGTCACTCTCCTTGGCAGGGTTTTTGTGTGGCATCCCTTTGTTAGGGCTCTGTCTTTGCAGCAGCAGTTGCGCTTTGTTGTGCGTGTAAAGATTATTCTTGGAATTGTTGTCCATGTACTGGGCTAGAAAGACTGCAAGGTCAGAAGTAGAGTCATGAGTATACCTGATTTCTGCCACCATACACCTGAGTGGTTGGAAAGTTTGGAAATATGCAGTGAGAAAGGGCCGTTGCCTGTGGACTGCACGGTCAATTATCAATCAATCAATGGATAGCAAGCTCTCCGTGGATACATAACCCGGACTCTTGGGAGCTTACCCATGTCACGGCACGTGCCGCGGCACACTTTCCAATGCCCCCCCCCCCCCCCCTCCGTGTCATGGTGGCACAGCCGGCACAGCCGGCACAGGTGACACAAGTGCCGATCACCCTCACACAACACGACATAGCGGCGGCCCCGTGTGACACGACACACCCTATGAGGCGGCACCGTGGCACGGCACGGCCGGAGCCCCCCCCCCCCCCCGCCGTGGCTGGGTAAGCTCCTTGGGTCTGAGTTCCCGGGTCTCCATAACCCGGACTTATCAACCGAGTGTTATAACCCGGAACTCGGACCGAGTTCGGGTTATACACCCGGTTTATATATAGAGTGAGAGGGAACTGTCTACATATGAGCTTAATGAGCAGGAGGGCATTGTATATGAGTGTGAGATTGTCCAAGAGAGAGGGGGCTTCCGAACTACTTTAGCAGTGAGCAAGCAGCAAAACACTCATCAGTAATCATAGACTGCAGACAAGAGTTGGGCAGTAAATTGTCCTATGCTTATCACAGTCCTTCATCTTTCATGTCTTGTACCCTCAATCCAGATTATGTATACATGCATCACATGAGTCACGCGTGGTCCAACTATGCCTTTGTAACAAGAGTCAATGACACCTCAGGCACTACAATCCTGTGCAGTCTGAACCTGTGGAAAAAACGGTACAGGATAGGGCGCCACCACTGGTCAAGGTACTCCACAGTCAACTCCCTCAAAACTCTATAAGGTGCGTTTTCGCAAAATGCTTGTCGCAATGAGCCTTATTTTTAGACAAAAACACCCTCTCCATCCCCTGCAAAGATGTTCATTGATCTCACTACGAAGAGAAGTATGCCACCTTCCCATTGACACAATTGAGTGAGAGGGAAGAGGGTCAATGAGCGGGAGGGCATTGTATATGAGTGTGAGATGTACCATTCTCGTGCATGGGCAGCCTCGGCAGCACCCGCAAAGGCTCCAATGAGCTAAGATTTGTTAGCTATTCCATCACCCTTTGGCAAGGCTATGTCAGAAAAAGCAACCTCCAAAAAAGTGAGAAAGGAAGTGCAGGTGAAAAAGGAAATGCAATGCTACCCTTGTGACCATGCCACCAAGAAGAGTGCATGTGGTACCCAACCACTTGACGCATGTGACCCATGTTGTGCATCATATGTCTTGTGCCAAGCTCAGGTTTTCTCCAGATACAACGCAGATATCCGTGGCATACAGTAGGCACAAATCCTGTATAATGTCCCAAGGTGAGGACTGGCGATGCGGTAGCACAAACTTGAGAGTTGCGGGGCAAAAATGGAACGCACGTGCACGTGATGAGAATGAGCACCACTATGGTTCACTTTTTACGCGACAAGGAAGACGCAACACTTGGTGTGATGGTGTGTGGTAAATGCATTTCCGGAGGAACAATTCATGAGGTCAACAACCACTTGTGATGACGTATGGCACCTCATGGATTTCGCAAAGTTGTAAAGGACATTTTCATCCCGTGCTATTGAGTGTGTAACACCATCCACGCGGACTGAGGTAGACCGCAGTGCAGACTAAAGTGTACAATCATTGTGATTTACATATGCGTGCAATGTGGATTATGCAAGCGGAGCAACAAGCATAGAGTGGCTTGCGCTCAAAGTTGTAAGAAACAAAGAGTTTATAGCCTCAGTGGTTTTGCCGTGAATGGATGCCGTGAATATCATCAATGTCTGATACAGGTTGAATTTATTTCCGAATGGATGTCGAACATATAGTTGTAGCACTATGCTGTTTGCACATTTCATTGCTTTGTGGTGCTTGTATCATGGTGGGGCGTCACAGAACAGCTACTGCGTTGCTACACCTCGCGAAGTTACCATTCCCTACACACAATATCACTGAGGGTGGGAGGTACTGACACCCTGTGGCATTAGTAGGAAGATTGCCACACCCCAAGGTGACATCATGGCATTATTAGGAATATGGTTTGTGCTTCACCCCCCTTGGTATAATTGGGAATACCGACCAGTGGCAATAATTAGGAGTAAACTTTGGTGCAAAGGACTTCATTTCATTTGACCAATTTTAGAGTCTGTCATCTCAAGTGCAAGCCGTAGACACTCCTAGGTTGTTGAACGGTCTTCTAATTGGGTCTTCTTCTAACCTTGTTCGTACCTGGCCATGTAAAACGGTGCTTGTGGACTGGCTTTGGGGATGTTGTCTGTGTTCATCTCAAACTCTTACTTTCTCTACAGCTAGGTGCATGTCTTCAGTTCAACGTGAATTCCTTTTGGTGGAGACAGTGCTAAACCTCATCGACACCCACGCGCTGCCGACATGTACTACCATCCGCCTCCGAGAACTCGGCACTACCTTGAAGACCGCCTTGGCGACTCGCTTGCACACTGAGATTAGAAGGCACCTGCCAAAGTACTTGCCGTGGTGTTGGCATTCGCCGCCGTGGTATTCGTCAAATCACAATCACCAGCAAGGGCAGGGGGTGGTGGGGGTGGCAGGTGTCCAGAAGTCTCAAATTTTTTTTGGGAGGGGCAATTTCTAGGGAAACACAAACACGAGGGGTCCTGAGGCCACAAATGACAAGCAGGGGAGGGGGGTACCATTGAATGCAAGTGCTGAATGGTGAACAAAACCCAAAGCCAAGGGATATGTCATGTTTCATAGGGGTGCATTCGGCCTCTAAACCCCGAGAGCCCCTCAAAAATGGGTCAAAAAGGTGAAAATGGGCACATTTCCCTTGGAAGGTGGCGTTTCACCCACAGCACCCACCCACTAGCCCGTGGGACTGCGGAACTTGGTGTCTGCATCGAGTCTAGACATTGTCCACCCATGTGTAGCGGGGCGCCACAATGTCGCGTGCAGCCTTCTGGTCACTTCGGAGATTCGATTTCGGGCTAAAAAGGTGATATTTTGAGCACCATGTTTCTTGAGCACCAAGACATTGCACACGCGCGTCGGGTGGCAGTTTGGGTACCGGGGGAGCTACTAGCTGGTAGGGGACAGTTGGCGGCAACCCCTTAAGGCCTTGTTGCTCCGCCACCTCCTCTCCTCCTCCCTCTGCATGCTTACTACAGGGAGTAAGATGGGGGGATGGTTAAGCAGATACGACCTCTTGGGCAGATTCCGCAGATCGGCTGAGCACATTCGTCAGATACGACCGGGCGATGATGGATTTAAAGCCGCGATTGTCCAATTCAAGCCAACCACTGACGATTGAATGATCTGCTTGTTAAATTGCATATAGATGGGATGATATTTAGGTTGCGTGTACTAAATTGTCCTCATCTGTTCCCGGGATGCATTGCAAATGACAAAATAGAATGTCACCCCAACAACAATTCAATAAATTGTAGACTTAGTTTCAACTCAGGTTCGCGAGTCACGGCAAATTCAAAGAGTGCTTTGTGGTGAAAATACCCTTTGAATGAAACAATCCGCAGGTTCCGGGGGGGGGGGGGGGGGGCACGTCAAGATCTGTGGAATCCACGGCGTCACAAAACCTCCGGTGTGTCATGTACACGTCTTCTATTACATAATCGTTCAGTGTTAACGATTATCGTCCTGAAATCACGGCCCTATAGGAGCGAAGCGAACGGACCGTGATTTCACGACGATAATCGTTAACACTGAACGATTACCTAAAAGTGTTAACTTAAGGGGCGAGATTTCAGGACGATAATCGTTAACTCCATATCAGCGCCACATGCCCCATCCCTCCTCAAGCACGTGCAAGGCAAAGCAAAGTGAGTGAACGCTTGAAAACCACATTGGGCATGAAAAAAAACCCGTATGGGAAAAAAAAGTCCCACTATACAACAACATGCAACAATACACATGTCAATTTTTATAGATAGATATATAGATAGATTGATGGGCATACTACTGTGCCTCGAGACAACAAGGGCCCACCCCATCCTCTGGCCTCACAACAGAGCTGTAGAAGCATTTCTCATGAAAAGGGGCATTGCAAGCATCGCAAGAAATCCGCTTACCACCACGCAATGGCCGCAAAACAAAAATCTCCCTAGAACACTTGTAGCAGATATTCTCGCGAGGAACGTTCCGAGGAGGAAAGCGCAGTCGCCGCATTTTTTTAAACGGCTGAGGAGTATTGGACAAGTCCTGATTCATAGGGGAATCTGCTGGTGCTGCTGGAGCTGCCCAAGTGGCTGCACAATAGCTTTCCCTAGGCTCCTCAAGGGACTCCGAGTCCAAGGAAACAACCACAGGGTCATTAGCAAGGACATCCACAGACTCAGCCATAGACAAAGCCTCGGGAGCAACACCACCCTCAGCCAGAATGTCTTCGGAAACATTACTATCCTTACTTGGGGATTCCTGTGCCTCGGGCAAAATGTCCTCAGAGACAACGGTTTTTTTGGTTAAAAAAATGAAAATTCTTCCCAATAGGCTCATTGGAACCGGCTCGAAAAGCCGGTTTTATTGATTGGTCACAACCCCGGGTGAATTGGCGGTTGGCCCAGATTTCAGGACGATAATCGTTAACTCTGGCTCGGTCCCTCCAGATTTCGGGACGATAATCGTTAACTCCCCCGCGAGACGGAGTTAACGATTATCGTCCTGAAATCTCGCCCCTAGTTAACACTTTTAATGAGGGCCGTTCTTCTTCCACACCGATTTCCTATGCCATGACGAAGACTACGAGTCAACTCGGTCGAGCTGGGTTTCCTAATGGAGGTTTTACAAACCTTCTTAGGGTTTAGATCGAGCAACGGATTTTCGCAACGACAACAGCAAGCGGCAAGCAGGATATCAAAAGCTGCATTCAAGACACCATCTCCCAATCCCCCCTCCCCCTGCCACTCCGTTCCTACCTGCGGTCCGCTGTCCAGCTCACCTCGAAGAGTGGCTGCACTGTTCGTGACCATCTGTGTACGCGGAAAATTCAGAAGTCGTGGGACTACATCTGCCGCCGGTCTTCCCACTGTGCGTGCTCCCATGTCTCCGGTGTTCACACGATACAGAACTGTGTATGCACGCGTGACCCCTCTGAATGGCAAACCCTCTTTGGGCCTGAATACTGCTTGCTTACTCAACACATGGGCAACAGAACGATCACCACGTGGGAATCTATGGAAGGGGACGTGGTCCGATGCGCGAAGCGCATTGCCACAGTGTCGCGCCTGCCTGATAACCTAGTCGGCACCTACTGTGCTGCGATGGTCCACAAGGCCAAGTCGCTTCACACGGACACGGCCCACAGCCTACCCTGGTATCTGCGGCCGGAGCGTATCAAGGAATTTAAACGCAAATGGGGTGATCGCTACGTTTTCCTTGTTGTTGATAAAAACCCCGGGCGCACCTGGGTTATGTGTAAGCGTTTATTTTTCAGCTACATCCGGATCCTGTACTCCGACCCCGAACAGTTTGAAGTTTTGGGCGATTTTCCGACTGTGGTTGATGCTAAAGTTTTTGCTCTGCAAAAGCTCATGGACGCTGCACGTCAGTTTGGATTGACCAAGTACTTCCGCTGCTCTGCCCGCACCTCTCCCCCAGTGTCCTTCCCCTTCTTGAAGCATAAAAGTGACGAGTTCACTGATACCCTGAAATGGCGTCTGTTGTTTTCCCACTTTAGCCATCCCATGAAACAGCATGGCCGCCTCATAAGTCGCTGTCTCACACTACTCATCAGTGCAGCGACCCAGATGCTGGATACATGGGCAATTCTGGATGTGCGCGACGTGCGTGCGTATGTCGAGAAGCTCAACTCAGCGATGGCTCGCCTGTACCCCTCAGGACCCCCCCCCCGCAAAAAACTGCGTCTGTTCGAGTTGGACGTCCGGGAGATGTTCCCTCGCCTCCCTAGGGATGGCGTTATTGAAGCAATATCCCAGATTGCCGATGCCCTTGCGGACGCGATCCGTGCAGCCCCACCATCCCCGAAACCTCACATACCCAGCAACCTCCGAGTGGGCTCTAACGGCCTCCTCTTCAGCATCCATCGTCGTAACCGCAAGCTGGACCGCTTGGGTCGTGGCTACACTAGTGACTTTCACATACTCAGCATGTCAGATGTTTTAGCTTATATGAATTTTGATGTATATCACAATGATATTTTTGTCATTGGTAGCAGGGTGGCCAAACAAAAACGCGGCGTTGCGATAGGCGGTCTATGCTCGGCGCAAGCTGCGCAACTTTTTTGCATGATGCGTGAATTGTCGTTTAACACTTCCTCTGGCTCTCCGGCTCACAAGCTGTCACGACGCCTGCCCAAACATGCCCTTCCCATCCCCCCTTACAGGTACATGGACAACATTGTAGGCGCCATATGTGGGAATATTGGCCTGACTAGACTCCAGCGTATGTTCGAAAAACTGTATGGGCTGGAATTGCAACAGGAATCCGAGGGTCTGGTGATTCCCAGCCTGGAAGCGGTTCTGTGCGTGCTACCAGACACCGCAGAGGTATCAATGCGCCTGAAAACTAAGGTAGATTGGAGCGTGCCCCCCCACAAACGATTCTCCCGATTCCCGGACCCCGAGGCTGTCCAAGCAAAACGCTCCACCAAGAGCATTGCAGTCACCCTGGGGCTCAAATCCGCTGGGTATTCCACGCGCTGGTCCGATGTACAACACAATGCCCTTGCATGCGTGCACGAATTACACATGAAGCGGTACCCCACCTCATGGTGGAAACCTGGTCTTTATTCGGGACTCACCCGGTCTAATTTGTGTGACCGTGATCTGGTTCTAGGTCTGCTTTACCCGCCTGCTCCCTCCCTGCCCCCCGTATGTAATCCTGTGCTCCACAGCCTGGGGTTGCCTGGTACGGATGCCACAACTGCACTCTGCAGTGCCAATATACTTGGCCTTTGATGACTTGGTGATTCCAGGGGGCTCCGGCCCCCTGTTTTATGTGCACTCTGGCTTGACGAAAGACGCTCACACATTCGTGTTCCACAGTCTATGGGCTAACGCCGTTTTGTTGCTTTGTCCTGCCCGCTGACGAGTCTTGCCAGTACTTTCGCACCCCAAGTGACATTGTGCAGCAACAGCCGGGTAGAAAGTCTTTTTGGGGACACGGCTCCAAACAGGCATCCAAGTAGCTCAAAACCTATTCTATGGCTGATTTAGTGTTCAAAAATGCCGCTTTTTGAGCCATTTTTTGAGGTGGACCTATGCAGCGTCTTGGTGCTCTCGCTCCTCTTCTTTGCCTCCCCTAGTCCCAAGCTCCTCGGGAGTAGTCCATTGAGTAGGAAGCAGCTCGGTCCTAGTCGTAAGTCTCGATTACCGAGCAGGGTGAGCAACAAAATTTAGCAGCAGCAAGTAGTGCCTTTTGCTCGTGCCGGTGGTGTAAGATTTTGCATGTCCGTGGCACCATCTTTGTGATTCAGTTTTGTCGGATTTTTTTGGAGCATTGCAACGCGAATGGCAGGGAGCCTGCTGCATGCCTTGGTGCTATTTGTCACCCTCTTGTGTGGCATGACATCAAGCGATGAAACTACAATATCGCACTTCGGAGCACACGTCAAGCCAGAAAGATGTCACACGGGCATATCCTCCAAACTTAAAGGTTTTCACACGTTGGAGGCACCGCCGGACACCGATGGCCTGCCACAATTTCCACCTGGCTCGACCTTGATCATCCCTGTCCGATACGTAATCATCCTTGGTACAAAATCTCCTTTTGACCCCTCGCTCATTGACGCGCAACACCTCATCTTGAACGAATGCTTCGAGCACACGGCCTTCCATTTCGACAAGTGGGAGGTGTGCCATATTGATTTGTCGTCAAAAGGATGTAAGGTCCTTGAACAGGGTCTTGCATGCACCCACCTTTTGTGGAGCGTCTCAACGATCGATGGTGCTAGGGAAGAAAGCTACAACATATCGAGCCATTCACATGGCGAAGGCGGAGAGACTTGCCATTGTGTAAGGTGGTAGCTTTGCTCGGCGGTTGACAGGCCGAACCAAACTATGTGCGGCAGGCAGGGGGGGGGGGGGGGGGTTTTCGGGGTGGGTGATCCGGATCATTTTTGATCCAAACACTAGGCAGTGGGGAGGGGGGGGGGGGGTTTCGGGGGTGGTGATCCGTGGATCACTTTGGATCATTCTTGGACCATTCCGGACCATTTTGCTTATTGCACTTTGAACTTTGTGTCAATGATCTTGTGGACTTGTGGATCATTTTTTGCAAGTTAAATTGATGGAACAAGTGAACTTCCTTTTTTGGTTCCTTTTTTTTTATGTTGCTGTGTGATACTTACATCTGGAAGATACATTTTTGGATCATTTTTTGCAACACAAATTGGTCAATCAATATGTTGTTTTGTGCGTGCTCTACGTGATACTTACATTTGGAAGTTACATTTTTGGATCATTTTTTGCAACACAAATTGGTCAATCAATATGTTGCTTTGTGCGTGCTCTACGTGATGCTTACATTTGGGGGTTGCATTTTCGGATCATTTTTTGCAACACAAATTGGTCAATCACTATCCACTCCCCTACAAAAACTCAAAACTAAAATGTACAGTGTATGTACAGTGGAGACCTTTTTTCCCATGCCGGTGGCGGGGTTTTTATCCAGGTTATCCAACATTTCCATTGCTTTGCTTTGCATGTGCCCGCCTTCTTTGTGTTGACATGACTCCATATGTGTACGCATCACGACCACGGGTTCTTGAGCCCCTAGGACTGTCCACGTGTCCGAATTAGTGATCCGGAAAATTGCGGATCATTTTGCTAGGCAGTGGGGGGGGGGGGGGTTTATGGGGTGGGTGATCCGTGATCCGCGGATCATTCGGTGGGGGGGGAGGGGGGGGTTTTTGGACCCCCGCGGATCAGTGATCCGCGGACCGCCTACCACACTATGATTACTAGGACTTCGACCCCCAAGCACTCCCTCATTTGCTGGTTTCTACGATGGCCCCGAAGGGATAGCCGAGCCGGGGGCATTTTTGCTTCAAGGTCCGTTGTAGCTTTCCTCATGCATCTTATATTGTCCGCTCCCCGCACAGTTCGTTCCAACGTTCTCTTGTATTTTCCGCATGGCACAAACGTGCTACAAATGGATGCATGGAACAGTGTCCTTGTGATCTTCTTAGAACCCCTCCATCCTCCGCACTTCTTGGTGTTGAGTAGGTTGTGGAACTAGTGTCTACCGTGCAATCAAGTTGCTTTGGTTGCATGATGGTGACGAAGCCCATGGGTTTTGCTAAGTTAGGACCATTAAGGTGCCCAACCATTAAGGTGCCCGGCTTTCTTAAACACGCGAATGTGTATGGGCTCGTGCGTTGAACTCCGAAGTGTCTTCTGTTTGATCCGTTGACGGATACAGACACGTATTGTCCGGGACGATGCAATCGCCAACAAGTGTGACGTGGACGAATCGAACGTCTTCCGCACGAGCACGGTGCATGAGCACGCAAAGCTGGACCGTGCCGAAGAGCCGCATGCCATGGTGGTCTTCTTCTGCAACCTCAACTACCTTGGAGAGGCCTCCTTCCCTTGGCAAGGGACGCAGGAGTACCCACATTACGTGCAAATCTCGCTTGCGGCGTTGTACGGCAATAACAATGCCGACACATTCTACAACCAAGGAAAGACCTTGGTGCACGAGGTCGGGCATTGGCTTGGGTTGCTGCACACATTTCCCAACACGCCCGGTTGTAGTGACTCGGGGGATTTCGTATTGGACACGCCTGCCATGCGCAACCCTGCGAAGGGTTGCCACCATGGGCTGGACTCTTGCCCCAATCACCAGGGGTTTGACCCAATCCAAAACTACATGGGGTACTCCGATGATAGCTGCATGTCTGAGTTTACCCGTGGACAGGTGGGAGTGCACGCTTGCTTCCAAACGCCCTACCCTTTTCCACCACAAAGCCCTTGCATTGTTGAGGGTAGCGTTCTTTTTGCAGTTCTGGGTTGCTATAGGTCAAAACACATGAAAGCAAGCATAAAGTCTGCTCTTCGGAGCACTTCGTGTGAGCAACTTCACTTTCCCATTGGGCTCCATCCGCAAGCAAGTTTTGCCCCCATAAAAGAAGCCACTTTTTCCGCTAGGCACGTGCCCTCCGTTGAGCAGGATCCATCCAAATCCAAGAAGCACATTGTTGATGCCTGATTGTTTCTCATAATGAACTGAACACTGCCGCTGGATTTGCCGGTTGTGCAGTTACCGATGCTTGCGCCTAGCTTTGGTCGTTGAAATAAACCTCAAAACCCTTCTTTTTGTCGGATGACAAAGTGGTCTTTGGATAGAGCACCTTTCCCAAGCCGCTGGAGCTGTTGAAGCTGCGTCGGGACGTTGGCTTATCGGTGACAATCCTCGGTGCACGTGTCTGCCTCTTTGATATGTTCCTGCGAGCTGGTTTACGGGTATCCAGCCTCGCCATTCTTTACCGTGAATGTGCGCTTTACCCGGCCCTGCCAGGATGTACCTAGACCCCCCTCCACTGAAAGTGACACATTATCAGCCACGTTTGTGCATGATAACACTACAATGTGCCCTCAGCATTTTGGCTCCCTCCGGAAAATGGTTTTGAAGCATCCCCAACAGGTTTCGTGCCGTTTGAGTGCCATGGCATGCATTTCACGCCGTGTTTGAAGTCCGAAGTGGAACTCCTTCGGGGTCTGATTGTAGCCTCTACATTGTAGTATGCAGATCTGGGCCCGGAGGTGCAGAGTAGCATTGCAGGCCTAGGGAGCTATGGGCTCACGCCGTGCTCAGCCGCTCATCCCAGTCAATCCACCTGAATCCCCTGCTGTGGGCACGTTTTTGGCCAGACGTATGTCTGCCGTGGTGTCTCCCGCAGTGGCGAAGGAAGAGGTTTGCTGCCCGCCATCCCCAAGCACAGCACTCAACCAATCGGCGTTGCACAACCTCTTTGCCTCCAGAAGAGCAGGCCCATGGTCACGAGCCCCCAACAAACGTTTCCCCTTGGTCTTCATAAGTCTCTTTCGGAGGGGCGCACTGCCCGCTTGGTTGTCCTGTGTTGATGTGTGCGGCTGCCATATCAGGAACCTCATCATGAACGCCATTGCCCTCCAACCTCTTCATCCCTATTCTCCCGACCAGGAATGCAATACTGGTGTATTTTCCAAGGAAACACCCACAGGCCGACCCTCACACCAATGCACGTCTGCACGCAAGCATGCATGGAATCCATTTCCCCCCCGTCTCGTCAGGACAAGCGCATGCAGCAGCTGGTCCGCAAATATCGCCCAGGCCTTTATGAACAAGGTCTCATCCGTGGCAGCTGCTCTGTCACGGGCTGCATCTGTGGAGAACAGCCCTGCTGGTACTCGATCACGTCCCCACCACCAGTCCCCACACCATCGCCGCGAACGTCCATTCCTCCTGACACGGCTCCGTCGCCAGTGCCTTCCCTGTCCCCATGGCCGTCGCCAAATATTTGGCCTTCACCCCCGCCATCTGCTGCCTCCAACGGATCCTGCCCATGTAGCACCCACGGGCATTGCAATGCTGATGCAACATGTGTCTGCCACGCAGGCTACGCGGGGTCAAAATGTGCCTCATGCGTGTCCTGGTACGTCGGCCCCAAGTGTCAGCTGAAGGTCACTTCAAGGCCAGTGTATCTGACAGACCTCCAGTTGTATCCCGACAGCCTGTCACCAACGGCCACTGACTTGTATTTGATTGCTGTGAGCTGGCACCCACACGACGAGGCTCAGGTTGACCCAACGACCACCGCCCCAGTCAGCTTCAGATGGGCTGGTGTGGCTTTCGCATTGCGTGTCCACAACATCACATCACGTCAGGCTTTGAGCAGCCCATTCTCAGTGCAGTCGCCTGTGCGCTTCGTAATGACCATGAAAGACACGGCAGTTGCCATGGATAACATGGCCCTGCTGTTTTGGACAGGTGGGAATTGGAGGTCCTTGGGCAATACTGTGGGCAAAGCGGAAGTGAATGAGAAAGCACGGACCATCACAGTGTCCACGCAGCAGCTTGGGCAGTTTGCTGTATTTGAACGTGCGCCGAGCCCCAGTGGCAGTGGGTCACGGCGTGTGCCGCTTGCTGTGCTGCTGGAAACGGGCCTGGTGCTGGTTCTCATAGGCACACTGGTTTTATGATGTGCAGGAGGCCCAGTTGCCAGGTTGGGGACCCGATCCAGAGCACCACAGGGTCATGACCCACAAGTAGCACGGTGTTGGTGTTGGACAACAATGCTTTTGCATGTCTTCTGGCTTCCAGGTTGTGTGCCTATTGCATTTTGCCCTGACGCTCCTAAGCCAGCAATTCTTTTTCTTAGTCCTTCAGTGTTCGTTACAAGGGTTGCATGCCAGGTTAACCATGATATCTGTTGTGCAGTCGCCACAAGCTGCCTTTTTTTATCTCCCCTGTGCACCCTTCCGCAATGGTCGTCGTCACTGATGACACAGCTTTTGTTGAATTCTGTTTTAGCATGAATTGTTGCATATTGCCACTCAACACCAATGTTGCCCCAGTTATGCTTCACTGCTGCAAGATAGATACCAAGAGGTGGATGGCCGTCCCGTCATGTCAACCAATTAATCCTGTTGTGTCTGCATGGTTGCACCATGCATCATTAGTCTGAGCAGAAGCATTCTGTCACCCACCTGGATCCTGCTACCGAGAGTGACAGTGAGTGGTAGTTACTGATGGACGACGTGGAGAGGTAAATCTGGGTCTTTAAGATATGGGGGTAATCTGGCCCTTCAGAAGGCACACGATACTAAGCAACATTCCTTCCGCAAATTGCCAGCTGTCCTAACTGTGTCCGCTCCACAAGGGATCATGCTCTGGACTGCCGGAGCAGCGCACTGGTCGCTACAGTGTGCTACAAGGCAACACTTGGCGTTGGCTTCTTTTGATGCCTTTTTGCAGCGGTGGATCAAGCTGGTCGAACGGGTGTCCGGCTGGCAAGGACTCTCTCGTAGAGCCGACAATTATCTTTCCTTTAAAAATGTTCTACTCCAATTTCAGACCTCAAGTGCCTTACCAGTGGAGAAGCTAGCCATCACCCGCTTGGAACCAACAACACCGGAGTGGGAGAAAAAACGCCACAGGGCAGAGCACAAACAACAACTGGCAGCAGAAGCCAATCTAGTGCTGGAACAACTTGAGAGCCAGGGGTACGGCATCGCTTGGACCGATGGCTTGGCCAAGTGGGAAGGGGGGACAGGATGGGTGGGGGGCTACGGGGCCACCATCCTTGGGGAGTGGGAGGAAAGTGCTCCTCTACCAGCTTGCATGAAACAAACAATCAATCGAGCTGAACTTATGGCTGTGATCACTGTGATCGAACGCTTTGGGTCCAGTCACCGGCACATTGCTGTTGCCATGGACTCGGAGCATGTATACTCAGGCCTGCAGGTGGCAGCGGCTCGTTGGAAGATGAACGGTTGGGTGTCTTCGTCCGGACACGTCCTGAATGTTGATCTCTGGACTACACCACTAAATTTGGTTGAGTCCTCCTGTGCCATTTGGCACTGGGTGAAAATTCCCTGTCATGCAGGATTGCAAGGCAACGAAGTTGCCAATACGCTTGCCAACACGGGCCGTCTCATGTCTTAATTTTATGGATCACATCCTCGCCCAGCTATGGGCATAGGGCTTGCCATCAACACTCCCACCCCACCGCGGCACAGACTAGTTTCTCGTGAGGTGCCTTTATTCCACACACCCCTGCGCTGCCAGGCGGACTCATCTGCTTTTGACACCCCAAGCCGTAACCTGTTTTCAGTCAGGCAGCCGAGACTAATTGACCATGCCATGAATGAAAGTCCATCCCCTGGAAGAGGACCCACCGTCCTATCTTTCTCCGACAGTGAGTCATCGGAAAGTGAGGGAACGGAAAGTGAGGGAACCTTGTCACAGTCACAAAGCACGAGCGAGGCCACCACAGTGTCGTGGGCGGCATCGGAGTCTAGTGAACGGTCTGACACTTTAGACTACATGGAAGTGTGTAGACGACTGAGTCTGTCACCTATGGTACAGCCAGCCAAACACAGGAGATGCAGGTCCTACACTCCCAGCACAGAGGCCAGTTCTATCACTTTGGACTCTGGGCGGCTCAGCCCATCATCTCTTCTGTCTCAAGAATTTGATGACTAAAGCCCCATATGAGGGATAGGAGCACACATATGAACTTATGAGTACGACAAAGTTGCACCCTCTTCATCCTCCACTCCCATACTCTTTCGCAGCAGGGCTAACTATGCGGTGGTAACTTGATCAACTGGGATCGGCCACAGGCAAGGTTACGCTGTAAATTTAGTCCAGTGGCGCGCCCAACCTGTACTGTACCAGGAAGATCCCCTGGGGATCGACAAAACACACTCATCAGGGCAAGCATTAACCATGATCTTGGCAATGTGTAGCATAGCAATCCAGTGGCTCCGGCCGATTGTGATGGAACTGCCGAACATTGCTGCATATGCATACCAGGACGTGCATGTGTGGAGCGCTTTGTGACCTGCATATGGCCAAATAGCTCCACCTAGAGCCCCCCCCCCCCAAAGCCCCTCTCACCCCCCCCCCCCCTCATCGCCCCTCCCAGAACCCGCCTCCCAAGCACCCCCCCACCCCTCTAGGGGGCCTTTGGCCAGAGGTTAGTGGGGGGGTACTTGGCGTCCAAACCCGAAGAGTCGCACCCCGTGCTTCTTACACATATCCACCTCCAAATGCCACTGGCGCCGGAAGGTGTTGACCTGCTGTGGTGTGGAATACACTCATAGACTCATAGACTTGCTGGACTGAGGTAAGTGCTCTCAGTCTTAGCCCACGCACTCGCACACAGACATGTGCACGCGCGCGGGCACACACACACACACACACACACACACACACACACACACAGTCAGACAATGGAATCAAAGAAGTGCCACTAGCGAGAACTGAAGGCAATGAAAAACACCCCGTGGCGGGGCATTTGGCAACTGGCACACACCCACACACACCTAGCATCCCGACCTCAGTGTTCCGAAACATTGCCATGTAAGCATTGTTTCATGTACCCCCCCCATTTGAAAACCTACGGTCTTGTCTGCGCTATAGTGGGTGTAGGGACCATAGTAATTTGGCAAAAATGGGGACCTAATTTCATTTGGGACCCAATGTCATGCAGCCACATAAGACATGGGTTTGGTGGCGAATTTGCCAGTTACATAGGGTCATAGACACTCATAGACACATGTTTCGTGAGCGTTTGCCAACTTGAACCCACACAGCTCTGATTTTGGGGATATTTTTGCATTACCAGCTCACCATGTATTTGGTACGCATAAGCTAGGTCCTTGTACAAGCTACAGCAGGCGCAGGGACCGTATTGATTTGGGTAGGTATGACGGGGGGGGGGGGGTTACATTGGTGCAGACAGTGACATATTTTTGACGAATGCTGCAAACTGGTCGAGAGCATGGAAGAAAGCATGACAGCTTATCAAGGGGCTTATTTGTCCTGGTCGTAAGAAGTCATAATGGGGGTGTTGCGCATATCATGTGCATACCATGCAACAGCACCAGTTGGTGGCATTGCGGGGAACTGTTTGCGGCAAAAGGTTTTCCATCTGCGTGCAGAATTGACGTCATGAGAAGCCATGGAACTTCGCTTTTCGCGTTCAATGCTTTGTCAAGCAGTTATTACCTCTGGTCTGTTTTCATATCCGCCACCAGATTTCATTTCCTTGTTGTGTCCCAGGACCTGCCTGTGAGAGGTTGGTTCATTTTAATTGGATGAAACATAATTTCTGAAACTGGCTACATGATTTCTGAAACTGGCTGTGCGTTCCACCTTTCTCTTTTTGCAGTTGTGTGGGTACGCATTAGTCTCTCCTATTACGCAGAGATGAGTCGAAGTCAATGATTTCGTCCGATATCTGATTGCCCGGTCTGCCATCCCAGCAGGTGCAATATTTCATTTCTGTAAGTTGGCTGTGATGATGAGCATACTGACAGCAATTTGTGTTCTGATTGCATCATGCTGCATCGAGTCATCAATTCCAGTTGTTGGGATGGCCTAGTGTGTGCGTATGTGTGTATGTCCATACGGGTGTGGGGGAGGGGAAGGGGCGCCAGTGTCACCCTGGCAACAACTGTACTCCTCCCGCAAACCGCAATTCTCAGTGCTCCTCAGGGGGTGCCAGTATGCTCCATTCAGTGCACAGATCTGCTTTGGGTTTGCAAAACAAAAAGAAAACAAGCTCACTTCCAAAGTATATCGGCTGCCATGCCATCCTGAGCCCTTTTCTGGTGTATGGTTGCTTTTATGGTTATGTTGTGGCCAGCACAATAAGTTCATGGGAGAATGAGAGATCGCAAATCCTTTTACAAGGTAAATTAGGGAGGAGCACTGGATGCAGTGTGCACGCAGTGCAAGAATTGAACTGCAGTAGACCTGAGTTTCCATGGCTTAGAAGGGTCTTTTTTCCGATATTTCCTCCTGGTGGGGTGTATTTTAAGGGGGCATTGTTGCCTCAGCATATTTCTGTTAAGTTCTGCTAACCTGGTCTGCAATTTTTGCAGACAAAAGATACCCCTGCACATTACTTCTTGGTGCTCACATTGTGTACATCCACCTGCAACAGGGGTCATGTAGCCATTTGGGTCCCCACTCTGGGAACCTGAATGCACTAGCAATGACGGAGTCAATTTATTCCTCCCCACTCAGGGATTCCCCCCATACCCCACTTATACTTTGCCTGCTTGCCATACATGGGGGGGGCGGGTGGGCTGGGGCAGAGTTCATGCTGTATGTTCCTGTGCCACGCGCCATGGGAGTGGCCTCAGCAGCAAGTGCCTGTAATAGAGCTCACCCTCCCCACACATGCATTTCCCCATAACCACATACAACCCAGAGGCACATCTCCACAAAACATAAACAAGTGTGAGAAATCGGAAGTACCAACTGGCAAACCTACTCCACCTTGATTGTTGACCCCCGAATTGCCATCTGGCAGCCTCATGGAACCTTCATGGTGAACCTCTCCCTGTTCCCTGGACACTCGGGAACAGTACGCAACGCGAAGGCACGGCTTTGGCCCCCGGACGATAATTGCAGCAACTGAGTATTGAAGGCAGGTTTCCGAGGTCCGATGGGTTAAGGGACACAAGGGACCAGGCGGCCCCGCCCACAGACCACAATGCCAAGCCACACTTGCTTTTCCACAGAAGGCAAAATGTCTGGAAATGCTGTGCAACTGAGGGGGAGTGTTAGTGCGCCGCACATCTTTTTTGACCCGTGCCCCACCAGTGACCTTTTAGGGGGTGCACTAAGTGCAGTGCGCGCGCAGTGCAACTATTTGCACGTCTAGCCGTCCTAGAACCCCATGCTTTGTGATACTATGGGCATTATTGTTGTTTGACAGCAGGTGTTTGCTTCTTTCACATTCGGGATGTGGTATATTTGGATTCTCACCCAGTTTCACCCATTTTCATCCATTTTTGGCTCGTTTCCACCACATCCACTCCTTACTAGGTTGATTTCTCGGCACCATGGGTACCCCAAGAAAGCAGGGGTGATATAGCCACCGCCCAACTTTGGGCCCCTGAGAAGGCAGGGGTGATGTAGCCAATGCTGAGTTTGCACTTCGTTCTTGTGACGTGAGGCAGAAACGCCGTCCAAACCGCTTGCGGCTTGGGGACTTATTACCATAGCAAAATCTATGGGAAAGGTAAAGGCAAAGTACCGTTTGTTAAGTACAATACAAATGACATTTGGAGTTGTTGAATTCACAGCTATTGCCTAATTATGCAACGTGCTTTGTAGGGAAGGTGCGCAGTCCATCATGGTCTATTGGGGGGGCCTTCTCCATCAGAGGGTATATCTGAGACTGAAGTCAGGATAGTTAATGGAAAGGTAGCGCGCCGGGTGCGCGCCGGGCAAACATTCCCCCTGATGTGCAACATTTGGTGTTCCGGAGCCCCCGTCTGGTGAAAGACTTCAAGTGAAGCCGGCGCCAGCATGGGAGGGACACTAAGGGACTGAAGCAGTAGCTGTGAGCAGAGGGACAACTGTGCCGCACCATACTGCTAAACATATGTTTCCGCACCGTCTGTGGACAAATAATGCGGACAATTTCCTCCTGGAAAACCGAACCAGTCTCCGGTGCGTACCCTGGAACTACCAACCCTCACATTTACTCCGCCTTTATTTGCCCCCACATTTCCTATCCCTGCACGCCGCTACAAGAGAGCTCCCTCACAGGGACTCATCACCTGGAATTTTTGGGGAATAGCAATGGTTGATTTGTGTTTCTAGGGACTCTCTCTCCTAGTCATATGTGTAGGTTGGTTTGGCTACCACTTCTTTATGGTGACAATGTACGCTGCTGCCGCGCCTGCTGCTGGAAAGCCCACTCCAGTGGCACTGTGAAGCATGTTCAGCAGATTAATGAGGGTTTTTGCAAGAAAAAGAAGTGGCACACTCAGCATGTTTCAGAGTAAACCTGCCCATATGACACCATGTGTTGGATCATAATGTTTGTACATTACAGTTGTACTATCAGTCAGCAATGCGAATAGAGTGCTCCCATGTGTATTCGAATTCGTGCTCTGCGCAAGCACCATGACAGAATATTTCTATCACCCGCACCATTTTTACCGAACCCTTAACGGCTGATTTCACACCTCATGTGTGTTGTTGACCACAGCTCTCGCAGCTTTCCCCACTTTTTGTATCCAACACTTTCTTGCCTTTGCTCTACAGCAGCAGCACTAACTCAAGCATCTTGGCAGCGTTGCATTACCAGATTGAGTCTCACTGTGATTTCACTTGTTTCAGGAATCCGCACCACATTTTCTGCAGGGAAATCCCCCCCTCGCCCTGAACTGGGACCATTGTGTCAATCTGCCTGTTTCCTTTCCAGTCCCAAAGATATTCTGCAATTACCAAGAAGATCTGTCATGTGATGAATGCACCACGAGTAAATACTCATGTACGGCAACATTGCCACCTCAGAACTGTTTGCGTGTGAAGTTGGCTGCCCAACCCGCCTACCCCCCAGGTGTCTGTTTGAATCAGCCTGAAGGTTGCAATGCCAATGACGATCTTTCTTTTTTTCTTTCGTGCATGACCGGACAGGGAACTGAAGATTTCACAGCCAAAGTGCTTGCATTGGCATGAGATTGTCGTGAACAAGGAAGATCCGTGTAATTCCCAGCCTTCGATACCAAATGGGCCCTGCTGTACGGGAACGAGGCATCGGTGTAAAGGGAGTCACGGCTAGCTGACCTCAATTCAGGCCCAGTTGCACGTGGGGGCAGTGCTGCACTTTTGCCATGCTGCATCAGCTCTGGGGTTCAGGTTCTCGTGTGGCGGTGCTTCGAGTCAAGCCACAAAAGCACACAAGCCCGTGGATCTGTCATGTGATAAATGCATGTTTGTTCAGCTGTTGTGTTCTGCTGTGCGAAATGATTTCAGAGTGCCCACAGACCATGAGCATGGTGTTCATGGGGGATACCGACTAGAAGTGACTGCGGTCACATCAGGACGTGTATTGGGACGACTACCCAAGGAGTTTTGCAGAGCCAAAGGTGGAGGTAACAGCGAGAGCAACCCAAAAAAGAGTCCAAGCCAGAGCACAAGAAATGACCACCTGCCAAAGGGAATGCCATGCACGCAGTGCGCACGCAGTGCGAAGTTTTGAATTTCGGCCAATACTCAGACCCTGCTTTTGGCCCCTTTTGACAAGTTTTTGGTTCCATACTGGGGTTTTTTTAGCTTCCTATGCATTTGGGATGTGGCACATTTGAATTGTCACCCTTTATTTTGCATCCCCCATATTGAACTCTCCCCACTATGGGGACCCCGAGAAGGCAGGGGTGATGTAGCCATACATAGCCCGCGGACCTTGAGGAGTTTGTGGTACGGCCTTCATCCCCACCACATCACTGATCTCGCTCACCATCAACAAGTGTGTCGCGTCCACGCTCAGAATCACCACCGCCCTCCCCTTCACCCTATTCGCTGTCCCCATCACCCAAGAGACCACGGACAACGCATTCCCCGCGCTCCGAGTCAAGGGACACCTCATCACCGCCTCCAAGAGCGAAGCCACGGGCACCGAAACACTCGAAGCAAGCGGACTTTACAAGGCTGAGTGGTTTGTTCATAGGGACAGTGGAGTACCAAGTTGAAGCCAGTTTCGTTGTTCTCATGTGGGCTTTGCTGCTTCGCTGTGCAACCAGTCAGGTGACAGGTATTCTTGGGTGAGTATCACGGCCTCTGCGTGCGCAGTATGCACGCAGTGCGCACGCAGTGCGCACGCAGTGCCCATGCAGTGCGCACCCAGTGCAACAATTTGGCCAAAGCTACAGCTCAAGGCAGAACCAAGCCCCACAACAATCATCATAAGATGACGTGGATATGAATGCTTTACTTTATTGTGTGCTGTCCTGCACCAATTTTTGGCCTGTTTATACTAGGTTTTGAGGTGCATATCAGAGTGTTTACTTATTGTTCCAAGTGTACTCTATGTTCATTGTCTTGCCAATTACCATGACCCGGCACTAGTTGTTTAGTTGTTTGTGTATTTCCGCTCCTTGGTCCAACCCCCGCCCCTGTGTGAAATGTAAAGATGTAGTGGGTGTGCTACTTTATTTTAGGCTTAAAGATGGGCTCACGGGACGGAAGAGAGGAGAAGCACACAATGACGCGCAAAAAGACTGTTTTTGAGCATACTAATGGCAACACTGTGTGAGTTTGTCACTGGGGAAATGGCAGTGTGAGACTGCTAAGTGAGTTCCCTTTCAGGGGAATATAATTTCGATTGACACTGGTGATTACTGTGATGCAATGTCCCGCTTTCTTGTGTTTGATGAGTTGGTTTGGTAAGAGAACCCTGAATTGGCTTACCATGATGATATGGGTTTGTTGATTGACGACATCACATTTACATGCACTGACTGGGTCACGACGTGCTGGTTGGGGGGACTTCCCTGTGGACCCCTTCCCCCCCTTCCCTTCCGCAAGTCCCTGCTCCCCCCCCTGTGGTCTGACCCTTAAGGCTTGCCCCCCAAATTTGGAGCTCCGGCACCAACAGGAGGGGAAGCCATTGCACATGGTTGTGGATTCGGAGTGGGTTTCCAATGGAATCATGGAGTGCAGGGTCAATAGGAGACGGCATGACTGGCACAAGACAGCATGCGAGGTCGCTCACACGGATCTGTGGGAGCCAGTTTTCGATACGCCGGAGGACAATGGGACCTGTTTGCAGTGCAGTGGGTCTTGTGGCACACAGACACCTTTGGGAATGAGCAAGATGACCATTCACAAGTGCTGCAGCCATAGGTTAAGCAGTGAACAAACCCTCAACAGGAGATCTAAAGCACAAGCTCAAACCGCTTTGTGCTCAAGACAGCAATTTCCTCAAGCTATGTTTATATATGTGCCCATCGGTATACCGATGGGAAGCGGGGGGGGATGGGAGGGGGTGAATGGCCTGAAACCCCCTTCCCGCTCTCAGAATGCACTGCAAAAGAAGCCCAAACATTGGCCATGCTCTTGAAACCCCCTAACAACAGAATACCAGAAATGTGTCCCTCCACCGATCGTGCAGTATGTAGCGCATATTGTTTTTGAGAATCATAGATGGAATGTAACGTAGGGTGGGGTGTGGGGCATATGGGAAAAAGGATATGGGGCTAGCAAGGCAGGTCCGTGGTGAAGTGGGTGTGTGGAGACGGATTGGGGGATTGTGGTGGGGCAAGGACAGGCGTGGCTGGAGGTGGGCATGGCAGTTGGTACAGCGGTTGGAGAGCAGTGCATGGTGGTCGGATGGTGACTGAGGGCGGATCCAATTGGACGATGACCACCAGCTGCGGCTCAAACTATGGACCTTTCTCCTTTTATGCTTTAAGATACACCTGCCAAGCCACAAGACAACCCATCTCCGACATTGGGAGGGGGTGCCATCAAGGCCAAGTGAGTATACCCGGAGAGGGGGGGGGGGCTAACATGATGTGTGATGCTTCATTTCCTTTTTTACTAGTGTATGGCTTAATCACCCATGAATCGTGCAACACCTTTGCAACCATGTGAGGTGGGGATAGACGCATGCGCACCCACTCTGAGGGAAGAGTTGGAATGCCACAAGTCCATTGTGAATTCCATCGACGTGAGTCCAAGTGGACAGCATTTGGTCACCGGAGGCGCCGATTCTTCCGTTGTGATTTGGCATTGGAAACCACAGGTCTGTGTGTGATGTGTTTGGGTTCCAGAAGGCCTGGCCCATTCTAGGGCCCTCATAGGTCATGTGCACATTTCCTGGCACAGCTTTTCTTAGCCACACGGCTATCCCTCTAATTTGCGTGTCATTGCAGTAATGCCAGCCCATGGGCAGCTTTCATCTCTGCCCTCCCAAGACACAGGGAATCAGTATGGCCCCTGCCTGCGGATATCCGTCATCCTCTTGCGAGCGCCATTCAATCTTTGGTTAAGTGTCAACCGCAGTTGGTCAACTGTAAACCGTCAGTTGACCGCCACCGTTGCTGAAACTTCAAACACGTGGTGCATGCCCAACACGAATCCCTGTGAAATGGTCTTTACCGTTCCAAGAGCGGCAGGCAGGGCGTTTTGGGGGGCAGATTGGTGAAATGGGGGAAGACGGGGACACCAGATGTCCAAACACAATCTGCATTTCTGCAGGGCACAGAACAGCACTTGGAATAGGCGGGGCCCAGGGGTCGGGTTCTGTACGGACGACCTGCCGCAGCACATTGACTGTATTTGTGTGCAGGTGCAGGGCATCAAACGTGCAGGGCATCAAACGTGGATCCAGGTTCATACCTTGCAGTCTTTCCAGGGGACAACATCTGACACGGGAAGTTAGGGTTTCAACTTGGGGGAGGGGGTCGATAGAGCCCCCAAAAACTTGGGGGGGAGGATCGGGAAAAGGGCTCAATTGACAGGACAATCAATCAGTTATTATGAGCTCTGGCACCAAAGGCACCGAAAATTTTTTTTCAGCATTGAAGGTGGTCAACCCCCCCCCCCCCCAAAAAAAATACATGGCAAATGTAGCTTTTCTGAACCCCCTCCATGCGCTGATTCCAAACGGCCCATTTTCATCTTTTGCTGAATTTTTGGTCCAGGTCACCTCCAGGGCCTGGGGTCAGTCTCGGTACGATTGTGGGGGGCCTTCAATTGAGCCCTATTTCGGGGAGGGGGGGGGTCACATTAGCACACCACACAACTTCGTATGGGGGGGGGTCCAGCCAAAGGGCTGTATGCCCCCCCCCCCGTTGAAAGCCCGCCCACCCCAGGCAAGAGTGTTGTGTACTCTGAGTTCAAAGCATCACATGCTGTTGCTTTGACCACTGATACATAGCCCGCATTGCGCTGCATACAACCCCTCAACATCCTCTGCCACGGGGGAGCCAACTCCGTGGGTCCTAGTACGCCAACCCCCCCGCCCCCCAAAGGGCCCTCTGGCCAACAGTTAGCTGTCAAAGGCATCGGCCCCAGGAGTCAATTGTCCACAAGCACCAAAACAACAAAAGTTGGGGTGATAGACTCCTACGCTTCGGTGTGGCCCCTTGAGGCCGGAGGCAATGTTTCAAACATGTGACATAGTTTAGCCCATGTGGTGATGCGCCAGAAGGCAGGGGTTATGTTGAAATGCGCAAAGCATGTCGGCGCACATACGCACCTTTCAAGTGACTACACAAGTCCGTTCATCATTATTTGTGGCCTACCACTGCACAAATACGTTTCTAGTAAGACCATGCCGTATTTCTTCTGCCACAGGCCCGAGGTATTTCTTCAATGATTGTAGATGATCACTACATTCATACACAGCAAGCATCGTATGGGGCCCTGTAGACCTGAATGCTTTTGCATGATGTAGAAGACTAAAAGATACATACACTATTCTTTTGAAAAGTGTAACGGACCAATGCAAGATGCCCACGTTACACATTTTCAGGTGCATTTTCAAAAATTTTGCGGATTTTCCGTCGCTTAGTAACGGTCCCTGCCAAGCTCTGCAGCGCTTTAGCTTACGCAATACAAATGGTACAGACTTTTGTGCCGTGCCATTGTCATACAGAGGTCAATTGATTTACGCAAAGCCTTTACATAGTTTGTTCCTATTATAAAAAAAAACGCAGCGGTTTGAGTGAAAGAACACCAGATTAAAATGTCAAACAATCGCCATCAAGATCTCATCTGGTTGCACTGCACGCAACATGCCACATTTTCCGACAGGCTCTACGGCTCTACTTCGATATTTGACTATGGAATATACGGAAAGTAGTCACCATTTCTCCCACTGCTTGTTGATATGAACCAATGCTTTTTTTTTGGCACATCGTAAGCATACCATATGCCTAACAAAGATGCTGTCATGCGGGATGAAATTATCTAATGATGGACGTTTTTGATTTCTTCTCTGCTTTAAAAGGATTGCATTGTGTTCCCAATCAGCAAACAACATTATTCTCTGTTGTCATCTATGTTGGTACCACCGGAGGTAGGGCTTCCCCTTTGCTTCCATTTCCTCAAACCATCCATGCTTTTAGCGCCAGATTAGCAAGACGAGGCGCTATATAAATGTCGTTTGTTGCGAAGTGAAGATCCTGCATTCGGAGCTCTTCCCTGGCTCAAGTGCAGTCCAAAACTTTTCGGGGCGAACGCCGGTGGTTACACAGTGCGTTCTTTCTTACCTTTTTTTTTCTCTCTTGCCACGCTTTGGCGTGGCCCCTCGAGTTGGTGATACGGACTCCCGCGGTTTGGCATGGCCCCTCGAGTTGGGAATACGGGCTTTCCACACCTTGGCATGGCCCCTCGAGCGACATATTTTTGAGTTACAAGGAAACACCTAGATTTTTGAAATCGGCACATCGAAACACATCAATTTTTTTTGCCAATGAAACAATATGTTCGAGAAATTCTATTGCCTTCGGCAAGTCCACCTTGCAGAGAATCTACTCCAAGCAACGCACACACAAAATAGGGGAAAAAACGACATAAATACGGCCTAAAACATGCTTTGCATAGCTTGGATGGTCATTTTAAGTCATCATGGTATCAGAAAAACAAGTTTCAAAAACTTCGATTTTTGAGCTGCCCAGGGTGAAAAACTGCAGAAGCAGGTTGTGTACCCATCCCTTGGGAGCCCCCCCCCCCCGGAGCTCATACCCAAATACGGTCAAAAAAACGGAAATATGGCCTAAAACATGCTTTACATAGCTAGGATGGTCATTTTGGGTGGTCACAATATCAAAAAAACAAGTTTCGAAAACTTGAATTTTTGAGCTACCCAGGGTGAAAAACTGCAGAAGCAGGTTGTGTACCAATCCTTTGGGAGATCCCCCCCCCCCCCCGGACATAATACCCAAATACGGTTAAAAAAATTGAAATTCGGCCTAAAGAACAAGGCGGCAGGCATGGACCACGTGGCACCACACCTGTACCAGTGGTTACCTCGGGAACTACAGTGGGACCTTTACATAGCGGTGCGCCATGTGTGGGAAAGCGGCGATGTGCCACACCACGGGCTGCAGGCCAGAATAGCCATGATCTACAAGTCTGGCCCCCCTGAGGCGGCCCGTAGTTACCGGCCCATTAGCGTAGCCACGGGGATGTACTCCATTCTTGCCCGCCTCATATTGGAAACCTTGCGAGGGCCCATCGACGCGGCGCTCTCCGACCCCCAAGCAGGATGTAGGCGAGGCTATACCACATCACAACAAGCCCTCCGCATGTCGATGCTTTTGCACCAATACGGGGACAGAGCGTTGGTATGCCTCCTGGACATCGCAAAAGCTTACCCCAGCATGCCCCATGAGTGTCTCACCTACGGACTCCATCTGATTGGAACCCCGGCCCGCATCTACCACATGGTGGCCGGCATCTACGCGCACAGCACGGGGGTGTACGGAGACGTTCGTTTTCCGTTGCGCCGTGGCATCAAGGAGGGGCTCCCTCTGTCCCCAGCCCTTTTTGTTCTGGTGTATGAGGCCTTCCACCAGACTCTCACGAGGGAATTTCCCAACAGCACCATACTGGCCTATGTCGACGACATCGCCATCATCTCCCCAAACCAACGGGAGATGCAGCACGCCCTGGAGCGCGTCACTCAGTTGTCTGCCATACTGGGCCTCAAGACGAACCTTTCAAAGACACAGGTGTACCGTTGGGCCCCGCCCTCCCGCCGTCAGGGTGTGGCACGAAGAGAGTCCCCGACCAGGGACGCCATCACTTGGGGCGATGCGCGATTGCCGCAGCAGCCCCCTATCTTCCACTACCTTGGTCACCTCCTAGCACATCCGACCTGGGAACAAAAGGCACGTGATGACTTCGTGGGGACGGCCGCAGCTGATCTGGCGCGATACCAATACTTGCCACTGAACGCTCTCGAGCGGGTGCAGCTGCTGAACACCGTCCTGATCCCACGATGGACGCACCGCACCTTGTTTCTCCCCAACGACTCAATGTTCAAAACCATGGACTCCATGTGCTTGCGGTTTGTGCTTATGGCGGAGGGCATGGAACTCAATAAGGTGGACGTTCACAAATCATACAACGTCCTCCATGTCACTTCCCCTCACCGCCTGGGCGGAATGGGGTTACACCAACTGTTTTGGGCCCACAGAGCACGCTTCACCACAATGGTACAGAACACATTACGCTCACGTCCGGGATCCATTGGCTGCGACCTTAGCAAAGAACTGCCCTCCCGAGCGGTACCTATTCGCAACTACCTGGCTATACTCACCCAGCTGGGTGCTCGCACCGCACTTCACATAGCACTTCCTCCGCGGCCGGCCGGGGGGCCCAACCTCATCGACAGCGAAAGCTCGGATGACGGCGTCCTCCTGTCAGCCCGCAAAGAGCAGGTGGGGGATGCCCTCCACACGCGCCACTACATTGCCCCACACCGGTACCACGAAGACCCCTCGGCGGGCACGGTGCTTGCGGGATACCGCCCTGTCACCATCGCGGGTATACCGTGCTACTCAAACCAGCAACCGCAAACCGGAACGTCCCTGTACTCCGATGGCAGCCTTCAAACAGTTGAGATTGCGGGCTTGGAATACCAGGCGGCGGGCGCAGCAGTGACAAAAGGGCCTCTTCGCATCCTTGCCCGGGTGGCGGGCCCACAACAGTCCTACAGGGCTGAAATGTACGGAGCAGCCATTGGCGCAGCCATCGCATCTGACGGTGACACTCAATATATCGACAACATGGCCGTCACCAAATGCGCACACCGCCGACCCCCGCACGAATGTTCCGACGCTGACATCCGCCACAAAGTGTGCGACCAGGTGCAACACAAACACGTCGCCGCGGAGTGGATCCCCAGCCACCGCCTTGAGACGGAGGCCCGTAACGCGCAGGAACGCGAACAAATTCGGCGCAATGGGGAAGTAGACCTGCTCGCCAAGATGGCCACGCGCGTACCTGTGCCGGATTACGACCCCCGGCGCCCCGAAGATATTGCAATGTGCGGCGGGCCCGCCCCCACTCCGGCGCGGAAATGGATGCTCCAGCGGAGGCGAGTTGTCACTTTCGACGGTGCGCACTGGGTATCTTGGCTGCCGATGCGCGGGGACCGACGTATGCTGTGGGTTAAATGGCTCTAGGGCCAGGTAGGATGGGATGGGACGGGCGCGCCGTGGGACCATACCACCCCCAAATGCCCCATATGTCCCCTCCATCACGATACCACTGTCCACAAGCGCCTCCTCCACTGCATGCGTTGGAAGGTCGCATTTCGCAACATGTGGCTTAGCACCTGGGGACCATGGCAAGATGCGATAACGGAATGGTGGAACAGGGCGTCGGCGGCGGACCTACACCATGTTTCCTGCCTTCGCATACCACAGCCCCTATGGGACCACATCCCCCGAACAATGCGGATAGACCTCAGGGAGCGTGTGGCCTGGCACCAGTACCACGCCCTACATGGCGTGTGCCAACTGCGCGGGCAACTCACCATGCCCCCCCGCGACCCACAGGTGTCGCCCATGCTATCCACAGCGGTGCCGGCATGGTTCACAAAGCTGCGCCCAAGAGAACCCCACGGACTGTGTCCTCCGCAATCAAGTAGGGTATACAGGGCCCCGGGAGAGAACATCGCGGCGGGATGGCCGCGTCTCTCAAGAGACGTCCCACCATAGAGCGCTGCGCACATGGGACCGGCCGCAGTCGTACCATACCAGGTCATGGGCGGTGAAATATCTCGACCAGTGCCTCTGTCCCAGTGCCGCAGACCCAAGGGCACAACAGGTAGCTTCGGCAATGCAGTATCTGGCCCAGCTTTGGTTTCTGCATCAGCGTGCCGTTCTCGGGGCCTCACTGATGGATTCATACCGCGACGTGCTAGATGATGTGGTGCGGCAATCACAGCACTGGCACTCCCTTCTGCGACGTGCTAGAGTGTGGACCACCTCCGCAAACCAGCACTACCAGCGGCATAACCGAAGGATTCAGCTCTTTTCGGTGATGAGCCAATTGTGGGCATCTGAGCGCGCCGCCCACCGGGTGGAGTCGCCTCTCCCTAAACGTCAGTGCCGCAAAAGGCCCGGCATCCTGGGCCAACGCCCGCCACCGGTCATGGCCCCTGCAAAGCGACGAAAGCTTGTCACTCTTGAGGATATGTGGGGAATGGCACACACGTGATCCAGCATGTCTTAACCTCCTTAAATCTTACGCATTATAGGCTTGCCATGTGGCGTGGTGGTTTTGCCTACCGCATCAGAGAGCCCTGTGGTATACGCATGTGAACTCTGGGTCTTTGCCATGTGCCCCGCGTTGCGGGGATCCACTGTATCATATGCTGGAGACGCCCACTTTGCCAAGCACAGTCTTGAGTACTCTTTGAACTTCTGGAGTCAGCCAAAACAAAAAACATGTAAATACGGCCTAAAACATGCTTTACATAGCTCGGATGGTCATTTTAGGTGATCACAATATCATAAAAACAAGTTTCAAAAACTTCGATTTTTGAGCTACCCAGGGTGAAAAACTGCATAAGCAGGTTGTGTACCCATCCCTTGGGAGACCCCCCCCCCCCATGCGCTCAATACCCAAATAGGGTGAAAAACACGTAAATACGGCCTAAAACATGCTTTGCATAGCTTGGCTGGTCATTTTGGGTGGTCACAATATCAAAAAAACAAGTTTCAAAAACTTCGATTTTTGAGCTGCCCAGGGTGAAAAACTGCAGAAGCAGGTTGTGTACCCATCCCTTGGGAGCCCCCCCCCCCCCCCCGGAGCTCATACCCAAATAGGGTCAAAAAAACGGAAATATGGCCTAAAACATGCTTTACATAGCTAGGATGGTCATTTTGGGTGGTCACAATATCAAAAAAACAAGTTTCGAAAACTTGAATTTTTGAGCTACCCAGGGTGAAAAACTGCAGAAGCAGATTGTGTACCAATCCCTTGGGAGACCCCCCCCCTCTCCCGGACCCGACACCCAAATACGGTGAAAAACACGTAAATACGGCCTGAAACATGCTTTACATAGCATGGATAGTCATTTTAGGTGGTAACAACATCATAAAAACAAGTTTCGAAAACTTGGATTTTTGAGCTGCCCATGGTGAAAATCTGCATAAGCAGGTTGTGTACCAGCCCATTCACTAGGCCATTATTGGTGATAACAGTCATTTCGCGTCTTTCGTACCGGCATTGACTGGCCTTCGGCAAGGCTACCCCAAAAAACGTCCTTTTGTATCCTAGTAGGTATGTGCTGTCACAGAATCACCACTCACACCCCTTAGAGTTGGTACCACGGTGTCACCGAGGTCACCAAAACCGCCAACATAGCAAAAATGGCTGAAAAGGGCATAAACTGCATGAGCCCTCGTCCCACTCCGCCCCATACAAACCCCATGGAGTCGGGACCCGGAAACACTTTTTCGGCTCAAAATCGAAAAAAAGCAAAAGATTCATGATTTTCGGCCCAAAAAGGGGGGGGTCATTTTTTTGACCCCCCCCCACCTCCCTCAAAGGCTCAAAAAAGTGGGTTTCAAGTGGGGGGCTTTTGGGGGGGGGTCCAGACCAGAGACTCATTGGGGGGTTATTAGTGGACAAAATAATGATTTTACAAGGGGTTAAACAAACAATTCAATTCTTTGGGGTAGGGTACGCGAATAGGCTCAAAAAGGCCCAAAATGGGGGTATGTGGCGTCTTCCCCTATATACGCTTGCCTGGCTTGATCTAACAACCTCTGCGAGGTGATTCGATTTTTGATTTGCCCAGGGTGAAAGATTTTATAAGCAAGTTGTGTCCCAATCCCTTGGGAGACCCCCCCCCCCCCCACCCAATCCCTAAATAGGGTGGAAAACACGTAGATCCGGCCTAAAACATGGTTTATATACCTAGGATGGTCATATTGTGTGGTCACAATATCAAAAAAATGAGTTTCAAAAACTTCGATTTTTGAGCTGCCTAGGGTGAAAAACTGCTTAAGTAGGTTGTACATAAGCCCATAGAGTCCTGTAAACCATTCTTGGTGCAAACAACCATTTCGCGTTTTTGGAACGAGTTTTGACCGGCCCTAAGCAAGGCTAGAGACTGCAAAAAGCGTCCTTTCGTATCCTAATAGGCATATATTGTCACCACATCCCCACTCACACCCCTCAGGGTTGGTACCACGGTGTCACCGAGGTCACCAAAACCGCCAACATAGCAAAAATGGCTGAAAAGGGCATAAATTGCATGAGCCCTCGTCCCACTCCGCCCCATACAAACCCCATGGAGTCGGGACCCGGAAACACTTTTTCGCCTCAAAATCCAAAAAAAAACAAAAGATTCACGATTTTCGGCCAAAAAAAGGGGGGTCATTTTTTGATCCCCCACCTCCCTCAAAAGCTCAAAAAAGTGGGTTGCAAGTGGGGGGCTTCAGGGGGGGGGTCCGGACCAGAAACTCATCGGGGGATGCGTTTAGTGGACAAAATGATTCTTTTACAAGGGGTTAAACAAACAATTCAACCCCTTGGGGTAGGGTACGAGAATAGGCTCAAAAAGGCCGAAAAAGGGGGGTATGTGGCGTCTTCCCCTATATACGCTTGCCTGGCTTGATCTAACAACCTCTGCGAGGTGATTCGATTTTTGATATGCCCAGGGTGAAAGATTGTATAAGCAAGTTGTGTCCCAATCCCTTGGGAGACCCCCCCCCCCACCCTATCCCTAAATAGGGTGGAAAACACGTAGATACGGCCTAAAACATGGTTTATATACCCAGGATGGTCATATTGTGTGGTCACAATATCAAAAAAATAAGTTTCAAAAACTTCGATTTTTGAGCTGCCTAGGGTGAAAAACTGCTTCAGCAGGTTGTACATAAGCCCATACAGTCCTGTAAACCATTCTTGGTGCAAACAACCATTTCGCTTTTTTGGAACGAGTTTTGACCGGCCCTAAGCAAGGCTAGAGACTGCAAGGAGCGTCCTTTCGTATCCTAATGGGCATATATTGTCACCACATCCCCACTGACACCCCTCAGGGTTGGTACCACGTTGTCATCGGGGTCACCAAAACCGCCAACATAGCAAAAATGGCTGAAAAGGGCATAAACTGCATGAGCCCTCGTCCCACTCCGCCCCATACAAACCCCATGGAGTCGGGACCCGGAAACACTTTTTCGGCTCAAAATCGAAAAAAACCAAAAGATTGTTGTTTTTCGGCCAAAAAAGGGGGGGTCATTCCTTTTGACCCCCCCCCCCCACCTCCCCCAAAGGCTCAAAAAAGTGGGTTTCAAGTGGGGGGCTTCGGGGGGGGGCGGTCCGGACCAGAAACTCATCGGGGGATGCGTTTAGTGGACAAAATAATGATTTTACAAGAGGTTAAACAAACAATTCAACCCCTTGGGGTAGGGTACGCAAATAGGCTCAAAAAGGCCCAAAATGGGCGTATGTGGCGTCTTCCCCTATATACGCTTGCGTGGCTTGATCTAACAACCTCTGCGAGGTGATTCATTTTTTGACGTGCCCAGGGTGAGAGACTGCATAAGCAAGTTGTGTCCCAATCCCTTGGGAGACCCCCCCCCACCCAATCCTTAAATAGGGTGGAAAACACGTAGATACGGCCTAAAACATGGTTTATATACCTAGGATGGTCATATTGTGTGGTCACAATATCAAAAAAATGAGTTTCAAAAACTTCGATTTTTGAGCTGCCTAGGGTGAAAAACTGCTTAAGTAGGTTGTACATAAGCCCATACAGTCCTGTAAACTATTCTTGGTGCAAACAACCATTTCGTGTTTTTGGAACGAGTTTTGACCAGCCCTAAGCAAGGCTAGAGACTGCAAAAAGCGTCCTTTCGTATCCTAATAGGTATATATTGTCACCACATCCCCACTCACACCCCTCAGGGTTGGTACCACGGTGTCACCGAGGTCACCAAAACCGCCAACATAGCAAAAATGGCTGAAAAGGGCATAAATTGCATGAGCCCTCGTCCCACTCCGCCCCATACAAACCCCATGGAGTCGGGACCCGGAAACACTTTTTCGGCTCAAAATCGAAAAAAACCAAAAGATTCATGATTTTCGGCCAAAAAAGGGGGGGTCATTTTTTGATCCCCCACCTCCCTCAAAAGCTCAAAGAAGTGGGTTTCCAGTGGGGGGCTTCTGGGGGGGGGGGTCCGTACCAAAAACTCATCGAGGAATGCGTTTATTGGACAAAATGATTCTTTTACAAGGGGTTAATCTAACAATTCAACCCCTTTGGGTAGGGTACGCAAATAGGCCCAAAAAGGCCCAAAATGGGGGGTATGTGGCGTTTTTCCCTATATGCGCCTGCCTGGCTTTGATCTAACAACCTCTGCGAGGTGATTGGGGCACAAGGTAAGGACACAACAAACCACCTAGCAGCAGAGCAACCACATTTACGGATTTTAGGCAGAAGTCCCCAATATTTCCAAGCCGTACAGCCCATACACCCGCCTTACCACACACGGGGTGTCCGAACCCCATTTCTAGAAAGTTGGCTGCTAGTTTAACAAACAGGGGGGTTTGGACCCCCCCCCCCTTTGTCCAACCCTCATATATGTGTACACACACACACACACACACACACACACACACACTGTCGCGCGGAAAAAATTGTCCACCCCCCTACTTCGGGCGAAAAAAACAAGCGTTGGAGCGTGGGGAGACGGTGGCGAGGCTCTGTTCAGGGCCTCAGTCGGGCAATTTGGCTGTTTTTTGCCTGAGGCCTGCAAGCTGCGCGCAGCAGCTATGGAGAAATCTTACACTCATAAAGTTCCACTATTTAAGCCATAATATGTGGTTTTTTTTGCATTTGGGTTGTACATTCCCCTTATTTTGGACATGCCGGACTCACAAAAACATGTCCCACGGCTCAACGACACAATGGGAAGGCACAACAGGGCAATTCGTTCTAGAGACGTGCTGTAGCAAAGCATGAGCATGAAAATGTACCAAGGCCCCGCTTCATTATTTTTCTTCTGGTGTTATCACCTCTTTGGGCATAGCAAAGGTATTCCCACCTATTTTGGATTTGGAGAATAAAAAAAAAAACAAGGGTTGGAGCATAGCAAGACAAAGGGAAGGCACTGTAGGAAGGCGACTCTTGGTTGGCTGCCTGAAATTTCTTGATTTTTGCATGCCACCTACAGGAGACATTGTTGTATGTTGCGTGCATCACCATTTTTTTCCACCATGATAACTCCCATTCCGACATTTGTTTCATGTACCCCCCCTATTTTGTACATGGAGAAATTCAGGGTTCAAGGCTTGATGTGAAGATGGGAAAGAGTTGCGGAGCGTTGAAGTGCAGACACGTGCTGCAACAAATCAGGCCCATGGAATTGCACTGATTCATCCATTGGTGAGGCTCGACCTCACCATCAACACCATGTAGAGGCCCAAAAACCCTACACAAGAAAGGTTAGTTGGCCTTCACAATGACTTCTGGCCACTTCCCAAAAAAATCATGTTTCCAACACAAAACCGGCTCACTGTTGCGGCATGCATCACACATGCATGGATCCTTGCGGCGAAGCAACTTCCCGGGTTTACCAATCTCTTTCCAATGGAATAACTCCGTGGTACCCGGGATGGTATGCTGCGAGGGTTGATCCAAGTGTTGAGATGGGAGCATTTCGAACTTATGCTTCGTGAAATGAGCATACCTCCCATGCAAGGGCTTGGACTCAGTGTGGGCCCACAAGTAGTCCACACATTCCTTCACGGTGGGGGTGGTGATGCGCTTCTTCGCCCCCAACCCCAGCATGCGCTTCAAACTGGCACCAATCCCATTGCAAGGCCCTTTCCCATGCCCCGGCACCTCAAACACCCACTCGCCGTGCACCCCATGGAATTTTCGGCTCCCACTCAAATACCATAAATTGAGGGCATTGCTGAATTGTTGTGGGGCTCGGTTAGAAATCTATACCACCTTGTGGACCCCCCCCTCGGCCCTTCACCCACTTGATGGTGTCACCAATTGCATGTTGGATGATTCCTTCATCTTTGGCCAATTTTTCTCCACCCACAAACACACTCACATGATGCATGGGGGCTGAGTTTGGGTCAGTTTTGTACGTGAGGGCAACAACAAGGAGGAGCAATTTCAACTTATGATACTCTTGTTCATTGACAAGGGCCTTGCATGGGAGCTCCAACCCGCTCCGGCAGGTTAATGCATGCGGCATCAACCACGCCCGCATCCAACCCTTGGTGCCCCATTGCAAAGGACATTTTCCATCCATTTGTTGTCAGGGTGGTGGTTGAGGAAATCCTCAAGGTGATCATTCATTGCACTCCACCACTGATTCATTGCCCTTTCTTCATCCACCGGGGCAAAAGTCTTATACTTTCCATCCTCACGTGTCTCACTCTCAACCTATTTGTATATGGTGGTCTTCACTTGCATGTCACTAAGCCTCAAGTTGCGGCAAGGAGGGAGAAGTTGGTATTCCCCACCACAATCGTCACAAAATCACGAGAGGCACTTGGGCAATAGGAAGTTTAGGCAAAGGGTGTTCACGGTGGTGAGAGGTTGTGGCATGGGCTGACGAGGTGGACAAACAACATGGGTGAAAATTTCATCGTACTTCACCACCCCCACCTCCCAATCACAAAGGGGGCACTCCTCATCTTCAAAATCCCCTGAGGAGCACACATCATGCAAATTCTCCAACCACAATCTCCATCGGTGGTGCCTCCGACATAGTCCCGAAAATTGTCGGTTGTCAGCCTTCACGTCAAGGGGCATGTATGCGAGGAGGGTCCTTGGATGGCGGTACACTGGATTTCCCTCCTTGTCAACGCGCGATGGCAACATCATCCCCACTTCCTCAAGGGCCTTCTCAAAGGGCATGTTGACGTAATGGATCGCAACCCCAGCGGCCCCTTTCTTGCGCATGGCACTTTGGGCGCGCTTGCTTGGGTGTGAGATGGATGGGGGCTGGAAGGCGGCCTCAATCGCTTGGCGTTCGGATCAACCAACGCCACGAAGAGCACCGGCCGTGTATCCAGGTGATACACATAGTTCCAATCAACTCGCTTGTCCGCAGTCATCTCCCGCTCCCAAAACAAACGCCGGCTCATCCCGGATTTCATAGGGCTCGTTGGGATATGCAAAATTGCCTCCAAGTGGGTCAATGACGTGTTCCGTGCTTGCTTCTGCCCGACGCGAACACTATTGGGAGGGCACGCCGCCGCACAAATCACCTCATGGCACGTCACTCCCGATGGTCCGGAATCATTTTCCAAATGCGTGAACGTGGTTCTCAAATTCGCAACGATTTGGCGCTGAAGACTGACCTCGTCAGTTTTCCCTTCCTCAACAACCGCCTTGAAGCGCTCCATCAATTGGTCACCGGTGTGGCCGTTGCCTCTCGATGCGGCCAAGTACACCGACGTGAGTGCCCGCACACCCTCCCGCAACGCCCAATCCGAGGACGGAGGGTCCGGCGGAACGTCATTAGATACTTTTGCTTCCAAAAATTCTGCATGTTCCTCGGCCGTGTATGCCCCCACCAAAGCCCGCAAGTTCACACCAACATGGTGTCTTGGTGAACCGGGGGTGGTGGGACTAGTGGTGCCGCTGTTGGTGGAACGGCCGCTGGTGGGAGTACCGGAAATAGAGCGTGGGCCCTTCTAGGGGATTTAGCATGAAGAAATGCATCTTTTTACCGTGTTTCATTTCTTGGTGTTGTGATGATATGTTGGAGTAATGGGCTCGACATGGTTCACGGGTACCTGTGCGGCAAATCATCTCGGTAGGCCGAAATCCTGTCTGGGCGACAATAAATGGCCCGTGGCGCCAACATATCGTGGAGTTGCGGTCTATAACCTTGATTTTTGAATTCACCACACTCAAAATATGGGGGGGGGGGGTTCTAACATATCCAATGGACCAATGTACCACGGCCGACCGTTGGCCCGAAGTGGACTACCTGCCATTCACAACTGTTTGACCCCCCCCCCCCCCGGTCAAACAACCATGTACATATGTATGTATATGCTCGAATCTACACCCCTCTCCCCAACCCTAGGTGGCTCCACAATATGGCTCTAAGGTATGTGCGAAGTGTACAGCTTGGTGCATGCATGCGGCGGAAGGGGCGAAGCTGGGTCAAAACGGGCTCAGTATGGGCTGGTTTCACTTCTTTGTGCACCCCAAACAATCCAAGATGATTTTTGAAAAAACTGTGGTTTTGACCCATTTTGGACCCATTTTTGGTCCCCAAACGGCCCATTTTCCAGGCATTTTCCATGGCCCCAAACGTGTCATCACGGGTTCAAAATGGGCTAAAAACAATTGTTTGAGCGTCTTTGAATGGTCTCAGATCTCTTTTGGAAAAATGTTTTTTTGTCCCATTTTGACCCATTTTTGGTCACGTCAGAACAAGCTCAAAATGGGCTAAAAACACTTGTTGGAGCATTCAAAATGGTCCAGGATCGCTTTTGGAAAAATCAGTTTTTAACCCATTTCTAAGCCATTTAACCCATTTCTAACCCATTTTCGGTCCCGAAACGGCCCATTTTCGAGGCATTATGGGATTTTCCATGGGCCAAAGTGCGTCACCATGGGCTCAAAATGGGTTGAAAACACTTGTTTGAGCATCCCAAATGTTGTTCACCCATATTTGCCCGATTTTTGTCTCAAAACGGCCCATTTTCAAGGCATTACGGGATTTTTCATGGGCCAAAACGCGTCACCACGGGCTCCAGTACGGCTCAAAACAGTTGTTTGGGTATCCCACACTTTTGGATCACTTTTGGAAAAATGTGTTTTTCACCCATTACGGGCCGTGTTTTGGTCCCAAAACAGCCTGTTTTCAACGCATCTTGGGGTTTTTGGACGTCCAAACCGGTTGTTTGAGGATGCCAAGTGGTCCGGGACAACTTTGGAAAAATTGATTTTTTTCGCCCCGGGGAGCTTGCTGTACCAATGTTGGGCCCCGGCCATTTTGCCCTGGCCGCCCTCTTGCACCACTCAGTGACCACTAGTACGGGGGTCTAGGCGTCTCGTTGGGTGATTGTGAGCGTTCCAAACCACAAAATGTGGGGGGGTTGTAGGCTGGCTAGGTGCCCTGGGAATTAGGTTATGAGCCACCCAACCCAAGATACGTCCCATTCTTGGCTTTGGGGTTGGTCGACACGAACAGGGCAAATTCGGGGCCTATTTGGGCCATTTTTGGGCCAATTCTTCGACATGTTGTGGTGTTAGAGGGCTTCAATGGGCACTTTGACACCATGATGTCAAGCCGCGTGTGTGGTGTAGCAACTCCTTCTCTTTGTTTGGCCGTTTTGCCCGGGTTTCATTGTTTTCTTTAGTAAAAAATGCCTGTTTTTGGCAAGACAACATTGGCGAAGATTTGGGTGGGCACCTCCCGACTTGGCACCTACGCCCCGGGCTGCCACTAGTGAATTGGGTGCTCCATCTTTGGATTTGGGAAGGCCATGTGTCAATGTGGAAGATGGCTACAATAGAGGAGAGCCCGAAGTGTTGGAACGCAGGTTTCGCCAAAACCGAAAGGAGAAGTGTTGCTTGTTACTCGCTTGCTTGCTTGCTTGTTGTTAGCTAGATTCAAGGGGACAGGGGTGTAGTAATATATGCATGATGCGATCCCGGGGGCCCCCTCCCCCCTCTCTGCCCCCCCCCCCCCCCAGGAGTCCCGAACCCGATCCGGCGCCCTTGGTGCCGGCCCAGGCGCTTTGCGCCCCCCTTTGCAACCGGAAAAGGCCCTTAGCATCCCGTTTCCCAGAGGGGGGCCTTTGTCCCAACTATTGGCACTCTGCGTCTACATCAAGCAGGCAGTATCTACATGGGAAAGGCAGTGTCTACTTGGGGCAGACGGTGCCTACAGACCTTCGACTGCCTAGCCCCTATACACGGGTAAACGACCACGCCAAGGGCTCCCCACGCTCGATGCGGGGACCGGCCCCGCACCTCCTTAAATAACAAGACTTGCATTGACTACAGATAGTGTCCACATCAGCACACACCGTCTAATTTGGGTAGACCGCGTCTACATGGGGTTGGTAGTGCCTACAAAGTATAGACCGCGGTTCCTTTAATCAATGGGTAAACGGGCGGGGTACCCCGGTAAACGGTGTCACATATGCCGTATTCTTGCATATTGGGGGCTCGGGGCCCCACCCGAGGGGGTCCTTTGAACCCCCACGGTGGGGGGGTAGAGAAGAGGGGGGGGCTAGGGATCATATATACCATACACATCTCTCTCTCTCTCTCTCTCTCTCTCTCTCTCTCTCATTTTTAGATATGGGCGTTTTCGCGGGGGGGGGGTCATTCCAACGCAAAGTGGGATATTTTATCCTGTTTTGCCGATTTCTCAAAAATGTCGTTCTGTAGGGGGGCGGGGGGGGGGGGGGATATGTTATACTTTTTCGAAATCTCTTACAACAGGCCATTTTAGAAAGGTATGGGTTAGGGCGGGAGCGGGTAGGAGGCCATATTTTTGACACACGGAGCCGACCTTTTAGGCGTTTTGGGGTGTGCACTATTTGTTTCGGGCGCCGCAATCAAAACTATGTTATATGAATGGTTTGGCACCTTGGAGAGACGAATGTGTGCAATTTTTGTGGGATCACAACAAGGGAGTTGCCATAAGGGGAAAATATGCCAAACATAAGGAATATTGCTTCCAAGTATTGGAGGCTAAGAGGCCCACCACATTCAGCGGAGACCATCAAGGGCATCACCAAAACCTTCCATTGGAAATCAGTTGGTAAGCCAAACCATGTCATGGCCCTCCCATTTTCCCTCGAACCCCAAAGTGACCCCCCCCCCCGGCGAAAATGCCCATACATTTGCATCTATATCCTCCAATCTACACCCCTCTCCCCAACTCTACGCCGCTCCACAATATGGCTGTAAGGTACGTGCAAATTGTACAACCTGGTGCATACATGTGGCTAAATGGGCTAAACTGGGTCAAAACGGGCTCACAATGGGCACAAATCACTTGTTTTGTGCACCTCAAACAGTCGAGGATAACTTTTGGACAAATGCGATTTTGACTCATTTTTGACCCATTTTTGGTTCCGAAGCGGCCCATTTTCAAGGCATTTCGGGATTTTCCATGGGCCAAAATGCTTCACCATGGGCTGACACCAGGCTAGAAACACTTGTTTGAGAATGCCAGATGGCCCAGGGTCACTTTTAGAAAAACACATTTTTGACCCATTTTTGACCCCTTTTGGCTTCCGAAACGGCCCATTTTCAAGGCATTGTGGGATTTACCATGGGCTGACACGCGTCCCTAGGGGCTCACAATGAGCCAAAAACACTTGTTGGAGCACACCAAAGAGTCATGGATCACTTTCGGAAAAATGCGTTTTTGACCCATTTAGGAGCCATTTTTGGTCCCAAAATAACCAGTTTCAACGCATTTTTTGTATTTCGTATGGGCTAAAATGCGTCACCACAGGCTCAAAACGGGCTAAAAACACTTGTTTGAGCATCTCCAATGGTTATGGATCATTTTTGGAGAAAATCTTTTTTCACCCATTTTGGACCCATTTTTCTTCCTAAGATGCCCCATTTTCAAGGCATTTTTGGACTTTCCATACGCTTAACTGCATCACCACGGGCCCAAAATGGGCCAAAAACACTAGCTAGAGCCTTTCAGGTGGTCTACAAACAATTTTAGAAAAACATCTTTTTTTCCTCCCCTGGGAACCTAGTGGACCCACAGTTGGGCCCCACCGTACGCGACCCGGTCTGCCCTCCAGCTCCACCAAGTGACCACTAGTACGGGGCTGTGGACCTCTCGTTGCGCAATTGTGAGGCTTGGAAATCACAAGAAGTGGGGGGTCGCGGGTGGACTAGGTGACTTCGGATTGGTAATTTGACACACGTAGCCCAAGATACGGTTCGTCCCCGGGGGGGCGGCCGGGCCCGGTCCTTGTATGCGACCCCCCCAGCCCCCCCCCCCCCCCCGGGTTTTGAAAGATAGTGGTGCCGGGTCGGCCACCAACAAGTGTCTCTAGAGAAAAGTGTCCGGCGCCAAAGGCGCCAAAATTTTTTTTCATACTATGTGTTTATAGTCAAAATACTCAAAATTTTGTAGAGAATTCATATTTGTGTTAAAACAACAAGAAAAAATTTTGACCTGAAGGAGGGCTACGGGAGGGCTGCAGACCCTAACAGCAACCACAACCCTAGGCCTGACCCTAACCCTAGCCCTAACCCTAACCCTAACCCTAACCCTAACCCTAACCCTAATCAAGACTGAATATTGGGACCGAGCTGGTGGGGGAGGGAACATTAGATATGAATGGTGAGGGACACCAATGAGTTACACATTGAAGGCCGTTGACAGGGTGGAATCAGCTTGCAAGTGATCCCCTTCACCACAAGGCCCACTTTCAAGGCTTTTGTGGACTTGTGAGGGGCCAAAATGCCCCAAAATGGGCTCAAAATAGGCTCATTTCACCCGTTTGTGCACCCCAAATGGTCTAGGATGAGTTTTGGAAAAATGCGTTTTTGACCCATTTTTGACCCATTTTTGGTCCCAAAACAGCGCATCTTCAAGGCATTTTGGGATTTTCGGAGGACCAAAATGGGCCACCCCAAGCTCAAAACAGTCCAAAAACACTTGTTTTAGCATCACACATGGTCTAGGATCATTTTTGAGAAAAGTCATTTTTCTGCCCCTATTGGACCCTATTGACCCATTTGGGCACCCACCTGTTTGGGCTTGAGCTTGCAGCTTGCTGCAGCCTACTGGGCTTGGGTACGGGGGTCTAGGCGTCCATTTGGGCAATTTTGAGGGGTGGAAACCACAAAACGAGGGGGGTTGCGGGTGGATTAGGTGCCCTCGGAATCGCGTTTTGAGCCATGTAGCCAAAGATATGGCCTATTCTTGGTTTGTGGCTGTCGCCAGCCAATCTGCACAAAATTTGGGGCTTGTGGGGGCCTTTTTGGGCCGTTTCAGGGACATATGGTGGAGTCAGAGGGCCGCAAATGGCTCGTTGACACAAGAAAGTCAAGCCGCACATGGAGTGCATCCACCCTTTCCCTTTCCTTGGCCGTTTTGAATGGGTTCTAGGGCTCTTTTGGCCCAAAAATGGCTGTTTTTGGCCCTAAATTGCAGTTTTTGAAACTGAGGTCCGCCACTTGCGACACCCATTCCCGGCCGCCACCGTTGAGTTTCTGGCTCAAACTTTGTGTGGTTGTCCCTCACACCCATAGGTATCATCCACCAAAATTTCAGCCGAATGCGAAGCACCACGACGGATGTCTGATTTGTCCCCCTTTCGCGCGTGCTGCTTGCTGCTGCTGGCTGCTTGTTGCTGCTGCTGCTAAACCTGGTAGGTCCACCCTAGACCCTAAAAAGGGTTATAAAACCAAGACTGGTTCCACCAGCTCGGTGACCCTAACCCTAGGGCTAACCCTAACCCTAACCTGAACCCTAACCCTAACCCCCCCCCCCTCACCCCTGGCTGGACACCCCCCGACCCCCGGCCAGACCCCCCCCCGAGCCCCGGCCAGACCCCCCGACCCCCGGCCAGACCCCCCTCCCGACCCCCGGCTGGACCCGACCCCCGGCTGGACCCCCCCCCCCCCCAACTGCCCCCCCCCCCCAAGTTTTGAAAGATAGTTGGGGGGTGGGTCGCATCAGGACCGGTTGTAGTTGCCCCCCCGTGGGTTCGTCCTTGGTTTTCGGGCAATTCGACACAAGCTGCGCACATTTTGGGCCATTTTGAGCCATTTTAGGGCCGTTCCTCGGACGTGTCTGGGAGTTAGAGGGCAATAAAAGGCCGTTTGTCACAAGGAAGTCAAGGCACACGTGGAGTGTACTAACCATTTCCCTTCGTTTGTCCGTTTTGACTGGTTTTTTGGCCCGTTTTGGGCCAAGAAAAAGCGTATTTTGGGGCACAAAATTCGCAATTTTGGGAGGGCGCCTCCCGACTCGGTGCCCGCGCCGCGGGGCGCCACCGGTGAGTTTTTGGCTCAAGACTTGGTTTGGCAAGGCCACCACCTAGGCTCCAAGATGGCTAGAGTAGAGGAGAGCCCTAAGCGGTGGAACACACTAATGGCCAAACCGGAAAGGAGAAGTGTTGCTTGCTTGTTGCTTGTTGCCTGTTGCTTGTTGCTTATTGCTTGCTTGTCGCTTGCTTGTTAGCTAGATTTAAGGGGAGAGGGGTGTAGAAATACACACCCACACCCACCCACCCACCCACACACACATATTGATATGCATCCTCTAATCTACACCCCTCTCCCCGACTTTGGGTGGGTCCACAATATGGCTCTGAGGTACGTGCGAAGTTTGAAACTTGGTGCATACATGTGGCCAAACGGGCTACACTGGGTCAAAAGGGGCTTAAATTGGGCCTTTTTTTTGTAAGGCTTTTGGGACCTTAGAGGGGCTAAAAAAAAACCTCAAATTGGGCTCAAAATGGGCCCATGTCACTTGTTTGTGCGCCCCAATCGGCCTAGGATCACTTTTGGAGAAAAACACGTCTTAGACCCATTTGTCACCCATTTTTGGTCCCGCAACGGCCCTTTTCAAGGCATTTTGGGGTTTTTCACGGGTCGAAACACGTCACCACAGGCACAAACTGGGGCAAAAACACTTGTTTAAGCATCCCAGGTAATCTAGGACCCTTTTTGCAAAGATGTCTTTTTGACCCAATTTTTGGTCCCCAAAATGGCCTATTTTCAACCCTTTTTGGGATTTTCCATGGGCCAAAATGTGTCACCACGGGCTCAAAACGGGCTAAAAACACTTGCTTGAGTCTCCCAACTGGCCTAAGAACAACTATTGAAAAAATGTTTTTTTTTCGCCCCAAGGACCCGGGTGGACCCATTGTTGGCCCCCATTGTGCGCCGCCAAGGCTTCGGTACGGCTCCACCGAGTGACCATTGGTACGGGGGACTAGATGTCTCGTTTGGCGAGTCGAAGGCATGCAAACCACAAAAAGTGAGGTGTTGCGGGTGCACCAGTTGCGCTCGGAATGGGGATTTGAGCCACATAGCCCAAGATACGACCCGTTCTTGGTTGGGGCTGTCTGACACTGACTGCGCACATTTTGGGTCATTTTTTGCTAGCCTTGGGTTGTTTCTCGGATATATCTTGGAGGTAGAGGGCAACAAAATGTTCTTTGTCACGGGGCTATCAAGGCACATGGAGTCTAGCCACCATTATCTTTCGGTTGTCCGTTTTGACTACTTTCGGGGCGTTTTTGGGCCAAAAATGGCCGTTTTGGGGCACAAAATGCGCAGCTGCGGGGGGGGGCACCTCCAGACTCGTCCCCCCCCCCCCTTAGGGCCCCACCGGTGAGGTTTTGGCTCAAAAGTTGGATTTGGCAAGGCCACCACCTAGGCTCTAGGGTGGCTAGAGTAGAGTAGAGCCCGGAGCGATGAGGTGGAGCAATAGGCAAAACGGAAAGGAGAAGTGCTTGCTTGTTGCTTGCTTGCTTGTTGCTTGCTGGTTAGCTAGATTTAAGGGGAGAGGGGTGTAGTAATATGTAGGTGGGCGCGTTGTATTTTGGTTCTTTGATGTTTTGCCAGGCCCATTGCCTTGGATGGCGCTGGTCAAATCGACACACCCGCATTGATTTTGTACCATGGCATCACAGCCGGTGGTTCCCCTGCGGGTTGCCGCGGGTGCTCCTTTCGCTTCCTTGGAACTCACAGCACCCCCGCCGCAGCCTCGCTGAGCAGAGAATTTGATCTCTGAGGGACTCCGGCCCGCGGCTGCTTTTGCCTTTTATCCCTGGGAACATGTCTAAAACATAACGTCATTCAAAAAAGAAATATTCAATTTTGAAACTTTCTTTTTTGAACTTTCAAATGGAAACTATTTTTTGAACAAAATTGTCGTTTTTGGATGTTTTTTTTTCTGAGCTAATCTTACCACATACTGCGTGTTGTGCACCCTCAACAGCATACTCAAGGGGGTTCCATTTGCTATAGGGGTGGTTTGTTTGATGACCCTTTGGTAATTTTCACCGTTGCATAAGATTCTTTGCATGGTCCTTCACTTTGTTGTTTCCCCCTTGGGGTCACCAACATGAGCGCCACCACGGCATCACTCTATGGGCCACCTCTGATTGCGGAGCTGTTGGCGGCATTGGTTTACCTTGAGTGGGGCGGCGAACATAATGGATGCCCGTGTGGGCCACCTACTAGGCATTTGGTGGGTGTCCTCCCCGCATTCCAAGGCCCGGTGGGAGCAAGCCACCCTGGAAGGGGGCCACAAAGTGGTGCGTGTCGCAGAGGACACCGCCATACAGGAATATGCGGAATCGTTGATCAACCGCTGGGCGCCGCACAACTTGTTGTTGCCTTGAAGACCCCTAAGTCCGGCTTCCGTACCTTGTCGGAGGTCTTCATCCGGTAGGGTCTACAATACCGGACGGCCGTTTCCACAGCCCAGTTGTACCCGGGAGGCCTTCGAGGTGGAGTGGCGGGCTTGTTGTACCCCCCTCCAACGGGCACCCCCAGTCACCGCTGGTAGCCCGCCTGCGTCGGGCTGCTCATGGCCCGACGCCTCTTGGGTCAATTACATGCAATCCCGCAACGCTCTGCGCAATGGCATTAACTATTCACGCCCCCCCATGTTCATTGTGCGGCGCGATGCGTTCCCCTTCGCTTACGGAAGCTGGAGCCACCTGGGCATCGCGTTCGCCAACCATGGTGCCTGCGCCAGCCAACCGCCGTACTACTGGGTCATCGGGATGGCGGTGTGCGGTGACAAGGATATGGCCCAAGTGGGTGCCATATGGCGTGACAACCTGTAGGTATGGTTGCCACGTACACGGGGCTATTTCGTTTCGATGTCTAGTCGTTGAAATTTGAACGTTCAAAGCTAAAAAAAACGTTCATAAACCGGCAGAAGTGCCCAAATTATGTTTTTAGAACTTCAAAAAAGGTTTTTGAGCATTCAAAATTCTTATTTGTTTTCTCATTTTGTAGCACATCTACGACACCGGCCGCCTTATGTGGGCCAACGTTCAGCGTGTTGCCACTGTTCCCTACGCCGGAGACACCCCCTGGATCCGCCGCTAGGTGGATGTCTCGATTGCCCCTGGGATGGCGCCACCCAGCGGTGGCAAGGTATTCAACAACGCTGCGCCCTGCAACGCGATGCAGACCACCACCGGCAATACCTCGTGCATGGCCGTAGCCTGCAACATGCCGGTTGCGTCGCCAAGCCCCTCCCGCACATGGCACGGCAGCACATTTTCATGTGCATCCTGCATTGCATCATGGCAGTGGGCCGGCTGGTGGTGCAATTCCTCGAAGCCCTTTGCGGTGACCCAGATAAGGTACCGGTGGTTGCTGTCCAGTCTGTCTAGGACGGGGCACCGACCAGGATTTACCTGGGCTCTGCTGTCTCCCTGGATGGGGAGGAGGTGTACCGCCTGCTGCTGCTAGCCCCTCCTCTTCCTCTTCGAGGTCAGGCTCCACCACGAGCTCTAGCGAGTTGGAGGAGGTGAACACCACCCCAACTAAGCCACGGGGGTAGTAGAGAAAAAGGAGAAGCAGGTAGTGGCGAAGGGAGCCGGGGAGGGGCGGCCGAAAGGGGGTGAGGGGAAGGAGGGGGGGGGGGGGGGCACCCGTAGGCCCGCCAGTGTGGGTGCCGTACCCGCAGGGGATGGAGAAAAAGGTGGTGGTGGGGACGGTGAAGGCGGGGCGGCAAAAATGGGTGCTATTTGGCACCGGGGAGACACTGTACAAGGTGTGAGCATAGTTGTGCCATGCCACCGAGGCGACAGCCACAACGCGGTGGCAAAAGGCCACGCGGGGGGGGGGGGGGGGCACAGCAAGCCCCCCCCCCCCCCACACACAGGCAAATGAGGCGGCCAGCCACACCCCAACCCCCAAACTAACAGAGGCCGCCGCGCAGCCTGCCATCGGGTCGGCATCCGCTTAGCCCGCCACCCGGTCTGCGCGGGCGGAACCCGCCACTAGGTCTGCCGAGGACTGAGCCCGGGACACCCAAGCTCTTTAGGAGTCCCTATCGTCCCGCGAACTCTAAGGGACACCGGGTGCCACTTTGGGTATCCTCGGAGGACATCCGTGTGACAATGGGGATGCAGCGCGTGAAGGGTTGTTGTGTTTTGCATGTTTGTCTGCTTACGTCCGTGGGTTGGTTTTTCAATTCTGACACTTCAAACGTCCAACGCGAGTTCGAAAAATTTTTCCGAAGTGGATTTGCTGGTTTCTGAACAGTTGTTACAGAGATTGAAAAGCGTGAACCCCCCCCCCCCCCGGCCCAACAACACCCGGGCATCCATTAACAATCACAAGAAACTGCTACGGCAATGGGTCGCATAATTGGTCAAACACATTATGAAAGTTTTGAAAATAGCATTCAAACGTCAAAAAACTCTCATTCCCTTGAACGACCTTATGTTTCAGACAGGTTCCTAGGGAAATGTGCCCGAGGACTGTGAGGAAATGCACCCTGCCAATGGAACAGGGGAGTACACCCCCGAGGAGTGGGACGAGTGATACACAGAGCGTGACCGCTGGCCCATTTACGCCAACGGCAACAATTGTTGGCGCAGCAGCAACAGCTGCTGGCGAAGCAGCAGCTGGCGGCGTACCAGATTATTAGTGCCTTCTCTTCTAGAGGGCGGCCGCCGCCGGCCTCCTCGCCTTCGTGAGCTTGCCCGAGGTAGCCGCAGGCCCAGTAGGTATTATCTTCCCCGTCTCCGCCAACGCTGCCTCCGCCGGCTACAAGTCTTCTACTGTCAAGTGCGGGTAGAGGATCTTAGGCTCCTGCTACCCAAGCTATCCGGGACAAGTTTCCAGCGTATCATGCTGTGCAGGGTGCCGCAGCCCTATTGTCCCATGAGGGTACGCGGCTGGCCGTTGTGCGCCTTCTTGTGAACTATGTGTTTCAAGACCATCCCTTGGTGACTCCGGGGGATGTGCCAGCAACGACCTTGAGTTGGTCATTTTTTCAGGGAAAGGGGGTCCCGCCCCTTCCGCAAGTTCTCTGGCATCATCAGGCTCTCACTGTGGACTTCCTAGCAACAGAAGATTCCGTACCACAGGTGCTGGAGCGTATGCGCTTTGTGCAGAAGCACATGTTGGTGGCCGAGATCCATTTGGTAGTCTTCTGTTGTACATATTGGCCCCTGTATGGTGGTGCTGTGTTTTTCAAGGAGAAGGCCCCCTAGGCCTCATAGAAATGGAGAAATTGAGCCGTCCTCTGTCCGGCGTGGGCAGTCGCTTCTATTACGCGTGCTATCTACGAATGACGCCGGCTCGCTACAGCCTCATGGAGCAATCGCCTCCTAAGCCACTTCTGAAAACTAGGCCCCTGCTGGCGCCAGGCACAGAGCCGTATGTGGCCTTCGTCCCATATGGGATTTACAAGGGCCCCATGGATGATGCCCCTACAATATTAGAGGCCTGGCTCAGGAAGAAGCGGCATGAAGAATGAGTGCGCCTTGGCGACGGTGGATTTCCGGTATAAATCGCTAGCCGATAGCTTCTCGGTAATACCAGAGGTGCAATGGGATGCGCCTACCAAGCTCCATGTCGCGCTATGGACGCCGGTGGATGCAGCTGTGTTCATCCTAAATGTGGTTCCCCAAATGCTCTCTGCAGGGTTGTCATTTACCGACGAAAGGACTAGCGGATGGATTTCCGAGCGCGAGGTTACGTCAGTGCAGAGCGGTTCCTCGGCCTATTCCATCCCCGGCTTAGTGCCCCATGTGCAACGTGACGGGGCCGCTGAGCCTGTTGTCCTTGTGGACATGCCCGACCATCTCCTCAAGCTTGATGTAGAGGCAGTCGTGCTGCATGGCATGTTGACTAAGTCTCTGGGGGGTGCGGATGACGCGCCCATGGTGGCCAAGAAGTTGGATTGGACAATGGGTAATGTCAGGCTCCCGTCTTTGTAGATCTCTAGGCCTACCAATATGGGAGGGGGGCTACTTGGCGCGATGCTGCATATCTCGGAGCCAGGGCCGCATGGTGGAGTGCAGCAAGCAATCGTATGCTCCACGAAGGAGTACACATCAACCCGGGCCTCTTGGCGTAGGGACAGAGTTGGGACCCCCCCCCCCAAGCCGACACCGAAGACCCCCCCCCCCCCCAAAGGGGGGCGGCTCACGTCTAAGGTGTTTCAAAAACATGCAGAGGACCCGGTTGCCCTTGACCAGTCCAAGGTGGCGGCAAAGTGCCTCGCCATCATGAATATTTTGCCTGTTGATGTACTTGCTACGGACCCACAGGTGCATCTATTTTCGAACTTTGCAGTTGCCACTTGCAATCTTGCGGGTTGGCACACCGTGGTAGAGCCGGATTGTGCGGCTACCAAGGCACGTCTAACCCGCTGTGCTTATGCTTTTAAGATGTTTTAGCTCCATCACCTTTCAGGGGTAGGGATCTGGAGCACCACTTGCACACTGATGCCAAGCTGGCTGCAGCGGAGCACCGCGCAAGGGTACACGGCTATAAATTTGTGGGCCTGCCCTGACCAGAATTGAAGTCTGGGTCTGCCTTCTCTATAAACCTGATTGGGAGTCGGTCTCCGCACAGCCCCTTTCTCCCGCTAATTGGTTTTTTGTGGTTTTTTTTGTGGGTCATTTCTCTAATGATGCAGTGTAGCTTATGCAGCAGTGGCAGACCTTGCACAGCCATGAGAGGCCCCCGGGCGGGACTCCCATGGTCTTCCTGGTGGACCATAACTCTACACTTTCTCACCTCGACTCCAGGTGTGAGAATATCTCGTCTTTATAGTAGCTTAGCGCTATGGAGGTAGAGAGGGTGTGCCTCCAAGCTTTTGCCTTGAGTGATGCGTGGGCTCATCAGTTTCGTGAACGGGATCCGCCCACGTACACGCGCACCTCTGTTCTCTGTAGAGTTGCCGATGGTGCCCAAACAATGTCCCGTTGTATAGACCGCAGGTCTGTTTCGCATGGCCCCTTGGGCTATACCTCGCCTATGTTAACCACCCCTGTTGGGTTTAGTGATCATCAATCTGTTGTGCTGCAGTTCATTTGGATGGGTGTTGACGGGGAGCAACCGTCCAGGTGGCAGTTCCCCCTAGATGCCCTTCTGGACAAGGAAAATGTAGACTCGATCTCCCAGGAGCTGTTGTCCCGAGTGAGGGGGGAGTACACGGAAGCTTTTAGGTGTAGTCAAGCAGTCCTGCGCAAAGCGGCGCGACGCTATAATGCGCAGGCCCTCATTGCTACTCCAGTGTACTTGCAGTTTTGGGACATTTTGCGCCGATCCGTCAGCCATCCAATGATGGCCGCATTGTTCCGGTACATCGCTATCCAAGGTCCCTGGATCTCTGTGCTCCTGCAGATCCTGAGGGGTCGGGTCTTATTTTTGGTCTTGTGGGGGGTGGTGCGAGAGGAGTCCCTTAGTCGTGCCTCAGGCGTACACCATGGGGACCCATTGTCCCCCATATTGTTTTCCCTCTTGACTTCTATCATTTGTTTTGTGTTGCGCCCCTATGGGGTATGTGTGTGGTTGTATTAGGACAACACTTTAGTGCATTTGGTACGGGCGCCTCAGCCGGAGTTTGATCTCTCGGCTCTCCTTAAGGAATTTGAGGACTTTGGGGAGTTCACAGGCCTGTGCCTCAACTTGGAGGAAACACGCATACTGCTCGAAGGGCTAGATAGAGCACGGGTGGGGGGCATCAAGGTAGCAGCCCACGTGCGCTATTTGGGCGCCCAGGTTGGTCATGTATCGGCGGCAGTGGCGTATGCGCGCTCTTTTCCAGCATTTCAAGCCCAATGTACCATGATATCTTGCATGCTGTTGTCACGCCAGCAGAAGGTGTTGCTCATCCACACTTGGTGCTTTCCAGTGTTGCAAGTGACATCAGTAGCTCACTACGCTCCAGATCTAGTACTCAAGCGGCTCCGCAGGACCCTGGTGGTGGCATTTCATGCACAGAGCCGGAAGGTCCCGCTCAATGTGCTGATCTCAGTCCGGCGGAGGGAGGGGTCGGTGTGTGGATGCCGGAGGTCTATCTGTGGACCACGCACGCAGCCACGTTTACAAGGTACCTACAGCAACCGGCGAGGTATGGGTAGGACGCATATGTCACCTTTTCCTCCTAGCTTTGGGCCAAAGGCCCCAATATGCAAGAATACGGTGTTTTCCCCACGTATGCCACCCCATTTGCCCGTTTACCCCACCCGTTTACCTGTGGATCAAAGGAATTGCGGCCTGTGGTCTGTAGACACTGTCTGCCCCATGTAGACACTGTCTGCTCAACGTGGTCTAGCACCGTAGACACCGCGGGCATGTTGTAGACGCAAAGTGACAATATTTGGGAAGGGGGCCAAAGGCCCCCTTCCCCAAAAGCAGTCCGCTAACATCGTTTACCCGTGTGTAGGGGCCAAGCGGTCTATAGTCTGTGGACACTGTGTGCGAAGCGCCAAAGGCCCCCGTCCTGAAAACAAGATGCTAAGGGCGTTTACCCGTGCTAAAATAAGGTACTTGGGGGCGCGAAGCGCCCCTGGGCCAGCGCCAAAGGCGCCGGATTGGGTTCCGGACCATAGGGTGGGGCCGGGGGGGGGGGGGGGGCAGGGAAGGGGGGGGGCTAGGGATCGCATAAGCCATATGTATATATACCGAGGTGGGAGGGGGGCAATTTTACGCACCCCCTCTACACCTCTACCTAGAGGAAGCCTGTAGGGGTTCTGTAAATTCAAACAGGGTTGGGGGGTGTATGATTTTGTGCATTCCCGCTATGCCCGTGCCCCTGCTCCTACCCCTGCCCCTGCCCCTGCCCCTCCCTTTGTGGCACGTTTTGCATTTTGCGTGCATGCCGCACAGGGCTGAGTCTGGCCAGTGCTAGCACTGCACATGCTTCACAGGGAGGGGTGTGTGTAATGCAAGCCCTGTGCGGGCCCACTCGGGGCTGATTATGCCCACTGCAGGCCCTGGTGGTGCTGTGCACCCCCTCCCCGTTTAAAAGGAGCCCTGGGCAGGCCCCATGCAGATTTGGTTTGGTTACCAGATGCTTCATATGCCCTCAGTGTGTTCCTGGCCGTCCCCACTCGCTCGCCCCCATGCTTGGCTTGCGGCTGTTCTGGGTGGTTTTTGTATGTGTTGTGGCCGACGCGGGCTTGTGCTGGCCTTTTCTCCATGTCTCTGTGGAGTCCGGTACTGAATGGGGTACACGAGTCGTTGTCAGCGCGTGCTTGTGTGCGCCAGTCGGTTTGTTGGTGTGTTGGGTGTCCACACGCCTACCCCCCGGATCCGGTACAGCCACCCTAATAACGGGCGCTGTGCGTGTGCGTGCGCAGGCTCCCCCTCGGTTGCAACATAGGTCATGTGCACCATTTAGTGTGTGTGTGTGTGTGTGTGTGTGTGTGTGTGTGTGTTTCTGTGGGTTGGCCCGGTGTTGCAGTCGCTCGTGTCTCTCCAAAATGCATGTTTCATTTACAGCCCCGGGCCTTTCGCTACCTGGGCCACAAAGGCGCAGTCGCACGTGTGCGTTTCTCCCCATCCGGAGACCTTGTTGCCAGTGCAGCTGCAGACCGCACCATCCGCTTGTGGGTGCCGCAAGTGCGGGCGGGCAGCACTGTGATAAAGGCACATCAGGCGGGCGTGCGCGATGTCGCATTCTTTGCGTCTGGGAACCGCATGGTCAGTTGTGCCGATGACAAGACGGTAAAACTGTGGTGCATTGCCACGCAGAAGGTCCTGGGCACGATGGTTGAGCACAAGAATTGGGTATGCAGTGGCCCCCACAGCCGCTCTGGGTCTCTTATCCCTTGTTTTCAGCGTGGAGCACGTTTGTTTTCTCGGTCAGAGCGTGTCATGGGCCTGTTTTCATGCCCAGTGAACGTGCCAATGCCAGATTTGGTTTGCCATGTTTTCAATTTCCATTTTTCTGCTGTCTTTTTTTGCGGGGGGTTGATGACATCATCGCATGGCCGCACTGCGAACCTGAACCATTCAATCACAAAGGAAATGGCCGACCAACGTCGATTCACTCCCGACAACAACCACTCAACAACCCCCAGCTGTCAGTTTGGGGCCCTCAGTGACACCCCACACAACGTCTATGCTTCTTGAGTGACAAGTAAGGCTGTTTCACTTTCCAACTTCAAGGTTCTGGAGCTACCAGCCAACAAGAGCGCAGAATGGATTCAGCTGGGGTAGGGTACGAGGCTCCAAGTGGTCTTCACGGAGTCGGACATATAATAAGGAATCGAAGTTTGAAACAAGGCTGAGCCGGTTGTATCACATGGCTCTTTTTCTATGTTTGTTTGTTTATGTCTTCTGGTGTGGCCATCGAGGGCAATTTGGGCCCGCTTTGGGCACTCTTTTGGGCATTGCTGGGACATATTGTTGAGTTAGAAGACGAAATAGTCTTGTTTGATGTAAGCAGCGCCAGCGGGTGGCGCATGCCACGCGATTTTACCAAAATTGGCTTCAAAGCACCCCGAGACGGCCAGCCCAAGCCAGGGCCAATTATCGTCAAAAAAGCCGCCAGTTCCTCCGTTTCAGAAGCAGGCATCCTCGGGCACCATTGTGGCGTTTCGGGCTCAAATCTTGGGAGCACATCCACGTACACAATGGTTGGACACCACCCGACTTTGCCCATTGGAGCTTGCGAAGAATTGGCGCAGAAAGATGTTGCCAAGAAGATTACAAGGGACCTTGTAGTGATTGACATCCCATTCCATTTCCTCTCACGATAATGGACTGTAAATTATGGGCAGTGGTCCTGCACTGTGGACCACGACACGTCCCCCAAGGAGAAGAGGTCCGAGGGATCAGGAACACGTAAACAACCAGGATTACTGCAGACTGTTTACAATGGGCTATTGCGGCAGCAGCTGAGCCTCGCAGACAGCCAGGACTCTCACAGAATGATAAACTGTGTTGTACTCCATGTGCCATAGGGTGCTATCCTCAAAGGCCATGCTTTGGGAAAGAATGTGAAGCAGAGCGATGGTTCTTATGCTCCAAACCCTGGTGTCCATATCTGGAAACTTGCAACCCCGCCTCACTATTGTGTCTGGGGGTTAAAGAAGCAAGACTGTGGGCCTGCGTGAAGGAGCATGTGAAGGCAGGCCATTGCATCCATCATCCCGCCACTTCACAGGTCAAGTGTGTTTCAGTATCAAGTGACCAGCGAGTCGGGGCTAGCGGGAGCGATGACAAGCAGGTGAAGCTCTGGGACCTCAGCCGTGTCGGGCACAAGAGTGTGCACACATTTTCTGACCATCTGGACGTAGTATCAGATGTCTCATTTGGCCCCGATGGATACATTTTGGCCGCTTGTAGTCACGACACGAGCATCAAATTGTGGGACGTGCGGATGTGTCGACTGCTGCAGCATTATAACGCACACACCGACGTCGTCAGGTGTGCATCAGAGTCATGCAAGAACGCTGAGCGAGGGATGTGCAGGTGTACGATACATGTGGCACACGGGCATTGCATTGTCAGCGGCAGGCTAGCAGCTTCTCAGGGCTTTTCAATGCGGGAATGCACTGAGAAGGGGCCCTATTACCTCCCGGCCCAGGCTCTGGACGAGCAGGGGCTGTGGCAGTGGCCGTGTTCCCAGTGATTCCAGTCACACATACACACAAACACACACAGGGAGAGGCAGGAAAGGATGCCATGGCAGCGTCAACAGAACATGGCTGCAGTGCAACAGAGCTGTAGAAGTGGTGCAGGATAGCAAGCGCTATATGTTCACATTGAAAAATCTGGGCGCCACGCACAAACCTTTTGCCATGTTGAAGCCTGACAGAAAGGTAGAGCGCTTGGCACTAATGGAGCGTGTGACCCGTGCCTTGGTCAATGATAGTGACGTGACCCTATCGGTGACGTCCACGGATGTTGTCGTGCTCACCGGTAGGTATCTGGACAGTGAGCACGTTGCGTGCGATCAAGAGAGCGGACATGATGCTTATGTGGTGAACGTTCCCCGGATGGCACGGTCCATGATGCTCTCTGTGCGCCTGATGCTCAAGGTGAGCCGCCGCTGCACCTGTGAGAAATTGTTGCAAACGCGGCGAGCACTTACGCCGTATGCGGCCACCCCCGTGGTTGTGATTGGTCCCGGGACCAAGCGGCGGTCGGGCGCCTTGGTGTCACTCACGGAGCTTGTGCAACACCAAGTGGCGTTGGCACAGCAAGCGGGCGTGCTCACGGTCCCACCCGGATGGCGTCGGATCCTCGTCATCATTTGTGTGGATGCATGCCCGTTGTGGCGAACGTTTGCAACTCGAGCGGACATATTCGTTGGGGTATGGCCCGGTGGGCCCCGTGTTGTAGGCGTGCCGGCGAATTGGGCCACATGGTGGGTTATGGCAGGCACCAACAATTGCGCATGGTTGTGCGGCATGGATGCGGATGCTGGATTGAATAGCCAGGTAGAGTACTTAGAGGCAAACAACAACGTAGTGCTTGAAAACGGACAAACAATAGGGTTTGTGAATGCTTTCTAACCAGGGATGGAAAGGGGATGCGGGTTAGCAACAACAGCCCCGTGACCAAGTGTGTGACCTCGTGAGGACGGGGATAGCTTAGAACCGCATGACAACGTAACCCCAATAGCCTGTTGGGGTGCATTCTTAAGAGCAATGCGGCGAACTAAGAGGGTGGGGACTATGCACATTGTGTGGCACGGCTTTGCAATGCAACTGCCAAGCAACTAGCGAGTGACTTGTCAACATGGGTAGCAGGTGGGGATGGATGGGGGTTCATAGGTCGCATGCAAGAAGTGTAGTCAGACATCATGCAAGAAGCTGCAAATGTACCCTTGGCGGACCGTATTGGGTCCGTGGTAAAACTGAGTAAAAAATTTTTTTAAAAAATTTTTTTACTCAGTTTCAAAACTGAGTAAAAAAACAATTTGTTACTCAGTAAGTGGGGTTTCTACTCAGTTGCGAAACTGAGTAAAAAAAAGATTTTTTTTTTTACTCAGTAAAGAACTCAGTAGAAAAAAAAATTTTTTTACTAAGTTAAAAACTTAGTAGAAAAAGAATCTGCAGCGGTGGGGATCCCCGAGACGGCAGGGGTGACGTAGCCACCTTGCCCACTTGTGGGCCACTTCTGATTTTGCCCCCCGCTCTGAAGCGGTGGGGATCCCCGAGACGGCAGGGGTGACGTGGCCACTTTGCCCACAAGTGGGCCACTTCTGAATCCCCCCCCCCCCCCCCGCTCTGAAGCGGTGGGGATCCCCGAGACGGCAGGGCTGACGTAGCCACTTTGCCCACAAGTGGGCCACTTCTGAGTTCCCCCCCCGATGTGCAGCGGTGGGGATCCCCGAGACGGCAGGGGTGACATAGCCACTTTGCCCACTTGTGGGCCACTTCTGATTCCCCCCCCCCCCGCTGTGCAGCGGTGGGGATCCCCGAGACGGCAGGGTTGACGTAGCCACTTTGCCCATAAGTGGGCCACTTCTGATTCCCCCCCCCGCTCTACAGCGGTGGGGATCCCCGAGACAGCAGGGGTGACGTAGCCACTTTGCCCACAAGTGGGCCACTTCTGATTCCCCCCCCCACTGTGCAGCGGTGGGGATCCCCGAGACGGCAGGGGTGATGTAGCCACTTTGCCCACAAGTGGGCCACTTCTGATTCCCCCCCCCGCTCTGCAGCGGTGGGGATCCCCGAGGCGGCAGGGGTTACGTAGCCACCTTGTTCACAAGTGGGCCACTTCTGATCCCCCCCCCCCCGCTGTGCAGCGGTGGGGATCCCCGAGACGGCAGGGGCGACGTAGCCACCTTGCCCACTTGTGGGCCACTTCTGATCCCCCCCCCCCCCCCCGCTTTGTAGCGGTGGGGATCCCCGAGACGGCAGGGGTGACATAGCCACTTTGCCCACTTGTGGGCCACTTCTGATTCCCCCCCCCGCTGTGCAGCGGTGGGGATCCCCGAGACGGCAGGGGTGACGTGGCCACTTTGCCCACAAGTGGGCCACTTCTGATTCCCCCCCCCGCTGTGCAGCGGTGGGGATCCCCGAGACGGCAGGGGTGGCATAGCCACTTTGCCCACTTGTGGGCCACTTCTGATCCCCCCCCCCCCCCGCTCTGAAGCGGTGGGGATCCCCGAGACGGCAGGGGTGACGTAGCCACTTTGCCCATAAGTGGGCCACTTCTGATTCCCCCCCCCCGCTCTACAGCGGTGGGGATCCCTTAGACGGCAGGGGTGACGCAGCCACTTTGCCCACAAGTGGGCCACTTGTGATTCCCCCCCTCGCTGTGCAGCGGTGGGGATCCCCGAGACGGCAGGTGACGTAGCCACTTTGCCCACAAGTGGGCCACTTCTGATCCCCCCCCCCGCTGTGCAGCGGTGGGGATCCCCGAGACGGCAGGGGTGACATAGCCACTTTGCCCACTTGTGGGCCACTTCTGATCCCCCCCCCCCCCCCCCCGCTCTGCACGGTTGGGGATCCCCGAGACGGCAGGGGTGACATAGCCACTTTGCCCACTTGTGGGCCACTTCTGATTTTGCCCCCCGCTGTGCAGCGGTGGGGATCCCCGAGACGGCAGGGGTGACGTAGCCACTTTGCCCATAAGTGGGCCACTTCTGATTCCCCCCCCCGCTGTGCAGCGGTGGGGATCCCCGAGACGGCAGGGGCGACGTAGCCACTTTGCCCACAAGTGGGCCACTTTTGATTCCCCCCCCCGCTCTGAAGCGGTGGGGATCCCCGAGACGGCGAGGGTGACGTAGCCACCTTGCCCACTTGTGGGCCACTTCTGATTTTGCCCCCCGCTCTTAAGCGGTGGGGATCCCCGAGACGGCAGGGGTGACGTAGCCACTTTGCCCACAAGTGGGCCACTTCTGATCCCCCTCCCCCCCGGCTCTGAAGCGGTGGGGATCCCCGAGACGGCAGGGGTGACGTAGCCACTTTGCCCACTTGTGGGCCACTTCTGATCCCCCCCCCCCCCCCGCTCTGAAGCGGTGGGGATCCCCGAGACGGCAGGGGTGACGTGGCCACTTTGCCCACAAGTGGGCCACTTCTGATTCCCCCCCCCCCCCGCTCTGAAGCAGTGGGGATCCCCGAGACGGCAGGGGTGACGTAGCCACTTTGCCCACAAGTGGGCCACTTCTGATTTCCCCCGCCGCTGTGCAGCGGTGGGGATCCTCGAGACGGCAGGGTTGACGTAGCCACTTTGCCCACAAGTGGGCCACTTCTGATTCCCCCCCCCCGCTGTGCAGCGGTGGGGATCCCCGAGACAGCAAGGGTGACGTAGCCACTTTGCCCACAAGTGGGCCACTTCTGATTCCCCCCCCCGCTGTGAAGCGGTGGGGATCCCTGAGACGGCAGGGTGACGTAGCCACTTTGCCTACAAGCCCTTAAACAAAAGTACCACCTACCATCAAAGTGTGCAGTTTTTTGTGCAATTTTTTTCAAAAAAGATTGTCTTTTTACTAATGAAATTTTTTTTAAAAAAAATTTAGATTTTTTTTTACTCAGTTTTACCTCAAATCTACTCAGTTTTACCACATTTTACTTAGTTTTACCTCGTCTGGTACTCAGTTTTACCAAATACCCGACCGTGTTGCCTTGGTACCTCACAAAAAGGATACGTTTGACCTTACATCGACTAGAATATTTTTGGAAAGCCGGAGTATCCGAAGTGTGTGGTGGAGTTGTGAAGGAGTTCTACCCAACCCGCACTGTGGAGGGAAAGAATGTTAAGGTGTACACAGTGGTTTTTAGCATCATTAGGAATGTGGCTGACCTACACGGATTGTGGAGAAAAAAGACATTTTTGGGCTACACGGAGGTGGCTTGTGTGGACCAAGCAGCCAAACAACTTGGTGTGTGTTGGAGCCTCATGAAAGGGCAACTTTGAAGCTGCATTGGACGGTGGCGTACAGCGCATAGGTTCTTAGGAAATATAGGAGTGTGTACATGTTCACTTCCGTACCAACCGAACGGCGGAACTCACCATTCAGAACACACCTCTTTAGGGGGTGGTCCGTGTGTACCCCCCAAATTAGCAAAAGGGGGATGGCACATATCTTAGAGATGTATGCCTTGGATGAGGGGTTGAAGGCGTTACAAAAGACGGGGGGAGTGCCCATTATTGTGTACCACCCAAAATCAGGAACCCCACCGGGAAGTGCAATCAACAAGGGGTTCTTGGTCATTATGTATGGTCGACATCCCAACCCAGCAACCCCTTTTTGGTCTGCATGTACTCCCGGGAAGTATCCCATGCCTCCCGGGGACCAAAATGGCAAACGGTCCCAAATGCCACTTGGGGTGAAACACATGTTTTCCCAACAAATCATGATCCCTTGTACACAAAAACACTTAGTGTTTGGTTCACGGCCCCGCCCTTGGTCCGTGTGCTCAAATGGAAGTTGGGCCCGGGTAGGGGGGGGGGGGGTCCCGCTCCCCCTTCCCGGAGACACCACATAAAGCAGTATCAAACCTATTTACCAACCGGGTTTAAGATTTGTTGGATCGCTCCGCAAGCGGGGGGGATGATAGCTGTGCTTTCTCAACACCGCCAGTACAGGAGTGGACAGTCCATAATGTCCGATCACACCGTGCTACATCGTTAGGGGTAGAGGAGGAACAACCGAAAGATGTGTTGAAAGCTTTGTGCATTGCTAGTGCCTCCTTCCTTGCTTTCTTCTGTGGTGCGAGCGAATTGCTAGTGGTAGGTAGGCTTTATGAATTCAAACTGCTATCCTCACCGGATTGTCCGCTATGTGGTGCATTGGAGGACCATCAAATACTGCATTTTCTTGTCAAATTATATGTCTATTGTTTGTAGGTTGTTTGCACCCTCGCGGTACTTCTTTCTAGGGGGTTTTCAACCAAGCAATGGCAAACGCAAACGTGCAATGTGAAGAGACTAGAGGAGGCCGTGGCAGTACCTTTAGTACCTTCGGTATGGGCGGGGTATATGGTTGATAGGGAGGGGAAGTGGTGGCGTATGTCTTCAGCTTTGGAGAGGGATATCCCAAAAATTAGGTCCAAGTACTCTCGAGGGCCTTGGGCTCAGGGGGTGGAGCGCTGGACATTGCTCCACACGAGAAGGCAGGGGTGAGGTACCCACTTCTGAATTTCTCCCCCTTTCTTTTGGGGATCCCCGAGAATGTAGGGGTGACATAGCATTTCCGCCCTCGTTTGGGCCCCCAAGAAGGCAAGGGTAAGGCAGCCACTTCTGATTTTGGTCCCCTTTGTTGGAGAACGCATGTTGCCTCCCGCATTCTTTCCTTTTTTTTTTTACTCTCGCGCTTTGTTGTGTGGCCCCTTGAGTTGGGGTTAGGGACTCACAATCCACGCTTTGTTGCGTGGCCCCTTGAGTTGGGGTTAGGGACTCTCATTTTATTCCTCTTTGTTGGGGACCACTTCTGATTTTGCTCCTTTCGTTGGTTGTATTGCCCTTTCTTTTGCTCGTATGCATGTGGTTTTTTTAGGTAATTGGTTGCAGGGGCGGTCCCCCTAATGAAATGGAGTAGGCATCCACGACGACACTCGCCGCAGCGCAACGGGAGTAGGCGCCAAGGTGCCCAATTGTCCTCAATTGCGTGCAGAGCCATACACTGGTGTGGCACATACTTGGGTGCGGCCCACGGAAGGAACAGAACTTTGTTTGTTTTGTGGAGCGGCCATTGCTTTGGCAAGGATGCGCAATCATGTGGTAGTGCCCTGCAGAATGGAGAGGTGGTAACGGACCCAAGGATGCGTGGTGAGGCCGAACCTTGCGGTTTGTGTGGGCACACAACAGGCACGTGTACCACAAGTATTGTGCGCAAGAAAATGAGTAGCACATGCCCTTGTGTGGTTCCATTGAAGCTCGCGGTGGCCATGCACAAACAAGAAAACATGCCCGTGAATGTCTATTCCCGGGTGCAGGGCCACCCCATTGGTTTTGAACATCAAAATTCACTTGGCACGTTGCCATCCAACCGTGGCACCAAACACCGTTGATTTGACGGAATGGGTCGTAGTGAGCCAGGAGAAAGAAAAGGGGCGAGCCAAAAAAATCCCCATGGTGATGAAGCACAAGATCACTTTGAAAGTGGCAAAGGCGGTCGACAACGAGGGTGCATCCTTCTTTGAAGCCTCTCCTGGCAGCTCCGATTGGGAGTGGAAACCGGAGGAGGATGCAACCTCTTTGGGATCCGGGTCTTCCGCAGATCATGATTTGTCCAACGGTAACGAGAGTTCCGCATCTTCCGAAGACGGTAATAGCTACTCTTCTTCCTCATCTTCTTCCTCTTCTACCTCCTCTTCCGGGGTGGAAGTTCTCCCCAAAAAGAAAGCTGTGCCCGGCAAGGGCACAAAGCGGCCCATCACCACTCCCAAGCAAAGTGCGAAGAAGCGTTGCACGGTGAAGACGTCAGGGCGGAAGAAGTAGGCATAGCTACATGCACACACACGTCACAAACGGATACATTCCCCAACCCCCTACACCTCCTCGCTCTCCCTCTTCTTCCCTTGTAGTAGCATGCACACTAGGACTGGAAGGCCCACACAATGGCGCGGGGAGGGAGGCCTGGCCCACCAAAGCCTTAAGGGCCTCCCGAGTTGCGTCGGCCGACCAGTATAGTCACACACACACCCCTTCTTTTATGCCTTCCCCTTGATGCGTTTCTCACCCCATGGTGTATTTCTAACCCCATGATGCATTCCGAACCCCATGACCGACCTTGATGTGTTTCAACCCATGCTGCAATTCTAACCCCATGGTGTATTTCGAACCCCATGACCGCCTTGGAGACCCACAGTCCCGAGGTTTCTGGTACCCACGGCCGGAAATACCCAAGCCCATGAAACCCTACCATAGACGTTGGTAGGGGCGGTGCGAATTGTCGGATCACACCTAGGCCACATACCCAATTGTTCGGAGGTGCCCCGACACTATGTAAACCCCCCACCCCCCAAATACCCCCCCCCCCCCCCGAAATACGATACCCCCCCAAATAGTATACCCACTTTGGCTTAATTAGCGTTTTGCCAAATACTATACCCCCTTTTCATCACATACAAGCAAACGAAACACGAACAGATTCGGGATACGGTCTCAACAGCACTGCACAGTAGCTCACTTGAAGAAAGCGGTGATTGTGGTTTGCCTCTTTCTTGTAGTCAGGCAAAGAGCGGAGTGGTAGCGGCAATGACAGTCTACAGCAAGCATGCACACAAAGCATATCTAACAGCCGCATCACCATCGGTGCCGGATGCAATTCATCTGGACAGGGCTGCATACCTATGACGAAAGAGAAGGCAAAGGGGGGTCAGGGTGAGGGTGACAGCGAAACACCCAAATAGTATACCCCCCCAAATAGTATACCCCCTTGGCCCTATTGAGCGTCAGGCAAATACCGTACCCTGGGGTATGGTATTTTGGGGGGGGGTTTATTTCATTGGGGGGGGGGTTGGGGGGCCGGGTGCCCTTCCCGCGGACAATACCCCCGCGCGTCGAAAAACCCCCTTACAACCCCCCCCCCAAACCCCCCCCCTTTTAAATTTGGCTCTAGGGGGGGTTTTAAGCAGGATATCCGATTTCCGAGAACCTTGGTATGCACGCCCCGATTGGGCTTCGCTGGTGCAGGAAAATAAAATGTATAGGGAGAGCTGACTAGCCCGACAAGATCCCACTCATCGGCGCGGCCGACAAGGCAGAAGAGGGCATGGAAACTGTTTCGCTAATATGCGGCGCGTGTGGTTTGTTTGTTGCACCGTTTCCGCAGACGACCTGGTTGAGTGCACAGTTTGCTGCAAGAGGGGTGGAAGAGTAGCGCCAGGGTCTGCTTTTCTTGCTACTCCTAAGCTCGCTCCAATATCCCGAAGCTGTGAATCAGTCTAGTGGAACGCCTGCCAGCGAGGCCAAAAAATCTTTGAACACATGGTCGATGATGTGTAGGAAGTCCACGAATGTTGAACCTCGCAGTTTGAGCTTTGATTACAATGCTTGGGTGTCATACACGCGCGCGCGCACACACACACACACACACACACACACACACACACACACACACACACACACCGAATTCAGAAGTCCGAGATGCTTGGCCCCTGATCAGTTATGTGGCAACGCTATTAACCCACCGGGATGCATTGGTCACATGGGCGCAAGGTACTACAACGGCCAATGAAGAGTTGAGAAAAATTTTAGGGCAATCAGCTCACAGCACGAGGTGCCAGTACACGCAGACCCCTCCCCCTCCCCCTCCATCCGCCCAGGGGCCGTCCCAGAACCGCCATCACCAACCACCCTGTACACTCCCCAGCTTCTCCCCTCTGCTTCAGTGAAGCGTCCACAGCTAGCCAAGGGGAATCCTTAGACGTATCCTCAGTGTACTCCCCACCAGCTGTAACGGCGGAGGACTTTCCGTTCCGCACGCCACCAGACCTATGGGATAATACTTCACTCTTGCCGTCCCCGAAGACACTTGTCTTCAGTCCACTGCTGTACACACTTCTAAGCAGTGCAAAAGCCAAGCGGTTGTTGAAGCAATCACGGACCGCCGGACCTACAGCCCGGCAATTGTTCCAGGATTGACCCCCCCAACCCCAACCCCTCCACCCCCTCCCAGCACAAGAGCTCCAGCGGAACCCGTGGGTAACAGCCCCCGCGGCCGCATAGAGCACGATGGACTCACCTAGAGGGGCCTCCATGCAGGGAAGCACGGGAGATCGGAAACGGGATGCGGGAAGCGGTAGGAGCACAGACGCCACCCCCTCTTGTTGCATGTTGCGTGCCAACTCAACCCAGCTGCCTGCAGCCTGCCGACTGGGCACATGGACATCAGAACTCATGGTTCGGTCGCCTAGTGGTAGGATGTAGGTGTTGAACCTCGCAGTTTGACCATGATTTGAAAGATTTTGGCGTCACACACACGCACATGCCATGGAGTGCCGGGCCTATTGCATGGGGGTCAATGGGACGTGGGCTCTGTGTATGTGCGGAGACGAGCTCCTGTACATCCCTGCTGATGCCCCTATGCAGGGCAGGGCAGGGGCAAGTAATGGGAAAATGCTGCTGCAGCAGCACATGCCGCTGCAGATTCCAGATTCCAGTGTTAACAACCCTTAGACATGATCATTCGCGGGACTGAGGGGTGGAAAACAAGAGACATGCCCCGCCCCCCCCTTGTGCGCCGGTTGTGCCCTGCGGAACGGCCAACCCTGGTCAAATGGCACATTTTCTCATGATTTGTTAAACCATGGTCTCGCCCAATGACCAGTCCATGGTCAAAGGGCACTGTTTTACCTTTGAACCAGGGCGGTCCTTAAGGGACCAGATTTTTTCTTTTTTTTGCTAAGGACCGCCCCAAGGGACCACCAACCGCCAACCGCCAACTCCTATCAACCGCCAACCGCCACCAACCGCCAACCACCAACTGCCGCCAACCGCCAGCGGCGACCAACCGCCAACTGCCAACCAGTGCCAACCGCCACCAACCACCAATACCCAACCACCAACCGCCGCCAACCACCACCAACCGCCACCAACCGCCAGTTGCCAACTGCCAACTGCCAACCGCCACCAACCGCCAACCGCCAACCGCCACCAACCATGGTTGAGCACATGGAGTGCCCGCAGGCTATTTTGGGAAAACTGGTTCCGGAACACTTTTTTTTTTCCGTTTAAGGACCGCCCTGCTTTGAACACTGTCTAACGACCACTGTGTGGTCAAGTGGTGAAATAGTACTTACTGTTGCGGATTGTGTACACCGCAACAAAAAATTTTTCTGCACATTGATCTGTCGACACCATCACTTTCTACAGAGGAGAGACTACGGCGCTGCCACATCGAGCCGGGGCTGAGCTCGAGGGCGGAATTTTCAATGTATAGTGTATTGTATAGTGCCTCAGCGTGCCTCATTTGGCGCTCAGAGCACTCTTGCATGCCACCATGGGTTTCGTTTAGCTTAGTTCAGCACATTATCTGAAGCCCACAAAACCCATTGTTCCGTAGAACCTGAATGCATCGGAATCCATGAATGGGAAGTGTAGGGGTCATCTCAGGGCGCTTGATCAGGGCGTTCTTTGTTTGTTCGAAAATGCTGGAGCTCATTTCGTCTCACGTTGTGTGTCATGGGTTGTTGGTTTGCGGGCTGTGGCTGGGCTGTACAAGTTTTTTTTTCAATGGAAAGCCTCGGACCTCTGAAGCCTCTGGTGGGTGGTGGCGCCTTTGTGTCTTGAAATGACGCCGCCAGAAGGCTCTCATTGTGCATTTCCCCTGCACCAAAATGTTAGTAGGTGATTTGGGAAGCAGCACATACCCATTTCCACACATCCCTTGTCTCACCGCGTACATCCAGGAACATCTGTTGGCACCCCAGTGGGCAGTATATCCTCTCCTGCAGCCCAGACAGTACAATTAAAGTCTGGGATTTGCGATCTGGCTACTTGTACTATACAGTCTCAGGGCACAAAGGCCCCGTAAATGCGGTGGCATTTGCTGCTGATGGACGACAATTCGTGAGTGCAGGTGTGTACCTTCGGAGACACACAGCAAGCATGTCTTCTGGTAGATTGTCCATTTGCCGAGAGACCTCCCTTGAAGCTTTGTGGCAACAAGAATGTTTGCATCCAACTGTAGTGGAACTGCATATGCATGCCCGCATTGGCCCGTGGCCCAAACAAATGTGCGCGGGCGAGCAGGCCCTGGAATGGTCTGACGCGTGTCACTTCTGGCGCCCCCGCCCCTGTGACCAGTGCCCCCCGCGGCCGGCCCCTCAGGGGACAAGCGAGGCTGTCGCGGAGCCCGCCCTCGGGGCGCTGTGCTGCACTGTGGTGGATTGTTCTGTACTGTGCTGTGTTGTGCTGTGCTGCAAGTGCAGGTTGAACAGCGATGTCTACCTGAATGATGATAGTTTTGGCATGCAGCAACGAGGCTGTATCGTGTTGGAGGCAGGGCAATCTGTTCGCAGCTCCGTCGCTGCAGATCGTTGAGTGGAACCAATTCGATGGAACAGACGAGTGCAGCATCTAAAACGTAAACATATTGCCACAGAGGCAGTACCCCCAAGGACCGCTGCAGTGTCCGTGCATGTTCTTGGGAATGTCGGAGCGTGTTTTGCAGCAGGCAATCATCCAGGCAATACGCCTCATCATGGCTGGCAGTACCTTGGCACACATACACTGCTCAGGCACGGATCACAAAGTTTTGATCTGGAACTCAAATTTCGATGTGAATGAGTCGTCCACTCAGCGACCGTCGCCCATCCCCTGCCATTCCTCATCCAAAGCGGCCTCTGTGCCACCCAACGCTGCCACCTCCAAGTCAGACGCTGCATCCCCCAAACCCAACGCTGCTTCCCCGAACCGTAAGGCTGCTCACCCGGAGCCCAACACTGCTTCCCCAAAGCCTCATGCTGCGTCCCTGAAGCTGACTCCCAGCCCTACGCACCCCAGACCAAGCATTGAGACGCCGCCTTCTAGGCCGTGCTCAAGCCCTCGACGCAGCTCCCGATCCTCATCAAGCGTCAACCAATCACAGAACGGCCACACGCCCCTTGCCAACAGCCAAAGTTCCACACGTCCTGCGGTCTTTCCAGCCTCTGATGGCCCAGAGGTAATTTTCCTTGCCGCAATTGGGTTGCAGAGCACAGCCCTTTTTGTTATCACTGCCATTGCGACAAAAGTTTTCGAAGAAATCAGCATTTAGTTGGAGATGCAAGCGTCAAAGGACAAGTGGCACGTGATGGAGTCATGCTCTCAGCGTGCATCTGGAGCCTTCAGGAGTGCGATTGGGATTGAATTTACTCTTCACAAGTCCTGGTGAGCCCCTGTTGCAAAAGCCCTCCACCGTGAACGATACTTTGGCAGCGCTTTCGACCTTGCAACTTAATTGGATTTGCAATAGGCCCGCCACACGGTGGGCCCAGTGTGTGTCAGACATTGACGGCAACTATGGGTTGGGCCGTGTCATCAGCAACCGGTTCGGCCACTACCGCCCAAGGGCTTGTGAAGGCAGGGCACGAAGAATCAGATCCTCGAACAACGACGCCCATCACATGGACAACAAAACCACAGTCAGTTCAGACTGCGGAGGCACAGGAGAGAGCGCAGGAGGTTCAGTGTGGGATTCGAGACCCACAAGGGCTGTGTCAGCCTCTGATTTCGAGTGAGTGCGTTCTGAAGCCTCAGCGACAAATCAGTAATTGGCCAGGGAGCCCTTCGTGCACGGAAGATAGCCAGGAGGCCCCTTGGCCACGGGGAACAAGGGCAGTCACCAGCAAAACAAGACCCATGGGAGACGCTCAGATGTCACTCATACAGCCCCCTCCCTCCCCCAGACAGCAATGCATCCAGGCGTCATGCCAAAACCCCCTCCCCCACACCCATTGCGCTACAAACATGTTCCTGGGGTCAGACTCAAACTGGGCGGGCAACATTTTTATATGCTCAAATCTGTTTGAAAAATTTTGTGTTCCCCTAACTTGTGTTGACTCCAAATGGTCAAAAATTTGGTGGGTATCTCGAACATGGCCCATCTCCCCGCAGACCCCACCCAGACCTGCGACACCACATGCACCAGGTCTTCATTCTTCCACAAGAGCTGCGGTTTGGGACACCGACTCTTCCCCTTTCTAGGAAGCCCGAAATGTTGGTGTGGCTGTCAGGAATCGATTATTTGGGCGGATCCCCCGCCATGACAAGTGCACATCTACTCGGGTCTGGTCTCTGTACATTGATTTGGCAGTGGTTGTTCTGTGGTTGGGGTCGGCGGTGGTTGTTCGGTGGTTGGTGGCGGTTGTTCAGTGGTTGTTCGGTGGTTGGCGGTGGTTGTTCGGCTGTTGGCGGTGGTTGTTCGGTGGTTGGTGGTGGTTGTTCGGTGGTTGGTGGTGGTTGTTCGGTGGTTGGTGGTGGTTGTTCGGTGGTTGATGGTGGTTGTTCGGTGGTTGGCGGTGGTAGTGCGGTGGTTGTTCGGTGGTTGATGGTGGTTTCTGTACTTGTAGACTGTGATCTGAGTAGTCACTGTTTGGTAACTTGTTCTTGATAGTCTGTAGCCACCGATCTATAGTATATGGAGTATGATCTGTCGTCTGTGGATAGTGGGAGGGATCTGTAGTATGTCGAGTATGTAGGCAAAGCCAGAGCCCGGGTCTACTGCATGCTCAACTCTTTTTGTTGAGGATACTGATGATAAGCAGTCCCATAGGAATGGGGAATAAGAGCATCAGTCCGATGTTCAGGGAGAGGAACACACTTGGAGGGTTGGTGTTGAGGCATGGTGCCCCTTCGGCGGGTGAGGTAAGTAAACGGCTTCCGCGCCATGCTGTAGCTGCGAAGGTGCATATGCAGACATCCAGGCGCAGAACAACACAACGCAAGTACCAGCAAAAACCGAACTGCCAACTATCTGGCATTCGAAACGGAGCAGCAAACAAACAGAGCCAGAGAACACCAATTCCCAAGCTTTGGTGCATTTAGGCACAGCTGCAGCGCATATGTTTTTTAGGTCATTCAGAGAGTAGAGGTGGTTGAGAAAAGAGAGGAAACCCAAAGGACATTTGACCAAAACCATTCTGCACCTGTGATTGGCAGTCACCACTTGTTCTGGTCCGAACCCTGGGCCTCACGAGCCTTTGGCAGCCTCAGACACATCTCTTTTCCCGTGCAATCGGCTGCTGATTTATGAGCTGCTTCACTCTTACAGACCGGTCCATCTGAAGATGTCGCTTCTGCAGCCCCCGAGCAACTGCTGTTCACCCCTTCCTACACACCAGCAGTCCCAGTCAGCCCTGCAAGTGATGCAGAGGTCCTCAGTGCGGTCGAGTACGTGATACGGCAGATGGATTTGCTCACTCACACGCTGCAGCTTCTGGAGGCCCGCACTTCCCGTAGCGACGTGTGTCCATTCCTCCCACTAGGACATGACGTTGCCATAGGGACAGCAGGGACCGTGTGGTTTCCAGAGGAGGCTTTGCAGATAATTTCGTATCAGACACGTGGATTGCACGTGACGGGGAATGGTTTCATGAGTGCAGTCAAGGGTGGCCTCTGTCTTGAGTAGCTTGGTTCAGTGAGTGTGTCTGCTGCTTATTGACACGGATGCCATGTTCCTTATCATGAGTTCAAAGGACCCCTTGCACTGTACCACAACCTCAGGTGCGCTGGGAGCTAAAAATATGTGAGATATGCTATGCTATGCTACGTTAATGATCTGATCTGATCTGATATGATATGATATGATGTATGATATGATTAGGGGGGGTGGAAAAAACTCGCACGAATTTTTTTGTACCCCCCCCCCTCCGGGGGTACCCCCCGAAAAAAAAGCTGGCACCCCATGTAGGAAATTTTTTTCACCAGGGGTAATTTTCTACTGTGTGCTACTTGAACCTGCATGGCACCTTCACTTTACCACATTGTATGACATTGGCACATGAACTACTACTGAGATAAAAGGAAGTGGTTTTTTTTTGCATGGCGCCATTGGTTTCTCTCCAGTAGCGGGGGACACTTGTTAAATGCAATTGTCACCCCGCGGACAAGCGGCCCCTGGCGCGGGGCGCTGCCACCCACATTGAGCATTGTGTCCGATCCATCTACTCTCCAGGCGGAGCCGCTAGCCTTGCTAAGCTAGCGGTGCCCCACTCAGCAATGAGTGTGGGCGAAGTGTGGAGCCGCGTGACCACGAGCGTTTGGTGGCTGTGTGGCAACCCGAGAGTGGAATTGCGGTACACAATGTGAAATGTGGGGTGTTCCACTTGTTTGTTTGTTTGTTTCACAACCCCATATTGGTCAGTATTGTTGCGCCCCTTGAGTTGGGGTTAGGGACTCGCAATCCACGCTTTGTTGCTTGCATGGTTGTAGAGAGCCGCAATCGATCATTAGGGAGAAGACAAAAGAGGGAAAGGAAGAGGGATTTGGGCTAGTGCACAGTGAGGGAGGGCGAAGAAAGCGTGAGAGGGAGAAGGTCCAATTAACAATAATCCATCAAGATTTGGGTTCAATTGTACGTGTTATTTGCTTTTCCTTCTCGCAAACCTTTTAGATGTCGTCGGCGATCAACATCGCATGGGGCCAACGGGATGCCCATGGGTGGACATGTCCCTGTGGTGAGCGCTTATCAGTTCTAGCTACACTTGACACGCAGTCCTACCAGTTGCATTGCTAGGGCAAGAAGCATCGCGCAGGCATTTTGCCCGTTGTCAAGGGACGCCAACTGTCCATGACGCGCTTTTTCAACAACTCGTCCCAAGGGTCGCAGCCCTCTCAACTGCAATCTCAGGAATCATCGCGGCCATCAGAAGACCCCAGTAGCCCACGTTCTGGGGCTAGTGAACCCTTGGCACTGGGGTTTAGGACGCACAATGTGCATGCGGTGCAGCGATAAACACGCGTTTAACTATACGTTTTTTGTAGTCAGATAAAACCATACGAGAAAAAAATTTTGGCGATGTGCGCGCAAGAACGGCGTAGTGCAACAATGTGCACCATTCACACACATACACAGACATACTAACACACCAACACACAAACCGTACCCTCACTGAGAACCAATCTTTGTTGGAAAGCCATTGTGGCCTAGCGGTCATCTACCAGCATGCGAGAAGGCAATGGGGACATGACATTGTGGGGTCGACTATAGGCTTGGGCAGCCTGCACAACGGCCAGAATGGACATCAATCACCCTTGTCCTTCAATGCTGCTGGTTCGGTTTCTCGCCCCAGATAGGGTGTATTGCCTTATCTGGGGACTCTTTCCTGCCGATAAGAGGCCAGGGTGGGGCGTTGCACTACAGCCGGAACAGCCCAGGGGGCTTTGTGCCCTTAAACACAAACACCACCCATATCGGCTCAAATATCCATGGTTACTTTGAAAAATACCCTCCTTGCACCTTCCAAACCCAAACACATGGGGTAGAGTTAAGGAAATTTCAGGTTTTGGGGTCTGGAAAAAATATTCGCGCGAATTTTTTTTCCGTACCCCCCCCCCCTCCGGGGGTACCCCCCGAAAAAAAAGCTGTACGCCGGTACCAGGAATTCTTTTTCTACCCCCCCCCCCCCCGGATATGATATGATATGATATGATGTGATGTGATGTGATGTGATGTGATGTGATGTGATGTGATGTGATGTGATGTGATGTGATGTGATGTGATGTGATGTGATGTGATATGATGTTATGTGATGTGATGTGATGTGATGTGATGTGATGTGATGTGATGTGATGTGATGTGATGTGATGTGATGTGGTGTGGTGTGGTGTGGTGTGGTGTGGTGTGGTGTGGTGTGGTGTGGTGTGGTGTGGTGTGGTGTGGTGTGGTGTGGTGTGATGTGATGTGGTGTGGTGTGGTGTGATGTGATGTGATGTGATGTGGTGTGGTGTGGTGTGGTGTGGTGTGGTGTGGTGTGGTGTGGTGTGGTGTGGTGTGGTGTGGTGTGGTGTGGTGTGGTGTGGTGTGGTGTGGTGTGGTGTGGTGTGGTGTGGTGTGCCGAAGGCGCTGTTACCAGAAGGCAATGGCCGGGATGTCTACCCACAGGTACACGTAAACGGCCGGGGCTGTGTGTGTTGTGTGCGCGCTGCGTGTTGGTGTGTTGTTGCATAGCCGGACCAGTGCACTCCCGCACTTGGCTGGCTTTGCTCCGCCGACGCTTGTGCGCAGTCACACAGGGTCCCATAGGTCCACTGCACCCTGCGTGCCGCGCTGCACCATCAGTGCGGATTCTGGGGCCCAGCCCCTCGGCGGTCGCCCGGGGCCCTACCCCAACCGGATTCTGGGGCCGGCGGCCGCACGGGGCTCCACCCCACTCGGATTCTGGGGCCCAGCCCCTCAGCGGTCTCACGGGGCCCTGCCCCACTCGGGTTCTGGGGCCCAGCCCCTCGGCGGTCTCTCGGGGCCCTCCCCCAATCGGCCTCTTGGGCCCAGCCCCTCGGCGGTCACACGGGGCCCTGCCCCAATCGGATTCTGGGGCCCAGCCCCTCGGCGGTCGCACGGGGCCCTGCCCCAATCGGATTCTGGGGCCCCGCCCCTCGGCGGTCGCACGGGGCCCTGCCCCACTCGGATTCCGGGGCCTAGCCCCTCGGCGGTCCCACGGGGCCCTGCCCCAATCGGATTCTGGGGCCCAGCCCCTCGGCGGTTTCACGGGGCCGTGCCCCACTCGGATTATGGGGCCCGGCCCCTCGGCGGTCGCACGGGGCCCTGCCCCACTCGGCTTTTGGGGCCCGGCCCCTCGGCGGTCGCACGGGGCCCTGCCCCACTCGGATTCTGGGGGCCAGCCCCTCGGCGGTCGCACGGGGCCCTGCCCCAATCGGATTTTGGGGCCCAGCCCCTCGGCGGTCGCACGGGGCCCTGTCCCACTCGGATTCTGGGGCCCGGCCCCTCGGCGGTCGCACGGGGCCCTGCCCCAATCGGATTCTGGGGCCCAGCCCCTCGGCGGTTTCACGGGGCCCTGCCCCACTCGGATTGTGGGGCCCAGCCCCTCGGCGGCCGCACGGAGCCCTGCCCCAGTCGGCTTCTGGGGCCCGGACCCTCGACGGTCGCACGGGGCCCTGCCCCACTCGGATTACGGGGCCCAGCCCCTCAGCGGTCGCACAGGGCCCTGCCCCAATCGGATTCTGGGGCCCAGCCCCTCGGCGGTCGTATGGGGCCCTGCCCCACTCGGATTCTGGGGCCCAGCCCCTCGGCGGTCGCACGGGGCGCTGCCCCAATCTGATTCTGGGGCCGAGCCCCTCAGCGGTGTCACGGGGCCCTGCGCCACTCGGGTTCTGGGGCCCAGCCCCTCGGCGGTCTCTCGTGGCCCTGCCCCAATCGGCTTCTGGGGCTCAGCCCCTCGGCGGTCACATGGGGCCCTGCCCCACCCGGATTCTGGGGCCCAGCCCCTTGGCGGTCGCACGGGGCCCTGCACCAATCGGATTCTGGGGCCCAGCCCCTCGGCGGTCGCACGGGGCCCTGCCCCACTCGGATTCCGGGGCCTAGCCCCTCGGCGGTCGCACGGGGCCCTGCCCCACTCGGATCCCGGGGCCCAGCCCCTCGGCGGTCGCACGGGGCACTGCCCCTATCGGATTCTGGGGCCCAGCCCCTCGGCGGTCGCACGGGGCCCTGCCCCACTCGGATTCTGGGGCCCGGCCCCTCGGCGGTCGCAGGGGGCCCTGCCCCAATCGGATTGTGGGGCCCAGCCCCTCGGCGGTCGCACGGGGCCCTGCCCCACTCGGATTGTGGGGCCCGGCCCCTCGGCGGTCGCACGGGGCCCTGCCCCACTCGGCTTCTGGGGTCCGGACCCTCGACGGTCGCACGGGGCCCTGCCCCACTCGGATTCCGGGGCCTAGCCCCTCGGCGGTCGCACGGGGCTTTGCCTGACTCGGATTACGGGGCCCAGCCCCTCGGCGGTCGCACGGTGCCCTACCCCAATCGGATTCTGGGGCTCAGCCCCTCGGCGGTCGCACGGGGCCTTGCCCCACTCGGATTCTGGGGCCCAGCCCCTCGGCGGTCGCACGGTGCGCTGCCTCAATTGGATTCTGGGGCCGAGCCCCTCAGCGGTGTCACGGGGCCCAGCGCCACTCGGGTTCTGGGGCCCAGCCCCTCGGCGGTCTCTCGGGGCCTTGCCCCAATCGGCTTCTGGGGCCCACCCCCTCGGCGGTCACACGGGGCCCTGCCCCACTCGGATTTTGGGGCCCAGCCCCTCGCACGGGGCCATGCCCCACTCGGATTGTGGCGCCCAGCCCCTCGGCGGTCTCACGGGGCCCTGCCCCACTCGGATTCCGGGGCCCGGCCCCTCGGCGGTCGGATTCACGGGCCCAGCCCCTCGGCGGTTTCACGGGGCCCTGCCCTCATCACCTTCTGGGGCCGAGCCCCTCAGCGGTCGCACGGGGCCCTGCCCCACTTGGATTCTGGGGCCCAGCCCCTCGGTGGTCTCACAGGGCGCTGCCCCAATCGGATTTTGGGGCCCAGCCCCTCGGCGGCTTCTCGGGGCCACGCCCCACTCTGATTCTAGAGCCAGCCCCTCCCCGGTCGCATGGGGCCCTGCCCCACACGGGCTCTTGGGCCCAGCCCCTCGGCGGTCGCACGGGGCCCTGCCCCACTCGGATTCTGGGGCCCAGCCCCTCGGCGGTCGCACGGGGCGCTGCCTCAATCGGATCGTGAGGCCTAGCCCCTCGGCGGTGTCACGGGGCCCTGCCCCACTAGGATTCTGGGGCCCGGCCCCTTGGCGGTCGCACGGGGCCCCGCCCCACTCGGATTCTGGGGCCCCGTCCCTCGGCGGTCGCACGGGGCTCTGCCCCACTCGGATTCTGGGGCCCAGCCCCTCGGCGGTCGCACGGGGTGCTGCCTCAATCGGATTCTGGGGCCCAGCCCCTCGGTGGTCGCACGGGGCTCCGCCCCACTCAAATTCTGGGCCCCAGCCCCTCAGCGGTCTCACGGGGCCCTGCCCCACTCGGGTTCTGGGGCCCAGCCCCTCGGCGGCTTCTCGGGGCCACGCCCCACTCTGATTCTAGAGCCAGCCCCTCCCCGGTCGCACGGGGCCCTGCCCCACACGGGCTCTTGGGCCCAGCCCCTCGGCGGTCGCACGGGGCCCTGCCCCACTCGGATTCTGGGGCCCAGCCCCTCGGCGGTCACACGGGGCGCTGCCTCAATCGGATCGTGAGGCCTAGCCCCTCGGCGGTGTCACGGGGCCCTGCCCCACTAGGATTCTGGGGCCCGGCCCCTTGGCGGTCGCACGGGGCCCTGCCCCACTCGGATTCTGGGGCCCCGTCCCTCGGCGGTCGCACGGGGCTCTGCCCCACTCGGATGCTGGGGCCCAGCCCCTCGGCGGTCGCACGGGGCGCTGCCCCAATCGGATTCTGGGGCCCAGCCCCTCGGTGGTCGCACGGGGCTCCGCCCCACTCGGATTCTGGGCCCCAGCCCCTCAGCGGTCTCACGGGGCCCTGCCCCAATCGGCTTCTGGGGCCCAGCCCCTCAGCGGTCGCACGGGGCCCTGCCCCAAACGGATTCCGGGGCCCAGCCCCTCGGCGCTCGCACGGGACTCTGCCCCACTCGGATTCTGGGGCCCAGCCCCTCGGCGGTCGCACGGGGCCCCGCCCCACTCGGATTGTGGGGCCCGGCCCCTCGGCGGTCGCACAGGGCCCTGCCCCACTCGGCTTCTGGGGTCCGGACCCTCGACGGTCGCACGGGGCCCTGACCCACTCGGATTCCGGGGCCTAGCCCCTCGGCGGTCGCACGGGGCCTTGCCCCACTCGAATTACGGGGCCCAGCCCCTCGGCGGTCGCACGGTGCCCTGCCCCAATCGGATTCTGGGGCTCAGCCCCTCGGCGGTCGCACGGGGCCTTGCCCCACTCGGATTCTGGGGCCCAGCCCCTCGGCGGTCGCACGGTGCGCTGCCCCAATTGGATTCTGGGGCCGAGCCCCTCAGCGGTGTCACCGGGCCCAGCGCCACTCGGGTTCTGGGGCCCAGCCCCTCGGCGGTCTCTCGGGGCCCTGCCCCAATCGGCTTCTGGGGCCCAGCCCCGCGGCGGTCACACGGGGCCCTGCCCCACTCGGATTTTGGGGCCCAGCCCCTCGCACGGGGCCCTGCCCCAGTCGGATTGTGGCGCCCAGCCCCTCGGCGGTCTCCCGGGGCCCTGCCCCACTCGGATTCCGGGGCCCGGCCCCTCGGCGGTCGGATTCTGGGGCCTAGCCCCTCGGCGGTTTCACGGGGCCCTGCCTTCATCACCTTTCGGGGCCGAGCCCCTCAGCGGTCGCACGGAGCGCTGCCTCAATCGGCTTCTGGGGCGCAGCCCCTCAGCGGTCGCACGGGGCCCTGCCCCACTCGGATTCCGGGGCCCAGCCCCTCGGCGCTCGCACGGGGCCCTGCCCCACTCGGATTCTGGGGCCCAGCCCCTCGGCGGTCGCACGGGGCCCTGCCCCAATCGGATTCTGGGGCCCAGCCCCTCGGCGGTTTCACGGGGCCCTGCCCCACTCGGATTGTGGGGCCCGGCCCCTCGGCGGTCGCACGGGGCCCTGCCCCACTCGGCTTCTGGGGTCCGGACCCTCGACGGTCGCACGGGGCCCTGCCCCACTCGGATTCCGGGGCCTAGCCCCTCGGCGGTCGCACGGGGCCTTGCCCCACTTGGATTACGGGGCCCAGCCCCTCGGCGGTCGCACGGGGCCCTGCCCCACTCGGATTCTGGGGCCCAGCCCCTCGGCGGTCGCACGGTGCGCTGCCCCAATCGGTTTCTGGGGCCGAGCCCCTCAGCGGTGTCACGGGGCCCAGCGCCACTCGGGTTCTGGGGCCCAGCCCCTCGGCGGTCTCTCGGGGCCCTGCCCCAATCGGCTTCTGGGGCCCACCCCCTTGGCGGTCACACGGGGCCCTGCCCCACTCGGATTTTGGGGCCCAGCCCCTCGCACGGGGCCGTGCCCCACTCGGATTGTGGCGCCCAGCCCCTCGGCGGTCTCACGGGGCCCTGCCCCACTCGGATTCCGGGGCCCGGCCTTTCGGCGGTCGGATTCTGGGGCCCAGCCCCTCAGCGGTCGCACGGGGCCCTGCCCCACTTGGATTCTGGGGCCCAGCCCCTCGGTGGTCGCACAGGGCGCTGCCCCAATCGGATTTTGGGGCCCAGCCCCTCGGCGGCTTCTCGGGGCCCTGCCCCACTCTGATTCTAGAGCCAGCCCCTCCCCGGTCGCAGGGGGCCCTGCCCCAATCGGGCTCTTGGGCCCAGCCCCTCGGCGGTCGCACGGGGCCCTGCCCCACTCGGATTCTGGGGCCCAGCCCCTCGGCGGTCGCACGGGGCGCTGCCTCAATCGGATTGTGGGGCTTAGCCCCTCGGCGGTGTCACGGGGCCCTGCCCCACTAGGATTCTGGGGCCCGGCCCCTTGGCGGTCGCACGGGGCCCTGCCCCACTCGGATTCTGGGGCCCCGTCCCTCGGCGGTCGCACGGGGCTCTGCCCCACTCGGATTCTGGGGCCCAGCCCCTCGGCGGTCGCACGGGGCGCTGCCCCAATCGGATTCTGGGGCCCAACCCCTCGGTGGTCGCACGGGGCTCCGCCCCACTCGGATTCTGGGCCCCAGCCCCTCAGCGGTCTCACGGGGCCCTGCCCCACTCGGGTTCTGGGGCCCAGCCCCTCGGCGGTCTCTCGGGGCCCTGCCCCAATCGGCTTCTGGGGCCCAGCCCCTCAGCGGTCGCACGGGGCCCTGCCCCACTCGGATTCTGGGGCCCAGCCCCTCGGAGGTCGCACGGGGCCCTGCCCCAATCGGATTCCGGGGCCCAGCCCCTCGGCGGTCGCACGGGGCCCTGCCTCACTCGGATTCTGGGGCGCGGCCCCTTGGCGGTCGCACGGGGCCCTGCCCCACTCGGATTCTGGGGCCCCCGCCCCTCGGCGGTCGCACGGGGCCCTGCCCCACTCGGATTCCGGGGCCCAGCCCCTCGGCGCTCGCACGGGGCCCTGCCCCACTCGGATTCTGGGGCCCAGCCCCTCGGCGGCTTCTCGGGGCCCTGCCCCACTCTGATTCTAGAGCCAGCCCCTCCCCGGTCGCAGGGGGCCCTGCCCCAATCGGGCTCTTGGGCCCAGCCCCTCGGCGGTCGCACGGGGCCCTGCCCCACTCGGATTCTGGGGCCCAGCCCCTCGGCGGTCGCACGGGGCGCTGCCTCAATCGGATTGTGGGGCTTAGCCCCTCGGCGGTGTCACGGGGCCCTGCCCCACTAGGATTCTGGGGCCCGGCCCCTTGGCGGTCGCACGGGGCCCTGCCCCACTCGGATTCTGGGGCCCCGTCCCTCGGCGGTCGCACGGGGCTCTGCCCCACTCGGATTCTGGGGCCCAGCCCCTCGGCGGTCGCACGGGGCGCTGCCCCAATCGGATTCTGGGGCCCAACCCCTCGGTGGTCGCACGGGGCTCCGCCCCACTCGGATTCTGGGCCCCAGCCCCTCAGCGGTCTCACGGGGCCCTGCCCCACTCGGGTTCTGGGGCCCAGCCCCTCGGCGGTCTCTCGGGGCCCTGCCCCAATCGGCTTCTGGGGCCCAGCCCCTCAGCGGTCGCACGGGGCCCTGCCCCACTCGGATTCTGGGGCCCAGCCCCTCGGAGGTCGCACGGGGCCCTGCCCCAATCGGATTCCGGGGCCCAGCCCCTCGGCGGTCGCACGGGGCCCTGCCTCACTCGGATTCTGGGGCGCGGCCCCTTGGCGGTCGCACGGGGCCCTGCCCCACTCGGATTCTGGGGCCCCCGCCCCTCGGCGGTCGCACGGGGCCCTGCCCCACTCGGATTCCGGGGCCCAGCCCCTCGGCGCTCGCACGGGGCCCTGCCCCACTCGGATTGTGGGGCCCAGCCCCTCGGCGGTCGCACGGGGCCCTGCCCCACTAGGATTCTGGGGCCCAGCCCCTCGGCGGTCGCACGGGGCCCTGCCCCACTCGGATTCTGGGGCCCGGCCCCTTGGCGGTCGCACGGGGCCCTGCCCCAATCGGATTCTGGGCCCAGCCCCTCGGCGGTTTCACGGGGCCCTGCCCCACTCGGATTCTGGGGCCCCGCTCCTCGGCGGTCGCACGGGGCTCTGCCCCACTCGGATTCTGGGGCCCAGCCCCTCGGCGCTCGCACGGGGCCCTCTTCCAATCGGCTTCTGGGGCCCAGCCCCTCGGCGGTCGCACGGGGCCCTGCCCCACTCGGATTCTGGGGCCCGGCCCCTTGGCGGTCGCACGGGGCCCTGCCCCACTCGGATTCTGGGGCCCCCGCCCCTCGGCGGTCGCACGGGGCCCTGCCCCACTCGGATTTTGGGGCCCAGCCCCTCGGCGGTCGCACGGGGCCCTGCCCCACTCGGATTCCGGGGCCCAGCCCCTCGGCGGTCGCACGGGGCCCTGCCCCAATCGGATTCTGGGGCCCAGCCCCTCGGCGGTTTCACGGGGCCCTGCCCCACTTGGATTCTGCGGCCCAGCCCCTCGGCGGTCGCACGGGGCCCTGCCCCAATCGGATTCTGGGGCCCAGCCCCTCGGCGGTTTCACGGGGCCCTGCCCCACTCGGATTCTGGGGCCCCGCTCCTCGGCGGTCGCACGGGGCTCTGCCCCACTCGGATTCTGGGGCCCAGCCCCTCGGCGCTCGCACGGGGCCCTGCCCCACTCGGACTCTGGGGCCCGGCCCCTTGGCGGTCGCCCGGGGCCCTGCCCCACTCGGATTCTGGGGCCCCCGCCCCTCGGCGGTCGCACGGGGCCCTGCCCCACTCGGATTTTGGGGCCCAGCCCCTCGGCGGTCGCACGGGGCCCTGCCCCACTCGGATTCCGTGGCCCAGCCCCTCGGCGGTCGCACGGGGCCCTGCCCCAATCGGATTCTGGGGCCCAGCCCCTCGGCGGTTTCACGGGGCCCTGCCCTACTTGGATTCTGCGGCCCAGCCCCTCGGCGGTCGCACGGGGCCCTGCCCCAATCGGATTCTGGGGCCCAGCCCCTCGGCGGTTTCTCGGGGCCCTGCCCCACTCGGTTTCTGGGGCCCAGCCCCTCGGCGGTCGCACGGGGCCCTGCCCCACTCGGCTGCTGGGGCCCAGCCCCTCGGCGGTCGCACGGGGCCCTGCCCCACTCAGATTTTGGGGCCCAGCCCCTCGGCGTTCGCACGGGGCCTTGCCCCAATCGGATTCTGGGGCCCAGCCCCTCGGCGGTCACACGGGGCCCTGTCCCACTTGGATTTTGGGGCCCAGCCCCTCAGCGGTCGCACAGGGCGCTGCCCCACTCGGATTCCGGGGCCTAGCCCCTCGGCGGTCGCACGGGGCCCGCCCCAATCGGATTCTGGGGCCCAGCCCCTGGGCGGTTTCACGGGGCCCTGCCCCACTCGGATTCTCGGGCCCAGCCCCTCGGCGGTCGCACGGGGAGGTGCCCCACTCGGCTTCTGGGGCCCAGCCCCTCGGCGGTTTCACGGGGCCCTGCCCCACACCGATTCTGGGGCCCAGCCCCTCGGAGGTCGCACGGGGCCCCGCCTCAATCGGCTGCTGGGGCCCAGCCCCTCGGCGGTCGCACGGGGCGCTGCCCCACTCTGATTCTGGGGCCTAGCCCCTCGGCGGTCGCACGGGGCCCTGCCCCACACCGATTCTGGGGCCCAGCCCCTCGGAGGTCGCACGGAGCCCTGCCCCACTCGGATTCTGGGGCCCAGCCCCTCGGCGGTCGCACGGGGCCCTGCCCCAATCGGATTCCGGGGCCCAGCCCCTCAGCGGTTTCACGGGGCCCTGCCCCACACGAATTCTGGGGCCCAGCCCCTCGGAGGTCGCACGGGGCGCTGCCCCACCCGGATTCTGGGGCGCAGCCCCTCGGCGGTCGCACGGGGCCCTGCCTGAATCGGATTCTGGCGCCCTGCCCCAATCGGATTCTGGGGCCCAGCCCCTCGGCGGTCCCACGGGGCCCTGCCCCACTTGGATTTTGGGGCCCAGCCCCTCGGCGGTCTCACGGGGCCCTGCCCCAATCGGATTCTGGGGCCCAGCCCCTTGGTGGTTTCACGGGGCCCTGTCCCACTCGTATCCTGGGGCCCAGCCCCTCGGCGGTTTCACAGGGCCCTGCCCCACTCGGAATCTGGGGCCCGGCCCCTCGGCGGTCGCACGGGGCCCTGCCCCACTCGGATCCGGGGCCCCGCTCCTCGGCGGTCGCACGGGGCTCCACTCGGATTTTGGGGCCCAGCCCCTCGGCGGTCGCACGGGGCCGCGCCCCACTCGGATTCCGGGGCCCAGCCCCTCGGCGGTCGCACGGGGCGCTGCCCCACTCGGCTTCCGGGGCCCAGCCCCTCGGCGGTCGCACGGGGCCCTGCCCCAATCGGATTATGGGGCCTAGCCCCTCGGCGGTTTCTCGGGGCCCTGCCCCACTCGGATTCTCGGGCCCAGCCCCTCGGCGGTCGCACGGGGCCCTGCCCCAATCGGATTCTGGGGCCCAGCCCCTCGGCGGTTCCACGGTGCCTTGCCCCACTCGGATTCCGGGGCCCAGCCCCTCGGCGGTCGCACAGGGCCCCGCCCCAATCGGATTCTGGGCCCCCGCCCCTCGGCAGTTTCACGGGGCCCTGCCCCACTCTGATTCCGGGGCCCAGCCCCTCGGCGGTCGCACGGGGCGCTGCCCCACTCGGATTCTGGGGCCCAGCCCCTCGGCGGTCACACGGGGCCCTGCCCCACTCGGATTCTGGGGCCTAGCCCCTCGGTGGTCGCACGGGGCCCTGCCCCACTCGGATTCTGGGGCCCGGCCCCTCGGCGGTTTCACGGGGCCCTGCCCCACTCTGTTTCTGGGGCCCAGCCCCTCGGCGGTCGCATGGGGCCCTGCCCCACTCTGATTTTGCGGCCCAGACCCTCGGCGGTCGCACGGGGCGCTGCCCCACTCGGATTCCGGGGCCCAGCCCCTCGGCGGTCGCACGGGGCCTTGCCCCAATCAGATTCTGTGGCCCAGCCCCTCGGCGGTTTCGCGGGGCCCTGCCCCACTCGGATTCCGGGTCCCAGCCCCTCGGCGGTCGCACGGGGCCCTGCCCCAATCGGATTATGGGGCCCAGGCCTCGGCGGTTTCACGGGGCCCTGTCCCACTTGGATTCTGGGGCCCAGCCCCTCGGCGGTCGCACGGAGCCCTGCCCCACTCGGAGTCTGGGGCCTAGCCCCTCGGCGGTCGCACGGGGCCCTGCCCCACTCGGATGTTTGGGCCCCGCCCCTCGGCGGTCGCACGGGGCCCTGCCCCCATAAGCTTCAGGGCCCAGCCCCTCGGCGGTCGCACGGGGCCTTGCCCCACTTGGTTTTTGGGGCCCAGCCCCTCGGAGGTCGCACGGGGCCCTGCCCCAATCGGATTCTGGCGCCCAGCCCCTCGGCGGTTTCACGGGGCCCTGCCCCACTCGGATTCTGGGGCCCAGCCCCTCGGTGGTCGCACAGGGCGCTGCCCCAATCGGATTTTGGGGCCCTGCCCCTCGGCGGCTTCACGGGGCCCTGCCCCACTCGGATTTCTGGGCCCAGCCCCTCGGCGGTCGCACGGGGCCCTGCCCCAATCGGATTCTGGGGCCTAGCCCCTCGGTGGTCGCACAAGGCGCTGCCCCAATCGGATTCTGGGGCCCTGCCCCTCGGCGGCTTCACGGGGCCCTGCCCCACTCGGATTTCTGGGCCCAGCCCCTCGGCGGTCGCACGGGGCCCTGCCCCAATCGGATTCTGGGGCCTTGCCCCTCGGCGGCTTCTCGGGGCCCTGTCCCACTCTGATTCTGGGGCCAGCCCCTCCGCGGTCGCACGGGGCCCTGCCCCAATCGGATTTTGGGGCCCAGCCCCTCGGCGGTCACACGGGGCCCTCTTCCAATCGGCTTCTGGGGCCCAGCCCTTCGGCGGTCGCACGGGGCCCTGCCCCACTCGGATTCTGGGGCCCAGCCCCTCGGCGGTCGCACGGAGCCCTGCCCCACTCGGATTCTAGGGCCCAGCCCCTCGGCGGTCGCACAGGGCGCTGCCCCACTCGGATTCTCGGGCCCAGCCCCTCGGCGGTCGCACGGGGCCCTGCCCCAATCGGATTCCGGGGCCCAGCCCCTCGGCGGTTTCACGGGGCCCTGCCCCACACGAATTCTGGGGCCCAGCCCCTCGGAGGTCGCACGGGGCGCTGCCCCACTCGGATTCTGGGGCGCAGCCCCTCGGCGGTCGCACGGGGCCCTGCCTGAATCGGATTCTGGCGCCCTGCCCCAATCGGATTCTGGGGCCCAGCCCCTCGGCGGTCCCACGGGGCCCTGCCCCACTCGGATTCTGGGGCCTAGCCCCTCGGCGGTCTGACGGGGCCCTGCCCCAATCGGATTCTGGGGCCCAGCCCCTTGGTGGTTTCACGGGGCCCTGCCCCACTCGGATTCTGGGGCCCAGCCCCTCGGCGGTTTCACAGGGCCCTGCCCCACTCGGAATCTGGGGCCCGGCCCCTCGGCGGTCGCACGGGGCCCTGCCCCACTCGGATCCGGGGCCCCGCTCCTCGGCGGTCGCACGGGGCTCCACTCGGATTTTGGGGCCCAGCCCCTCGGCGGTCGCACGGGGCCGCGCCCCACTCGGATTCCGGGGCCCAGCCCCTCGGCGGTCGCACGGGGCGCTGCCCCACTCGGCTTCCGGGGCCCAGCCCCTCGGCGGTCGCACGGGGCCCTGCCCCAATCGGATTATGGGGCCTAGCCCCTCGGCGGTTTCTCGGGGCCCTGCCCCACTCGGATTCTCGGGCCCAGCCCCTCGGCGGTCGCACGGGGCCCTGCCCCAATCGGATTCTGGGGCCCAGCCCCTCGGCGGTTCCACGGTGCCTTGCCCCACTCGGATTCCGGGGCCCAGCCCCTCGGCGGTCGCACAGGGCCCTGCCCCAATCGGATTCTGGGCCCCCGCCCCTCGGCAGTTTCACGGGGCCCTGCCCCACCCTGATTCCGGGGCCCAGCCCCTCGGCCGTCGCACAGGGCGCTGCCCCACTCGGATTCTGGGGCCCAGCCCCTCGGCGGTCGCACGGGGCCCTGCCCCACTCGGATTCTGGGGCCTAGCCCCTCGGCGGTCACACGGGGCCCTGCCCCACTCGGATTCTGGGGCCTAGCCCCTCGGTGGTCGCACGGGGCCCTGCCCCACTCGGATTCTGGGGCCGAGCCCCTCGGCGGTTTCACGGGGCGCTGCCCCACTCGGATTGTGGGGCCCAGCCCCTCGGCGGTTTCGGGGGGCCCTGCCCCACTCGGATCCGGGGCCCGGCCCCTCGGCGGTTTCACGGGGCCCTGCCCCACTCTGGTTCTGGGGCCCAGCCCCTCGGCGGTCGCATTGGGCCCTGCCCCACTCTGATTTTGCGGCCCAGACCCTCGGCGGTCGCACGGGGCGCTGCCCCACTCGGATTCCGGGGCCCAGCCCCTCGGCGGTCGCACGGGGCCTTGCCCCAATCAGATTCTGGGGCCCAGCCCCTCGGCGGTTTCACGGGGCCCTGCCCCACTCGGATTCCGGGTCCCAGCCCCTCGGCGGTCGCACGGGGCCCTGCCCCAATCGGATTCTGGGGCCCAGGCCTCGGCGGTTTCACGGGGCCCTGTCCCACTTGGATTCTGGGGCCCAGCCCCTCGGCGGTCGCACGGAGCCCTGCCCCACTCGGAGTCTGGGGCCTAGCCCCTCGGCGGTCGCACGGGGCCCTGCCCCACTCGGATGTTTGGGCCCCGCCCCTCGGCGGTCGCACGGGGCCCTGCCCCCATAAGCTTCAGGGCCCAGCCCCTCGGCGGTCGCACGGGGCCTTGCCCCACTTGGTTTTTGGGGCCCAGCCCCTCGGAGGTCGCACGGGGCCCTGCCCCAATCGGATTCTGGGGCCCAGCCCCTCGGCGGTCGGCCGGGGCCCTGCCCCAATCGGATTCTGGGGCCCAGCCCCTCGGCGGTTTCACGGGGCCCTGCCCCACTCGGATTCTGGGGCCCAGCCCCTCGGTGGTCGCACAGGGCGCTGCCCCAATCGGATTTTGGGGCCCTGCCCCTCGGCGGCTTCACAGGGCCCTGCCCCACTCGGATTTCTGGGCCCAGCCCCTCGGCAGTCGCACGGGGCCCTGCCCCAATCGGATTCTGGGGCCTAGCCCCTCGGTGGTCGCACAAGGCGCTGCCCCAATCGGATTCTGGGGCCCTGCCCCTCGGCGGCTTCACGGGGCCCTGCCCCACTCGGATTTCTGGGCCCAGCCCCTCGGCGGTTGCACGGGGCCCTGCCCCAATCGGATTCTGGGGCCTTGCCCCTCGGCGGCTTCTCGGGGCCCTGTCCCACTCTGATTCTGGGGCCAGCCCCTCCGCGGTCGCACGGGGCCCTGCCCCAATCGGATTTTGGGGCCCAGCCCCTCGGCGATCGCACGGGGCCCTGCCCCACTCGGATTCTGGGGCCCAGCCCCTCGGCGGTCGCACGGGGCCCTGCCCCAATCGGGTTCTGGGGCCCAGCCCCTCGGCGGTCGCACGGGGCCCTGCCCCACTCGGATTCTCGGGCCTAGCCCCTCGGTGGTCGCACGGGGCCCTGCCCCACTCGGTTTCTGGGGCCCTGCCCCTCGGCGGCTCTCGGGGCCCTGTCCCACTCTGATTCTGGGGCCAGCCCCTCGGCGGTCACACGGGGCCCTGCCCCACTCGGATTCTGGGGCCTAGCCCCTCGGTGGTCGCACGGGGCCCTGCCCCACTCGGATTATGGGGCCGAGCCCCTCGGCGGTTTCACGGGGCGCTGCCCCACTCGGATTGTGGGGCCCAGCCCCTCGGCGGTTTCGGGGGGCCCTGCCCCACTCGGATTCTGGGGCCCGGCCCCTCGGCGGTTTCACGGGGCCCTGCCCCACTCTGGTTCTGGGGCCCTGCCCCTCGGCGGTCGCATTGGGCCCTGCCCCACTCTGATTTTGCGGCCCAGACCCTCGGCGGTCGCACGGGGCGCTGCCCCACTCGGATTCCGGGGCCCAGCCCCTCGGCGGTCGCACGGGGCCTTGCCCCAATCAGATTCTGGGGCCCAGCCCCTCGGCGGTTTCACGGGGCCCTGCCCCACTCGGATTCCGGGTCCCAGCCCCTCGGCGGTCGCACGGGGCCGTGCCCCAATCGGATTCTGGGGCCCAGGCCTCGGCGGTTTCACGGGGCCCTGTCCCACTTGGATTCTGGGGCCCAGCCCCTCGGCGGTCGCACGGAGCCCTGCCCCACTCGGAGTCTGGGGCCTAGCCCCTCGGCGGTCGCACGGGGCCCTGCCCCACTCGGATGTTTGGGCCCCGCCGCTCGGCGGTCGCACGGGGCCCTGCCCCCATAAGCTTCAGGGCCCAGCCCCTCGGCGGTCGCACGGGGCCTTGCCCCACTTGGTTTTTGGGGCCCAGCCCCTCGGAGGTCGCACGGGGCCCTGCCCCAATCGGATTCTGGGGCCCAGCCCCTCGGCGGTCGGCCGGGGCCCTGCCCCAATCGGATTCTGGGGCCCAGCCCCTCGGCGGTTTCACGGGGCCCTGCCCCACTCGGATTCTGGGGCCCAGCCCCTCGGTGGTCGCACAGGGCGCTGCCCCAATCGGATTTTGGGGCCCCGCCCCTCGGCGGCTTCACAGAGCCCTGCCCCACTCGGATTTCTGGGCCCAGCCCCTCGGCAGTCGCACGGGGCCCTGCCCCAATCGGATTCGCGGGCCTAGCCCCTCGGTGGTCGCACAAGGCGCTGCCCCAATCGGATTCTGGGGCCCTGCCCCTCGGCGGCTTCACGGGGCCCTGCCCCACTCGGATTTCTGGGCCCAGCCCCTCGGCGGTCGCACGGGGCCCTGCCCCAATCGGATTCTGGGGCCTTGCCCCTCGGCGGCTTCTCGGGGCCCTGTCCCACTCTGATTCTGGGGCCAGCCCCTCCGCGGTCGCACGGGGCCCTGCCCCAATCGGATTTTGGGGCCCAGCCCCTCGGCGATCGCACGGGGCCCTGCCCCACTCGGATTCTGGGGCCCAGCCCCTCGGCGGTCGCACGGGGCCCTGCCCCAATCGGGTTCTGGGGCCCAGCCCCTCGGCGGTCGCACGGGGCCCTGCCCCACTCGGATTCTCGGGCCTAGCCCCTCGGTGGTCGCACGGGGCCCTGCCCCACTCGGTTTCTGGGGCCCTGCCCCTCGGCGGCTCTCGGGGCCCTGTCCCACTCTGATTCTGGGGCCAGCCCCTCGGCGGTCGCACGGGGCCCTGCCCCAATCGGATTTTGGGGCCCAGCCCCTCGGCGGTCGCACGGGGCCCTGCCCCACTCGGATTCTTGGGCCCAGCCCCTCGGCGGTCACACGGGGCCCTCTTCCAATCGGCTTCTGGGGCCCAGCCCTTCGGCGGTCGCACGGGGCCCTGCCCCACTCGGATTCTGGGGCCCAGCCCCTCGGCGGTCGCACGGGGCCCTGCCCCACTCGGAATCTGGGGCCCAACGCCTCGGTGGTCACACGGGGCCCTGCCCCAATCGGATTCTGGGGCCCAGCCCCTCGGCGGCTTCTCGGGGCAATGCCCCACTCTGATTCTCATGCCAGCCCCTCCCCGGTCGCACGGGGCCCTGCCCCACTCGGATTCTTGGGCCCAGCCCCTCGGCGGTCGCACGGGGCCCTGCCCCAATCGGCTTTTGGGGCCCAGCCCCTCGGTGGTCGCACGGGGCCCTGCCCCAATCTGATTCTGGGGCCCGGCCCATTGGCGGTCGCACGGGGCCCTGCCCCAATCAGATTCTGGGGCCCAGCCCCTCGGCGGCTTCTCGGGGCACTGCCCCACTCTGATTGTGGGACCAGCCCCTCCGCGGTCGCACGGGGCCCTGCCCCAATCGGATTTTGGGGCCCACCCCCTCGGCGATCGCACGGGGCCCTGTCCCACTCGGATTCTGGGGCCCAGCCCCTCGGCGGTCGCACGGGGACCTGCCTCAATCGGATTCTGGGGCCCAGCCCCTCGGCGGTCGCACGGGGCCGTGCCCCACTCGGATTCTGGGGCCCAGCCCCTCGGCGGTCGCACGGGGCCCTGCCCCACTTTGATTTTGGGGCCCAGCGCCTCGGCGGTCACACGGGGCCTTGCCCCAATCGGATTCTGGGGCCCAGCCCCTCGGCGGCTTCTCGGGGCCCTGCCCCACTCTGATTCTGGGGCCAGCCCCTCGGCGGTCGCACGGGGCCCTGCCCCAATCGGATTTTGGGGCCCAGCCCCTCGGCGGTCGCACGGGGCCCTGCCCCACTCGGATTCTTGGGCCCAGCCCCTCGGGGGTCGCACGGGGCCCTGCCCCAATCGGCTTCTGGGGCCCAGCCCCTCGGCGGCTTCTCGGGGCCCTGCCCCACTCGGATTCTGGGGCCTAGCCCCTCGGCGGTCGCACGGGGCCCTGCCCCAATCGGCTTCTGGGGCCCAGCCCCTCTGGGGTCGCACGGGGCCCTGCCCCACTCGGATTCCGGGGCCCAGCCCCTCGGCGGTCGCATTGGGCCTTGCCCCACTCTCATTCTGGGGCCCAGCCCCTCGGCGGTCGCACGGGGCCCTGCCCCACTCGGATTCCGGGGCCCAGCCCCTTGGGGCTCGCACGGGGCCCTGCCCCAATCGGATTCTCGGGCGCAGCCCCTCGGCGGCTTCACGGGGCCCTGCCCCACTCGGATTCTGGGGCCCAGCCCCTCGGCGGTCGCACGGGGCCCTGCTCCACTCGCATTCTGGGGCCCAGCCCCTCGGCGGTCGCACAGGGCGCTGCCCCAATAGGATTTTGGGGCCCAGCCCCTCGGCGGTCGCACGGGGCCCTGCCCCACTCGGATTCTGGGGCCCAGCCCCTCGGCGGCTTCTCGGGGCCCTGCCCCACTCTGATTCTGGGGCCAGCCCCTCGGCGGTCGCACGGGGCCCTGCCCCAATCGGATTTTGGGGCCCAGCCCCTCGGCGGTCGCACGGGGCCCTGCCCCACTCGGATTCTTGGGCCCAGCCCCTCGGGGGTCGCACGGGGCCCTGCCCCAATCGGCTTCTGGGGCCCAGCCCCTCGGCGGCTTCTCGGGGCCCTGCCCCACTCGGATTCTGGGGCCTAGCCCCTCGGCGGTCGCACGGGGCCCTGCCCCAATCGGCTTCTGGGGCCCAGCCCCTCTGGGGTCGCACGGGGCCCTGCCCCACTCGGATTCCGGGGCCCAGCCCCTCGGCGGTCGCATTGGGCCTTGCCCCACTCTCATTCTGGGGCCCAGCCCCTCGGCGGTCGCACGGGGCCCTGCCCCACTCGGATTCCGGGGCCCAGCCCCTTGGGGCTCGCACGGGGCCCTGCCCCAATCGGATTCTCGGGCGCAGCCCCTCGGCGGCTTCACGGGGCCCTGCCCCACTCGGATTCTGGGGCCCAGCCCCTCGGCGGTCGCACGGGGCCCTGCTCCACTCGCATTCTGGGGCCCAGCCCCTCGGCGGTCGCACAGGGCGCTGCCCCAATAGGATTTTGGGGCCCAGCCCCTCGGCGGTCGCACGGGGCCCTGCCCCACTCGGATTCTGGGGCCTAGCCCCTCGGCGGTCGCACGGGGCCCTGCCCCACTCGGACTCCGGGGCCCAGCCCCTCGGTGGTCGCACAGGGCGCTGCCCCTATCGGATTCTGGGACCCTGCCCCTGGGCGGCTTCACGGGGCCCTGCCCCACTCGGATTCTGGACCCAGCCCCTCGGCGGTCGCGAGGTGCCCTGCCCCAATCGGATTCTGGGGCCTTGCCCCTCGGCGGCTTCTTGGGGCCCTGCCCCACTCTGATTCTGGGGCCAGCCCCTCCGCGGTCGCACGGGGCCCTGCCCCAATCGGATTTTGGGGCCCAGCCCCTCGGCGATCGCACGGGGCCCTGCCCCACTCGGACTCCGGGGCCCAGCCCCTCGGTGGTGGCACAGGGCGCTGCCCCAATCGGATTCTGGGGCCCTTCCCCTCGGCGGCTTCTCGGGGCCCTGCCCCACTCGGATTCTGGACCGAGCCCCTCGGCGGTCGCACGGGGCCCTGCCCCAATCGGATTCTCGGGCCTTGCCCCTCGGCGGCTTCTTGTGGCCCTGCCCCACTCTGATTCTGGGGCCAGCCCCTCCGCGGTCGCACGGGGCCCTGCCCCAATCGGGTTTTGGGGCCCAGCCCCTCGGCGGTCGCACGGGGCCCTGCACCACTCTGATTCTGGGGCCCGGCCCCTTGGCGGTCACACGGGGCCCTGCCCCACTCGGATTCCGGGGCCCTGCCCCTTGGCGGCCGCACGGGGCCCTACCCCACTCTGATTCTGGGGCCAGTTCCTCCCCTGTCGCACGGGGCCCTGCCCCAATCCGATTTTGGGGCCCAGCCCCTCGGCGGTCGCACGGGGCCCTGCCCCACTCGGATTCTGGGGCCCAGCCCCTCGGCGGTCGCACGGGACCCTGCCCCAATCGGCTTCTGGGGCCAAGCCCCTCGGCGGTCGCACGGGGCCCTGCCCCAACCGGCTTCTGGGGCCCAGCCCCTCGGCGGTCGCACGGGGCCCTGCCCCACTCGGACTCCGGGGCCCAGCCCCTCGGTGGTCGCACAGGGCGCTGCCCCTATCGGATTTTGGGGCCCAGCCCCTCGGCGATCGCACGGGGCCCTGCCCCACTCGGACTCCGGGGCCCAGCCCCTCGGTGGTGGCACAGGGCGCTGCCCCAATCGGATTCTGGGGCCCAGCCCCTCGGCGGCTTCTCGGGGCCCTGCCCCACTCGGATTCTGGACCGAGCCCCTCGGCGGTCGCACGGGGCCCTGCCCCAATCGGATTCTCGGGCCTTGCCCCTCGGCGGCTTCTTGGGGCCCTGCCCCACTCTGATTCTGGGGCCAGCCCCTCCGCGGTCGCACGGGGCCCTGCCCCAATCGGGTTTTGGGGCCCAGCCCCTCGGCGGTCGCACGGGGCCCTGCACCACTCTGATTCTGGGGCCCGGCCCCTTGGCGGTCACACGGGGCCCTGCCCCACTCGGATTCCGGGGCCCTGCCCCTTGGCGGCCGCACGGGGCCCTGCCCCACTCGGAATCTGGGGCCCAGCGCCTCGGCGGTCACACGGGGCCCTGCCCCAATCGGATTCTGGGGCCCAGCCCCTCGGCGGCTTCTCGGGGCCCTGCCCCACTCTGATTCTGGGGCCAGTTCCTCCCCTGTCGCACGGGGCCCTGCCCCAATCCGATTTTGGGGCCCAGCCCCTCGGCGGTCGCACGGGGCCCTGCCCCACTCGGATTCTGGGGCCCAGCCCCTCGGCGGTCGCACGGGACCCTGCCCCAATCGGCTTCTGGGGCCAAGCCCCTCGGCGGTCGCACGGGGCCCTGCCCCAACCGGCTTCTGGGGCCCAGCCCCTCGGCGGTCACACGGGGCCCTGCCCCACTCGGATTCTGGGGTCCAGCTCCTCGGCGGTCGCACGGGGCCTTGCCCCAATCGGCTTCTGGGGCCAAGCCCCTCGGCGGTCGCACGGGGCCCTGCCCCAACCGGCTTCTGGGGCCCAGCCCCTCGGCGGTCGCACGGGGCCCTGCCCCACTCGGATTCTGGGGCCTAGCCCCTCGGCGGTCGCACGGGGCCCTGCCCCACTCTGATTCTGGGGCTTGGCCCCTCGGCGGTCGCACGGGGCCCTGCCCCACTCGGATTTTGGGGCCCAGCCCCTCGGCGGTCGCACAGGGCGCTGCCCCAATCGGATTTTGGGGCCCAGCCCCTCGGCGGTTGCACGGGGCCCTGCCCCACTCGGATTCTGGGGCCTAGCCCCTCGGCGGTCGCACGGGGCCCTGCCCCACTCGGATTCCGGGGCCCAGCTCCTCGGTGGTCGCACAGGGCGCTGCCCCAATCGGATTCTGGGGCCCTTCTCCTCGGCGGTCGCACGGGGCCTTGCCCCAATCGGCTTCTGGGGCCAAGCCCCTCGGCGGTCGCACGGGGCCCTGCTCCACTCGGATTCTGGGGCCCAGCCCCTCGGCGGTCGCACGGGGCCCTGCCCCAACCGGCTTCTAGGGCCAAGCCCCTCGGCGGTCGCACGGGGCCCTGCCCCACTCGGATTCCGGGGCCCTGCCCCACTCGGATTCTAGGGCCCAGCCCCTCGGCGGTCACACGGGGCCCTGCCCCACTCGGATTCTGGGGTCCAGCCCCTCGGCGGTCGCACGGGGCCCTGCCCCACTCTGATTCTGGGGCCTGGCCCCTCGGCGGTCGCACGGGGCCCTGCCCCACTCGGATTTTGGGGCCCACCCCCTCGGCGGTCGCACAGGGCGCCGCCCCAATCGGATTTTGGGGCCCAGCCCCTCGGCGGCTTCACGGGGCCCTGCCCCACTCGGATTCCAGGGCCCAGCCCCTCGGCGGTCGCCAGGGGCCCTGCCCGAATCGGATTCTGGGGCCCAGCCCCTCGGCGGTCGCACAGGGCGCTGCCCCAATCGGTTTCCGGGGCCCAGCCCCTCGGCGGCTTCACGGGCCCTGCCCCACTCTGATTCTGGGGCCCGGCCCCTTGGCGGTCGCACGGGGCCCTGCCCCAATCGGATTCTGGGGCCCTGCCCCTCGGCGGCTTCTCGGGGCCCTGCCCCACTCTGATTCTGGGGCCAGCCCCTCCGCGGTCGCACGGGGCCGTGCCTTAATCGGATTTTGGAGCCCAACCCCTCGGCGGTCGCACGGGGCCCTGCCCCACTCTGATTCTGGGGCCCGGCCCCTTGGCGGTCGCACGGGGCCCTGCCTCAATCGGATTCTGGGGCCCAGCCCCTCGGCGGTCGCACGGGGCCCTGCCCCACTCTGATTCTGGGGCCAGCCCCTCCCCGGTCGCACGGGGCCCTGCCCCAATCGGATTTTGGGGCCCAGCCCCTCGGCGGTCGCACGGGGCCCTGCCCCAATCCGCTTCTGGGGCCCAGCCCCTCGGCGGTCGCACGGGGCCCTGCCCCACTCGGATTCTGGGGCCCAGCCCCTCGGCGGTCGCACGGGGCCCTGCCCCACTCGGATTCCGGGCCCCAGCCCCTTGGCGGTCGCACGGGGCCCTGCCCCACTCGGATTCTGGGCCCCAGCCCCTCGGCGGTCACACGGGGCCCTGCCCCACTCTGATTCTGGGGCCCGGCCCCTTGGCGGTCGCACGGGGCACTGCCCCAATCGGATTCTAGGGCCCAGCCCCTCGGCGGCTTCTTGGGGCCCTGCCCCAATCGGCTTCTGGGGCCCAGCCCCTCGGCGGTCGCACGGGGCCCTGCCCCACTCGGATTCTCGGGCCTAGCCCCTCGGCGGTCGCACGGGGCCCTGCCCCACTCGGATTCCGGGGCCCAGCCCCTCGGTGGTCGCACAGGGCGCTGCCCCAATCGGATTCTGGGGCCCAGCCCCTCGGCGGTCTCACGAGGCCCTGCCCCACTCGGATTCTGGGCCCAGCCCCTCGGCGGTCACACGGGGCCCTGCCCCAATCGGATTTTGGAGCCCAGCCCCTCGGCGGCTTCTCGGGGCCCTGCCCCACTCGGATTCTTGGGCCCAGCCCCTCGGCGGTCGCACGGGGCCCTGCCCCAATCGGATTTTGGAGCCCAGCCCCTCGGCGGCTTCTCGGGGCCCTGCCCCACTCGGATTCTTGGGCCAAGCCCCTCGGCAGTCGCACGGGGCCCTGCCCCGCTCTGATTTTGGGGCCAGCCCCTCCCCGGTCGCACGGGGCCCTGCCCCAATCGGATTTTGGGGCCCAGCCCCTCGGCAGTCGCACGGGGCCCTGCCCCACTCGGATTCTTGGGCCCACCCCCTCGGCGGTCGCACGGGGCCCTGCCCCACTCGGATTTAAGGGGCCCAGCCCCTCGGCGGTTGCACGGGGCCCTGCCCCAATCGGGATTTGGAGCTCAGCCCCTCGGTGGTCGCACGGGGCCCTGCCCCACTCTGATTCTTGGGCCCGGCCCCTTGGCGGTCGCACGGGGCCCTGCCCCAATCGGATTCTGGGCCTAGCTCCTCGGTGGCTTCTTCGGGCCCTGCCCCACTCTGATTCTGGGGCCAGCCCCTCCGCTGTCGCACGGGGCCCTGCCCCACTCGGATTCTGGGGCCTAGCCCCTCGGCGGTCGCACGGGCGCTGTCCCACTCCGATTCTGGAGCCCAGCCCCGCGGCGGTCTCACGGGGCCCTGCCCCACTCGGATTCTGGGGCTCAGCCCCTCGGCAGTCACACGGGGCCCTGCCCCAATCGGCTTCTAGGGCCGGCCCCTCGGCGGTCGCATGGGGCCCTGCCCCACTCGGATTCTGGGGCCCAGCCCCTCGGCGGTCGCACGGGGCCCTGCCCCAGACGGCTTCTGGGGCCCAGCCCCTCGGCGGTCGCACGGGGCCCTGCCCCAATCGGCTTCTAGGGCCGGCCCCTCGGCGGTCGCATGGGGCCCTGCCCCACTCGGATTCTGGGGCCCAGCCCCTCGGCGGTCGCACGGGGCCCTGCCCCAATTGGCTTCTGGGGCCCAGCCCCTCGGAGGTCGCACGGGGCCCTGCCCCACTCTGATTCTGGGGCCAGCCCCTCCCCGGTCGCACAGGGCCCTGCCCCAATCGGATTTTCGGGCCCGGCCCCTCGGCAGTCGCACGGGGCCCTGCCCCACTCGGATTCTTCGGCCCAGCCCCTCGGCGGTCGCACGGGGCCCTGCCCCAATCGGCTTCTGGGGCCCAGCCCTTCGGCGGTCGCACGGTGCCCTGCCCCACTCGGATTCTGGGGCCCAGCCCCTCGGCGGTCGCACGGGGCCCTGCCCCACTCGGATTCCGGGGCCCAGCCTCTTGGCGGTCGCACGGGGCCTTGCCCCACTCGGAATCTGGGGCCCAGCGCCTCGGCGGTCACACGGGGCCCTGCCCCACTCGGATTCCAGGGCCCAGCCCCTCGGCGGTCGCATGGGGCCCTGCCCCACTTTGATTCTAGGGCCCAGCCCCTCGGCGGTCGCACGGGCCCCTGCCCCAATCGGATTCTGGGGCCCAGCCCCTCGAGGGTCACACGGGGCCCTGCCCCAATCGGCTTCTCGGGCCGGCTCCTCGGCGCTCGCACGGGGCCCTGCCCCACTAGGATTCTGGGGCCCAGCCCCTCGGCGGTCGCACGGGGCCCTGCCCCAATCGGATTCTCGGGCCCAGCCCCTCGGCGGTCGCACGGGGCCTTGCCCCACTCTGATTCTGGGGCCCGGCCCCTTGTCGGTCGCACGGGGCCCGGCCCCAATCGGATTCTGGGGCCGAGCCCCTCGGCGGCTTCTTGGGGCCCTGCCCCAATCGGCCTCTGGGGCCCGACCCCTCGGCGGTCACACAGGGCCCTGCCCCACTCGTATTCTGGGGCCTAGCCCCTCGGCGGTCGCACGGGGCCCTGCCCCACTCGGATTCCGGGGCCCAGCCCCTCGGTGGTCGCACAGGGCGGTGCCCCAATCGGATTCTGGGGCCCAGCCCCTCGGCGGTTTCACGGGGCCCTGCCCCACTCTGATTCCGGGGCCCAGCCCCTCGGCGGTCGCACGGGGCCCTGCCCGAATCGGATTCTGGGGCCCAGCCCCTCGGCGGTCACACGGGGCCCTGCCCCACTCTGATTCTGGGGCCAGCCCCTCCGTGGTCGCACGGGGCCCTGCCCCAATCAGATTTTGGAGCCCAGCCCCTCGGCGGCTTCTCGGGGCCCTGCCCCACTCGGATTCTTGGGCCCAGCCCCTCGGCGGTCGCACGGGGCCCTGCCCCAATCGGATTCTGGGGCCCAGCCCCTCGGCAGTCGCACGGGGCCCTGCCCCACTCTGATTCTGGGGCCCGGCCCCTTGGCGGTCGCACGGGGCCCTGCCCCAATCGGATTCTGGGGCCCAGCCCCTTGGCGGTCGCACGGGGCCCTGCCCCACTCTGATTCTGGGGCCAGCCCCTCCCCGGTCGCACGGGGCCCTGCCCCAATCGGATTTTGGGACCCAGCCCCTCGGCGGTCGCACGGGGCCCTGCCCCAATCGGATTTTGGGCCCAGCCCCTCCCCGGTCGCACGGGGCCCTGCCCCAATCGGCTTTAGGGGCCCAGCCCCTCGGCGGTCGCACCGGGCCCTGCCCCACTCTGATTCTGGGGCCCAGCCCCTCGGCGGTCGCACGGGGCGCTGCCCCAATCGGCTTCTAGGGCCGGCCCCTCGGCGGTCGCATGGAGCCCTGCCCCACTCGGATTCTGGGGCCCAGCCCCTCGGCGGTCGCACGGGGCCCTGCCTCAGTCGGCTTCTGGGGCCCAGCCCCTCGGCGGTCGCACGGGGCCCTGCCCCAATCGGCTTCTGGGGCCCAGCCCCTCGGCGGTCGCACGGGGCCCTGCCCCACTCGGATTTTGGGGCCCAGCCCCTTGGCGGTTGCACGGGGCCCTGCCCCACTTGGATTCTGGGGCCCAGCCCCTCGGCGGTCGCACAGGGTCCTGCCCCACTCGGATTCAGGGGCCCAGCCCCTCAGCGGTCGCACGGGGTCCTGCCCCACGCTGATGCTGCGGCCCAGCCCCTTGGCGGTCTCACGGGGCCCTGCCCCAATCGGATTTTGGGGCCCAGCCTCTCAGCGGTCGCACGGAGCCCTGCCCCACTCGGAGTCTGGGGCCCAGCCCCTCGGCTGTCACACGGGGCCCCGCCCCACACGGATTCTGGGGCCCAGCCGCTCGGCGGTCTCTCGGGGCCCTGCCCCAATCGGATTCTGGGGCCCAGCCACTCGGCGGTCTCTCGGGGCCCTGCCCCACTCTGGTTCTGGGGCCTAGCCCCTCGGCGGCCGCACGGGGCCCTGCCCTAGTCGGCTTCTGGGGCTCAGCCCCTCGGCGGTAGCACGGGGCCCTACCCCACTGGGATTCTGGGGCCCGGCCCCTCGGCGGTCGCACGGGGACCCAAGAACTAGGCACACCGGCCCGGGGGGGACGGGGAGTCCAGCCCAGGGGGTGGTCGGAGTATCTTTCAGGGCCCATGGGGAGGCAGCCTTGTCCTAGTACCGGGCACACCTGCCCGGCGGGGACGGGGAGTCCAGCCCTGGGGGTGGTCGGGGTATCCTTCTTGGCTCATGGGGAGACATCATCCTTCATGAACCGGGCACACCGGCCTGGGGGGGGGGACGGGGAGTCCAGCCCAAGTGGTGGTCGGGGTATCCTCCACGGCCCATGGGGAGGCATCATCCTTCAAGAACCGGGCACACCGGCCCTTGGGGGACGGGGAGTCCAGCCCAGGTGGTGGTCGGGGTATCCTTCATGGCCCATGGGGAGGCATCATCCTTCAAGAACCGGGCACACCGGCCGGGGGGGGGACAGGGAGTCCAGCCCAGGGGGTGGTCGGAGTATCCTTCAGAGCCCATGGGGAGGCAGCCCTGTCCTAGTACCGGGCACACCGGCCCGGCGGGGACGGGGAGTCCAGCACAGGGGGTGGTCGGGGTATCCTTCTTGGCCCATGGGGAGACATCATCCTTCATGAACCGGGCACCACGGCCTCTTGGGGGGGACAGGGAGTCCAGCCCAAGTGGTGGTCGGGGTATCCTTCACGGCCCATGGGGAGGCATCATCCTTCAAGAACCGGGCACACCGGCCTGGGGGGGACGGGGAGTCCAACCCAGGTGGTGGTCGGGGTATCCTTCATGGCCCATGGGGAGGCATCATCCTTCAAGAACGGGGCACACCGGCCTGGGGGGGGACGGGGAGTCCAGCCCAGGTGGTGGTTGGGGTATCCCACATGGCCCATGGGGAGGCATCATCCTTCAAGAACCGGGCACACTGGCCTTGGGGGGACGGGGACCCAGCCCAAGTGGTGGTCGGGGTATCCTTCACGGCCCATGGGGAGGCATCCTCCGTCAAGAACCGGGCAACGGGTGGGCGGGCTAACACGTTGCGCAGGGTCCCCTGCCCTCGAACTCCCTGGCCCGTCGCCATGCACCACGCCTCTGCTAGGGAGGGGGCCCCTCATATCCCTCATGTCTTGCCTCCAGGGCCCTCTTTACCCGCACACCTGGACGCCTGCCACGAAGACCCCGCATTGGAGTCTCCTCGGTTTCGCGCCCGGGTTCTGGCGTTCACGCAGCCGGCCGCCGATGCGGGGCCCTGGAGGCGCGCCGCACGGGCGCTGCCAGCCTGCGAGAGGGGTGTGGGTAGAGGGAGGGGGGGGGGTATCAGACAGGGGAGGCAGCCATGCAGCATGGCAGTGGACGGCCCACACACTCCAGCTTTCGGAGTATCATCCGCCAAGACCCTGGGACCAGCGTGTCGGAACATTGGACTCTTCTGTCTGGTCGCCACTCTTGCAAGGCAGAGTCCTGGCTCTGAGCCGTACCCACGCACACACCTTTCACACCCGTTCCAGTCCCGCCTCGTCGCCGTAGCCCTGCACCCACGCGGCCGGCCGCCGGTGCGGGGCCCTGGAGGCGCGCCGCTCGGGCGTTGCCAGCCTGTGAGAGGGGGAATGGGCAGGAGCAGGGAGGGGTTACGGGGCAGGGGAGGCGGCGGGGCGCAGCAGCACTCGCGCAGGGGGGGCGCGTGCCTGGGTACGGTGAGGCCCTCATGTGGGGTGGGAGCCATCTGGGGCGCACACGGGCGGTGGGAGGCGGTAGTGGGGCGCTCTGTGTGGGGGGGGGGGGGGCGCATGTCAGAGCTCTGCATAGGGCCCTTTGTGTGGGGAGAGGCGCACTGGAGGAGAGGAGGGGGAGGCTAGGTCAGCCGTCCTCGCTACGGGTCGCTGACCGCTCCCAGGGCCGATGCGGCCGGTACTAGGGGCCGCGGGGTCCCTGGGGTTGATGCTTGGCACTGGGACGTGCGCGCATCCGACACTGTTAGGACACTGCCTAAGGGCAGTGCCCGGGCCCTGTCGTCGGGGGCTTTGCACCCGGCACCCAGCCCGTGGGTAGAGCTGGGGAGTACTCAGGGAGTACTCAGGGTGTGGTGTGGTGTGGTGTGGTGCGGTGTGGTGTGGTGTGGTGTGACGTGACGTGACGTGACGTGACGTAACGTGGTGTGGTGTGGTGTGGTGTGGTGTGGTGTGGTGTGGTGTGGTGTGCCGAAGGCGCTGTTACCAGAATGCAATGGCCGGGATGTCTACCCACGGGTACAGGTAAACGGGCGGGGCTCAGTGTGTTGTGTGCGCGTTGTGTGTATGTGTGTAGGCCTCGGTGGAGAGAGGGGGAGTCGGGAAGACCTGGTCGGCTCGCCCTTGGCGACCGTGCTTATTCTAGGAGCTCCCGCTGCACTCCCTCCCGCTCCGCTTGCCGGTGTAGGCGCAGCTCCTGCAACGCCCACGCCATCGTGCTGCCCGGGCCCAGGCGGGCCTTCAGCAGTGTGGCACGCGCCTTGGCGTGGGCGTACCAGACTCGTATGGACTCCTCTATGACGTGGCGGAGGAACTCCGTGCCCAGCGCGTGGGGCCCCGTACACTCCAGGTGGGCTAGCTGCATGGAGGGGGTCCGCAGGGCTGCTGCCCACTGCTCCAGCACAGCCGGTTCGCATAGGTGGTGGCGCACTCGGGCTGCCCGTGGCCCCACCTTCTGGTCGAGCCACGCTCCGAGTCGCCGGCATGAAGTTTACCCCCCAGCGGGCCTCGTAGGTGGCCCGCGCCGGTATGGAGGCCCCATCCCGCAACCAGTCACTCAGCGCCGTCGGGGAGAGCTGACATTGGTCGCGGTAGGGCACTGGGGGGATAAATGAGTAGGGGCACCTGAGGAGCCACGTGAGGTCTACCTCCGGCGGCTCCCGCGTCGCCGTGTCCACACGGACGTTGAGGTCCGTGATTCAATGCGACGGTGTGGTCACCACATTGATGGCGGACCTCGGGGAGAGGCGCTGCCCCCCCAGGACAGTGAAGTAGAGGTGGTGGATGCCATCTCCGCAGTGCCCTCCTTCCTGGTACGTGCGGAGGGCCCCCACTGCCGCTTCCGAGTCCGGCACCAGCCAGTACACCCCTGGCTGTGTCGCCAGCCGGCGGGCATATGAGAGGAGGGCCATCGCCTCCCCTTCCTGGGAGGTGCCCACTCCTGAGGCCACCTCGGCCTGGTACGCCTCGGGCCCGCTCTGGACGACCCCGGCCATGGCCATGCCCGCCTGCGTGGTCCCCGCATCCACCGCCACGACATTGCCGCGGAGGGTCGCCAGCGCAGGTAGGTCATGGAACCAGACGCCCGGGCGAGTCTCGGGGGCCAACACTCGCGGGGGGCTGGTCGCCCGGCCGTGTGGCGCCAGGAGGGTCATGTCCCCATGGTGCTCCCTGAGGTGGGTGCGCAGGGCCTGGTGAAGCTCTGCTGGCACTGCGCCCACCGTATCGAGGGAGTAATAGAGGGGCCCCTTGTGTGGGTGCCCCGGGCATCTGTGCGCCATACACTCCGCCGGGTACTGGAAATGCGCCACCGCCGCCGGGGCTATGGCTATCCACGGAAACGGCGGCAGCGTCACGGTGACCGTCACGAGAGGGGCCTGCGACGTTCTGGCCCAGCTCCAGTAGGCGGCAGTCGGGGGGGTAGCCATCCACACGATGGTGGGCGCCCAGACCCCAGTGCGCTGGAGCTGGCCCAGGGATTCCTGTCGGTGATTGCCCCACAGCTGGGCGTGCAGTGGCGCATCCACCTACACCTGGATACCCAAGAGGGCCACCAGGAGGCGCTGGAGCCTTGTGTCGCTGGGCAGGGTGCCCGGGGGCTGCTGGCACACCCGGAGTTCGGGCGCCCAGCCCGCGGTCTCCATGGCGTCCTGCATGGCCGCGGTCACCCGGAGGGGCTGCCCCCTATGGCATATCGTCACCATCCGGGTGGTTTTGGCCGCCCGGCCCCCGATGACGACATCTGCCTGGTAGGTGGGTACGGCTCTCGGGATCCAGTCCTTGGGTGCCGCTTGCCACCGCGGTGTGGGCTCCCTCAGGAGGGGGACTAGTACCGCAGCGTGGCGGGCTAGCCACGCACGTAGCCCCGGGATACCCTTGCGGGCTGGCGCTCGCCTCTTGAGGGCACGCTCCGGCAGCACCTGGTGATCCCCGGTGTAGAGGTCGCCGAGGTGATGGTAGCCCAGGGCCTGCACCGTTTCGTATACCGTCGGGGGGACGACCACCTGCACGACGGCGCCATACGGAGTTGGGTACACCTCCACCTGGGGGGCACGGGCCGCCGCCGCCGCCGCACGCGGCCCACCGGGGCCCCGAACCAGGATGGGGGTGGTCCCTGAGCAATGGCCCGGCATTCACATGGGCAGGGCCACCTCGTCCACGACCCGCTGTAGCGTGGCTAGAAGGTGGGGGCACTTGGGGTGGTGCGTGTACTGCCCCGGGGTAAGCACCGCCGGGCAACCCCCTCTGGGCGCCTGGTGCGTCTGCAGGGAGTAGGCCTGGGAGTCCCGGAACTCCTGCTTGGCCCATGCCCCCTGCCGAACCCACTCGCGAACCACCGCTGTCTGCCACGAGTGCTCCGACCGAGTGAGACCCTGGCATCCATGCTCCCATGGTCCCCAGAGCGCGTCGGTGTGAGCGTGGCGGGAGATGCCCGTCACGTGCTTATACGCTCTAACCATGAGAGCATCGTTGGCCGCGTGTACTTTGGCCGTGGGGCGGTACACGCTGGCCAGGGGGAGCAGCTTGCTCGGGAGCTTGGTCATGAGTACCATCATGGCTGCGTCCGGGGAGAGCCGCTGGGGGCGGAGCTGTTTCCAGAGCGCCGCCCTGACCTCCGGCAGGTTCCGGGGGGCCGTTGGCGCCCCCTGGAGGTAAATGTCTGTCCCCATATACCGGAGGATCCTGGAGGGCTGTATTTCCGGGGCCCCGGCCAGTGCCTCCCGCCGCTGGTCCGGGGTACTCGTCACCCACGTGCGGCCTAGGTGGCGGGCCACGGCTGCTGGCGTAGGCGACCGTAGGGGCCGCGGGTCGGACGTGGAGCCGTGCTGGATCTTGCGGTCAGGGACGTCCACCCGCAGGATACCCTGGTAGTATACCCGCTGATCCAGCAGGACCCCCTGTATAGGGTGGGAATCGCCTCGCTCCAAGAGGACAATCGTGCCGTCCACCCACATGAGTCCCGGGAAGCGGAAGGGCTCCACCGCTGAGGACCGGTACGCGATATCCATGAATCGCAAGAATGGGAGCGCCGCCATCGCCCCCGCATGGACCCCCTGGATTGTTCCCTGGGGCGTACCTAGGAGCTGCGTCAGGGTGTGGTGTGGTGTGGTGTGGTGTGGTGTGGTGTGGTGTGGTGTGGTGTGGTGTGGTGTGGTGCGGTGTGCCGAAGGCGCTGTTACCAAAAGGTAAAGGCCGGGATGTCTACCCACGGGTACAGGTAAACGGGCTGGGCTGTGTGTGTTGTGTGCGCGCTGTGTGTAAGTGTGTTGTGGCATAGCCGGACCAGTGCACTCTCGCACTTGGCCGACACTGCCTTGCCGACGCCTGCGCGCAGTCACACAGGGTCTCATTTGCCCACTGCACCCTGCGTGCCGCGCTGCACCACCAGTGCCTTCTATGTGGTGCCGCACTGCTTGGTGCTCTGCACCACACTGCACTGTGTGTGCCCTGCTGCACTGTTGTTGTGGGCAGGGGGCAGTGGGCAGTGTAACGCACTGCCAGGCAGCCTGGGGGCTGTGGGCAATGGAAATCGTGCTTCGCACTGCCGCATTGCCAGAGGGCAGTGGGGAGTGGTAGTCCCGCCGCTCACTGCCTCCCTCCCTTGGGGCAGTGGGCCGGGCATCTCCTGCAATACACTGCCGCCCTGCCTGGGGCAGTGGGCAGTGGTACTCCTGCGACACACTGCGCCACGGCCTGGGGGCAGTGGGCAGTGGACCTCCTGCAACGCACTGCCTCACTGCTTGGGGGCAGTGGGCAGTGGGACTTTTGCAATGCGCTGCTCCACTGCTTGGGGGCAGGGGGCAGTGGATCTCCTGCAATGCACTGCCTCACTGCCTGGGGGCAGTGGGCAGTGGAACTCCTGCAATGCACTGCCCCACTGCCTGGGGGCAATGGGCAGTGGACCTCCTGCAATGCACTGCCCCACTGCCTGGGGGCAGTGGGCAGTGGACCTCCTGCAATCCACTGCCTCACTGCCTGGGGCGGTGGGCAGTGCAATTCCTGCAATGCACTGCCTCACTGCCCGGGGGCAGTGGGCAGTGCAACTCCTGCAATACACTGCCCCACTGCCTTGGGGCAGTGGGCAGTGGGCAGTGGACCTCCTGCAATACACCGCCTCACTGCCTGGGGGCAGTGGGCAGTGGACCTCCTGCAATACACTACCGCACTGCCTGGGGGCAGTGGGCAGTGGACCTCCTTCAATGCACTGCTCCACTGCCTGGGGGCAGTGGGCAGTGGACCTCCTGCAACACACTGCCTCACTGCCTGGGGGCAGTGGGCAGTGGACCTCCTTCAATGCACTGCCCCACTGCCTGGGGGCAGTGGGCAGTGGACCTCCTGCAATGCACTGCCTCACTGCCTGGGGGCAGTGGGCAGTGGACCTCCTGCAACACACTGCCTCACTGCCTGGGGGCAGTGGGCAGTGGACCTCCTTCAATGCACTGCCCCACTGCCTGGGGGCAGTGGGCAGTGGACCCCCTGCAACGCACTGCCTCACTGCCTGGGGGCAGTGGACAGTGCAGCTTTCTGCAATACACTGCCGCACTGCCTGGGGGCAGTGGCCAGTGGACCTCCTGCAATAGACTGCCCCAATGCCTGGGGGCAGTGGGCAGTGCAACTCCTGCAATACACTGCCCCACTGCCTGGGGGCAGTGGGCAGTGCAACTCCTGCAATAGACTGCCCCACTGCCTGGGGGCAGTGGGCAGTGCAACTCCTGCAATCCACTGCCTCACTGCCTGGGGGCAGTGGGCAGTGCAACTCCTGCAATGCACTGCCCCACTGCCTTGGGGCAGTGGGCAGTGCAACTCCTGCAATACACTGCCTCACGCAGTGGGCAGTGGGACTCCCGCAATACATTGCCTCATTGCTTGGGGGCAGCGGGCAGTGCACATCCCCCAATGCACTACCCCCATGCCTGGGGGCAGGGGGCAGTGGACCTCCTGCAATACACTGCCTCACTGCCTGGGGGCAGTGGGCAGTGGACCTCGTGCAATACACCGCCTCACTGCCTGGCGGAAGCAGGCAGTGCAACTCCTGCAATGCACTGCCTCACTGCCCGGGGGCAGTGGGCAGTGGAACCGCTGCAATGCACTGCCCCACTACCCGGGGGCAGTGGGCAGTGCAACTCCGGCAACGCACTGCCTCACTGCCTGGGGGCACGGGACAGTGCAATTCCTGCAACGCACTGCCTCACTGCCTGGGGGCAGTGGGCAGTGCAACTCACTGCAATGCACTGCCTCAGTGCCTGGGGGCAGTGGGCAGTGCAACTCCTGCAATGCACTACCCCACTGCCTGGGGGCAGTGGGCAGTGCAAATTCGCCTCGCTCCAAGAGGACAATCGTGCCGTCCACCCACATGAGTCCCGGGAAGCGGAAGGGCTCCACCGCTGAGGACCGGTACGCGATGTCCATGAATCGCAAGAATGGGAGCGCCGCCATCGCCCCCGCATGGACCCCCTGGATTGTTCCCTGGGGCGTACCTAGGAGCTGCGTCAGGGTGTGGTGTGGTGTGGTGTGGTGTGGTGTGGTGTGCCGAAGGCGCTGTTACCAAAAAGCAAAAAGCCGGGATGTCTACCCACGGGTACAGGTAAACGGGCTGGGCTGTGTGTGTTGTGTGCGCGCTGTGCGTAAGTGTGTAGGCCTCGGCAGGGGGAGGGGGAGTCGGGGAGACCTGGTGAGTTCGCCTCTGGCGACCGCGCTTATTCCAGGAGCTCCCGCTGCACCCCTTCCCTTTCTGCTTGCTGGTGCAGGCGTAGCTCCTGCAACGCCCACGCCATCGTGCTGCCCGGGCCCAGGCGGGCCTTCAGCAGTGTGGCACGCGCCTTGGCGTGGGCGTACCAGATCCGTATGGACTCCTCCACAACGTGGCGGAGGAACTCCGTGCCCAGCGAGTGGGGGCCTGTACACTCCAGGTGGGCTAGCTGCATGGAGGGGGTCCGCAGGGCTGCCGCCCACTGCTCCAGCACAGTCGGTTCCCACAGCTGGTGACGCACTGGGGCCGCCCGTGGCCCCACCTTCTGGTCGAGCCACGCTGCGAGTCGCCGGCGGGCTCGCCCCCACTCGTGCGATTGAGCCGAGCAGGCCCACAGGTGGGGCGCCGTCTCGGGCTGTGTCCCGCACAGGAGGCACGTGGTATCCAGCACCGTGCCCCGGTGGGAGGAACGGTGGGCTAGGACGGCCATGGTCGGGACGTTGTCCATGCGATGCGCCGTGATGTGGCGCTGCTGGTCGTGGTCAAACCAGTCCAGGGGGAGGCCCCCCCCTGGCATGAAGTTTACCCCCCAGCGGGCCTCGTAGATGGCTTGCGCCGGTATGGAGGCCCGGTGCTGCAACCAGTCACTCAGCGCCGTCGGGGAGAGCTGGCACTGGTCGCGGAAGGGCACTGGGGGGATAAATGAGTAGGGGCGCCTGAGGAGCCACGTGAGGTCTACCTCCGGCGGCTCCCGCGTCGCTGCGTCCACACGGACGTTGAGGTCCGTGATCCAGTGCGATGGTGTGGTCACCACATTGATGGCAGACCTCGGGGAGAGGCGCTGCCCCCCCAGGACAGTGAAGTAGAGGTGGTGGATGCCATCTCCGCAGTGCCCTCCTTCCTGGTACGTGCGGAGGGCCCCCACTGCTGCCTCCGAGTCCGGCACCAGCCAGTAAACCCCCTGCTGTGTCGCCAGCCGGCGGGCATACGAGAGGAGGGCCATCGCCTCCCCCTCCTGGGAGGTGCCCACTCCTGAGGCCACCTGGGCCTGATACTCCCCAGGCCCGCTCTGGACGACCCCGGCCATGGCCATACCCGCCTGCGTGGCCCCTGCATCCACCGCCACGACACTGCCTCGGAGGGTCGCCAGCGCAGGCAGGTCATGGAACCAGACGCCCGGGCGAGTCTCAGGGGCCAACACTCGCGGGGGGCTGGTCGCCCGGCCGTGTGGCGCCAGGAGGGCCATGTCCCCATGGTGCTCCCTGAGGTGGGTGCGCAGGGCCTGGTGTAGCTCCGCTGGCACTGACCCCACCGTATCGAGGGAGTAATAGAGGGGCCCCTTGTGCGGGTGCCCCGGGCATTTGTGCGCCATGCACTCCGCTGGATATCGGAAGCGCGCCACCGCCGCCGGGGCTATGGCGATCCACGGAAACGGCGGCAGCGTCGAGGTGACCGTCACGAGAGGGGCCCGCGATGTGCCGGCCCAGTTCCAGTAGGCGGCAGTCGGGGGGGCTGTCGTCCACACGACGGTGGGCGCTCTGACCCCAGTGCGCTGGAGCTGGGCCAGGGACTCCTGCCGCTGGTCGCCCCACAGCTGGGCGTGCAGTGGCGCATCCACCTGCACTTGGATATCCAGGAGGGCCACCAGGAGGCGCTGGAGCCTGGTGTCGCTGGGCAGGGTGCCCGGGGGCTGCTGGCACACCCGGGGTTCTGGCGCCCAGCCCGCGGTCTCCATGGTGTCCTGCAGGGCCGCGGTCATCCGGAGGGGCTGCCCCCTATGGTATATCGTCACCATTCGGGTGGTTTTGGCCGCCCGGCCCCCCACTATGACTTCCGCCTGATAGGTGGGCACGGCCCTCGGGACCCAGTCCTTGGGTGCCGCTTGCCATCGCGGCGTGGGTTCCCTCAGGAGCGGGACCAGTACCGCAGCGTGGCGGGCCAGCCACGCACGTAGCCCCGGGATCCCCTTGCGGGCTGGCGCTCGTCTCTTCAGGGCTCGCTCCGGTAGCACCTGGTGATTCTCTGTGTAGAGGTCGCCGAGGTGATGGTAGCCCAGGGCCTGTACCGTTTCGTACACCGTCGGGGGGACGACCACCTGCGCGACGGCTCCATACGGAGTTGGGTACACCTCCACCCGGGGGGCAGGGGCCGCCGCTGCCGCCGATCGCGCCCCACTGGGACCTCGGACCAGGATGGGGGTGGTCCCTGAGCACTGGCCCGGCATCCACATGGGCAGAGCCACCTCATCCACGACCCGCTGCAGCGTGGCTATGAGGTGGGGGCACTTGGGGTGATGCGTGTACTGCCCCGGGGTAAGCACCGCCGGGCAGCCCCCCCTGAGCGCCTGGTGCGTTTGCAGGGAGTAGGCCTGGGAGTCCCGGAACTCCTGCTTGGCCCAGGCCCCCTGCCGAACCCACTCTCGTACTACCGCCGCCTGCCACAAGTGCTCCGACCGAGTGAGACCCTGGCACCCATGCTCCCAGGGTCCCCAGAGCGCGTCGGTATGAGCGTGGCGGGAGATGCCCGTCACGTGCTTGTATGCTCGCACCATGAGAGCATCGTTTGCCGCGTGTACCTTGGCCGTGGGGCGGTACACGCTGGCCAGGGGGAGCAGCTTGCTCGGGAGCTTGGCCATGAGCACCATCATGGCCGCGTCCGGGGAGAGCCGCTGGGGGCGGAGCTGTGTCCAGAGCTCCGCCCTGACCTCCGGCAGGTTGCGGGGGGGCGTAGGCGCCCCCTGGAGGTAAATGTCGGTTCCCATATATCGGAGGACCCTGGAGGGCTGTATCTCCGGGGGCCCTGCCAGTGCCTCCCGCCGCTGGTCCGGGGTACTCGTCACCCACGCGCGGCCTAGGTGGCGGGCCACGGCTGCTGGCGTAGGCGACCGTAGGGGCCGCGGGTTTGACGTGGAGCCGTGCTGGATCTTGCGGTCAGGGACGTCCACCCGCAAGATTCCCTGGTAGTATACCCGCTGATCCAATAGGACCCCCTGTATGGGGTGGGAATCGCCCCGCTCCAAGAGGACGATCGTGTCGTCCACCCACATGAGTCTCGGGAAGCGGAAGGGCTCTACCGCCGAGGACCGGTATGCGATGTCCATGTATCGCAAGAAAGGGAGCGCCGCCGTTGCCCCCGCATGGACCCCCTGGACGGTACCCTGGGGCGTACCCAGGAGCTGTGTCAGGGTGTGGGACTGCCAGGGGCCCAAGGGCAGGGTGTAGGAGAAACCCTCGGTATGGGTGGCGAGGTGGTCGGCCTCTCCCAGGCCCACCCGGGCTCCCACTATAGGGTGAATGTCCTGCGCGATCACGTCGAAGAATTTCGCGAGATCCGTGATCAGGACGTCCACTATCCGGTTTTGAAGCCTGGCCAGGTCCAGCTTCATGTGCACCGTGCGGACGACCTCCTGGAGGGATATCCCCCGCATGCCCCCCACTAGGCAGGGGCCCCCCAGGGCCCGCTCGTAGACGGCTGTCGCCACGGCATAGAAGGCCGTGGGCTCGAGTTTGGAGACGTGGGAGGAGATGGTTATCCCCCGGAGGTTCGCCTCCTGGACCGGCTGGTCCGGGTTTTTTAGGAGCAGGGTAACCCGCCCCCGCCTGCCCACCGTGCGGCTGACTGGGGGGCTGCGCACCACGGTGCACAGGGTCTTCTGGTCCGCCTCCGTCAGGTGTCGGTACCAGGCTATATCGATGCAGACGTCCGCTTCGGGTAGGCGGAGATCGGGGCCGCGGGCCTTCCCCGACTGCACCTCCCAGAGGTGGCGGGGCTGGACATAGTCGCCGCGGGCTGGCGGGGCATGCTGCGGCAGGAGCCCCTGGTACCTCTGGAAGTGGGCCCATCGGTCGGGGTCATCCCGGATCCGGTAGCTATGGCCCTGGAGCCGTAGGCGGCTCAAGTGTGGTGTGGTGTGGTGTGGTGTGGTGTGGTGTGGTGTGGTGTGACGTGACGTGACGTGACGTGACGTGACGTGACGTGACGTGACGTGACGTGGCGTGGCGTGGCGTGGCGTGGCGTGGCGTGGCGTGGCGTGGCGTGGCGTGGTGTGGTGTGGTGTGGTGTGGTGTGGTGTGGTGTGGTATGGTGTGGTGTGACGTGACGTGACGTGACGTGACGTGACGTGACGTGACGTGACGTGGCGTGATGTGACGTGATGTGATGTGATGTGATGTGATGTGATGTGATGTGATGTGATATTTGATATGATATGGTATCTAGGCCTAGCCATTGGAAGAAACAACAAAGCAATACTGCCGACAGTTGCAACACATTGAAGAGCTAACTCTGAGGCAGGAGGGGGAAGAAAAAGCACCTTGGTCTTGTGCAGGCTTTGTCAGAGCATTTGTGTACTTGTTGTGTCACACATTGGGACTGAGAGCACACTGCACCCAAGAGGTAAGACCAATGCCAGGTGTGCATCACCAAAGCGATGCAGCCAAGCCGTGGTCTGTCGGTGCTGCATAGGGGCCGGCTTTCACCGTATTTCCCGACCTGAGAGCTCGATCCCACGCCCACCCAAATCCCATATCCACATTGTCCTTGGCTGCACACTATCCCTAGTGGTCTGTGGCTCCGTGGTCTGCAATCAGGGAAATGGCTACATCTCACGGCCCGCGGGAGCCACAACAGCGTCATACCAAGTGCATCCCCAGGGCCAAGTGGCCAGTCCAATGCAGTGAGGAATTGTCCCACTGTCCCAACACACCTCTACAGTCACTTACCCTTGGGTGCACGTGTGTTGGATCCCGCATACAATTGGTCCTTCGGGTCATACAATGCAAAGGGACAGCTCTGTCATCCTGGGCCTCCGTTGGTACCTGTTGGCTACGCGGGGACCAGGGAACAGTATGCATTTTGCACCGCATTAATTTTCCTCATTTTTGGGAAACGAAGTACCTTAGACCCCCCCTCACCAATGTCATGACAGTTCCCCCCCACGGGGGGGCGACAGTCACGAAGTGACAGTTCCCCCCCTGGGGGGGGGGGGGATTGCACCACAAAACTGTACCATAGTATCACAGTGTGAATTAGCTTCGGCGCCTTGTAAAAATTTTCTTTGGCGCCTAGTATTTTCAATGCTTTTTGGGCCAAGTGACCGTTCCCCCCAGGGGGGGGGGCGGGATTGCAAGGGGGGGGGGCATTACAAGGGGGGTATAAGGTAGGTTGAACGTTGGATGCCGAAACAGTCCGGCCTGAACAACGCCCATTGTTTGCCCTCATGCCCTCAGCATGTCCTCACCACGTGGGTGCCCTCTAGTATTGCTTCATATTGCCCTCCAGGGATGCAACCCTCAAGCCCGCTCTCGCCCTCTGAACAAACTCACCGCTGCCCGCTCCCAGGGACTGGCGGCAGATCTATTGAAGGGTCACGAGGCGATGGAGCATCGCATCACGCAGTATCAGGCCGCCACTCTGGAGAGCACCAATCGGTTGGCGGCGCAGCTGCAGACGGCGGAAACCCGGCTGCAAGCCATTGAACAGGTCCCCGAGGGTCAGGTGGGTTCGGCACCTCCACACAGACAGTCCACAGCACTCTGTCAGTCTGCCTTTCAAATTCCGAGCCTTCACCAATTCGGTGTACGGTGAAGGCCACCCCCCCCCTTTTCCCCCCAGGCCTTTGGCCCCTACACGCGGGCTCACACGCGCGCATTTGTGGCATGACTTATGCAAATTGGGGTTCACCAGGTCATACCATCCATAGCCTGACTGATGCTTGTTTAGGTGCAATGTGCTGTGCCGTGCCCCCGCTCAATCTTTCAATCCACTCCTCCCTCCCTCCCCTGGCTCCCTCCCCTGGGCAGGGCTCTGCAGGCCTACGGCACCCCATTTTAGGGAGTCACGCACATTCTGAAGTTGTACATGACTTCAGTCTCCTTTGAGTTGGTGCCCTTTTCTCATTTTGGGGTCTGTGAGCCCAACATGTGTGTGTATAACAAACAGGAACAGAGATGACGGTTAGTGGATGGGGATCCAACAACAGTCGATGAGTTTGCACATTGGAAACAAGAGATGTGCACAGGCACATGATGTTGAATTCAGGTTCGGAGGTAGGATGCTGTCCACTACTGTACACGATACACATTTTGGAAACTTTGGGTGACAACAATGAAATGTATTTGAGGTGGACCAAGTGCATCTCATTACACTTTTGTCTGATGTGTTGGCAAATGTTTTTGCATACCCACAGCAAGGTTGTGTGGACAATGTTCTTCTCAGCATAAATACAGTCAAGTTGCTCTAAAGGTGCTCAGGACAACGCTTCATGCCAAAGCATCAAGCGCCTTCCCCCCCTTTTTTTGGCCTTTTTTTGGCATTTGTGCTTTTTGGTAGGCCCTGTGAAAGGAGGCACAGCATGTCAGGTCTCGATGGTGTCGAAAATCGAGGAGCTACCCCCCCCCCCCGGTCATTGCCCCCCCAATCCAAAAAGAAGAATTGTGCCCCCCCTCCCCTCCAGGTCGGGGGTTTACCTAAAGGTCACCAATGTTGTCCATTCTTTGCAGCGTTTCTTGGCCCGAGAGTGTTAGTAGATGGGCATACCAGATTATTATGCTCATAGGGGGAGTGTTAGCGCATCTTTTTGTGACCATTCCCTGCCCGTGCCTGTTTTTACCCCCCCTCACCAAACAATGTGCCCCCAAGAAGCCAGGGGTGATGTAGCCACTTCTGATTTGGTCTTCTATTGGGGACCCCGAGAAGGCAGGGGTGATGAAGCCATTCCGCCCACACATGCTTTGCAGGGAAGGTGTGCAGTCCAGTGCGGTCTACTTGGGGGACTTCCCTATGGGGGAGCGGCACGCACCGTGCACACACGGTGCGCCTTTTTTATTTAGACAATTTAACCGACACCATTGTTCTCTTTGTTGTTGCCCCGTGAGGTGCTAGGTTGGTGTGCTGGTACCCCATTTCACCCTACATGCCCTGAGGACTGCATGGTACATGCTATTCCTTGGTCTATCGCTCAGCAACACAATGTCATTGTCTTGGGTTTGCGCCGGTACCCGTGTCTTCTATGACCGCAGTAGTGCAAATGAGCGGGTGCCGTCCAGTGCCTTTTTTGCGAGGGTCCGCTTGGGGGGTGTAATTGCCCAAAACGGTGCGCACCGTGCACCCACACCCACTAGGTGAGGATAAATTTGGGGCTAGAGCCATGATACTTAATACAAAGATAGCGTGCCGGGCATGCGCCGGGCAAACGTTCCCCCATAAACACCCTGGGGTCACAGTGTATGCAATGTGCATGCAAAAAACAAACAAACAATAGTAACACCACAATTTCAAGCAGTGCAGTTTGGAGATTACACACAGGTGAACCACCAGAAACATCGAAAACTACACAAAATGGTGGCCAGAGCGAGCTCTACAGCCATCACAAAGATGCAAGAGGTACAAAGCCTTCGTCCAAACAATGCTTCAAGCAGCTACACAGGCCAGAAAATGCCTGCACAATGGGAAAACAATTGATGATATGTGGAGATACTGGCCCCCCTGTCCCCATGTCAATGGCCCCCCTCTCCAGAAGGAAAACCCCCCCATTCAGAAGTAAGAATGATGGCTTTCAGGTGGGTGAACAATTCATTTGCAGAGGGGGGGGGGGGGGGGGCTGAGGGGAGCACCCACGCATCCCTGCCTGCCCCACACCCACGCATCCCGGTGCTGTGGAAAAGCGGCTCCTATGACTGAGCAGTACTACAGGTAAAAAAAAAAGCCATGTTTGTGCTGCACTTTTGATATTTGAGAGTGCTGGCCGGCAGGTAACGGCTCACTTAGCAGTATTACAAGTGTACGGATGGTAGTGCCCCCAATGGTTTTGTACTTGGGGCCAGTCAGACCTCCGTTTTTTTGCATGGTTTGAGTGATCTCAATGGCTTTTGTCCCCTCCTTTTTGGCAGGCCCACCAGGGAGGGAAGAGAAAAGAAAATTGATGGCTATGAATTGCCATTGGTCATGACCGTACATCACACCACCCTGTTGAACACATTGGAAGGGGCAAGGATCCTTTTTTGGGTTTCTGCAGCTCGGGAAATAGGCTCAGTCACAGGAGCCCCTTGTTGTTGGGGGGGGGCTCGAGTGACCCCCGCCCCCCCACAAATGAATTTTTCCCTAGCCCTAGGCCAACAACATGGGGGGGGGGGAAAGGGGACCTGAATTTTTTTGCAAAGGCCTGTGGAAAAACGGTGTGAAATGGGTAAAAGGACTATAGAGGAGGGAAAACGGGAGGACACAGGTAAAATGGTGGAGAAGGGAGGAAATGGTGGGATAAGTGGGCAGATTCATCATCTTTGGGATTATGCTTAGGGGGTTACCTGGTTGTCACTGTTGGTACCTCCTCTCTTCATGTCCTCACGGTTATCTGTTGTTTGTGCAACATAATGGTGTTTGGTGTGCAGAAGGGGCACAGGCAGGGCCTCAGGGGCAGTTCCTGCGAGCACTCAACTGCGGTAAGCCACCCATCCCCTTGCTAGTCCTGCTTGTCCCCATATCACTGCCACCCCCTGTATCCCCTGTTTTCCCCGGGCATCGCCCTTTCTCCCCCATTTGCCACCAAAAGGAGACCAAAATTTCTTTTGGTGAGGGGACCATCAAGCCCTGCTTCATGGAAGCATGGGGGTTCCGAATTTCTGGCTGGAGGGCCAATCAACTGTGGGGGGTAGTGTTTGGGCCTCTTCCGGGACGGTCGCCTTAAAAGATGCGCAAGTACCTCCTCTATACACTGCATTTAGCTACCTGTCGCATTTGAAATCATTGTTCTGGGATCCTTCCATGCCTCGGAGGTGTGCAATCTTTTGCAGCTTCATTGCTACATTTGCAGAGGCAGGCAAAACAGCAAGAGCACTTTGAGGCCCTCTTGTGTGAATTTCGCGTTCTACAAGACGAAAATCGCCGTCTTCAGCAAGTCAGCTCCATCGTATCTGTCTCTCCCTTGCACTGGCACCTCTGTGACTAGAGAAAAGGCGACAGGGTTACACTTGCAACAGCGGTTTCATTGCTATCGCTATGGCATCCAGACAGCAAAAATGATACCAAAGCTCTGGTTCACACCCACCATAAAGGGTAAGTCCTGGCGCATGCTGCACATTGATATTCACCTGCCAGAGTTGGATTCTAGAACTGAGCTCTCAAGTGTGTTTTGAGCTGCAGTTTTGTTTGAAAGGGTAAAGCATGAGGCATATCGTTCAGCCCAAATAAACATGTTGTGTTTCCACAGGGTCTTTTTGTTTGTCAGTAACAGGCGCCATGGAAGTGTTACTTGTTGGCACCATCCATATTTGCACTCCATTGATGATATAGTGCATTGATGATATAGTAGACACCATGATTTGGATTTGACTCTGTGGGAATCACTTGATGTGCTGCTATAAACGGCAAATGTGACTTGTAGACAGTCAAGGGAGTGCCATAACGTACACACCTATCAGCACGACACATGTACCCAGTGGACTGTAGAACATGAATACTCAGAGGCTGCATAGGGCTATGGAGACGGGGCCAGGTCTGCCAGAGCCAGGTCTGCACACCTTCTGTTAGTTAGATTGAAAACACGAGGGGGGCTGTCTTGTAGGGGCCGGCAATCAGCAGGAGGCTTGGGGGGGGATGGCATAAAGGCTGAACAAGTATGCCCGTTGCTACTTCCTAGCTGGGGGGGGGGGAGTGCCATAGTGACTGAGAGAGTTTGCCCGTTGGTACTTTCGGGTGAATGCACATAGTCACCTTTTGAGGAGGGAATCCTCCACTTGTGGATGGGTGGGTTGGTTGCCTACCCGTTGGGTTGGGGGTGCGCTGGGGGAAATTGTTTTTACCAGTGAGAGTGGGACAGCTGCTAGGGTTCTGCGCTTGGCGCTATGCACACTTCAGAGACTGGTCAAATCGGGCTCACTCCACCCAGCCAAAGTCATAACACGCGCCACATCGTTAGTGCCGCTCGGTGGGCCGCCTGTGGCAGGCCTCAATCGCCGTCCATATTTTGCATGCCGTGACGCCATGTACAAGCACGTCCAACTCTTGGCCTCCTACCGCGAGTCCACTTGGACGCTGCGCGCGCACACGCGCGGAAAAGCTCACAGACCGTACGAGTATCGTCGCAAAAAAACGGAGCAAGAAGTCGAGGAGGCGCGCCTGCAGCGTGCACTTACAAGCAGCCTGAACACAGGGCTTATGCCCTCATCTTCCCTCTGCGTGAAGGGGGGGGCGGGCACAACCAATTTTGCAGGGATTTTTACCCGGTTATGGGGGGAGGCAAAGCCGCCCAAGCCCCGCACACAGTGACACACAGGACAGCACCGCAACCGCAGCCCCGGCCACGTGTGTTGTGGCCCCCTCTCCCATGACTTCATCACACGCATGCCCTGCCCACAAACTACCGGCGTGCGTTATGTGTAAAGGGCTCCGCCCGTCGGCGGCCGTGTGCTGTGCCAAAGGCCACCATGCACCAGGGTATGTTGCCCGCAGACCACTGTCCAAGGGCTGCTAGACGCACGGACTGCCGCCGTGCCTGCGCTGCACCCTGATGCAGCGGGGTGTACGACACTGCTGCCAACGTGGCTATCACAAGGTTATACCCCACACAAAGGTCTGGGCAAAAGGACAACGCCTGCCCCAGCAGGTGCCAACGAACGACCCCGGCTGCAGTTCGCAGCCCCAGCACACCCGCGGATGCAACTACGCTCACCTCACTTACCACCAACACCGCCAGCCCCCAAGCGACGGAGACCCAACTCCCCGATCCCCCCCTCCCGCCAAAGCCCCACGGCCGCAGGGGATGCACGTGGATGATGACGACACGGCAGTGGTGAGGACCCTGTTTTTCATGGGACACGGGCGCACGTCGTCGGAAGTTACTTGAGCCCGCCACACCACGGAGGTTATGACTCCGTGGATAAACGCAAACACGAGCATATGCACAGCCCCGCCCAAGTGCCGGGTTGAATATGCCGATTGCTCTCCCGCCACATATGGGTCTCCCTCGTTAAAAGCACAGGAGTGGAGCTAGCGGATGTCGGCTCCCGGGACGTGGCGCGGCTGGAGCTGGCCGCGGTCCGCGCCCTGTGGGGACCCACGCGCACCTCACGCGCGAAGGAGGTGTTATGGGCCGTCCTGGTGCCGGGGCACCGGGTCTCACCAGCGTGGCGCCTCTAGTATTCGAGAGTCCTGTGGCTGGCCCGTCAGGCACGCATGCCAGGGGCCAGGCAGGTGCTGGTCCAGGCAATATTGGAGGAAACCGACCGCCCGCCGGACACAGGACCGGTGGGCAGGGCCTTGCAGTCGGTCCGGCAGCTGCGCTGGGAGGCAGTGCACGGCTGGTGGGTGTGGCGCGTGCCGGGGCAGCGCGAGCAGCTACACCTGGTCCTGGGGGACTGGGGCGAGGTTTGCCACCGGGTGCGGCAGTCGCAGCGATACACCGCCTTGGCGGCACCTTTGGGGGGCTAGGGGCGGAGGTATGCAGGCCCGCCTGCACCCAGGGCATGACAGTGGCCAGCTCGGAGACGGAGCGCTCGCTGCTGCGAGCGCTGCAAGCCGGGGCCACATGGACCGGGGCGCGGGTCCGGAAGCATCGCATCTCGGATTTGGCGGCGTGCCCCTACTGCGGGGGCCCCCCGGAGACGGAGGTCCATCTCCTGTGGGACTGTTGGATGGGCGGGGGGAGCTCCGGCGGCCCTTGCCGCTCCCCCCCCCTCACTCCCCCCGGGGAGGGCGCCAAGGCAAGGGGGGGGCAGCAGGGGGTCGGCCGCAGGTGCCACAGGCGCCGGCAGGAGGCCCGGGCGGCCGCAATAAGGGGGGGGGGGGGCGCCCTGTCCCCCTCCCCCCCCTCTTCCTTCCCCCCCTCCTCCTCCCAGGGGCTGGCGGACATTTTTGGGAACATTTCCCGCCAGCTGACGGTGGCCCGGGCGGGGGTCCCGGCCCCCGGGGTGGGCGCAGGCCGCCCCCCAGGGGTAGCGGACTCTTCTTCAGGGGGGGGGCAGGAGAAGCCGACAAACCCCCACCCCACAGGGGACGGCTCCGGGGTGGCCGTAGCGGCGACGTCCGCCGCTCGGGCGGGGAAGGCCCCCCCTTCAGGGGCAGTCACAGGGCATCAGGGAGAGTCCCTGCCCCCCTCCCCCCCACAGAAGAGGGCGCAGCGGGCGGGGGGAAAAAGGGTGGGGCAGCCGCGGCGCCCCATGCAGACCCTGTGCGATGAGCACAGGGCCCCAGCGTGCAAGTCATGCAGGGGGCACAGGGGGGTGCGGCATTGTTGCAGCCGCCATCATGAGGGGCATCCCAGGGTGTTGGGGGGAGGACAGCGGTGCCTGCCGGTGCAGAGGGGGGGGTTACAGCAACAAGCGGGCGTGTTGCCCTCCGGAGGGCCGGCGCTCGTGCCGGGCCCCGTGACCGGGGGGGAGGGGGGAGACCCAGCAGGGCAGGGGACGGCGGCGTCGCCCCGAGGCGGCACACAGGGCCCGGATCAGGGCCACAGGAGGGCCTCCGAGGAGGGCACATAGCCACAGGACGGCGTCCTTCCGCCGCGCCGCGACATACCGGGGGGGCGGGGGTGGGATAGGGCAGGCTTCAGGCAGGCTCTAACCCGCTAACCCCTAACCCTCCCGTCGCAAGAGCGGCCAGGACTTAAATAGCCATCAACCCTCGTTAAAAGCACAGCGCACACAAACACACACACACAGACAAAGACACATACACACACATAGACACACACACACACACACACATAGACACACAGACACTGACACAGGCACAAATCCAGCCATAGACAGAGTCATAGATACAATACACAAGCCCTATGTAATGACATGATGTGCATATTTCATGCTCTTCACCCTTGCTCGCCCTCATGCCTACTTTGTCTTGATCTCCTCATGACCTGCTTGGCCTTCTGTGTGTCATCTATTTGTGTGCAGGTGTAATGATTGTCATCCACTAATTGACAGAATCTGTTTGTTTGGTTTTGTGACATGATGATCTTCACACCTGTCAAACTCTGTGATTACGCAGATCCGACCTTTGGTGACAGTCTAAGGGGTTTTTGTTGTCCCATGTTTGAATCTGCTTTCATGTATTGCACCCAGACTTGGCCGTAATGTGGCTGACAGGGTGCGTGCACAATAGTAGGCCCATAGGGGTGTGCACGGGGTTGGGGGGTGCGGTGAGAGGCAAGAAGAGGCTGTTGGATGCCGGGGGGGGGGGGGGTCAGTGCGCATACTAGTGATACTGACCCATAGGTCATCCTCCAGGCAGAAAGTTTTGATGCACATGTTTTATGGAGACCCGATGAAGGTGTCGTTGCAGATGAGGAGTTCTGATTGACTGTCTGAAGGACAACATTCAAAAAGGCAATATTGAAGTCGGGTGCGCAGGATGAGATCGATTATGCCATCATTTTGTGAACCATTGAAATGAGCCATAGATTTTGTACGCCCAAGATTAGGCATTACTATAGATTGCCTTTGAACGCATAGGCCGAACATAACAAGAACTGCAAATTATGGAATTCCAGGGTTGATGACATCAATTATGTCAGTGGAACAGTCAATCAGAACTCCTCATCTTCAACACCGCCTTCATCAGGGCTCAATAGAAAAGGTGCATCAAAACTTTCTGCCAACCTATGGGGCCCTATTGTTGGTGTGAACACCAAGCCTCCCCCTGCCACGGCCCCCTCTTGCCCCCCCCCCCCCCCTTGCCACTGTAGGCTGGTTGTCGTGCACGCACCTTGTCAGCCACATCACGGCCAAGTCTGGGTGCAATACATGAAAGCAAATTCAAACATGGGACAACAAAAAACCCTTAGACTGTCACTGAAGGCCGGGTCTGCGTAATCACAGAGTTTGACACGTCTAAAGATCATCATGTCACAAAACCAAACAAACACATTCAATCAGTCAATGAATGACAATCATCTACACTTGCGCACAGACGTATAACACACAGAAGGCCAAGCAGGTCATGAGGAGATCAAGACAAAGCAAGCATGAGGGCGTGCAGGGGTGAAGAGCATGATATATGCACAGCATGTCATTACACACGGCTTGTGTACTGTGTCTTTGTATGCGTCTTTGTGTATCTTTGTGTATGTGTCTGTGTCTATGTGTCTGTGTCTGTGTGTGTCTCTGTGTGTACCTATGTGTGTCTGTTTGTATGTGTTGTGTCTGTATGTGTCTTTGTCTGTGTGTGTGGCTTTGGCTGTGGCTGAAAATGACAGATCTGACTAATAGCGTGTTGCAGCGTGCTTTTGCAACAGGAACCGCTTTTGAAGGCCCGTGCAAGCTAAATTTGACTGATTTGCGCGCTGCAGCTCACTTGCGTCAAACAGACGCCTTACCGTGTCTGTGTCTGTGATTGTGACTGTGACTGTGACTTTGTCTTTGTCTATGTCCGTGCCTGTGTGTGTATGTGTCTTTGTCTATCTTTGTACTTGTGTCTGTGTCTCTTTCTCTGTGTCTGTCTGTGCGTCTATGTGTCTATGTGTCTATTTGTCTGTGTCTGTGCCTGCTCCAAACACACAGGTGTGCTAGACATATGGGGGGAGGGTTGAATCGCCGGTATTCAAAAAAGCGCGATGCAGCGCGCGTTTCTGTGAGAATACGATTTTATAAAGGCGTACGTTACCATTGATGAATCACACAATTTAAAGAAAAGCGCACAGCATTTTTATGTGCCAAAGTACACCAGCAAAACACCCGAAGCCTGCGGCAAAGGCCCGAGGGATGACTGTCAAAGGGACGCCCCCTCAGTCCGATGGCAAGGGACGAGCCCTGGGCCCGTTCCACAGCAGGCCAAGGCATCTCGGGCCAAAAGTAGTAAGAAGAAATGAGCATGGATTTGGCCTGTGGTATGCACTGATGTTTTTTTGTGAGTTTGAAGGAGCGCGCTTCTGTCACCAGAAGTGAAATTCAGACCCTATTTATGCCAGTTTTGAATATAAAAGTGGGCTGCAGCACGCTTCATTGCATTTTCGTCCTTTTTGATGCCCTCGGAAGGGCCATGTGTGTGCAACCAGTTGTTTGAATTTGGATGTGCCTGTCAGCACCATTTATTGCAGGACCGCTTTGCAGACTCGTATTTGACATCATTTGGAAGGAGTGACTCATGGAAGGTCACCGCGGTACCCTGCTAAAGCATGATGCCTTGCTTTCCATTTTGTCTCATCCTAGTCCGACAAGTGTGCACGAAGCAGGGATTTGAAAAGCGACAACAACAATGGTCAACACCCCCCCATAAAAAATTTTAGGTGCTGCGGGGGTTGAAAAACACCATCATTTTCTTGGGTTTTGGGGGCGGGGAAATTTCCATTTTTTGAGAGCGTGCGTAAGTGGCCGCCTAAGACAAATGTCCCAAAATCGCAATTCTCATCCCAATAAGTGTCCTTGTCCTTATGCATCCTTGACGCATGGAATCCCATCCAAGATCCCCCAGAAACTTAGGTTTCCGTGAGAATACTTGGAACAACACTCTGACCTGTATTTGGGGGAAAAACTTATGTTCCATCATTGATGATGCATTAAAAGGCACCACATCCTTCCGTGTGCTTGGCACAAGAAGGAAAGCAACATGCTGACACACCAGGTGTCAGAGTTTTATCCGGATGGAGAATTGGGTGAAAAAAAGCCACAAAACAGCCATGGACCTCCTGGATACCCAAGGGCATGTCTACTCCCTCCAGTCAGACAGGCAATCTTTCTGGTAAGGATCGGAAGAAACAAAAGAAGGTATCTGACTCATCAGACTCAGATTCATCCGGGGATCACAAAAAGGACAAGAAGAAAGGAAGGAGGATACAAAGAAACACACAAATGTTGAGACAAAAGATCCCGATCCCGATCATTGTCACTGAAAACGAAACATCCAAAACGAAGACACAGCCGGTCTTGGTCCAGATCCTCTTCAAAAAGCCGATCACGCAATCCCAAATGAACCCCATACCAAAGGAACACTTCCAAGGAACACATCCCAACAATGACAACACCATCCGCCACATCACCCAATTGCTCAATAACACCGCCACCTCACACTGCCTGGAACTCTCCATGAGATCAAGGACGGAATCAAGGATGGTAAACAAAAGGTGGTACAGGTCCCTATGGCTACAAAGATCCCAGATGAATTTCCACTCGAACATATCCGTCCATATCTGTCCCCATTGGAAGGATGCAATTTGCAAAGCCAATGGGGTTTTCAATTTCAAGGTGCAGATTGTGTCGGATACTGAATTAATTTCTTTACTCCCATTACCTTCCAGTTTGCCACATATACAGCTTGTCAAGTAGGAGTTTTGTATACCAGCCCTCATATGCCAATGGGCGGAGGCCATACATATGATACAGCTACAGGGAGTAATGCGCATACAAGCATCTTCCAAGCGTATCCCGTCTCAGCAACAAATGATTCACGCAGGCCATTCGTTGCTATTGCCATGCTCTTGTTTTGCGGAACACCAAGTCAATCTGCGCCCTATCCAAGCCGCATCCAGTTTGGTATTGATAGCTGTCTTTAAAGCTAAGACAGTGACAAAATTGATAAAATTTCCAGGTCGGATTCCGCACAGGTTGAGACATCAAATGCAAGATTTTTTGGATTCCATGTCTCAACCTCCTGCAGTCTTTAAATCCCAACCCAGGACACCGCAAGATGTGTGATAACAGTCATTTCTTTGAATACTCAGGTTTGTGTCAAAGAAAAAACGCGGCACTGCATGCCCTCATTAAGGAACTGGATTTCCCACTCTTTCTATTTCTGCAAGAACAGCTGCCAGATCAATTCGTCTTTCATCCCCTATATGTGGCTTACTTCAGTCATACAACTAAGAACTCCATCGGAGTTGCTGTCCTCATCCGACGGATTCAACATCTCACAGTGATGGAGAATCACTACAGTCCTGACCACAGAGCACTGGTGGTCAGAATTCCATATGAATCAGTCTCAGCCAGACTGCCACCCACGCCCCTGGCACCCCTGACACCTGTCTGATATTTGTCCTGGGAGTCTTGACGCACATCTCAGAATTTCATTGTTGGGCAATTTCTCGGACAAGTTCTGGGTCAAGTTGGGTGAATTATGGGACGAGTTCTGGGGTGAGTTAAGGCGAGGGGCAAGTACTTTTTTTGCGTGTCTATAGCACTGGATATGGTGCTAGTGATTTGCAACAGCATGCGTGGGTCCTGTTGCAGTTGCAGCAGTTCTTTATGAGCAGGCAGGTGCGATGCCCTACATATGGCACATGGCCAATTTGCCCACACATGTGTCGCAAGCATGCTCTAGAATTGCTCAATGAAACACTTGCCACAACCATCCGTTCCTCTGTCTACAGCAAGCTCAGCCACAGACAATATATACTTTGCAAAGTGACTGCCAAGCTTTACCCATTGCTGCGGTGCCCCCTGGCGTCAACGGCTCTCTTTTACCCGCGCCTGCTTTGGCTGGTACTCTGCCCCTGTTCTCTACGACTGTTGGCACCACACCTCCTATAGGGCAGCCCGCACCCCCTGCCCCACCCACCACAACATACAGCCCTCCAGCACCTTTATTGAGCAGGTCTGCTCTGAGCGCCATCGGGGATTTTGCCAGCCAACAGGTGTGTGGTTGTCAGTACGCCTTCGCCTTGCCTCGATCCTGCTGTTCATGCCTGGTGATGCATGTCCCATTTGCACGTGAGCTTTTCAACCGCAGACCTGGCTGGGCCATCTGTACCGGCTTCTGAGCCCTGCTCTGTGTTGTGCACCGTCCATGCTGTGCTCATCTACTGTTTTCAGGTGCAGCAAAAGCCATTTCTAGCGTCTGAGGCCACCTTGACTCCATCCTCTGTATCTATTACACCCACGATTCCAACCCCTACAGTGGGTGTGCCAGCCATGGTGCCCATCACTGGTTCCATGCCCACACCCTCTCCCACCTCTTTTTCGGCACCTCCTACCCCCAATGATCTTGCGGCAGTACCCACCACTTCTTCCCCTCTGCCCACCCCCTCGCCTACTTCCTCCTTTGCCCCCGCCACCTCAACCCCGACAGCTCTTATGGGCCGCAATGTGGCCCCCACGGTGGGTGTTGGCACACACCATGTGGATGCCCAGGAGCTAATGGGACAGTACACTGAACACTCCTCGGATGAGCTCTTTGCTGTGGGTGATGACAGTACTGTTGTGGAGTCCATTGCATCAGACGAGTCTGTTCCTGTAAATGAATCATTATAGTTGTGCATCAGTTGGGTCATTGGTGGGAATGTATGTACTGGTAACCCCGGCATCAACAGTTGCAGCCATGCCATTGTGGATAGCAATAGATGTATCCCCGGTTGCTGGGATGGAATGCACCCTGGGAGTCAGAATGTCTGACTCCTCCCCAAACACCGCCCGTGACAAATTCAAAGCACAGGGCCTGCCATGTACGAAAGATGTTGAGAAGTGGTGTGAGTTCTTGTAATAGTTTACATGGTCTTTGCACAGACAGCTGTGTGATCGGCGAACAATATTTGTTGAGGCATGTTGCAAACGTGTCTGTCGACACCTTTGCTGCCCAATGATATCTTTGGATGACAGCAGACGTGTTCTTTAATATATCTGCTGCAATGTTGCCAAAGTGCCATCGAATTTGCGAAGCGCTGTGTTCATTGGCCCTGAGTTTCAACATACTGATTGTAGGCTGGCCAGTCTTATTGGTCTGGCGGTTGGGGTGTGAAGCAGGGTGGGATTGGCGGGTGGGTGGGGTGTTCCTTCTACCCAGATCAACTTGAGTGCAGATTACAGGGTCCATTAATGAGGATGTGATGAATCACATCGCAACAATCACCATGAACACATGGTGAAATTGTAGCATAGTAGCTGGTAGCTCATTGTAAACTGGACATGTGCAAGTAATACATCCAACCTTCACGGTAAGTCTGCTCAAATGTATGCATGAAATCTTGCAGTTTTTTTGTGTTTAATCAACTTTCCTGTGCAATGTGTTCAATCGCAACACACATACAATGCCATCCAACTCCATGTTGTACTGTACATGAATTCAAAGACGAGAGTGCACACTAACATCTATGGGCATGGTTACAGTGACAACCGCAACCACAATTGCAACCACCAAGATAGTTGTCACCATCAAAAAACGTCATATTCTCTAATCGTGTACTTGACCATTTTAGCCCCAGCCCTGAGGACATTAAACAGCCCCCAGCTGGACCATCTCTCGTGAATAACGATTGAACAATCCTTGACCAAGGAGAGTGCAGTTCCAATTGATTCCAATTCTTCTGTATTTCACATGGCATCCAGTCCACAAGCAGTTTGTTTTGATTGCAAAGCATTCTTTGCAACAAAGGATCGCCATGACACAGTAATTTGTTACTAGGTTAGGATTGTGTGATAATGAAATTTGGGTCTTTTTTCTTCACATGCTGTTGCACATGCTGTTGATTGCATGTTTTGTGGATGTTGGTCAGTCTGTTGACATGGGTTTTCTCTTGTAAACACATGCTCTTGCTTTTCTGTACTCCCCCTGGTTGTGGTTCTAAGACCAGCCCGAGGCTGTGCAACCGTGTCAAACCACAGCGACCGCCTGTTACCATTTTTCTCTAACCACAGGTCATGCACAGTTTGTGGGTCAAGATTGTAAGATGACGCGTTTTGTAGTCAGAAAGAGTGGTTGGGTGGAATACATATTTCTGCTCATAAGAACACTCTGCCTGGCACTGCAACCAAAAACTGCATGGCTGACGCTGCAAGAAGGATCAATCACAGTGGCAGGCACATGTTGACCCGTGGTGAACTGGATCTATGCGACAGCCAGTCTACATTCCTTTGAGGTACACTTGGAATGGGTATGAAATTGGGCATGGTGCCTCATTTGACCATCTGCTATTCTGCATTCGCACCACATCCCATCTCCATCACTTTCTGAGCCTTCTGCGACCTGAGGGCATCAGTAATGCACAGTGAGGGTAAATTGGTATTGAAAGACGCTTTTTACACCACCTACGACGAGGCGTATCACTACCCCAGCCCCATGCAGCCCCCGGTGAACATCAGGCAAGCAGCTAATGAGCAACCTGCAAGACTTAGTACGCACCCACTTGTACTAACCGGTTTTGCCACCCCAAACGGTCCCAGCCCACACTTAAGAAAATTAGAATCCAGCTCCTCTTGGTGCTGATGTTGTGCTCACTGTTTGGAAGGGGGGGTGCTGAAAGTGCCAGTTTCAATGGTTCAAGCCTCACAATTTCACCAGATTTTCACTATACAACAAAAATGAGCTGTCTGGCAACATAGCTGTGGAACATGCATGTTTTTTTAGCAGTGCTTCTCTTCACTATGGTTTCCTCTGCATAAAGCCAATGTTCCGCAATGCTAGAAGCTTGCTTGGCCATGCCTCCGCAATCACATAAATCCTGGCCAGTGCAACCGCTCTACTTCATGGGTTGTTTGATTTGTTAAGAATCCTGTGGCTAGATGCTTTTTATGTCTTTTGGGTCCCAACCTGTGAGAGCATGTAAAAACCAATGCGATAGATATCCCTACAAAGCATGCGCGCACTTTTTGAGCAACCACACTCAATAACAACCAGCAGTTTTCAAATTTAATGGCATTTTACTCGATTGTAAGCACACGTGTGCTATTCAACACCAGAAAGAGAGCCACACAACTGCAGATTTGGCCCGGCATACCCGAAAACATGGTAGTGGAGGGTTTCACGGCAAATCAACACATGTGATGCAGGAAAATGAAGCAATTTGCACCACCAAATCTCCTGCAGGATAGCATTTCTCAAGTGGTTGGGGTGATGCCAATGTATCTGCATCTCTTTTGTGAAACCCTGCATGTTCGGTGGTCGAAGTAGCAAATGTTGTCAAGTGTAGTAAACCAAACCATGCATTTGCTCCGAAGAATGCATGTGGTTTGATATAAGTGACCACCCATGAAGTGTAGTATTTTCAAGTACAACTGCAAGAGGTTTCCCGATGTAGAGCAGGTTGTAGTCCACCCTAAAGGATTTGCGGCCCCACTGATTGACACGCCGCTTTCCCATCTTGAGGGCAGTTTTGAAGCTACCTGAAAAAAAGCCAATCTGAACACACAAATTGACCATTTTGGCATTTTGACCATTGAGTGATAGGGGTGAACTTCATGGGGGGGCTAGGGTTATAACCCTAGTTACTTTGAAAAGGTACTTAAAGCCTCAAAAGAGTGATAAAAATGATTAAGTGTTACTCCTCATTACTTCCCAAGGATTAGGAGGGGCTTGGCCTGGATCAAGTACCCCGCGGAAGACATGGTAGTGACTTTTTGTTACTAAAGAGGCGCTGTGGTCGCGATGCAAGTTCCTAATCCGCTCAGTCACACGTTGTTGTGCACGTTCCTGCGCTTCTATTTACCTTTTCTCTTCCTCCACAGGTCACAAGAGAAGTGCTTGCCATGTGCCGTTGTTTGTTGTTCGTGCAAGTGGGGTTGTTTAACACGTTAGGCTTCGTTTTGCATTGTATCTTCGCCATCTGTCACGCTCCCTTTCCTGTAGGTACAGGCGTGGAAGTGCAAGCATACACACGATGCAATAATCGTTTCGGGTTATGTCAAATCGCCGTAGGGTTGTTTAAACGCTTAGGGTGTCTTTGCTTTCTTTTTTGACGGCATTCACACGCTATGCAAGGTGAGTAAGGTAGGTAAGCACAGGACGGCCACCTCCTGGTTGAGTTGGTTTTGTGCTTGTGTCCCTATGAGCCTGTGGTTGCATTCATGCGCACGATGCATTAAAGGGATGTAGGGCACGCGCAGTGCACACAGCAAACCTTGTTTAGGATACCCAGGGCTCCGCCCCACGTTCTTTAAGAGAACGGGCGGAGTCCTTAACGTTGCTTGCTTGATAGGTGCTTTTTTGGAATTGAGTTACTGTCCACATTAAGACCCGTATAATACGGCGAGTATGGTTAGGCTCTTGTCCAAAACTGCTTCTGCGCGTGCACCTCATCTCTTCAGCTGGGCAATGTCAGGGTGAGTGGTGCACAAAGGCCTCCCGCCAAAGGTGGAAACGCTAGTCACAAGACACAAATTCAATTCAATACAGAGCAGTTTGATAACGCACAAGCAATGGTAAGAATTTAATGCAGACACGCCATGCACACATCCAGAGCACTCCTTGCCTCCAATCCCTAGCGGAGAAACGCGTAGTGGCATCCGTGTTAGGCCACTACTGGTGAGTAGCGCCGTGTTCTCTTGCTTTCTCACAAGAGGCCGATAGGGCCCACGACGTCTTTGACAACGGCACCCAATGGCGTGTGTAGGTGTTAGGGGTAGCAAAGCTGGCAGCAGCTAAGCACGGTACTCTTCACCCTGCCTTCGAAGGCTGTTGTTGCAATTAGTGCATGTAGTCAAGCGGTGTCTCGTGCTCTACATGTGTTTCTTTGCAGGCAAGGGGGGGTGTTAGCCTTGGGCCACTACAAAAACGGGCGTTTTGTGGTGCCCATAGCACACTTGGGCACTCTTCCCCTTTAGTAGGCAGGGCTTTTGCCATTTCCTCTTGGATAGGCGCCAGCAAGAAATTGGGCGCCATAAGAGTGGCCATAGTAGCTGCCTAGGACCTTTGGTCCGACATCAGTAAAGGCAGTAAAGCCACGCCCCGAAGATAAATGAGAGAGAGAGAGAGAGAGAGAGAGAGAGAGAGAGAGAGACAGAGAGAGAGAGGGAGAGAGAGAGAGAGAGAGACAGACATACGTAGCACACTTAGGGGTAAGGTACGTCCCTTAGGCGTGGTATAGCAGGGTAGAACGCCATGGGTCAACCAGTTAGGGGTCCTAACCGTGGGCACACTTGTCCCCAAGGAGGGTTGACACACCGTGTCCCATATTACCTTGCTTGTTTTTCCCCCTTGGTATAGAAAGCCACCGACTCTGTGGTGCATAAAATTCTGAAATGCAAGTGACTAAAAATTTTGCTTAAAAGCTTAGTTAAACACAATTCACACCTTTCCTTTGGTGTGTCGTTATGCTTCCCTCTCCTTTTTAATGAGCCGCGGCTCAGTTGCGCTTAGGTGCGATTGTAACTTTTGGAAAAGATTTGGCGATTTCTAACGTTGCTACGTCAAATTTTAGCGAATTTGTGTCCCCAAATTGCTAGACCTTTTGCTAAAATGCGGAATTCACACCCTGTCGCTTCCATTTCCTAAGGTTTTCGGAACGTGAAGGTTCGTGCCCTTCATTGGGGGTATTGGTCCGCCGTGACCTTTGACTAGGATGTTTATTAAAACGCTATTTATACAGCGATGGCCGTCTGCATGAGAGCGATCGACCAATCCCCAGTGGTTAACCATGTGTGCTCTAGGGAGGAGGTCCTGGGTTCCAACCCAGAAAGTTAGAACAGGCTTTCACTGTTGAATGCTTTGATGATGTTGTTTTGTTTGTGCCTCTGCTTGCTCCTGCTGCTTCTTGATGTAGCTCAGGTTTTCCAAATAAATGTGTTTTGATGAAATCAACCAGAAATATAAGTACCCACAGTGCAAGCAAGGGACCAGAGGACCACAGCCACAACATGAAGGGCTGCAGTCAAAGGGGATAGTGTATAAACAAAGGAAACTCACAATAACTACAGATTTAAGAAAAGATGGTTAGAAAATATCCTACAATCATGTGAAAACTGCCCACATGGGCACTCTCTCTTTTATAGTACCATCTAGAGATGTGCACTCTTTGTTTTGGGTCCCATAGGTGTTGAGGTGGCATGGCTTGTGGCGCTGAGGTCACTGCCATGTCACATGGGATCTTCCTACTTAGCTAGGCTGACTGGGAATCGAACCCAGGACCTCTCACAAAGAGGTGCCCCAGCCTCCTAGGGTGCAGACCACTAGGATAGCTAAGCATTCATGAGAAAATATATAAAAATGTATGGGCTCTGGATTAATGTCAGCGCCCCAGTCAATCCAGAAAATGGTGAATAAGTCCAATCAGTTGGGGGGTTAGGGGTCCGTTCAACATCCATAGTTCAATGCTTGGTTTTATAGGTCAAAATGTCTTGTCACCCCTTTTTGTTAGGCCAATACTAAGATAAAAATGGGATATGCCTTTAGGCCTCTCTATGACAACTAAAGCTAACCTTTTGGCAGGGAAATACACTTTTTCTTACTCCCCCCTTGTGCTGTGGTGGCGACCACTTTCGCATTTAAAAGGAAAAAGACAATTTCTCTTGACCTCCCCATGGCTTCAACATCCTTTTAAGATTTCCTATAACATCCCTAACATTGGAAAGAAGGCGCTGCGTCAGGGCAGTCGCCAGTTTTTGCTTAGTCATAACAGGTTTGAGGTTTGAGGTTTGATTTTGCGGGTACTAGACGCCTTTCGGCCCCGGGGGCCCACCTGGTCGGGCCAGGTGATATCCTCCCCACCGGGTCCTAGTGGGGGGCCCTTAATGACACACCTCCTGCCTGTGGCGGGGTCCCCCGGCCTCACGGGGCTCGGAGCCCTGTCCCTGCCCGGCTTCCCCATTTCGCCACTCCACGGTCAGTGCGTTACTTAGCAGCTGTAGCTGCGGCCGCTTACCCACCGCGTCGCCCCCCTAATGCGTGGTCGCCCGGGGTGCCGGCGCCGCCGGGCCCATGCTACTGGCTTGTTGCCAGTGGGACCCCCGTGGGCTGGCGCGGAGGCTGCCTAGCCGTGGGGCTGGTGCGCGGCGCAGTGCGCCACTACTGCCTTGGCTGATGCAGTGCCCTGGTCGTGTGTGCGCGGCGCTCGCGGCCGGTTCGGGGGGATTGGGGCCGGTGCCGGGTGTTGTGTCTTCCCCGTTTCCCCCTTCCTGCCCCGCGTGTCCTGCGCTGTGTGTGGCGGGCCGTCCCGTCCGGGTGTCCCTTACCCTCGCTCGCTGGTACGCCATTCCATGCGGTCTGTGCGTTCCGCGGGCGCGGTCCGGTTGCCCTCCTGGTTTTCCCCGCGTGTCCTCTCGCGGCGTCCGCGCCACTCCCCCCTCCCCAGGTTGGTGTGGCGCGCGCACCTCGCGCGGTCCCGATGCTGGGCGCTGGTAGGGCCGTTCCACGCGGTCCGTGCCCCTCCGCGTGTCCTGCCTCGGCTTCCCTGCTGCGTTTGGCTTGTTTGGAAGGGGGGTGGCCCATTCCCGTTTCCCCCCTACCTGGCTTGGGGCTGTGCGTTTGGGCGTGGGGCGTCCGGGGTCAGGCGCTCTCCCACCCCCAACAGCCCGTCCGTTGGGGCGTGCGGGCGGGGCCCACTACCCACTGGCTGTGGATTTGGGGGGTGCGGGCGTGGGGACCCGTCACCACCCCACAGCGCGCGCTCTTGCAAGCTGGCTTTGCGCGCTTTGGGGGCGGCACGAGGGCGCCCGGGGAGGGCGCCTCTTGCCTGGGTGTGGGGCGTTCGGGGTCGGGCGCTCTGCCACCCCCGACCGCCCGTCCTTTCGGGCGTGCGGTCGGGGCCCACTACCCACTGGCTGCCGGTGCGGGGGGTGTGGGCATGGGGACCCGTCACCAACCCCACAGCGCGCGCTCTTGCGTGCTGGCTGTGCGCGCTGTGGGGCCGGCACGAGGGCGCCCGGGGGGGGGCGCCTCTTGCCTGGGTGTGGGGCGTCCGGGGTCAGGCGCTCTCCTACCCCCGACCGCCCGTCCTTCCGGGGCGTGCAGCCGGGGCCCACTACCCGCCTGCTGTGGGTGCTGGGGGTGCGGGCGTGGGGACGCGTCACCAACCCCACAGCGCGCGGTCTTGCGTGCTGGCTTTGCGCGCTGCGGGGGCGGCACGAGGGCGCCTGGGGGGGGCGCTTCTTGCCTGGGTGTGGGGCGTCCGGGGTCGGGCGCTCTCCCACCCCCGACCGCCCGTCCTTTGGGGCGTGCGGCCGGGGCCCACTACCCACTGGCCTTGGGCACAGGGGGTGTGGGCGTGGGGACCCGTCACCCACCCCACAGCGCGCGCTCTTGCGTGCTGGATCTGCGCGCTGTGGGGGCGGCACGAATGCGCCCGGGGGGGGGCGCCTCTTGCCTGGGTGTGAGGCGTCCGGGGTGGGGCGCTATCCCGGCCCCGACCGCCAGTCCTTCCGGGCGTGCTGCCGGGGCCCACTACCCACTGGCTGCCGGTGCGGGGGCTGTGGGCGTGGGGACCCGTCACCAACCCCACAGCGCGCGCTCTTGCGTGCTGGCTGTGTGTGCTGTGGGGGCGGCACGAGGGCGCCCCGGGGGGGGCGCCTCTTGCCTGGGTGTGGGCTGTCCGGGTTCGGGCGCTCTCCCGGCCCCGACTGCCCGTCCTTTCGGGCGTCCGGCCGGGGCCCACTACCCGCTGGCTGTGGGTGCGGGGGCTGCGGGCGTGGGGACCCGTCACCGACCCCACAGCGCGTGCTCTTGCGTGCTGGCTTTGCGCCCTGCGGGGGCGGCACGAGGGCGCCTGGGGGGGGCGCCTCTTGCCTGAGTGTGGGGCGTCCGGGGTCGGGCGCTCTCCCACCCCCGACCGCCCGTCTGTTGGGGCGTGCGTCCGGGGCCCACTACCCACTGGCCTTGGGCGCGGGGGGTGCGGGGCTGGGGACCCGTCACCGACCCCACAGCGCGCGCCCTTGCGTGCTGGCTTTGTGCGCTGTGGGGGCGGCACAAGGGCGCCCGGGGGGGGCGCCTCTTGCCTGCGTGAGGGGCGTCCGGGGTCGGGCGCTCTCCCACCCCCGACTGCCCGTACTTTTCGGCGTGCGGCTGGGGCCCACTACCCACTGGCTGTGGGTGCGGGGGCTGCGGGTGTGGGGACCCGTCACCAACCCCACAGCGCGCGCTCTTGCGAGCTGGCTTTGCGCGCTGTGGGGGCGGCAAGAGGGCGCCCGGGGAGGGCGCCTCTTGCCTGGGTGTGGGGCGTCCGGGGTGGGGCGCTCTCCCACCCCCGACCACCCGTCCTTTCGGGCGTGCGGCCGGGGCACACTACCCACTGGCTGTGGGTGCGGGGGGCGCGGGCGTGGGGACCCATCACCACCCCACAGCGCGCGCTCTTGCGAGCTGGCTTTGCGCGCTGTGGGGGCGGCACGAGGGCGCCTGGGGGGGGCGCTTCTTGCCTGGGTGTGGGGCGTCCGGGGTCGGGCGCTCTCCCACCCCCGACCGCCCGTCCTTCCGGGCGTGCGGCCGGGGCCCGCTACCCACTGGCTGTGGGTGCGGGGGGTGTGGGCCTGTGGCCCGTCGTTATGCTTCCCTCTCCTTTTTGCTGAGCCGCGGCTCCGTTGCGCTTAGGTGTGATTGTCACGCTTGGAAACGATTTGGCGATTTCTCACGTTGCTACGTCGAATTTTAGCGAATTTGTGTCCCCGTATTGCTAGACCTTTTGCTAAAATGCGGAATTTACACCCTGTTGCTTCCATTTCCTAACGTTTTTGGAACGTGAAGGTTCGTGCCCTTCATTGGGGGTATTGGTCTGCCGTGACCTTTGACTAGGACGTTTATCAAAACGCTATTTATACAGCGATGGCCGTTTGCATGAGAGCGATCGACCAATCCCCAGTGGTTAACCGTGTGTGCTCTAGGGAGGAGGTCCTGGGTTCCAACCCTGAACGTTGGAACAGGCTTTCACTGTTGAATGCTTTGATGATGTTGTTTTGTTTGTGCCTCTGCTTGCTCCTGCTGCTTCTTGATGTAGCTCAGGTTTTCCAAATAAATGTGTTTTGATGAAATCAACCAGAAATATAAGTACCCACAGTGCAAGCAAGGGACGAGAGGATCACAGCCACAACATGAAGGGCTGCAGTCAAAGAAGATAATGTATAAACAAAGGAAACTCACAATAACTACAGATTTAAGAAAAGATAGTTAGAAAATATCCTACAATCATGTGAAAACTGCCCACATGGGCACTCTCTCTTTTATAGTACCATCTAGAGATGTGCACTCTTTGTTTTGGGTCCCATAGGTGCTGAGGTGGCATGGCTTGTGGCGCGGAGGTCACTGCCATGTCACATGGGATCTTCCTACTTAGCTAGGCTGACTGGGAATTCAACGCAGGACCTCTCACAAAGAGGTGCCCCAGCCCCCCAGGGTGCAGACCGCTAGGATAGCTAAGCATTCATGAGAAAATATATAAAAATGTATGGGCTCTGGATAAATGTCAGCGCCTCAGTCAATCCAGAAAATGGTGAATAAGTCCAATCAGTTGGGGGGTTAGGGGTCCGCTCAACATCCATAGTTCAATGCTTGGTTCTATAGGTCAAAATGTCTTGTCACCCCTTTTGGTTAGGCCAATACTAAGATAAAAATGGGATATGCCTTTAGGCCTCTCTATGACAACTAAAGCTAACTTTTTGGCAGGGAAATACACTTTTTCTTACTCCCCTTGTGCTCTACTTGTGCTGTGGTGGCCACCACTGTCGCATTTAAAAGGAAAAAGACAATTTTTCTTGACCTCCCCATGGCTTCAACATCCTTTTAAGATTTCCTATAACATCCCTAACATTGGAAAGAAGGCGCTGCGTCAGGGCAGTCGCCAGTTTTTGCTTAGTCATAACAGACACCTACAGCTACCACTGCGCTCATTGGCGTCGCTGGGGTAGCTGTGGCTTGGTAGGACGTTAGCATGCCAATTCATGTGTGCATACACCTCTCCCTCCAAATAGCAAAACGCAATGCAATACGCAAAACCCAACGCGGGATACAATCAGGGCACGCTGTCTGGGCTCTCGTGGAACCTGCTGTCTGACCTGATCTGTCCTTAGTGCGAGGGGGTGGCGTTGAAAATTGTTTTGCCCTCAATGGGCCCTTGGATTCTGGACAGTGGTCCAGGAGTCAGTTTTTCGGCCAAAACACGGCCTACTCCACTGTTTGCGCTCCAGGATATCTGCAGAGAAGTGACGAAGGGTTGAGGGACTGACAAACACACAACGATCGACGCAAACACCAAAATCCGTCAAATGACAGCCTAGAGATTTTCTGAGGGTACACACCTGTCCAGAATCTCAATGTGCATTAAATGCACATTTTTACACAATTTTTTTTTATCGCAGGAATTTTTAAATCCCTGGATTTACACGCAGAGAAAAGTGGCGCGCCGGAGCGCATCCTAATTGGACGCCAGAAAAGACAGAGAAAATAAGATTGTAACAGTATGTCACGTAATAATAAAGAAATGATGACACATGAATTAATGAATAAACGTAGAGATTCCATGTATGTCTCTAGGAAAAATCAACAATGAAGAATTCGAGAGTTCAATATGAATTCAAAGAAAGAGGTATACACATACACGTTGTGTTTGTTTTGCATGCAGCATACTTATTGCTTGTCACGTGTTTCTGCTGACAAGTTGGGTAGCAACGCAAATGTAGAGTAGCGGAATTGATTAGAAGATTGCACGATGATTAGAGGTGAGATTAGGGCAAAAATGATGGCCTTCCGCCAGGGAGTGGTTGTCACGGGGGGCTACCGGTCCTGTCCTGCGGTGCAATGCGGGGCAACCGTGACAACTGCTCTTACACACCAACCTCCCTTTTTTGTAGCACTGATTATAACATACACACGTGTGCATAAACGATTGGTTCCCTTGTGTTTTCCGTCAGGTTCCCGCTTGCTGTCTCTCTCCAGCGGTAGGTAAGGTGAGTAAGCCCAGGAGGAGCCACCCCCTGCTTGAGTTCGTGATTGGGATTGGTATGGATTGTTGGAAAAAAGAGTGGTTAAAATAGTGGATTGACAGATTCGTGCATACCCGTGCATGCATATGGCGCATTACAGGGTAGGCCACACGTGTTGCGCACGGTATAACCCTTGTTTAGGTTGCCCAGGGGCTCCACCCCACGTTCTATAAGAGAACGGGTGGAGTTCCTTAAGCTTGCTTGCTTGTAACTCGGTAAGAGGACAGCGTATTATAGGTCAGCCTGAGAAGCGTATAATACGTGGAAGCTGGCTTGGTTCCTCCGCCGCTTACCGAGTTCATCCGCCTTTGCTTTACAGGTGGGCAGGTATGGGTGAATTGGTGCAGTTCCTTGCCGCGCTAAACCATGCGGCGCAGATCACAACAAAAAAAACTGTACCTCAGCCATGAGTGGCGAGGGCAGTCTGACCCGTTCATTATACACGCTGTGCACGCAAACAGAGCACGCCTTCCCTCCAAGCCATGACAGGGAAACGCGTAGTGGTGTCCCTGTTGGGCCACAGTCGCCTAGTAGCGCTGTGTTCTCTTGTACTTTCGCAGGTGGGCCATTAGGGCCTGGAACATGTTCCTCCACAACGCCAAGTACCGTGTGTGTGTAGGAGTGGTAGGCCTGGGTGAGGGCTTGAGCCCAGAGTTGGCTCATGCTTCGAAGGCTGGTGCCACTGTAGTGAGTGTAGGACCTGTAGTGTGTGTGTCACTGTCCCGGCTGTTTCCTGAAATTTTATCAGGGTTTTGGTGGGCAGTGGCAGTCGTAGTCTAGGTTTTGGCCGTATAGCAAACAGGCATGTTCATGCCTCATAGCTTTTGGCCACCCCTCCCCTGTAGTAGGCAGGTACGTAGGAAAACCAATACCTTCGCGATAGTGGTGTCGGATAACCGACTTCACCAGGTAGAAGCCTTCCTTAGCCATCTCCTCGGCATTCATGTCGGGGAGTTCTCCTTCAACTTCCATTTGGCTAGCAGCGCCCTGTAGGTTCAGAGCGGCGATCTCCTTGTCGTTTAGTTCCCATTCTTCCCCACAGAGGTCCTCTGGGTCGTAGTAGCACTTGCGCTTTTGAGCAGCGCACACCAGGGTCCCCCCTAGTCGGGGAGAACACCGCACAGTGATGCGGTGATCAGGATCTTGTAGGACCCAAAGTAGGGGTCATCGCTGGTGGAGCCTGGCCTGGCGGGTAGCCGACTGTGGTGCACCAGCACCCAGTCTCCCTCTTGGTAGGAGGCTGGCACCCGGTCCTTGTCCTTCTTGTTCCACTGGCGCTCCCTCACTCTCTGGAGCATAGCCTTGGCCTTGTCCACCTTGTCTTGTTGCGCCTTCGCCAACTTACCCACAGTGGAGTAGGAATCCTCAGGATAGGGAGCGTGTAGGAACCACAACGGGCGTCCCATGAACAGCTCATGGGCCGAATAGCCACTTGCCGAAATCTCTTGGGTGTTCATCATCAAGGATATGACACGGAGTAGTCTCACCCAGTCTTTGGTGTGCTCAGTCTTGCACCATATCCTCACGTTCTCTTTGAGAACCCGAATCTGTTGCTCACATAGGGGGTTACTCGTATGAGTATAGGGAATCCCCGTTGACACCTTGACATTGAGGGACCTCAGGACTCTCTTGTACCAGCCAGTCTCGGAGCGTACTCGGACGTCCTCGTCTGAGTTAATCTCTTTGGGTGCCCCATAGACACAGAACTACTCTTCCAGGAGTATCTTGCTGGTCTCCTCGCCGGTGATGTGTTTAGTGCATGGGAACACCCTGGTAAACCTGGTCAGCCCAAAGGTTATCACTAGGGCAAAATCATAGCCCCCGAACTTAGGCATCTCTGTGTAGTCCACGTAGAGAGCACTGTTGGCACACTGGCGAATAGGGAGTGTCGAATAGAGACCTCTGTCCCTGATATCCCCAGGTTTACAGGACCGACACGGGCACTTGTCCACGATGGGCTGGAGGGTTTTCCGCAGCTGATCGTCCGTCCACGTAGACTGGAACCACTGTTTGAACACCCTCAGGGTATGGTTCGCTCCCACATGACCACTGGACTCATGGGTCCACTTGATGAGTGCCGGGATATGGTCGCTAGACAGGACTATCCGGTCCTCATGCCAAAGGTAGGTCTTGTCCCGCTTCCACTGCTCCTGGTTGACCAGGGCGCGTTCCAGACGCTTCTACATTCGTTTGTAGATTTTTCCAAACTCTTTCAGGTGCTCCACTTGTTGGAGTCCATCTAGAGGTCTGATCATGGTCATGTTGAGGTCCAGGTGTACATCCATACGGCTGAACGCCTCCTTGGCTAGCTCCTCAGACGTGGCACCAATCATGTCGTCAAAGTTGTCGCGGCTGATGTAGTCCGCAGCCTCGTTCTTGACGCTCTGGATATGATGTACTGAGAGCCGTAGCTGGCTCAGGTAGGTCCACCAGCGTCTGAGGTTAGCCTTCTCAGGTGGGGGTCCCTTCTGGAAGGTGCGGACCGGTTCCTGGTCACACAGCCAAACCACTGGGTTACTCCCCAACAATCGGGACTGAGAGGATAGCACTAGCATACCTGCGAGCAGTTCCTGCTCATAGGTAGAGTAGTTACCTCGGGCCTGGTTCCATTTCCAGTTCCAATGACCGAGGGGAACCAGGACCCATTTGTCGTCAGGGTAGCTGTGCTTGAGGGTACCGTCTCGGTTTAGTCCATCAGTACCCCATTGGGAAATGGCCGAGTCGAACTCCTCCTTCTCTAGTGCTTGCCACTGGAACAACGTTCCACCTCCGCCCACATTGCTGGCGTCAGTCACCAGGACAACTTCCCCTTGTGCTCTAGGCACGCCCAAGCACTTAGCGTTGGCCACTTTATCCTTGAGCTCGTCAAACGCTTGTTGTTCTTGAGGGCCCCAGCGCCAGGTAGTACTCTTCTTAATGAGGTCCATCAGGATGGCGCTGGTGTAGGTGAAATTTTTGGTGTGGCGGCGGTAGAAGTTGCAAGCGCCAATGAAACTGCGTACATCATGGAGTCCTTTCTTGGGGTCTTCATGTCGTACCTTAGCATCCATCAGGGGTTTGGCCTTAGAGGCCGCAGGGGTCCACCACCCATAGCCAATGTCGAACCCCAGGTACTGCATGGTCTCCTGCATGAACTCACACTTCTCCAGTTTGAGTCTGGTGTGGTTCTCCTGGCAGACTGCAAAGAAATCGCCCAATAGGATTAGGTGGTCCTCTTCAGTATTCGTTCCCAGGCATACGTCATCGATGTGTGCTTCCATCTGGGCGCCCCGGGATATGAGTTCTTGTACCACAGGTCTCCGACGGAGGATGGATAGGATCTTGTTCATCAGCTCTTGAAAAAGAGCGTGTGCGTTAGCCACGCCAAAGGGCATGACCTTCCACTTGAACACCCTCCCCTGAGGGGTGATGAAGGCTAGGAGCTCCTGGGCATTGGGCGTCAGGTCCACTTGCCAGAATCCACTCCACTTGTCCGTCTTCGTCTTGTGGCAGGAGGCTATCTTCTCGAGGGTTGACTCCATGTTAGGAATGGACTCTGAGCGGTTCAGCGTCTTCTTGTTCAGCTCTCCATAGTCCACTACCAACCGTTTGGCTGTAGACTCAGGCTTAGCCACCAGGAAACAGGGGCTGCAATGTTGGGGGTAGTCCCCATCCTTGTACTCCAAGACCAGGCCAGCGTCCATACATTCTTGTATCTATCGCTCTATCTCATCGGCCTGCTCTTTAGGAGCCGGGTAGGGTCTCCTACGTATCTTGTGACCCACGAACTCGGGCTTCAGCTTGAGGTCCATCTGTACCAGCTTGTCACAGGAGGCTGGAGGGGGTAGTTCTCCGAATACCTCCAGGTAGATCCTGATCAGCTTCTGTACTCTAGGGTCCAAGAGTTTGATCTTGTCGTCCATGTCCTCGTCAGAGTGTAGATTGGTTGCCCCTTGGTGTATAGACGCGGGGAGGTGGTCCTCAACCGGCTCAGCGTCCTTGGTCGTATCCTTCAGCCCTTGGTAGACGTAAAGAAGATCCCGTCCCACAGTCTCAGGTGGACGGTGACAACATAGGCACACTCGAGGGGGTTCGCATACGCATTCATCTGAGAGTTCATCCTCCTCAGGGGTCCTCACATGGGCACGCCACACGCTCTTCATGAGCTTCAGATCCATCTCTCGTTGCCAAGTGGTAATCTTCTGTTCGAGGTCCTCCTTCAGTTGGGAGATATCCCTCATAGACCCTTGCTTCAATGGCCAGGAACGGCGGGTAGGCCTAGCGTAGCATAGCGATTTTGCCACCAATCTCCTCTTGGAGTCCACGTACTCTCTCAGCCTGGATCGGGGGTCAAGCTCCTCGTCCAGGGGCTCCTTTCCCCTCATGGAGAGTAGGGGCTTCTGTGCGGCAGCGTAATCGGCGTTCTCCACTTCCTCCACGCACGTCTGCACGAAGAAGGCGTCATGCTCAGTCTCGTCATCAGAGTGTATAGAGCTGGGCAGCTCGGATAGCCCACACTCTGAGACTACATCAGGATTAGGTAAACGGCATGGGGAGCTGGGGGCAACAGTGTCTGACACGACGTACTCGTCTCCCCCAGGAGTAGTCTCTACGGCGTCTCGAGGTCGTAGTTGATTTTTCAGGACATCCAGGGTGTAGCCGCTGCTCTCACGTTGAATTTTCTGGACAATAACAGGCTCCAGATCTTCCCAGGGCACTGGGGCTAGGCCCCCGTCCACCACGCTTAGCATGCTCGCCCATCCTGGTTTCCTGATAGGCGTCTTGCGCCCCAGAGGCACGTAGATGGCGTCGTCAGGCAGCTGGATGGAGGTGAGCGTCACCTTGTCCAATAAAGTACGCCAGTACTCATTTCCCCCATGGGCTCCCCAATCGGGGGAACACAGGACCATACGGGAACGCTCCAGGGCCACCTTGGTCAAGACCTTCCGCAGCTCACTGAACCTGGGGTTCCCGTAGGCCATCCCGAAAGAGGGCCAGTAAAATTTGTAGCAGCAATTTTTCCCTTTGCTGCAGTAGAGGTCCAGGACATGTTGCTTGTCACTGGCGAATAGCTCCACGTTCAGGTCTTCCCGGGAGTATCCCAGCTCCTTCAGACCTTGGTCTAAGACATCTGCAAGGAGCCGATAGTCCTCGGTTTTAGATGCGACAATCATGGTTGACGGCTCCTTCTTGCATACCCTAAGGTAGCTACACGTGTGTTCAGACTGCTCCACTGGTACAGATTCTCCTCCGTCACCATGGTCCACTTGGAGGACGTAGGGTGCTTGCAGGGTGAGGGATAGAATCTTGGAGTGCTCGACGAAGAAGTCGGTCCCCAATACAAGGTCGAAGGCTTCGGTGTCCGTCATGTAGAACCGATGGGCAATGCTCCTTGATCCCATAGGCACGTCGACCTCACAGTTTCCACAACTTTGCACCATATGCCCATCTCCCATGCGGATGGCTGCGGTAGGCATGATGTTCTTCAGGTCTCCACGAGGTAAAATTTTCTTGGCCAGAATAGATATAGTGGCCCCAGTATCCAGTACCCCCAGGTATTCACGTCCCCCAAGACGGATACATACCCAGAACACCAGATCTGTAGGTCCCCCAGAGCGTCCCTGTCAGAACTCCGCGGGGCAGGTCACTTCAGACCCCTTCTTCTGCAGTTTCCGCGCCATGCGCATGAAACAGGAGCGTTTGCGGCGTTTGACTGGTCTCCATCTTTGTTGGCACTCTTAGTCCCTTGTTCTTGTTGGGCTTGCGTCTGGGAACGGGTTGTAGGTCCTGTGTTTGGTTGCCCACTGTAAGTGCGGCTAGCCCCATCTGCTCAGATTTTCAGACATTCTGCCCAGATTGACTACATTTTGGTCATTTTCTTTGCTTCGGCGGAATTGCCGCCTCGCAGCTCAGTCACAGGATATTTCCTATATATTTCTGATATGCCGGATTTGATTCCGCGGTCCATTTCCCGTAAATCCGCCGCATTCCGCTATTTTAGCTGGAATCGCCATTTGCCGCTGACGCGCGCTCGCGGGCCAGATCGGCCAGACAATTTTACATAAATGGATTATTTAAATTCTTTCAGACAGTTTTGGACACTCAGATGTATTTAGAATAATTCCCCTCAATTTTCTTCATAGACTGGGATTTTCTGCCGGACCACAATCAGCATGGACCTTGCTTCTGTTGTCGCTGCTCTCGCCTCCGTTGGTGTCCGAGTGTCCGGTTCTACACCCAATAACAACATCCAGGGAGACTCCTCGCGTGCCTGCCCCACTGGTCTTGCCGGCCCCGAGCCCTCCGGCACCCACAACGACCCAGGGCAGCACTTTCATGGTAGCAGAGGCTACCTGAATGTTGTTCCTTTGGTGTCCCAACCACAGCTAGCCCCTCAGTACGGCCCCGTAGACTCCGCAACCTCCGGAGACGTAACGATTACGCTGCCGTGGTGCTGTGCGAACGAGGCCTTGAGAGGAATGCCTTGCGCAAGCCCAAATTGCCCAAGAAGGACACAAATCAGCAGCTGTGGAGGCCCAGATTACAATCAAGATCCCAGTCGAAATTGGCCATCAAGCGGCTGGAATCTCCCAGCCTACGCTAATGGCAACGCTCCGGTGGAGCTTACGGACCTGGCAGGTACTAATACTCCGTACCAATGTTCACATTTTGTGACCATCGATGCCGACATTGACGACATTGAGATGGGTGGTCCAGGTGAGGTACCTACCTATAATCGACCAGCCTCATGGGCACAATGGGACAACCATTTGTCTTCGGAAGTGGCCCGTAACCTTGAGGCGCTTGAGGCCCTGTGTCTATTAGCCACGTCTAAGCTGATAGGACAAGAAAGAATCGCCTCTGATTTTTTATTCGAATATTTTTTCCTCCTTCAAGAAGAAATTAAGACCAGGATGTGGTGGTGTTCTCAAGAAGATGAATCTTTTGCCATTTTCTTGCAGATCTGGGAGGCAAGCCCCTTCCCGAAGGAGAAGACCAAGGCACCGGTTGCAGGGCCCTCCGCCCCTCATCCCTCTGTTTCCATCCGCGACGATCTAGCCGCCGCGGTAGAGGAAGGAATTTTAGAGGCAGCTAGGCAGGCAAGCCTGGAAATTAGGACTGAAGGAGCTCCCCAAGTGGACTCCTGGCTGCGAACCACTGAGATTAGCGGTCCGACAGCCTGCTCAGGTCCTTCAGGACACGGTATGTACTGTCCTGCCGACTGCTCTTGCAGATTACAGCGAGATACTGAGCTCCAATTGCTCAAAGATCAAATGCAACTCATCATTCAGACGCTGGGAATTAAAGATCTTTTCAAGACCCACATGAGGTCTGAGGGCGCATCATCGGTGGAACAAACAACAGAACCGTCGGAGGAGGCGACAGAAATTTTTTCGATTGCTCCTTCGGTGGACTCTAAGACCACCGATGCACGGATCAGCAGGACCAAGTTAAAGGAAAGGGTTACAATCTCTCGATCTCAGAGTAGATCGGCGAAGGCTAGGACTGAGGTTCAGAATGCCAAAAGAACTGCCTCCCGTACTACCCTTCCTGCTGTTGATTCCAATGCAATTGCCCAGATGTTGCTCGCCCAGACCCTCGCCGGAGCTGGTGTGGCTAATGATGCCGCGAAGGTGTCTACCATTACGGCCGGTGTTGGGCTGGATTCACTCCTAAATCCCACTTCATTGCGACTTCGTCAGGTTGCCAAGCAACCAAAGTATAATGGAAACCCCAGACGTTGGCCTCAGTTCCAACGGGAATTTAAACTGTGGGTTAAGACTCAAAAGCTCCAGGATGATCAGTTCCTGATGGCCCTCCTGGACTGCCTTGAGGGAGCGCCGGCCAATACTTGGCTCAGGACCTGGAGTGATCGTGAAGATTCAAGTTCCCCCCTTACCTTTGATGAGGTGTGGGAACAGTTGGAGGTACGTGGATCCCGGCTGCCTGAGGACCATTACCACCAGATGTTGAAGAATTTTCCTTCGTTCTCGCGATTGATCTTGCATGAAGTGCAAGACAAGAGACAGCGCTTCTGGAATCTCGTAGAAGAATCTGAACATTCAGGCGAAAAATTTTCTAGTGCCGAGCTGAAAAATCTGATTTTTGACAAGATCCCCTCAGAAACCGCCGCCACCCTTCGGAATCGACAGTCCGAAGAAAAGGTCAAGACCTGGTGGGCGGAGATCGATGGCTTTGACGCCTCGGCCAACCGGTTTACCGTCAGGGAGGCACTTCAAAAGTGCTCCCCCACGTCGTTTACCAAGGTGAAATTCACTGAAAACACGTGGAAAATCAAGTTTAATGAACACGAGGATCGGGACTTGTTTGTCCAAGTCCTCAACAGGGGAGTAAGTTTCCATGGCAATCGCCTGAAGGCCAGGAACTGGGTGTTCTCGTTCACTCCGCAAGAACTGTGGGAAGAGGTTGAGAGGCTCGCTGACGCCGCCAATCAAAATTTCCATGAGGGTCTTGGGGGAAACAGGAATACCCAGCAAAACACCCAAAATGGGGCCCAAAAGGGCAACAAAAAGGTGAATGACACCCGGAATGTTCAGGATCATTGTAGCATCTGTCTTCTTTTAGGTTCTACGAACCGAGCTAAGACGCATTCTACTGCTAATCACCGATGGTCTGCTTACGATCACAAGGTGATTGGTGAAAATGTCAGTAATTCGCAGAATTCCGACAGGAATGACAGACAGGTGCATGGTGCCAAGGGGGGAAAGGGTAATTCGACCCCCTCCGGTGGGAACAAAAATACCGGAGGCCCTGGCGGGTCCCAAGGCAAAGGAAATCGGACTCCATCCGGTTCCGGTGGGCAGCCGAATGGCCAGACAAGTCCCAATGTCAACGCCGGGGGCGGAAATCGAAATCCAGGCCAAACCCCTCAATCCGGTACAAACAAAGGAAATGCTCCAGGATCACAGGGTAAAGGTAAGGGAAATCCTTCGGGAACCCCCTTCTCTGGTAAGGGCAGAGGGCGTGGCGACAGTGGTGGCCCATCATCTGGCGGCCGTGGCCGTGGACGAGGAAAGGGCAACCATCGTGTGGATCAGGTCTCAGGTGCAGACCAGGTGTCTGATGCGGATCGAGATTACGTCGAAAATGCTCTGAATCCAGCGGATGATCCGTTCCAAGATGAATGGATCGACGAATCAGGCTGTGTTCACAATGTTAACGCAGCCGCTGGAGGTCAGAACGCCTAGGGGAGCCACGAAAATCGCCCCTCCCCAGGCGATTTCAGGCATGATCCCCAAATTCCTGATCGACCATTACTGGATGTAGGGTCGCTTGTCTCCTCTCCCCTGGATCCGGCAGCGGATCCTTCTGTTGTAGTGGACGAGGTTGGTGTACAGTCCAAGCACAGGGCTCGTCAGTTTGTCACAAAGCTGTGGGTCTCTGATTGCAAGGGAAATGTCCACCTCGCCACTTGTTTGTGTGACAATGGATCAGAGGTAAATCTCCAATCCACCTCTTTCTTACCCGACGACTGCGTGTTTGAATCGCCTCATCCTGTTACCCTCGAGGGAGTTTCTGGACATTCTCTCGCAGGTGGGCAACGCGGTTGTTATATATCCACCCATTTGGTCGCTCAAGACCTTTGGGAAGAGCAAAATGTGGAAGAAGTTGTCCTTAAGGATGACTACTTCTATCGTGCTGACATAAAGTATGACCTTTATTTGGGCCATCCTTGGCTTCGTAAGAACAGGGTAGCGCCCGTAGGTCATCGTCGTTGTTTTTTGCTGGAGTCAGGTCCCTTGGAGCGTCCTGAATTTCGTTTTTTGCACGCAGGGTTTAAAAGTGCAGAAGAATTTTTGAAGCAAAAGGTGACACCAAAATTTGGTGAAGACGTCACCATTGCAGAGGTGAATTGGAGTGCCGATTACTCCCGAGAGTTAGAATGTCTTCGTAGGGACTCCCAGCCACGACGCCCTTCGCGCTGGCACTCTTCATCCTACAGAGTTGTCGACAAATGGCGCGATGCAATTTGTGAATACTTTCATGAACACCATTCCTTTTGGCCCCAGTATGATGCATTTGCTAACCGTATGAACAAGCGCTTTGACAAGCACTTCAGCGACGCTTGGACCCACAAATGGAACAAGAAGTTGTGGATTAATCCTCCGTTTCATTTAATCCAGCAGGTCATCCACAAAATCAAGCAAGATAAAACCCAGGCAATTTTAGTTGTGCCCTTGTGGGACGACAAGCCTTGGTTTCAGGAATTACAAGACATTTGTGTTGATTACATCGAACTTCCCAGGAAGATTAAGCTGTATGGCAGGGACAACACAGGTCCCCTGCCACAGCGGTCCTGGAGTTCGCTTGCATTCCTGGTGGATGGAAAGCTTTCTGACTCTAATTCTGCTGATTCTAGTACAGATTCATGTGTTGGGTCTGAATCTGAGGTTGAGCGTGGTACTGATGATGAATCTATTTTTTCTGATTTTTGTCCGTCAGATACCCAAGGTGATTCAACGTCCAATGGATCCGCCTTGTCTCCCTCTTCCCCAATACGATCGACATCGAAAAGAATCTTCAGTGCACGGGCGAGGAAAAATCTCCAATCGCGCCGCAAATTCAGAGTTTTTTATGAAAAACCCCCTGTGGAAGCTTTCATGGATCCTTTCGAGGAGCTGGATCGCGAAGAGAATCTCTGGGATTTCGACACACGACCCATCTATCTTCAAGAGGCAGTTGATACGGACCTGTTTAGGGACATCCGTAAGAAGATTCTTCCTGCCAAAGCCGAAGAAGTCGCCAAAGTTTTTTCGACAGTAATTCCTGGCGATCAGGTGGACACTGAATTGTGTTCCAAGTCAAGAGAAAAGATTTTTGAGGAACGGAAGGACACAACCCTTTCAGGGAAGTTGATCAAAGACCCCCCTGTCCGTGGACAGTTCGGTGAAGCCTTCATCGAGCTTCGTGAAGGGTACAAGGCAAAAAAACAGCGCCCTTATGAAAATCATGGACACAAACATGAGATTCTCAGAAAAATCATCGAGAGAAATCTCAGGGAATTTGGTTGGCTTGAGGGTTGTATGACCAGCGAATGGTGCTGTTCACCCTTCACAGTCCCGAAGCCACCGCCTGCAGACCAGAACACCATTGATGGTTGGCGAATGGTGGTTGATTTTCGCAATCTCAACGCCGAAACAAAGGCGGATTCACACCCCCTGCCCCTCATTGAGGAGGAAATCGCCAAGAGGGCAAGAGGTCGTTTGTTCTCTGTGTTGGATCTCCGTCACGGCTTTCACCAAATGCCGTTGAGGAAGGACAGCAGACCTCTTACCTGTATGTGCACGCCATGTGGCCCAGTCCAATGGACCGTCATGCCCATGGGGCTGAAGAACGCCCCCTCATTTTTTCAAAGAATGATGGAGGATGTGCTGTTCACAACCCATCCGGAGCTTCGTGCCTTCGTGAGTGTGTACATAGATGACATAATCATCGCGACGGAGGGGGAGGGACTGACCGAAGCCGAGCTGGTGGCCCTACATGAGAAGCAGCTGAACCAAGTTTTGGACATTCTTGACGCCAATCAGCTGATTTGTGGGCCAAAGAAGGGAAAATTGTTTTTAAAATCAGTCGAATTTTGTGGTTCTCTCCTAGAGAATGGCACCCGACGACCCAGTCCAGGGAAGTTCGTCGCTATTCAGAAGTGGAAGCGCCCTGAGACGATCACGGAGTTGAGAGGATTCCTGGGTTGTTGCAATTTTTACCACACTTTTGTGCCGAATTATGCCAAATTTGCTGCCCCCCTCACTGAATTATTGAAGGTAGGGAGAGATGCGGGCAAGGCAGGTTCAAAGGTTCGTGTCAAGTGGACTGACGAGTGCGAGGAGGCCTTCCATCACTTGAAGGCAGCCCTCTGCGAAGTCGCCACGTTGCATGTGCCCCAATTTGACAGACCCTTCTACATTAGAACCGACGCATCTAGGTACGCGATCGGAGCTGTCCTTGAACAGGTTGATGAAGCCACCGGCGATCATTACCCTCTTGCATTTTGGTCTCGGAAGCTAGCCCCACGCCAAATGCAATGGTCGCCGCGTGAGCAAGAGACTTACGCCATCATCTGTGCTTTAAAAAAGTACCAATCGTGGGTTGGCACCAATCGAGTCGAGGTCCTGACGGATCATCGATCTCTGGAGTATTGGGCCACCGAACACATTGATACTGTCGCGAGCCCAGCTGGTCGACGGGCCAGATGGCACGAATTTCTCTCTCTGTTTGACCTCCATGTGTCGTATTTGCCTGGTAAACATAACACGGTAGCGGATGCTCTGAGCCGATGGGCTTACCCCGCCTCAGAGGGGCTGCAAAGTACCAACATCCATGGTACGGAGCAAGACCGCCATGTCATCATCGAATGGGATCAGGAAGAAGAGAAACTCATTCGACGTGCATGCATGCAGTGCGCTGTTAAACAGCACGCATTGCCGTGTCACGACATCACTGCCATCACAGATCCGGCGCATGCTCATTAGATCTGCACCAAAACACTGAAAGTCGTGGAGAAAGTCACCGATCCCTCCTCAGGGAGTGCGAAACGGTTTGACTATACCCGACGAGTAAGTCGATTTCGGTTGATCCAGGGCATTAAGCGTCGAGATCCGGCCAAAACTCCACCCCTGCCTAAGGATTCCCGGATCATCCGTGACTGGACGTCCGATTACCTGCAGGATCCCATGTTTAAAGAGGTCTTTGGAAATCTCAAATCCAAAGATGCTCACAGGGATGGGATTTTTGCAGAGTACTCGTTGGATGGGGGGAAGCTGTGGATGGAGGGTAAATTGTGTGTGCCAGACGCCCTAGCCCCCCGAGTGTTAAACTGGTGGCACAAATGGGAGTCCCCCCACGCACATGGCCGTCGACTGTGGTCGATGATTAAGCATAGGTTGTTTGGATCGAGGCTCTACACTCATTGCATGAAAGTAGCAGCCGGATGTGCCCAATGTGCTGTCTCGACGCCCCCCAGCGCAAAGAAGCACGGCCATCTGAGGCCTCATCCTATTCCGGAGCGTCTCTTCAACAGAGTCACGAGTGATTTTTTCTATCTCGGTGAGCTCGATGACGAAGAGTGCCATTGGACTAACAAAAAAGTCAATGGTGTGCTCCTTATTCAGTGCCGTCATTCCGGCTACATTCAAGTGTTGCCTTGCAACATTGAGTCGATGACTGGCAAGGCTGCCGCCAAATGGTGCGCGCAGACCTGGATGGGAGGCTGGGACGTCCCATCCGAGGTGGTCACGGACTCAGGCAAAGAGTACACCTCCGAATGGTGGAGAGAATTGTGTGCTCGCCTTGGAATCCACCACCTCAGGTGTGAAATCCACTCGCATCGAGCGCTGCCTGGCGAAAGAGCCGGCCGCTCTGTTATAAATATGCTTCGTAAGGAGCTCGCGAGTGAGAAGGATTTCCACTGGCTTGAAGTTCTCTTCGCATTGCTTCGCCGTTACCACAACACGCCTTTGTATCATGGCCTTTCTCCAAATGAAATTGTCTTTGGACGAAAGAAGTGTTGGTGGAACATGCCGTTGAATAATCCTCGCCCCTGTAAGGATGCTTCGCTGTTTTTGGACGAAGTCCAACGAGCAGATAAATCTGTGTCGAAATTAATCGAGAAGCATCAAGCTGACTGGCTTTGGGTTCAAAATCAAGGTCGAAAAAACCCCCACAATTTTGAAGTCGATGATCGAGTTTGGCTTCGAAAATCCGAAACCACCCTGGACGGAGATGACAAGCTTCTTCCCTTGTGGGAGGGGCCATTCGCTGTTACAGCGCGTCTTGGTGAGAACAGGTGGAGGATTCGTGTGGATGTCAGCAGGGAAATTGACGTTTCGGACGATCGCCTCAAGAGAGAGATCCCCTCCCCCAAGGATCGGGTTAAACCCCTTTTTTGGACTGCAAAACACTTGTCCGATCGGGTAATCGAAGGGGGAAAGTACGAACTCAAGAGGATTGTTGAAGCAAGACGTGACGCCAAGGGCGAATGGGAATTTCTGTGTGAGTGGAGGGGCTTTGATTCCAGTCACAACAACTGGGAACCAGCCCAATCTTTTGTCCATGGATACACCAAGGGGTTCATCGACTTCTTGAAGAAGCACCCCGAAATTGGTGTACTCCTGACAGATTGTTTGTCGAAACCAGACAGACAAGTGGAGAGCGACGGAAACCGACCTGTGGTGAATCGAGATCCAGCCTTTTACGGCCCTCAGCAGCCACATTCCAGGGCTGATCCGTCGATCCCCCCTCCTGTGGTCAGGCCAGCCCAGGAGCCAAATGAGGACCAAGCTTCAAGTTCGGCCGCTGATTTGCTGCGCCCAAGCCGTACGAGGGCCAGGCCAGACAGGTTGGTGGTCACATGTATTCGTGCTTGGCCGAATTGAGGAAGCCATCCTACCACATTCTGCTCAATCCACTGTTCATTCTTTCTGTTTATGTCATGATGTGGAGAACTGCGAATGTTTGATAATTTGACGTCAATCAACTTTTCTTTGGTCTCCGTTAGGCAGACAAGGCGTAGATACGCTGACGGAGTGTGCTGCCGTGTTCAGAAAAAACCAAACTCAGGCTTAATTCAGGCAGATTCGGGGTAATCTTGTCTCTGTTGGTCTGTGCATCTTTGGAATTTGGCTACTCGTGCAGATGGAAGCAAATGTACATAATCAAAACGCTGGCCAGCGACATTCACCCCTACAGGCAACCCCTGTAGTACTGGCTGCACCAGATGCGACGCCAGGAACTCAGATCTCACCTTCATTTGCTGTGATGCTGACGCCAAAGTCCAGATTCAGATCCAGGATCCTCAAATTTACCTTGAATTTCTCAGGTTTGTCCATCATTCTGCCACTGTTGTACGAAACCCAGACGTCAATTGTTCAGACAATCTTCATCTAGGAGCTCTAGGGACTTCTAACAGCAACCTCTGAAGTCCGTAAGCTTCGTTGTATTTTTGGCACACGCCAATGTGAGCTCAATCCGACCTGAAACTGTCGAAAATGGTGAATCCAAGTGTCTTGTGGGACTTCATCGAAAGATTGGCCTTGTCCAAGTCGATTGACACCACCGCCACTGTAAATTCGGTGTCTCTCAGTTATATACTGTCAGTAAAGCGCCTTCAGCGAACCTTCGGCGCGTTACATGCCAAGGATCCAGGGCCAGCATGTCCCATCATGATGCATCATCACATGATTCACATTTTGATAGAATCTGTTAGATGCTCGCGAACCAACGTGCCGGAAAGCACAATTGAGCTGAATAAACGACAATATATATTAACTTTAGTCTAAACGAAGGTGTTGGTAGTTTCAGTTGTACACATTCCGCTTCATTTCACCTTCATCTCAGGGACTTTACTCATGTTAGGACAATTTAGATTGATTTCCTTGTCATCTCCCATCATTCCTCGAAGATCTGTTTAGATCTAAGTGAACAGAAGAACATCTCTACCTTCGGTGGTTCACTTAGGGTCTGTAGACTACATGTGTATTTGTTTAACCTCTCTGTGATTGCTAAATCCCCTCAATCTCTGCTCAAATTCATTCTCATTTTTGCTGAATCTTGTGATCATCCACCAGATGCGCCAAATCTGAGCCACATGCTGTACTTTTCAGAACGAGAAAAGCGGGATAACACGATGTAGAGTTCGGCGAGGACACCGTAGCGTGCCCGCGACAGCGAAACTGTGCCAGAGCGCTGAGATGTCACTCCAATTCTTGATCCCCCCATTCAATCCACCAATAATCTACCTCATTCTCAACCAATGCATGGTTTGGTATCGATTCTCGATATGTTTACATGCTTTTTAGCCCTTGACCTAATGTTTTACTGCACGGAGGACTGTTCGTCACTTCTCATTCCGTCTCATTTCAGGTTCATCCAGCCTGATTCAGTGCCAATTCAGCCCAAATCAGGTCAGATCAAGCAGATTTCGCCCCATCGAGGCTACATTTCTATGTTTTTCTGGGACTTACCCGCACTACGTTCTTCGTTGACGTAGCGACACACCCCAGTGTGTTTTTGGAGGGGGAGTGTAAGTGCGGCTAGCCCCATCTGCTCAGATTTTCAGACATTCTGCCCAGATTGGCTACATTTTGGTCATTTTCTTTGCTTCGGCGGAATTGCCGCCTCGCAGCTCAGTCACAGGATATTTCCTATATATTTCTGATATGCCGGATTTGATTCCGCGGTCCATTTCCCGTAAATCCGCCGCATTCCGCTATTTTAGCTGGAATCGCCATTTGCCGCTGACGCGCGCTCGCGGGCCAGATCGGCCAGACAATTTTACATAAATGGATTATTTAAATTCTTTCAGACAGTTTTGGACACTCAGATGTATTTAGAATAATTCCCCTCAATTTTCTTCATAGACTGGGATTTTCTGCCGGACCACAATCAGCATGGACCTTGCTTCTGTTGTCGCTGCTCTCGCCTCCGTTGGTGTCCGAGTGTCCGGTTCTACACCCAATAACAACATCCAGGGAGACTCCTCGCGTGCCTGCCCCACTCGTCTTGCCGGCCCCGAGCCCTCCGGCACCCACAACGACCCAGGGCAGCACTTTCATGGTAGGCATGATGTTCTTCAGGTCTCCACGAGGTAAAATCTTCTTGGCCACAATAGATATAGTGGCCCCAGTATCCAGTACCCCCAGGTATTCACGTCCCCCAAGACGGATACATACCCAGAACACCAGATCTGTAGGTCCCCCAGAGCGTCCCTGTCAGAACTCCGCGGGGCAGGTCACTTCAGACCCCTTCTTCTGCAGTTTCCGCGCCATGCGCATGAAACAGGAGCGTTTGCGGCGTTTGACTGGTCTCCATCTTTGTTGGCACTCTTAGTCCCTTGTTCTTGTTGGGCTTGCGTCTGGGAACGGGTTGTAGGTCCTGTGTTTGGTTGCCCACCAGAGGGCTCAGAGTTCCCCCCTGGCGTAGTATTGGGGTTTTCCTCCGTACTGGTCCGCATTCTTGTCCTTGTCCGGCTTGCGGTCAGAGCCTCCTCGTCAACCATTGCCTTTGCCACCTTGGCCTTTGCCATTGCCCTTGGACTTGCCCTTGCCACTGTCCTTGTCGGCGTTGCCCTTGCTACTGCCCTTGCCACTGCCGTTCTCGGTCTTGAGCTTCGCCGAGAGGCGTTGCTTGTGGTAGCACTCGTCCTCGTAGTGCTTCTTCTTACCACAGACCGCACAGGTGATTGTGCACCTGTAGTGGTCCGGCAGCTTGGCTTTGCCGCCGGTGTTGGTCTCCTGCTTCTTCTCCTGGACCACGAAACAGTCCCGCTGGTCGCAGTCAGGGGCATGAAGCAGGCAACCCTGCTCATCTCTGGCATCACACCAGAAGAGGTCCTGGACATTGCTCATGAAGCGAGCATTTTTGGGGGTAGTCCCCTGATCAGGTCGGGTTCCTTGGTACCCTCGACCATGGCTCCCAGAGCCGCCTCCTCCAGGACGGTAGGCGTTCAAGTGCTGGTCGCTTTCTTTTTCCAGCGCCAGCTCCAAAAGTAGCACAGACAGGTCCCTGTAGGTGAGGGCTCGTGCCTTGCGTTCTGCCGTTGCCCGGCATTCACCCCACTGTTCTCGTGGGAGCTTGGCCACCAACCAGCATAGCAGCTCGTCACTGCCGTGGGAACCGGGTGACAGTCGCCCCACCCAGTGGTCCAAGTCGGCAAGCAGCTCAGAAATCCTGGTAGGCTTGGGGTTTTTGGGCAGCACGGCCAGGTTCTGGATCTCGGCCCTGATGGAGAGGTGGGTCTCGTAGGTAGGGTACTGCCTCTCCAAGGCAACCAACACACCGGCGAAGGTGGCGGACTTCGTCACGATCTGCTTGACCTGCTTCTCCAGGTACTTGGTCTTGCAGCACTGCAGGAGCAGATCGCACTTCACTCGCCCACTAGCACGCGTTTGGCCGGTCATCCTCAGGAACCGTCCGAAGTTCTCAGCGAGCTCGCTGATATCCTTCCCCGTGAACTCCGGCAAGTTCACCGCGATCTTGGAGGTGGCGATAGCCTTAGCCTCCTGAGACCTGCGTCCCTCATGGCGCTCGGTCTTCCTCTTTTTCTTCTTCTTTTTGCCGCTCGGGTTCTCGGGGTCCTCAGGGTCATTGTTCTTAGAGGGTGAAGCACACGTCATAGATGGCGGCTCATCATCAGAAGGATCACCGCCCAGCTCACTAGAGCCGTAGCGCTCAACATTGACCATAGCCCTTAGGGCTGTCAACCCTAACTGGTCCAGCTCGGCTCGCGTGGAGTTCTCCACGTGGCTGTAGGGGGGCTTGGCCATTCTTGGTACAAAAGGGCTCCTTGGTATCACAGCAGGGGTCTGCATAGGTCGGCTCCTCAAGCTTCCCAGGGTGTTCGTCAGTCCCGCCACCAAATGATTGGCTTGTAGACGATGAGGTGTAACTCCCGTGGTGGTAGGTGACGCTTGGGGAGGAATCAGGGGCTCCAATTCGGCCCGAATTTTCTGAGTTAGATCACCAACTATTTCTGAAGTGGCTCCTGGAAGAGCCTCTCGTATCTTCCACCGCGTGAGGGATTTCTTTGAGGATCTTCGTGATCCTCTGCTCCTTCCACCACAAGACTCAGGTGTAATAAGTCAGGGCATTTAGGCCTCTCAGAAGCTTTCTGGAGGATCTATACTAGACCTCTCAGAGCTTCAAGATCCTAGATTACTAGGATATTTGCTCATATTTGGCTTATATTCCAAGCCTATAGCTTACTGCTAGAGTCTACTGCTCTTAGGTACACTGCAGAGAGCAGAGATCTAGGATACATTAGTAGCTATTCATGAATAATCACATTCCATATGCTAATAATGTGATTTAATCATGTTTTATAGCATATTAGAAGGTTCTAATGTATTAGAAGCTATTTTGAAGCTATTTCAAAGCTTCAGATGGCCTGTGGCGACTGTCGCCGTCTTTTGCCGCTGAGAGCAATTTACGTAATGTTGACAAGGCCTGTGATACCATAGACTACTCAGAAAGTTGCTAAAATATAGGTTTTATTGCCTTTTTAATGAGAATTTATTGTTATATCAATTTTGTTGTTATTTAGGCATGTGAACCCGTATTACTGGACCAGCCAGTTGGTCCAGCTCAATGTTCGTTCACGACTTCGTCTTCTTGCTGTTGCCTACTTTGTGCTTGCCAAGGGAATCAATTGGAATGGAGAAATTCATTTAAAACAATTTGATTTTGAAGTGCAAGACAAGGATAAATAGGTTTTTCGTGCACCCTAAGTACAAGCACAATACAGGCCAGTCATCTGAAGTTCCAGCAGGTCGACGACGACAAGGACGACGAGCAGCAGCTGGGCCAGCGTACGCTGTTCAAGTAAAGTGAGTTCCTTGCTTGAATTTCACAAATCGTTCAAGAAAATTTGAAGTTTTGAAGGTATACTTCCTCCTATGGTCAAAGAACCTTCAAATTAATTCGAAAAACTGGAGAAGCGTAGCGTGCAGCGACCTTTACGCAAATACGACGACGCCAGAGGCTTCAGAAGAGTTCGAAAAGGCGTCCAGTGGGTTTTTTTCATTGAGTTTGGTGAAGATTTTGAACGATTATAAGTTAACAAGAAGTTTCAAATATGTGGTGAACTTCTACAACACAAGGCGACTTCCCAGCGCTTCAGCGACGACGACGACCACTTCTACGACGACAACGTGCTGCAGAGGCGCTGCGAGCAAGCTTCCAGAGGCTCTCTTGAGGCTCTTTGAGGCCTGGAGCCATTCATTGTGTTGCTTTTGTTTGCTACATGTTGCATACTTCTTGTGGTGCATTTTCAAGGCTTATCTTCTCCTTGCTTACGGTCCTTCAAGAGACCCCATGTCAAGGGAAGGGACTAAAGGGACGGTCCGTGACTATAAATCCCCACCCCAGTCACTGTTGACCCTCTTGGGAGTCCAAAAGCTTTGAATTCTTTCACATTTCTTTCAACACATTGATGTACCAAAAGGCCAAAAATGTCGAAAATGGCCTACACCATTTCACGCATATCTTCGCGCCAGTGCGTTGAATCGCCCCAAACTAAAGCGCTGTGGTAAAGTAGAGAGCGCTAGCTTTCGAATGCGACTCTCAGTTTGTTTCAACTCCTCAAGGGCTATTTTTTGTGATTTTTTAAAGATCACCCATGAATCACTTGTTGTCCAACCCTCTAAAACACTCAAAAATGACATTTGCTGTTTTACGCATATCTTCGCACCACTGCGCTGAAAAAGGCGGAACTAAGTATTTTTCGAAAGTAGACAGTGGTACGCTTCTTTTCGCGACTTCACTCTAATGAAATCAATTTTTTTTTTTCTCATCTCCAACAAAGTCACCAATGAACCACACCCCAGAAAACCCCTCAAAAGTGTCTTTTGTGCTTCCTTCATATCTCCCAGAGAACAAAGGTTTGAGGTTCAACATTATTTTTCTAAACAGCACTGAAATATGTGCTTTCTAACCCTGAGTTGTGTTTATTTTCAAAAAATAAGAATGGCTATGGTAAAAATGCAACAAGTTACCACACAAACCAGTTGGTGAAAAAGTCATGCAAAACGGTTTTGGAGGTTTAATCATTTCTCTGAGACCCTGGTGAGTTCGAACCTGAACCAAGGTGTTTTGTAAACACTGGAGTATGAAGTTTACGACAAATGTCTCATTTGAATTTCTGTGGTCACGAATGGATTTTTTTAATGGTGGTCAACTTAGTGCATGAAAGCATGGTTTCAATTTTTCTGTTCATGATGCTAAAGGAAAAAGCCTTTTCTCAGAGCTCATGGTGAGTTAAAAAGTCATCAAAGCTGTTTTGCAAAGGTAATGGTGTCTAGTGTGCAGATATTCAATCATTGGACTTTTTTGAAAAAGGGATGGTAGTGAAAAAGTTCGATTTCCTTATGCTTCTTTGATGGTTTTTCAGCATGTGTGCCATGTGAGATTCATGTGTCTCCCCCCAAACTTCCATTTCTCTGGGCGTATGATGAGTTGGGGCATCATCAAATATGTTTCGAAAACCTGAGGACATGCCCTACACAGTGCAGATGTTCTTTTTCTGAGATCTCAGCAACATAGTACAGAAAGGTGCTGCCGAACCTGAGCATTTTCAAGGAAAAACAGGTATTTTGCATCAATTTTTTCTAAACCATTCCCGAATCTTTGGTCTTCTAACCTTGAATCATTGTATGATATTGCAGTTTGTGATTGTGTGCATCAGTTTTGTTTCATTCTGACTGGGCTTAGCCTAGGTAGAAAGGTAGATACCTTAGAATTACTTAGACACACAGTAAATAGTGAAACATTTTGTTGTCTTTTTCGGCCACAAAACAAACTTTGGCCATAACCATTAACAGACCGTTTGCATCCGCCACATTCTCTGGTCCTCCCCCTGTAGGGCAGGGTGGTGAGGAGAAGTGCCGCAAGGCGCTGGTACTGTAATAGAGGTAACCATTCCAGTAGGTGCAGGCCTGAATGTTAGCGTACAATGCCATTTAACTGATTTTCATCTCTTTACTGAACTACCTGACATAGTTCAATGTAGTTCTGAGCACGGTCCGTGCCCTCTCATGGGTTGCCGAGACTCTGCACAGACTGCATGACTTCTGGTCACGGTCCGCCACTCATGCGTGTGCTGAGACCCTTTCCAGAAGCCTGAATTTGTCATCCATTGTTGCATTTAAGCACAATTGCATTTGAGCTAGGAAGTGATTTGTCCTCATTTCACTCTACCATGCATCTCATCCTTCACTGCATGGCCGTCAAGGCAAGCGTTTGACTAGTGACGTATTCTACTCTCCATTCGGATTGCATTTCATTCATTTCGTTCAGAAAGGTAACTCATTCATTGCATTTCACTTTGCAAATCTTACATTTCATACTTATTGCATTACTTCCTTATTGCAAGGGCTTGCCCGTACCGCTCAACATGCAATATGGTCCGTAATTGCCTGCCCTTCGTAGTTCTATGAGCACCTTTTGCTCAATGGACCCCGAGTTTTGGATCGCAGCGACGAACAACCAATTCGTATCCCCTGAACTTTTGTTGATTAACTGCAAGTTGTGAGGAATGAATCACTTTTCCAACCCTCGCGATCATTGACCTAGGTCATTTGGTATAAAGAGCTAGTTTATCCTCAAATTTGCTACCAAACCACTACGGGTACATTCTGCTTCGTTAACTTTTGCTAGATCGCTTGGTACAGCCTGGATTACTGGGTTTGAGAGTGCTCAATTGAGTGTCCGCAGTCTACAACAGTACATTCTCTATCTCCCCGACCAGACCATCAGCATGACAGACTTACTTGGATTTTTCACACATTCCCTCCCTCATCACACTACAAATACAACACACACACAAACACATGCCATGAGTCATTTGATTATTCCATTTATTTCTTTGGATATCACACTCTGACGAATTGCTGTAGTACCACATCCATCAAACTTTTGCCTACGAGCCAATTTCTAAGTAATTTTCTTCGTGTAGATAGTCAGTGTCCGCTTACAGGAGCCGACATTGGTCTCACCCCGCCACGTCTTTGTTGTGTAACACAAGTGGACAGGTTTAAGCTTGGTCAGTTAGACTGTGACTTGGCTAATGCATTCCGCGATGTGTTAGTGAAGAGCCCTACGCCGGTAGCCACTGAGACCAGCAGTGCACTACCGTACGCTCATTGAAAAGGATCATCGAAAGGTATCGAAAGCCTACAGTAATGGGCTTCTACCCTCGCGCGGGTAGATAAGTACTTTCCCTGCAGTGGGATAGACCCCTTCTCTTGCGGTAGAGATAGATGACGGAGTTACGCTCCAAGAGGATAGCCTGAATCCTGTAATTCAGTTGAGCGGAATTCACTCTTCATGTAGGAAGACAGGCCCCCGCACGGATGGCTTTGTACAACCATCTGCTGGGCAAGGGGCTCGCCATAATTGGTCTTCCAGTAAGGTACACAACACACTTTAACTACGATAGCATTTTTCGGAGATTTACTACTTCTACTTGTCTGAGACAACTTGACAATGATACATTTCGCGTATGAGGCAATGGCGACCCTCCAATTTTCTAGGATATCCGTTGGTTCGCACTAGAGCTGAACGGCGTTCCATGAAAGATCGGACCTTTCAACTTTATTCACTTCTCACTTTTCTACTTCGTTTCCAACCAACCCTAGGGGACCAACCCACCCCTACCCGTGAACGCAACCCCTACATGCACACATACAATTGATTGGTTTTGTCATCTTTAGCACCTTGTCACAACCCATACATCTTCTTTCTCTGAATTTACATGATGAACACACTTCTACACTTTCACCCTTTTGTGCAAATTATTTGCTTTGGTGATCTAAGTCATTTAGGACATATCTACACAAATCAGTATTCCCGCTAGCTTCATATCTCATTAAATTCCTGTTGGCTATGTCCTATTAAGGAACATGGCTCATATGCTCTGCATCTGTGGCCCAGAACATTTTTCCGTGATGGAATATGGATTCTTTTGTACATGATTGCTAAGCTTGTTAGGTAACTGACGTTTCAGCTTTGTTTTTAGAGATAGCCAGAAAGTATGAGTAAAAGGTTGGTAATGACGGACTATATCTTTCAACATTTTTTTGGTTGAAGTATTAGTATAAATCCCCATACCCCCTGACGGATCGATCCCCATGGCCGGGATAAGAAAGAGCAGATCCGGGTCAGATGATGTCTACTCATCGTGACTGCCAACCCCCCACACACTATGAGTTATCCCTACCCGCTAAACTAATCAACAGTTAGTCATTACTGATGCTGCCTCGCTTTCTCTGTCCATGTAATGCAGGCCACGAAACCCATTGCATCAAATAGGTACCAATGCATCCATTGTACATTAGTACATCCATGTACATTATTGTACATTGTATATTAGGTAGCCACATGTAACGCGTCCGTTGAGTAAGGGGGTATATCCTCTCTTTGGATGATAAAGACAAGCCTGTCAATAGACAGCTTGGGCAGAGCTTGAATTTCCGGTTTAACCCCACATGATGCATTTCATTCTCAATTGTGATTGATTTTCCGTATAGCTCAGTGTAATTTATACATCTACATCCATGTGTATTACCCTTACCCTCATTGTTTGCCTGAAGATTTAGGTCATCATTGTTCATACTTTGTATGCTAGCTTTTTGCTTTCTGTTTCTCATGTTTCATTTTGAGCCCTACCATACCCAAGACTTAGGAACTTTACCCTCTTAGGTGGAGATACATCTTCACCTCTAGGAAGGGGATACTAAGACACTACATTAGACACTCAGAACATTCAATATGAGCGTTCCTTATGCCCATACCCCTCCTTATGTTAGATTGTCAGCTTGTCATGAACATTCGTAGCGAATGTGCATGAAGCTTAGGAAGGGGGTGTGATAAGTCAGTGCATTTAGGCCTCTCAGAAGCTCTCTGGAGGATCTATACTAGACCTCTCAGAGCTTCAAGATCCTAGAACACTAGGATATTTGCTCATATTTGGCTTATATTCCAAGCCTATAGCTTACTGCTAGAGTCTACTGCTCTTAGGTACACTGCAGAGAGCAGAGATCTAGGATACATTAGTAGCTATTCATGAATAATTACATTTCATATGCTAATAATGTGATTCAATCATGTTTCATAGCATATTAGAAGGTTCTAATGTATTAGAAGCTATTTTGAAGCTATTTCAAAGCTTCAGATGGCCTGTGGCGACTGTCGCCGTCTTTTGCCGCTGACAGCAATTTACGTAATGTTGACAAGGCCTGTGATAAGATAGACTACCCAGAAAGTTGGTAAAATATAGGTTTTATTGCCTTTTTAATGAGAATTTATTGTTATATCAATTTTCTTGTTATTTGGGCATGTGAACCCGTATTACTGGACCAGCCAGTTGGTCCAGCTCAATGTTCGTTCACGACTTCGTCTTCTTGCTGTTGCCTACTTTGTGCTTGGCAAGGGAATCAATTGGAATGGAGAAATTCATTTAGAACAATTTGATTTTGAAGTGCAAGACAAGGATAAAAGGGTTTATGGTGCACCCTAAGTACAAGCACAATACATCAGGGCCACATAGGCCACTCAGAGAGGTGAAACCAGCTGCTGGCATAGTATAGCCATGCTCGGGTGCCGCATAGCCAGGTATCCCAGTCATGTACACGGCCGCCGCGGGTCTGTGATAGTCATCCTCATAGCGGCGCGGCGTAGGCTCAGGAACACCGGTGTAGGTGGAGCTGGATGCCACTGGTTCGCTGACTGCAGTTGCCATAGGTGGCACAGTCGCGGCTGGAGTCAGACCGTAGGTGGGGTAAGGCATACCAGTAAAGCCTAGAACCTCAGCCATAGGTGGAGTGGTTGTGAGTGAGGATGTAGGTTGATGTGTGGCTGGGAGTGTACTGGTTGTTGGAGAGGGTATTGCAGGGTAATGTGAGGCGCTCGGCGCGCTCTCAACAGCTTAGGCGGCTCAAGTTGCATGGTATAAAACGACAGAAAGTGCTCCAAATACACGGCCTCAAAAAACATCAAAAGAACCATTCTTTGGCTTGCAAAAAATCAAGCCGTTTTTGGAACACTGAAAGAACTCTTATGTAAGGAATTTTGGCCTTTTCTTGGTCCTGATGGGTCCAAAAAATGCTTTTTTGGGGGCAATGGGCTGTTCCTTGCGTGAGGCCTCGCGCAAGGAGCAGTCCATTGCCCCTCCAAAGCCACGTAATGATGGTAGAATTTAGGAATCAAGCAGGCGCCTACACTGGAGTGACATTACAGGCACCCTTGACTTGATCACATTGTACAATATGTTTACGCGGGAGGACATTCAGTGCTCTAAACAAGCCTTGCAAATCTAATTGATGAGTCAAGAAATGATTTCAAATGGTGTTACATTCCTAACAAAAGGAGCACATACTATTTTTTTTGCATGGTCCAAATTGGGTGCATTTGGTGTGATTTTGACCATGCAACTTGAGCCGCCTAAGAACAGGTTTGTCATCGAAGGGCACCTCGCCGGATGGTTCGTGTCCATCTCTAGGGTCTACGTCTTCGATTCCCATGTCCACTGCTTCCTTCTCCTTCTCCTTCCTTCTCCTTCTCTTTGCCTTCAGGTCCTCCAACGGAGAATCCACTGAAGGCAGCTCTCAAGCCCTCCAGGGAATCATCCCCCAGCCCACTTAAGGGCACTGAAGGTACAGGCTCCTTAGGTTCAGGTTCACCAGCAGGTTCGGGCGCTGGCGCTGGCTTGGCTGGTGCCACTGGGGGCGCGGTCGTCTCGTCAGTGTCCTTCGTCTCCATGTTACATTTCTTCGCCCTTCAGTGGAGTCAGTCTCGACGTACTGGTTGTACTGCACGGGGTTGCAGGTACGCAAAGACTGAATACCTCTGCTACCAGAAAGTTAGAACAGGCTTTCACTGTTGAATGCTTTGATGATATTGTTTTGTTTCTGCCTCTGCTTGCTCCTGCTGCTTCTTGATGTAGCTCAGGTTTTCCAAATAAATGTGTTTTGATGAAATCAACCAGAAATATAAGTACCCACAGTGCAAGCAAGGGACCACAGCATCAAATCCACAGCAGTGGCTGCAGTCAAAGGAGATAGTGTATAAACAAAGGAAACTCACAATAACTACAGATTTAAGAAAAGATGGTTAGAAAATATCCTACAATCATGTGAAAACTGCCCACATTGGCACTCTCTCTTTTATAGTGCCATCTAGAGAAGTACACTCTTTGTTTTGGGTCCCATAGGTGCTGAGGTGGCATGGCTTGTGGCGCTGAGGTCACTGCCATGTCACATGGGATCTTCCTACTTAGCTAGCCTGACTGGGAATCGAACCCAGGACCTCTCAAAAAGAGGTTCCCCAGCCCCCTAGGGTGCAGACCACTAGGATAGCTAAGCATTCATGAGAAAATACACAAAAATGTATGGGCTCTGGATGAACGTCAGCGCCTCAGTCAGTCCAGAAAATGGTGAATAAGTGTAAGTGCGGCTAACCCCCATCTGCTCAGATTTTCGCAGATCTGCCCCAGATTGACTACATTTTGGTCATTTTCTCTGCTTCGGCGCAATCGCCGCCTCGCAGCTCAGTCTCAGGATCAGACCTATATATTTCTGATATGCCGGATCTGATTCCGCGGTCCATTCTCCGTAAATCCGCCGCGTTCTGATCATTTGCCTGGAATCGCCATTTGCCGCTGACGCGCGCTCGCGGGCCAGATCGGCCAAATATTTTTCACAATCGGATTTATTTAAATCTGTTCAGATAGATATGGACACTCAGATGTACTTAGAATAATCCGCATCAATTTTCTTCATAGACTGGGATTTTCTGCCGGATAACAATCATCATGGATCTTGCTTCCGTTGTTGCTGCTCTCGCCTCCGTTGGTGTCCGTGTATCCGGTTCTACCCACAACAGCAGCGTTCAGGTCGACTCCTCGCGTGCCTGCCCCACTGGTCTTGCCGGCCCCGAGCCCTCCGGCACCATCAACGACCCAGGGCAGCACTTTCATGGTAGCAGAGGCTACCTGAATGTTGTTCTATTGGTGTCCCAACCACAGTTCGCTCCCCAGTACGGCCCCGTAGACTCCGCCGCTCCTGGAGACGTAACGATTACGCTGCCATGGTGCTGCGCGAACGAGGCCTTGAGAGGAATGCCTTGCGCACGCCCAAGTTGCCCAAGAAGGGCGCAAATCAGCAGCTGTGGAGGCCCAGATTACCATTATGATCCCAGTCGAAATTGGCCATCAAGCAGCTGGAATCTGCCAGCCTGCGACGATGGTAACGCTCCGGTGGAGCTTACGGACCTGGCAGGTACCAACACTCCTTACCAATGTCCAACATTTGAGACCATTGACGCCGATCTCAACGACATTGAGATGGGTGGTCCAGGTGAGGTACCTAGCTATAATCGACCAGCCTCTTGGGCACAATGGGGCGACCATTTGTCCCCAGAAGTGACCCGTAACCTTGAGGCCCTTGAGGCCCTTTGTCTATTAGCCACGTCTAAGCTGATAGGACAAGAAAGAATCGCCTCTGAATTTTTAATGGAATATTTTTTCCTCCTTCAGGACGAAATTAATACCAGGATGTGGTGGCGTTCTCAAGAAGATGACTCTTTGGCCATTTTTTTGCAGATCTGGAAGGCAAGTCCCTTCCCGAAGGAGAAGACCAAGGCACCTGTTGCCGGGCCCTCCGCCCCTCATCCCCCTGTTTCCATCCGCGACGATCTAGCCGCCGCGGTTGAGGAAGGAATTTTAGAGGCGGCCAGGCAGGCAAGCCTGGAAATTAGGGCTGAAGGAGCTCCCCAAGTGGACTCCTGGCTGCGGACCACCGAGATCAGCGGTCCGACAGCCTGCTCAGGCCCTTCAGGACACGGTATGTATTGTCCTGCCGACTGCTCCTGCAGATTCCAGCGAGATTCTGAGCTCCAATTGCTCAAGGATCAAATGCAACTCATCATTCAGACGCTGGGAATAAAAGATCTTTTCAAGACGCACATGCGATCTGAGGGCGCATCATCGGTGGAACAAGTAACAGAACCGTCGGAGGAGGCGACAGAAATTTTTTCAATTGCTCCTTCGGTGGACTCCAAGACCACCGATGCAAGGATCAGCAGGACCAAGCTAAAGGAAAGGGTTACAATCTCTCGATCTCAGAGTAGGACGGCGAAGGCTAGGACTGAGGCTCAGAATGCCAAGCGAACTGCCTCCCGTACTGCCCCTCCTGCTGCTGATTCCAATGCCTTAGCCCAGCTGTTGCTCGCCCAGACCCTCGCCGGAGCTGGTGTGGCGAATGATGCCGCCAAGGTGTCTGCCATTACGGCCGGTGTTGGGCTGGATTCGCTTCTTAATCCTACTTCATTGCGACTTCGTCAGGTTGCCAAGCAACCAAAGTATAATGGAAACCCCAGACGTTGGCCTCAGTTCCAACGGGAATTTAAACTGTGGGTTAAGACTCAAAAACTTCAAGATGATCAGTTCCTGATGGCCCTCTTGGACTGCCTTGAGGGAGCGCCAGCCAACACTTGGCTCAGGACTTGGAGTGATCGTGAGGATACAAATTCCCCCCTTACGTTTGATGAGGTGTGGGAACAGTTGGAGGTACGTGGATCCCGGCTGCCAGAGGACCATTACCACCAAATGTTGAAGAATTTTCCTTCATTCTCGCAATTAATCTTGCACGAAGTGCAAGACAAAAGACAGCGCTTCTGGAATTTAGTGGAAGAAGCTGAACATTCAGGCGAAAAATTTTCTAGTGCCGAGCTGAAAAATCTGATTTTTGACAAGATCCCCTCAGAAACCGCCGCCACCCTTCGGAACAAACAGTCCAAAGAAAAGGTCAAGACCTGGTGGGCGGAGGTCGAAGGCTTCGATGCCTCCGCCAACAGGTTTTCAGTCAGGGAGGCACTTCAAAAGTGCTCCCCCACGTCGTTTTCCAAGGTGAAATTCACTGAAAACACGTGGAAAATCAAGTTTAATGAACACGAGGATCGGGACTTGTTTGTCCAAGTCCTCAACAGGGGAGTAAGCTTCCATGGCCATCGCCTGAAGGCCAAAAACTGGGTGTTCTCGTTCACCCCGAAAGAACTCTGGGAAGAGGTTGAGCGGCTCGCTGACGCCGCCAATCAAAATTTCCATGAGGGTCTTGGGGGAAACAAGAATACCCAGCAAAACACCCAAAATGGGGCCCAAAAGGGCAACAAAAAGGTGAATGACACCCGGAATGTTCAGGATCACTGTAGCATCTGCCTTCTTTTAGGTTCTACGAACCGAGCTAAGACGCATTCTACTGGTAATCACCGATGGTCTCCTTACGATCACAAGGTGATTGGTGAAAATATCAGTAATCCGCAGAATTCAGACAGGAATGACAGACAGGTGCATGGTGGAAAGGCTGGAAAAGGGAATCCGACCCCCTCCGGTGGAAACAAAAATCCTGGAGGCCCTGGCGGGTCCCAAGGCGCAGGAAATCGGACTCCATCCGGCTCCGGTGGGCAGCCGAACGGCCAGAAAAATCCCAATAACAACGCCGGAGGCGGAAATCAAAATCCAGGCCAAACCCCTCAATCCGGTACAAACAAGGGAAATGCTCCAGGATCCCAGGGTAAAGGTAAGGGAAATCCTTCTGGGACCCCTTTCTCTGGTAAGGGCAGAGGGCGTGGCGACGGTGGAGGTCCATCATCCGGCGGCCGTGGCCGTGGACGTGGAAAGGGCAACCATCGAGTGGATCAGGTCTCAGGTGCAGATCAGGTGTCCGATGCGGATCGAGATTACGCTGAAAATGCCTTGAATCCAGCAGATGATCCGTTCCAAGATGAGTGGGTCGACAAATCAGGGTGTGTTCACAATGTTAACGCAGTCACTGGAGGTCAGAACGCCTAGGGGAGCCACGAAAATCGCCCCTCCCCAGGCGATTTCAGGCATGATCCCCAGATTCCTTCTCGACCACTACTTGATGTAGGGTCGCTTGTCTCCTCTCCCCTGGATCCGGCAGCGGATCCTTCTGTTGTAGTGGACGAGGTTGGTGTACAGTCCAAGCACAGGGCCCGTCAGTTTGTCACAAAGCTGTGGGTCTCTGATCGCAAGGGCAATTTCCACCTCGCCACTTGTTTGTGTGACAATGGATCAGAGGTAAATCTTCAATCCAATTCTTTCTTACCCGACGACTGCGTGTTTGAGTCGCCTCATCCTGTTACCCTCGAGGGAGTTTCTGGACATTCTCTCGCAGGTGGGCAACGCGGTTGTTATATATCAACTCATTTGGTCGCTCAAGACCTTTGGGAAGAAGGTAATGTGGAGGAGGTTGTCCTTAAGGATGACTACTTCTATCGTGCCGACATAAAGTATGACCTTTACTTGGGCCATCCTTGGCTTAGCAAGAACAGGGTGGCGCCCGTAGGTCATTGGCGTTGTTTTTTGCTGGAGTCAGGTCCCTTGGAGCGTCCTGAATTTCGTTTTTTGCACGCAGGGTTTAAAAGTGCAGAAGAATTTTTGAAGCGAAAGGTTACACCAAAGTTTGGCGAAGATGTCACCATTGCAGAGGTGAATTGGACTGCCGATTACTCCCGAGAGTTAGAATGTCTTCGTAGGGACTCCCAGCCACGACGCCCTTCGCGCTGGCACTCTTCATCCTACAGAGTTGTCGAGAAATGGCGCGATACAATTTGTGAATATTTTTATGAACACCATTCCTTTTGGCCACAGTATGATGCCTTTGCTAACCGCGAGAACAAACGCTTTGACAAGCACTTTCGCGACGCTTGGACCCATAAATGGGACAAGAAGTTATGGATTAATCCTCCGTTTCACTTAATCCAGCAGGTCATCCATAAAATCAAGCAAGATAAAACCCAGGCGATTTTAGTTGTGCCCTTGTGGGACGACAAGCCTTGGTTTCAGGAATTACAAGACATTTGTGTAGATTACATCGAACTTCCCAGGAAGATTAAGCTGTATGCCAGGGACGACACAGGTCCCCTGCCACAGCGGTCCTGGAGTTCGCTTGCATTCCTGGTGGATGGAAAGCTTTCTGACTCTAATTCTGCTGATTCTGGTACTGATTCATGTGTTGGGTCTGAATCTGAGGTTGAGCGTGGTACTGATGATGAATGTATTTTTTCTGATTTTTGTCCGTCAGATACCCAAGGTGATCCAACGTCAAATGGATCCGCCTCGTCTCCCTCTTCCCCAATACGATCGACATCGAAAAGAATCTTCAGTGCACGGGCGAAGAAAAATTTTAAATCGCGCCGCAAATTCAGAGTTTTTTATGAAAAACCCCGTGTGGAAGCTTTCATAGATCCTTTCGAGGAGCTGGATCACGAAGAGAATCTCTGGAATGTCGACACTCGACCCACCTATCTTCAAGAGGCAGTTGATACGGACCTTTTTAGGGACATCTGTAAGAAGATTCTTCCTGCCAAGGCCGAAGAAGTTGCCAAAGTTTTTTCGACAGTAATTCCTGGCGATCAGGTGGACACTGAATTGTGTTCCAAGAAAAGAGACAAGATTTTTGAGGAACGGAAGGACACAACCCTTTCGGGGAAGTTGATCAAAGACCCCCCTGTCCGTGGGCAGTTCGGTGAAGCCTTCATCGAGCTTCGTGAAGGCTACAAGGCGAAGAAACAGCGTCCTTATGAGAACCATGGACACAAACATGAGATACTCAGAAAAATAATCGAGAGAAGTCTCAGGGAATTTGGTTGGCTTGAGGGTTGTATGACCAGCGAATGGTGCTGTGCACCCTTCACAGTCCCGAAGCCGCCGCCTGCAGACCAGAACACTATTGATGGTTGGCGAATGGTTGTTGATTTTCGCAATCTCAACGCCGAAACAAAGGCGGATTCACACCCCCTGCCCCTCATTGAGGAGGAAATCGCCAAGAGGGCAAGAGGTCGTTTGTTTTCTGTGCTGGATCTCCGTCACGGCTTTCACCAAATGCCGTTGAGGAAGGACAGCCGACCTCTCACCTGTATGTGCACGCCATGTGGCCCAGTCCAGTGGACGGTCATGCCCATGGGCCTGAAGAACGCCCCTTCGTTTTTTCAAAGAATGATGGAGGATGTGCTTTTTACAGCTCATCCTGAGCTTCGTGCCTTCGTGAGTGTGTACATAGATGACATAATCATCGCGACGGAGGGGGAGGGACTGACCGAAGCCGCGCTGGTGGCCCTACATGAAAAGCAGCTGAACCAGGTTTTGGACATTCTGGATGCCAATCAGCTGATTTGTGGGCCAAAGAAGGGAAAATTATTTTTAAAATCAGTCAAATATTGTGGTTCACTCCTTGAGAATGGCACCCGACGACCCAGTCCAGGGAAGCTCGTCGCTATTCAGAAGTGGAAGCGCCCTGAGACGATCACGGAATTGAGAGGATTCCTAGGTTGTTGCAATTTTTACCACACTTTTGTGCCGAATTATGCCAAATTTGCTGCCCCCCTCACTGAATTTTTGAAGGTAGGGAGAGATGCGGGCAAGGCAGGTTCGAAGGTTCGTGTCAAGTGGACTGACGAGTGCGAGGAGGCCTTCCATCACTTGAAGGCGGCCCTCTGCGAAGTCGCCACGTTGCATGTGCCGCAATTTGACCGACCCTTCTACATAAGAACCGACGCTTCTAGGTACGCGATCGGAGCTGTCCTTGAACAGGTTGATGAAGCCACAGGTGATCATTACCCTCTTGCATTTTGGTCTCGGAAGCTAGCCCCACGCCAAATGCAATGGTCGCCGCGTGAGCAAGAAACCTACGCCATAATCTGTGCTTTAAAAAAGTACCAATCGTGGGTTGGCACCAATCGAGTCGAGGTCCTGACGGATCATCGATCTCTGGAGTATTGGGCCACTGAACACATTGATACTGTCGCGAGCCCAGCTGGTCGACGGGCCAGATGGCATGAATTTCTCAGTCTGTTTGACCTCCATGTGTCGTATTTGCCTGGAAAACACAACACGGTAGCGGATGCTCTGAGCCGATGGGCTTACCCCGCTTCAGAGGGGCTGCAAAGTACCAACATCCATGGTACGGAGCAGGACCGCCATGTCATAATCGAATGGGATCAGGAAGAAAAAAAGCTCATTCGACGTGCATGCATGCAATGCGCTGTTAAACAGCACGCATTGCCGTGTCACGACATCACGGCCTTTTCAGATCCGGCGCATGCTCATTAGATCTGCACCAAAACACTGAAAGTCGTGGAGAAAGTCACCGATCCCTCCTCAGGGAGTGCGAAACGGTTTGACTATACCCGACGAGTAAGTCGATTTCGGTTGATCCAGGGCATTAAGCGTCGAGATCCGGCCAAAACTCCACCCCTGCCGAAAGATTCCCTGATCATCCGTGACTGGACGTCCGATTATCTGCATGATTCCAACGTTTAAAGAGGTCTTTGAGAATCTCAAATCCAAAGATGCTCACAAAGATGGAATCTATGCTGAGTACTCGTTGGATGGGGGGAAGCTGTGGATGGAGGGTAAATTGTGCGTACCAGACGCCCTGGCCCCCCGAGTGTTAAACTGGTGGCACAAATGGGAGTCCCCCCACGCACATGGCCGTCGATTATGGTCGATGATTAAACATAGGTTGTTTGGCTCAAGGCTATATACTCATTGCATGAAAATAGCCGCCGGATGTGCCCAATGTGCTGTCTCGACGCCCCCCAGCGCGAAGAAGCACGGCCATCTGAGGCCACACCCTATTCCGGAGCGCCTCTTTAACAGAGTCACCAGTGATTTCTTCTATCTCGGTGAACTCGACGACGAAGAGTGCCATTGGACCAATAAAAAAATCAATGGTGTGCTCCTTATACAATGCCGTCATTCTGGCTACATTCAGGTGTTGCCTTGCAACATCGAGTCAATGACTGGCAAGGCTGCCGCCAAATGGTGCGCGCAGACCTGGATGGGAGGTTGGGACGTTCAGTCCCATCCGAGGTGGTTACGGACTCAGGCAAAGAGTACACCTCCGAATGGTGGAGAGAATTATGTGCTCGCCTTGGAATCCACCAGCTGAGATGTGAAATCCACTCGCATCGAGCGTTGCCTGGCGAAAGAGCCGGCCGCTCTATTATAAATATGCTTCGTAAGGAGCTCGCGAGTGAAAAGGATTTCCATTGGATGGAAGTTCTCTTCGCATTGCTTCGCCGTTACCACAACACGCCTTTGTACCATGGCCTTTCTCCAACCGAAATTGTCTTTGGACGAAAGAAGTGTTGGTGGAACATGCCGTTGAATAATCCTCGCCCTTGTAAAGATGCTTCGTTGTTTTTGGACGACGTCCAACGAGCAGATAAAACTGTCTCGAAATTAATCGATAAGCATCAAGCTGACTGGCTTTGGGTCCAGAATCAAGGCCGAAAAAACCCCCACAATTTTGAAGTCGATGATCGAGTTTGGCTTCGAAAATCCGAAACCACCCTGGACGGAGATGATAAGCTTCTTCCCTTGTGGGAGGGGCCATTCGCTGTTACAGCGCGTCTAGGTGAGAACAGGTGGAGGATTCGTGTGGATGTCAGCAGGGAAATTGACGTTTCGGGCGATCGCCTCAAGAGAGAGATCCCCTCCCCCAAGGATCGGGTTAAACCCCTTTTTTGGACTTCAAAATTTTTGTCCGATCGGGTCATCGAAGGGGGGAAGTACGAACTCAAGAGGATTGTTGAAGCAAGACGTGACGAAAAGGGCGAATGGGAATTTCTATGTGAGTGGAGGGGCTTTGATTCAAGTCACAACAACTGGGAACCAGCCCATTCTTTTGTCCATGGGTACACCAAGGGGTTCATTGACTTCCTCAAGAAGCACCCCGAAATTGGCGTACTCGTGACAGACTGTTTGTCGAAACCAGACAGACAGGTGGAGAGCGACGGAAAAAGACCTGTGGTGAATCGAGATCCAGCCTTTTACGGCCCTCATTCGTCACATTCCAGGGCTGATCCGTCGATCCCCCCTCCTGCGGTCAGGCCAGCCCAGGAGCCAAATGAGGACCAAGCTTCGAGTTCGGCCGCTGATTTGCAGCGCCCAAGCCGTACGAGGGCCCGACCAGACAGGTTGGTGGTCACATGTATTCGTGCTTGGCCGAATTCAGGGAGATCCGTCGTGACTTGAGTCGCTGACGCCATAATCTGGGTAACAGTCGTCTAGTCCAGGGCGTCATGGCACTCGTCGCTAGGGCTCAAGGGTGTAGGTTCGAAACCCTTGCATGTCCAACTCCTACAAAAGCTCCAGCCTCGCCCCGTCGACCACTTATTCCAATGTGAGTGTTCTGACGACTTGAAAGAACCACATTCTGCTCAATCCACTGTTCATTTTTCCTGATTACATCATGATGTGGAGAACTGCGAATGTTTGATAATTTGACGTCAATCAACTTTTCTTTGGTCTCCGTTCGGCAGACAAGGCGTATATACGCTACCGAAAGCCACGGAGTGTGCTGCCGTGTCCAGGAAAAACCAAACTCAGGCTTAATTCAGGCAGATTCGGGGTAATCTTGTCTCTGTTGGTCTGTGCATTTTTGGAATTTGGCTACTCGTGCAGATGGAAGCAAATGTACATAGTAAAAACACCGGCCGGTGACATTCACCCCTACAGGCACCCCCTGTAGTACTGGCTGCACCAGTTGCGACGCCAGGAACTCAGATCTTACCTTCATTTGCCGTGATGCTGAAGTCAAAGTCCAGATTCAGATCCAGATTCCTTGAATTTACCTTGAATTCCTCAGGTTTGTCCATCATTCTGCCACTGTTGCACGAAACCCAGACGTCAATTGTTCAGACAACCTTCAGATAGGAGCTCTAGGGACTTCTAACAGCAACCTCTGAAGTCCGTAAGCTTCGTTGTATTTTTGGCACACGCCAATGTGAGTTAAATCCGACCTGAAACTGTCGAAAATGGTGAATCCAAGTGTCTTGTGGGACTCCATCGAAAGATTGGCCTTGTCCAAGTCGATTGACACCACCGCCACTGTAAATAAAGGACTATTCGGTGTCTCTCAGTTATATACTGTCAGTAAAGCGCCTTCAGCGAACCTTCGGCGTGTTACATGCCAAGGATCCAGGGCCAGCATGTCCCATCATGATGCATCATCACATGATCCACATTTTCATAGAATCTGTTAGATGCTCGCGAACCAACGTGCCGGAAAGCACAATTGAGCTGAATAAACGACAATATATATTAACTTTAGTCTAAACGAAGGTATTAGTAGTTTCAGTTTTAGACATTCCGCTTCATTTCACCTTCATCTTAGGGAATTTGCTGATTTTAAGACATTTTAGGTTGATCTCCTTGTCATCTCCCCTCATTCCTCGAAGATCTGTTTAGATCTAAGTGAACAGAAAAACATCCCTACCTTCTGTGGTTCACTTAGGGCCTGCAGACTTCATCTGTATTTGTTTTCCCTCTCTGTGATTGTTTCATCTCCTTCATCTCTGCTCAAATTGATTCTCAATCTTGCTGAATCTAGTGATCATCCACCAGATGCGCCAAATCTGAAGCACATGCTGCACTTTTCAGAACGAGAAAAGCGGGAATAACACGATGTAGAGTTCGGCGAGGACACCGTAGCGTGCCCGCGACAGCGAAACTGTGCCAGAGCGCTGAGATGTCACTCCATTTCTTGATTCCCCCACTTAATCCACCAATAATCTACCTCATTCTCAACCAGTGCATGGTTTGGTATCGATTCTCGATACGTTTACATGCTTTTTAGCCCTTAACCTAAGGTTTTACTGCCCGGAGGACTGTTCGTCACTCCTCATTCTGTCTCATTTCAGGTTCATCCATCCTGATTCAGTGCCAATTCAGCCCAAATCAGGTCAGATCAAGCAGATTTCGCCCCATCGAGGCTACATTTCTTTTTTTTTCTGGGACTTACCCGCACTACGTTCTTCGTTGACGTAGCGACACACCCCAGTGTGTTTTTGGAGGGGGAGTGTAAGTGCGGCCAACCCCCATCTGCTCAGATTTTCACAGATCTGCCCCAGATTGACTACATTTTGGTCATTTTCTCTGCTTCGGCGGAATCGCCGCCTCGCAGCTCAGTCTCAGGATCAGACCTATATATTTCTGATATGCCGGATCTGATTCCGCGGTCCATTCTCCGTAAATCCGCCGCGTTCCGATCATTTGCCTGGAATCGCCATTTGCCGCTGACGCGCGCTCGCGGGCCAGATCGGCCAAATATTTTTCACAGTCGGATTTATTTAAATCTTTTCAGATAGATATGGACACTCAGAGGTACTTAGAATAATCCGCATCAATTTTCTTCATAGACTGGGATTTTCTGCCGGATAACAATCATCATGGATCTTGCTTCCGTTGTTGCTGCTCTCGCCTCCGTTGGTGTCCGTGTATCCGGTTCTACCCACAACAGCAGCGTTCAGGTCGACTCCTCGCGTGCCTGCCCCACTGGTCTTGCCGGCCCCGAGCCCTCCGGCACCATCAACGACCCAGGGCAGCACTTTCAATAAGTCGAATCTGTTGGGGGGTTGGGGGTCCACTCAACATCCATAGTTCAATGCTTGGTTTTATAGGTCAAAATGTCTTGTCACCCCTTTTAGTTAGGCCAATACTAAGATAAAAATGGGATATGCCTTTAGGCCTCTCTATGACAACTAAAGCTAACTTTTTGGCTTGGGGATCCACTTTTTCTTACTAACCCCAGTACCGCCTAATTTTTGCCAAATTTTTTCGCTCCATTTTTGAAACCTTCTTAGGGGGCTCAAGTTGCAGGGTATAAAACGACAGAAAGTGCCCAAAATATAGGGCCTCAAAAAACACCAAAAGAACCATTCTTTGGCTTGCAAAAAATCAAGCCGTTTTTGAAACACCAAAAGAACTCTTATGTAAGGAATTTTGGCCTTTTCTTGATCCTGATGGGTCAAAAAAATGCTTTTTTTGGGGCAATGGGCTGTTCCTTGCGCGAGGCCTCGCGCAAGGAACAGTCCATTGCCCCTCCAAAGCCACGTAATGATGGTAGAATTTAGGAATCAAGCAGGCGCCTACACTGGTGTGACATTACAGGCACCCTTGACTTGATCACCTTGTACCATATGTTTACGCGGGCGGGCATTCAGCGCTCTAAACAAGCCTTGCAAATCTAATTGATGACTCAAGAATTCATTTCTAATGTTGTTGCATTCCTAACAAAAGGAGCACATACGTTGGAGGTGTTGCACAGGGTACATCCTTCAGCATTGCTCATGATGCACACCTGCCATAAGTTATGGGGAGTGTCAAGCAAAAAAAAAGAGTATCACTGGTAACACATGAAGCATGTCCACTGAACAGATGACGCTGAGCTGGAAAGGGACCCCCCTTGTAGCTTTGGCTGAAGAAAAATTGATCCTTCCGTTGTTGACTATAAATCCAAGTAAAATGTGCAAAGAAAATATGAATTTGCCATGCGTGGCACTTTTTTGAGCGTTTGTTTGGGCAAAGAAAACTGATTCATTGGAGAGCAAAATGCTATGTAGTGCAAAGGACACCAATTATCAAGACGATGTTCGATACCTGGAGAAAGAAGGTGCCCTGGGGGAAGCAGTCTGCCAAGCGCAGGGGCTGACCAAGCCCAAAAAGAGTTTTTCCGCCGCCGGCGGGGCAAGCTTCTTGTAAATTTCAATGACTCAACGACAATTTAGGTACTTGTTGCTTCAGTGAAGATTGTGCACAAGCGCTATCAGATGATAACCGATCACAATGGTACAAAGAATATATTTTCTGCGCCTTTTTTTGCGCGAGGCCTCGCGCAATGAGGACTGCAATGCAGTCCGAGAACTTGAAAGTCACAACCTATTCCTCCTTTTTCAGGCAGTGCAAATCAAAAATCAAACCGTGGGGTGGGTGGTAAGACCACTCGACCCTGAAGCCGTCTTTCCAAATGAAAATGAATCGGGTGAGGTTTTTGGTTGAGTAAGTTATGCGCGAGGCCTCGCGCATGGGGCAGCCCCTGAACCACATGTTGCATATGCTTTGCATTGATATTCATTCCGCCATGCTTCTGTTTTAATGATCCCTGGTCTTGATTGCGCGAGGCCTCGCGCATAGAATTCGATCAGTAAATCATTTTTCCAGGTATGCAATGAACATGAAGAACAGAAAATGATGTTGCAATCATTTTTCTGCAGAGCATGTTCATCCAAAAAACAAGGGGAACGCAAAATGTATTTGTTGGCCAATTTCCGCTAAAAGCACATTATTTTTCACTGAAATCATAGGATTTATTTATTTTTTTATAGTTTTTTTTGTTTTCGGCTGTTCGAAAAAAGGCACAAAATGGCATAAATGGTAAGAAAGATACTTTCTTTGGACTAATATTCTGTTTTCAAAAAACACGGCCTGTGAAAAACTATTTTTTTGCATGGTCCCAATTGGGTGCATTTGCTGTGATTTTGACCATGCAACTTGAGCCGCCTAAGTGAATGTCCGCCCGCGTAAACATATTGTACAATGTGATCAAGTCAAGGTTGCCTGTAATGTCACTCCAGTGTAGGCGCCTGCTTGATTCCTCAATTCTACCATCATTACCTGACTTTGGAGGGGCAATGGACTGCTCCTTGGCGAGGCCTCGCGCAAGGAACAGTCCATTGCCCCCAAAAAAGCATTTTCTGGACCCATCAGGACCAAGAAAAGGCCAAAATTCCTTACATAAGAGTTCTTTTGGTGTTCCAAAAACGGCTTGATTTTTTGCAAGCCAAAGAATGGTTCTTTTGATGTTTTTTCAGGCGGTGTAATTTGGGCACTTTCTGTCGTTTTATACTATGCAACTTGAGCCGCCTAAGATTCAGTGCTCTAAACAAGCCTTGCAAATCTAATTGATGACTCAAGAAATGATTTCAAATGTTGTTGCATTCCTAACAAAAGGAGCACATACTATTTTTTTTGCATGGTCCAAATTGGGTGCATTTGGTGTGATTTTGACCATGCAACTTGATCCGCCTAAGAACAGGTTTGTCATCGAAGGGCACCTCGCCGGATGGTTCGTGTCCATCTCTAGGGTCTACGTCTTCGATTCCCATGTCCACTGCTTCCTTCTCCTTCTCCTTCCTTCTCCTTCTCTTTGCCTTCAGGTCCTCCAACGGAGAGTCCACTGAAGGCAGCTCTCAAGCCCTCCAGGGAATCATCCCCCAGCCCACTTAAGGGCACTGAAGGTACAGGCTCCTTAGGTTCAGGTTCACCAGCAGGTTTGGGCGCTGGCTTGGCTGGTGCCACTGAGGGCGCTGTCGTCTCGTCAGTGTCCTTCGTCTCCATGTTACATTTCTTCGCCCTTCAGTGGAGTCAGTGTCGACGTACTGGTTGTACTGCACGGGGTTGCAGGTACGCAAAGACTGAATACCTCTGCTACCAGAAAGTTAGAACAGGCTTTCACTGTTGAATGCTTTGATGATATTGTTTTGTTTCTGCCTCTGCTTGCTCCTGCTGCTTCTTGATGTAGCTCAAGTTTTCCCAAATAAATGTGTTTCGATGAAATCAACCAGAAATGTAAGTACCCACAGTGCAAGCAAGGGACCACAGCATCAAATCCACAACATGAAGGGCTGCAGTCAAAGGAGATAGTGTATAAACAAAGGAAACTCACAATAACTACAGATTTAAGAAAAGATGGTTAGAAAATATCCTACAATCATTTGAAAACTGCCCACATGGGCACTCTCTCTTTTATAGTGCCATCTAGAGATGTGCACTCTTTGTTTTGGGTCCCATAGGTGCTGAGGTGGCATGGCTTGTGGCGCTGAGGTCACTGCCATGTCACATGGGATCTTCCTACTTAGCTAGGCTGACTGGGAATCGCACCCAGGACCTCTAAAAAAGAGGTTCCCCAGCCCCCTAGGGTGCAGACCACTAGGATAGCTAAGCATTCATGAGAAAATACACAAAAATGTATGGGCTCTGGATGAACGTCAGCGCCTCAGTCAGTCCAGAAAATGGTGAATAAGTCCAATCGGTTGGGGGGTTAGGGGTCCACTCAACATCCATAGTTCAATGCTTGGTTTTATAGGTCAAAATGTCTTATCACCCCTTTTGGTTAGGCCAATACTAAGATAAAAATGGGATATGCCTTTAGGCCTCTCTATGACAACTAAAGCTAACTTTTTGGCAGGGGGATCCACTTTTTCTTACTAACCCCAGTACCCCCTAATTTTTGCCAAATTTTTTCGTTCCATTTTTGAAACCTTCTTAGGGGGCTCAAGTTGCAGGTTATAAAACGACAGAAAGTGCCCAAAATACAGGGCCTCAAAAAACACCAAAAGAACCATTCTTTGGCTTGCAAAAAATCAAGCCGTTTTTGAAACACCAAAAGAACTCTTATGTAAGGAATTTTGGCCTTTTCTTGATCCTGATGGGTCCAAAAAATGCTTTTTTTGGGGCAATGGGCTGTTCCTTGCGCGAGGCCTCGCGCAAGGAACAGTCCATTGCCCCTCCAAAGCCACGTAATGATGGTAGAATTTAGGAATCAAGCAGGCGCCTACACTGGAGTGACATTACAGGCACCCTTGACTTGATCACCTTGTACCATATGTTTACGCGGGCGGGCATTCAGCGCTCTAAACAAGCCTTGCAAATCTAATGGATGACTCAAGAATTCATTTCTAATGTTGTCGCATTCCTAACAAAAGGAGCACATACGTTGGAGGTGTTGCACAGGGTGCATCCTTCAGCATTGCTCATGATGCACAGCTGCCATAAGTTATGTGGAGTGTCAAGCAAAAAAAAGAGTATCACTGGTAACACATGAAGCATGTCCACTCAACAGATGACGCTGAGCTGCAAAGGGACCCCCCTTGTAGCTTAGGCTGAAGAAAAATTGATCCTTCCGTTCTTGACTATAAATCCAAGTAAAATGGGCAAAGAAAATATGAATTTGCCATGCGTGGCACTTTTTTGAGCGTTTGTTTGAACCAAAAAAACTGATTCATTGGAGAGCAAAATGCAATGTAGTGCAAATGACACCAATTATCAAGACGATGTTCGATACCTGGAGAAAGAAGGTGCCCTGGGGGAAGCAGTCTGCCAAGCGCAGGGGCTGACCAAGCCCAAAAAGAGTTTTTCCGCCGCCGGCGGGGCAAGCTTCTGGTAAATTTCAATGACTCAACGACAATTTAGGTACTTGTTGCTTCAGTGAAGATTGTGCACAAGCGCTATCAGATGAGAACCGATCACAATGGTACAAAGAATATATTTTCTGCGCCTTTTTTTGCGCGAGGCCTCACGCAATGAGGACTGCAATGCAGTCCGAGAACTTGAAAGTCACAACCTATTCCTCCTTTTGCAGGCAGTGCAAATCAAAAATCAAACCGTGTGGTGGGTGGTAAGACCACTCGACCCTGAAGCCGTCTTTCCAAATGAAAATGAATCGGGTGAGGTTTTTGGTTGAGTAAGTTATGCGCGAGGCCTCGCGCATGGGGCAGCCCTTGAACCACATGTTGCATATGCTTTGCATTGATATTCATTCCGCCATGCTTCTGTTTTAATGATCCTTGGTCTTGATTGCGCGAGGCCTCGCGCATAGAATTCGATCAGTAAATCATTTTTCCAGGTATGCAATGAACATGAAGAACAGAAAATGATGTTGCAATCATTTTTCTGCAGACCATGTTCATCCAAAAAACAAGGGGAACGCAAAATGTATTTATTGGCCAATTTCCGCTAAAAGCACATCATTTTTCAGTGAAATCATAAGATTCATTTATTTTTTTATAGTTTTTTTTGTTTTCGGCTGTGCCAAAAAAGGCAAAAAATGGCACAAATGGTAAGAAAGATACTTTCTTTGGACTAATACTCTGTTTTCAAAAAACAGGGCCTGTGAAAAACTATTTTTTTGCATGGTCCAAATTTGGTGCATTTGCTGTGATTTTGACCAGGCAACTTGAGCCGCCTAAGACCTTTGAGGAATCCTCCTTGATTGGGACATCATACACGGTACATGACTAACGTCTGCAACCTGGTAGTTTTGAAAACTACCGGGTGTTGGAGGTTGTTCTTTTAAATTTTCACCGCTAGGTGGAGGTGGTAAGTTTTTTGACAACCGGTAGGTGCCGGTATTCAATGGACCTAATATTAGGTCGATGCACCTTTCTTGATGTTACTTCTTGTTTTTGTGCCCTAACACTTTGAAATTTTTAGGAAACTGTTTTATGCCTATATGTCTACCCGAGCAATGCCGGGCCCTTGTGTTTGGACTCCCACCCCCTGGAGATCCCTTGTTCAGGGAGATTTCAGGGTGGTGGGTCAGGCTGCAAGGTGTAGGCCACAGACACAGAGCGTGTTCCCAAACTTTCCATGTCACCATTTTTGTGCCCTAAGGTATTTTTCTTTTGTTTTTTTGTTCCTTTTTTTGCCCTTTTTTTGGACCTCTGCAGGGAAACATTTTTGTGCCCTAAAGTGTTTTTTTCGTTTCGTTTTTTGTTGTGTTTTTGTTTCCTTTTTTTGGAACCCTGACGTGAAAATGAAAAAACAATTGTACCTCTGCCTCTACCCCCTTGCACACTTGCACAAAGTCAATATCTTTGAAAAAGTTGCAGCATATTATAGCTGGCCACTCATCGAAGCAACACGTTCTGTCAAGACTAAGCTAAGAACACATAATACCTTTGTCTTAACTCCCAGCTGGCGGAGTTCCAAAGCTGCTTGTTGGGAAAGTTGCCGAGCCGTGCCCTTCTGTGTTGCATAAAGAATTGTAATACACCGTTGACTGTGCTTTGCTGTGTTGTGCTGTGCCGTGCGGTGCTGAATGGTGCTGTGCTGTGCCATGTGGTGCTGAATGGTGCTGTGCTATGCTGTGCTGTTATGCTGTGCTGTGCTGTGCTGTGCTTTGCCGACACTCAAATGACACTCACAGCACGCACAAACACTCAAATGACACTTAGAGCACGCACAAACACTCAAATGACGATCACAGCACGCGCCGACACTCAAATGACACTCACAGCACTCGCAAACACTCCAATGACCCTCACAGCACGCGCCAAACTCAAATGACACTTAGAGCACGCAGGAACACTCAAATGACAGTCACAGCACGCGCCGACACTCAAATGACACCCAGCACGCGCGAAAAGTCAAGTAATACTCACAGCACGCACCAACACTCAAAAATCACTCACAGCACGCGCCGACACTCAAAAGACACTCTCAGCACGCACGAACACTCACATGACACTAACAGCACGCGCCGACACTCAAATAACACTGACAACACGGGCCGACACTCAAATGACACCCACACCACGCGCGGAAACTCAAGTGACACTCACAGCACGCGCCGACACTCAAATCAGCAGCAGCAAGCAGAACACACAAGCTCTCAGCCACACTGCGCGCAAAACACACAATGAAGCAGCAGTAGCAAGCAGCAGCCGCAGCAACGTACGCACAGTCACACACAGCACCTTTTCTTTCCTGTTTCCTTGCTGGTCTCTTCGTCTTCTTTCTCTCTTCATCTTTTTCCCTCCGAACAAACAACTGACCTCTCGCCTTGTCTTCTCCGTCGTTGGCTTCTTCTTCTTTCTTCTTCGTTGGTCGTCTCTTCCTCTGCGTCGACACTGCCTCCTCTTCGCTTCCTTCATTCTTTCTTACTTCATTGTCTTCCCTCAGCCCCTGAAAGAATGGGAGGGACAAAAGATTCAATACAATACAATACAATACAATTGTTTGCTGTTGGCTGACAAGACGAGAGTGCCGCTGGTGAAGCGAGTGTATGCGCTGGAGGTGAAAGATGGGACTGGAGGTTAAGTGTCATTTGGAGGAGGTATGCGGTTGATGATGTGAGGATGTAGTGGTTGAGGCGGAAAGTGTTGAAGTTGTATGGCTGAAGTTTTGGTGGGGGGTTTCGGTTTTGTGGTAGGGCGTTTAGAGTGAGGTTGTTTGTTGGTTGGTTCCTTGTTGATAGGGGATGGAAAGTGCAGTGGGTGGGGAGCGGTGGATGATGTACTGTAAATGGAAAAAGATTTGTTCCAGGGGTTGGAGGTGGCCGTCGGAGATAACTGATGAAGGTTAGAGATGGGGTTGTCGATGAGCCATTGTTTGGTTTCTTGAAGGAGGCTGGTGAGAGGTTTTTGTCGATGTTTTAGGGCTTGACGAAGAGATTTGATGTTGGAGTAGTAGGTTGTGTTTGGTGGGGGTGTGCGTAATTGATTGCTGAGTGTGTTGGGTATGAGGGTGCGAATGAAGTTGCGGCGGTCGCCTTTGGAAGCGGTGGCCCACCAAGTGATGATGCTGTTGTGGAAGTGCCCATTCCAAGTGTTGAAGAATTTTTTCCGTATTGCGTTAGTGGTGTGGCATTCGGTGATGAACGTGATGGGGTCTAAGGGGTGGTGATGGTTACAAAGAGGGCAAAGGTAGGTGTTGAGGATGAAGTGGGGTTGGTAGCCCTTGCAAGAGAAGAGGCCATTCACCCACTTAAAGGTGAAAGTGGAGAACCACGAAGATTTGAGAAAGAGGTGATTACTAAGGGAGAGGTGAATGTTGTTGTGTTGATGGGTTGGAAGTTGATGTTTCGTGAGTTTAGAGGTTATTTTGCCGGGAAGTGGAGTTTGGTTAATGGCCAGTTGCGTGGAAGTTGCCGGGGAGAGAAGGTAATCGAAATGGGTGGTGCTCCATTTGGAGACACTGTCCGCCGCGTCATTGCCGGGGAAATCGGCATGTCCTTTGATCCAAGTGAATAGGATGGCGATGTGTTTTAGATGTTGGAGAAGATGCCATATGAGGTTGTACCAAAGAGCAAAGGAGTTGTTGCTAGTGGTGAAGGGGGGAGAGTGAAAGTGAAGGAGGGTGTTTAGGGTGAGGCATGTGCTCAAGTTGTCGATGGCGAAGATGATCGGTCAGGGGAGGGTGGTGAGTTGAGGGTAGAAGAGGGAGATGATGATGGCATAGATTTCTGCTGGGTATGACCCTTTGAGGGGAGAGGGGGAGGTAATGATAGTGTGGTCGTTGGGTTGAAGGGAGATAATTGCGGCTGATCCGGAGGGGTTGGAAGAGTTGGGGTCGTCCGATCCGTTGGTATAGATGATGGAGTAGGTGGTGTTGGATTGGAGAGCGTTGAGTAAGTCGTGACAGCCCCAATAATCCAGATGTGAAAAGTTGGGAAGGGGAATATTATGGTTGGATTTGAGCTGGAAATAATGTGTGGTTGATAGGGTGGTGGTATGTGAGATGGGGAAGTCTTGTAGTGTGGTTGGGCATATTGGGTGTGTGGGGGTAGTAATAAAGGGAGAGAGTTCGTTGCCCGTTTGAGTGATGAAGGAGAAGTGGTGGGTGTCGTGAAGGTGGAACCAGCAACCAATAGTCAGCAGCCAGCAGCCAGCAACAAACAGCAAACAACCAGCAGTAGCAGCAGTCAGCAGCCAGCAGCCAGCGACCAACAACCAGTAACCAGCGGCCAACAGCCAACAGCCAGCACATCAACCACCCACCGCCTCTCTTCCACAAGAGGACACTTCCAGCGACAACAGCCAGCAAACACCCCCCCCCCAACCACACACCCCAAACACCCCAAACATTATCCCCCCCCCGATTTCCTGCTCCCTTCTTCCGACACTCCTTCGACCTGTCTCGACAGCACCGTACCACCCTGTATCAGCAAGCAAGTAGCACCCAGCAACCAGCCAGCAGCAAACATCCAGCAACCAGCAGCCAGCGGCCAGCAGCCAGCAATCCACAGCCAACGACAAACAGCAGCAGCAGTCAACATCCAGCACCCAGCAGCCAAGAGCAAACAGCCAGTAAACAGCAGCCGCCAACATCCACCAGCACGCAGCCAGCAACCAACAGCCATCTGACACATCAGCCTTCACCCGTCACCCACCTACAATGTAGGACACAACACCGTCACCACACTGCACCACGCTGCAACACTGCATGCACAGCTCTGCGCACCAGGAAACCTTACCGATCCATTGAGTCTTTTTTGTTTGAGCCATCAATTGGAATTTTTCTTTTCTATTTTTTCAGGACCATTATGGCAAGAGCGCAAGACTTGAGCAGAATGAAAGGGCTTTGTACTTTAGTAATTCTCAGATCAGCTACAGGGCCCCAGACTGACTTCAGGCAAGCCAGATTGTTCCGGTCTGTTTTTCTTTTTGCCCCTGCACTTGCTCACTTCTCTTCGCTCAATCCACTGGTCCATTTTTTCATTATATCATCTTTTTGTTATTCTCCATTTTGCCTTGGTATAGGCTATATATCCCTTTGCATCTTTCACCGAAATGGCCTCCACTAGTATTTTAACCTTTTCAGGCCCATGGTGCAGTTCATGCAGTGTTTTCACCCTGACTAGGTTTGTAAATACCCGCGGCTGTCCTTCGGAGAACTTTGGCTCACCATGAAAGCTCATTTTGCCCATGGTTAGGCCGCTTTGGTGCAATGCTTTGGGCGGGGGACCGCCATGCCTCAAAAAAATACAATACAATACAATAATGATACTTCAAAAAGGACAGTCACATCAAACCTGTTCAATTTCGTGTTTCGTGTTGAAATTCCCATTCTGCAATCCGCAATAACCGCTAATTGGAGGTTATTTCAGTTTACAAAGAGGTGATCGGCGGTAATACCTGTACTACGGGTCATCTGAACAACCGGTTGCAGACCTTATACATGACGCTGTTTTCCAAGCTGCTAGGGGTGTAAAATGTTTCTATGAACTGATGAGAGTGTCATTTGATGGTTTGAGGTATTTTCTAAGGCAATTTCAAGGGATTTTGAGCCTTTTTCCTTGGGCCCACTAGCTTCACCAACTAGTACTCCAGGGGGGACTAAGAAAAAAACACTTCCACGTCTTTTGTGGGGGAGGTGATGCAGGCCGAGCCCCCCCTATTCTTTAGGAAGTATTCAAGACTAACACTTAATCATTTTCACATTTCTTTTGAAGCATAAAAGTAGATGTTTCAAAGTAATTAGGATAATAACCTTAGCCCTCCATGAACTTCACCCCTACCACTCAATGCGGCAGAGGTATCTTCCTTCATGGAGGTATGAGCAAAATAATCTAGGCACTTTATGCCTTTTTCCTTAGAGGTTCAGCCGAGTGGTCTCCCACCCAAGGACCTAGATACTCAATTGTTTCATTTCCTTAATGTGGTAACTGATTCCGAATTCAGTTGCTTGGCCAAGCTGGCCAAGCCATATCCTATGTATAGCCCAACCTACTTGCCCCAGGTTCTTAACCAACTCCATAGCAGCCAAAATTGTGCATATGAAGTGTGTATCCAGTGGGTATGCAGTGAAATATGCTGCATACCACCTCGATCTTGCGAAACAAAAGCACCCTCTATTGGTGACGTAAAAAGCCTGCTTTCAGACTTGCATCTGTAGGAAAACCTCTTACAATATATTTTTCAATTGCATAAAAAAAATCATTTGGATAAAATTGTCGTAAAACAAACACGCCCTATCAATTTCTCTCACACGTGTATTTGCCAACGATATAAAGATAGTGGTACGTTTGCGGAGAGTGTATCATTTAATTCACTTTCTTATTTTTAATTGCTAGCAACCAACATGGTACACAAATCTTGACAATTTGTAATCAATCCGACTAAATGAGTTTAAAATTTTTTTCAGAGAAAGCCAATTTGCTGAATTGTTGCAAAAAATTGAAAACCCTTGCCAGATGCATGGTGGTGGGGCTATTGAAACTTGATTAGAACCACTGTCTTTCTGATCCACTTAGGAGGGGGGGAAATTTGAAAAACTAAACGATCCAGATTTTTGACAAACCCAGAAAATTAAAAATGTCCAATCCCCCATGGGTGGGGTAGGGTGGGTTGGGGGGGGGGGGGGGTTGAACGCCCACCCACCCACCCACCCAACCCCACAACTACCATTGGCAAAATGCCTTACTAGGCATGATGCCATCCCCACAACAGCCTACCCTATAAGAGGAGGGGGGAGGGAATTTGAAATCTACCCACCCAGAAAAATTGGCGAATGTAACCACCCAACCACCCACCACCCGCACCGTAGGATAGGGCGCACACTAAAAAAAAACCCTTATTGGAACCTTTTTGATACCCATCTTCCCGTGTCAGCTTGTCACAACCCACCTCTGTGGAGCTATGTGGATAAGAATTCAGACCTCATGTAGCCAATTATTTGCCAACAACAACAAAAAATGCTCGTTGAACTTCAAACAAATTCTGGTGCATGATGCATAATGGAAATGTGTGGACTACTATGGGTATTAGAAAATAAAACCCAAAACAGTGAAAACCCCCAGAGACGGGCAGGAAGAGAACCCCAACCACCCAAAAAAAACCTCTTAAAAGGTGAAAACGCCCGCTTTGTAGAGAAAAACGCCTCCGGGGGGGGGGGGGGGTTCCCTGACCACTACTGTGGGTTCCATCCCTACTGTGGTATCAATACCAGACTCTATCTGATCTTTGATTGAAATTGCACAGACAAAATGTTGGTATTTCATACTGTTCGGTGGTCGACATTCTGTTATTGTTTGACCTTTTTTACATTGAACAATTCTGGCCTCATACCATGTATCTTTGACTTTTATGCTTGAGATTTACATGATATGTTGTTTGAGATGCCCCCCCCCAAAAAAATGAACCACCCCCCATTTTTTAACACTTTGACTGCCATATTGAAATGTTTGCACAAAAAATACACTGTGCCTCTGCATATTTTGTTACTGCAAAACTTGGACATGCATCCATTTCTACCACAGATGAGGGATTTCTTCTAGCACCCACAATGCAAACATCTGTAGACATGGGCCCATGCCGTTTTCAATGGCATGTGAAGAAAACACTGCATTGGTGATTCATGCAGATGAAAGAATCATCCCAAATCCCACAATTGCAAACAACCTTCCCACGACAACATAAACTCAACACAACACCTCAGTCTGCTTTGCCACATACCAGAAGAAATCTTTACATAACCGTATGTGATGTACAGACTGAGATCGGGAAGTGCATAGCATTTGCCCCTCCACCTAATGGCTGCATTCTTGAGCTCAAACTGAATGATATAACATTCCCAGAACCAGTGTTCAGCATGACAAACCAGCAGTAAATTTGTCCAACCAATCATAGTCACAACAGTTATGCGGTGACATCTCCTGCAATTGGGGACAGCAATCATCCGAACTGACACCCAAATGCCCCCCTAGCCCAAAAACCAAAATGATTTCAAATATCCAGGCCCCATTGCTGCTGGGACTGCTTGGTAGGTAAAAGAAAAGCACCAATTGTTGAAAAAATATTGGTGATGTAAATGAGTTTCCAAATGCTGAGTTTCTGATAACAGCCAAACCCCACCCACTAGGGGGATCCAACAATCATAGCGCTTTCACATGCTATCCGGTAAGTCCCATGGGCCCAGGACTACCACCCTGTACAATTGTTGAACAATGATCAAACGTGCTGAGAAAAGTACCACAGCACCTGTGTCATTGTGAAAGCAAACTGGGATTTGCAACTGCAGTCTGCAGTATACCACAATTAAGAAAAGAGAAATGTAAAAGCAACAAATGCAAATTTCTTCCTGTGCAGCACCGATTTTTAAAACTCACATGCCTACTTTCAGCGCTTCATGTACAGCCAATATACAACTGATTGGCTTGTGCTCATGAGGTGACGGAGGAATCTGCACAAATTATCTCTATGCCGAAGAAAGATATGCCAAAATGGTCCCAAGGCTGCACAATGCAGTGGGAGTGGCAATCTCCAAGCCCAGCCATTTCTGAGGCACAGATTTACAACTATCTCAATCCAGCCTGAGCTGGCATCACCCACATCCCTCTGCAGGCTACTGCTGTAAGATAGGGCAGTCGTCATAACATAAGAAATTGACTGCATCACCTGAATTCAGGGGCGCAAATGCTGCAGGTATGAGGTGTGGGAGTTCCCTTGCAGAAGATCCTGGGCAGGCTTTAGAAATGGTTCTGACTGCAGGTCAAGCTGGGCATTTGTTGCTGTCGCTGAAGATTGACTTGTAAGAGACAACCATAACTGAGGCTGTAGGATCCCCTGGCAACCAGTACCACAGTGGTCGTGCATGTTGGGGCAATTCATCCGCCGAATTGGATATCTCTTACATGCATGGCAACAATCATGCAATGATTGATCTGTCAGAAAAGCCCAGCTGGTGCTGGAATTGACGGACCCCCTCATGCACAGGGCAAACTCACTTTCCTTGCCATGATGGTTCGCATGGTGCAGCGTAATTTACTGCGGGCGTGTGGAAGAAAACTTAGTTCACATGACAACCAATTTTCGTGGATAGTGATGCAGGACAGGGCTACCTATGTTGTGCACCAACTCCTGGGCAGTGTATTTGCTCTTTTGCAGATCATCTGCATACTGTAGCCCAACCCAAACAATACACATCAGTCGCAAACAACCGGACGCAACACCCCAAAGGGGGAAAATGGAATAAACACAAGAATGGTGGGATTTGGCGGCAGATCGCCCTCCCTCATGCTGTCTCGGAACTAAATCTTCGGCCCCTGCTTTTAACATACGGCAGTCTGTGCTACCTTTTGCTCACAGATGAACCACACCGCAGATCTCAGAATAAAAACCTCTGGGACCCGGCGGCTATCTAACCAGATCTTTAACATGCAATCAACTTGAAAGCCAGAGCCCTTGGAGGTTATCCTGCGCTTAACGCAGTGAAATAATGAGGTGAAGCCAGGGCCCTTCGGATGACATGCAAAAAAAACCTGATGGAATGGGGGTTGGAAGCAGTTTTCGGGGGAGACCTGTACAATTTGGAGACCTTCGGCCCAAGGCTGAAGCAATCGAAAAGTCAGGGAGTGTCAGAACGAGAAAATGACGCATTGCAGAGTGTTGTTTGGGCGGTGACCGACACCAAAAGCAGCTTTGCTCTGAGCGATTCTCCTGAGAAATATAATTGATGCCACCGACTTCGGATCAGTAAGCTCTGCGTCATGGTCCACCAGTGGGAATGCTTACGCTTCCCAGAAGAGGGGAGAGGGGTGGGGTATGGGGACACTTTAGCGCAGTGCACGGTGGATGTTGCCCAAGAGAAAAGAACAGAGCTGCGGAGGGGTTATCCCTTCCTCTGTATTGCTACGCTGATTCACAGCATGTGATTGTTGAAAGTGCGCCACATTATCCGACTAGACCGTTCCCGCATGTGCACCTCAATCCTGTTGATGCAGCAAATGCATTTCTATTGGTCGCCTGGCTTACTCTTCATGTTCGGAAGCAGGGGTTGGATCAGCACGAATGCCAGGGCAAGGGTCAGCACTGCTGCTCCAGACTGGACCCAGCGCTGACCCAATACCACGGATGCCTTGTCCACAACCATAGCCAAGAGATCCTTGAAATCCCCTGTGCAGTGACCAGGAGAAGAGTGCATAAGGAATGAAGGCTGAGGGGAGTGGGCATGCAAAGCAAATACTGAGATGCTATGGGAGACAGGAAATAGCAGAGGGGAAAGAAGCACACAACACAGTGAATGTCTGCATAGGAGCCCGATCTGTTGGCCTCAGTTTGCACTTGAAGCTGCTGTGACTGTTTGCCTGAACTTAGCACACCACCAGAGATCTGAGGGTGCAGTTGGTTAGGCAAAATCTCAGGTGCATTAACCAGCGACCACAGATCACATTCGTCACGCACAGCTATGCAGAGAGGGCGCATACCTCCGGTCATTAATAGCTCATGACCCGTTGCGCCCAAAGAGACATAAAGAACGGCCCAGGGAATGTTCCCCAGAGCAGTTCCAAGTAGGAACGGAGGGAACGCCATACCACTCAAGCCACAAAGGTAATTGGACACACTGAAAGGAATGACAGGGCTCATTCGCAAGAGAAGGATCTTTCCAGTTGATGCTGCGAAGCTTGCATTGTCCACCTGATTGTACGAGAAGGGAGTACCTATGCTCAGTGGCCAAGGCTCATGTCTGCCCCAGCAAGGGAGTGTGGGCCAGCGCTTATGCTTGCCTCAGCGTCGGTGTGGGTACCTTCCCAATGGATGGAAGATGAAAAAATGCATGAGGCCAGTCGCCACTGCCAAACATCATGGTTGGTGCTGTACTGCACAGTCGTGATTTCACTGTGCACAATTTGCAACAAACCAGGCAAGGAATCTCTTTAACTGTCTATCCAGCTTTACCGCCAGTCTGCAGCTTTGCAGCGTACCCTCTGGCCTTGCAATTTGTTGTCCAACTTCGTCCTCTCATCTCCACTTTTGCAGCACAGTCTCAGTCTTTGCTGCAACACTGTTTCCCCAAAGTCCCATCGAGCGCAAGCAAAAACCGATTGCACTGTCAATTCAACCACCTTGCAACCCGAGCCAACAATCTACCTTTGAGGCATGTAGCTTATACACCTCATACAGCTCATGTAGCTCATACACCAGTCAGCCCAAGAGCAGCATCCACTTGAAGAGAAAGACAGAGAGAAGAAAAGAAGCAATCCGACTGCGTGCGATGCACTATTATGCCTATGCCTTCTGTATGCCTTGTGGGCCATAGCTTGCTGCATGCCAAAAAGTGGTAAGGGTGGAGACAGTAGAGGACACACATCAGGACAGGGTGGAGACATCAGGACAGGGTGGAGACACTAGAGGACACACATCAGGACGATGCATCACAGACCTCTTCCAGTGCATCTTCGAGGGCCTCGCTGCCCTCCGGGTCCTCCTGCGCCTCCTTCTGCTGCACAAATTCCACAAGGCCTCTGAGCAGACCTCCCTCTCCCCCCAGCTTTCTGGATACCCAGAATGCCAATATGGCAGCAGTTAGGGTCCCGGCCCAAGCAGGCAAGATCCCTTCCGGGGAGCCAAATAGCAACCCAGCGGCTAAATAAAGGGGCTGTGTAGGCAAAAGCGGCACCATTTCAGCACAAGCCAGGAACAAAAAGAGGAAAAAGGGGCCTGCATCTCCGGCGCCTTCAACCCTCTTGATGAGTTCCTGTGACAGAGCGGAATGTAGGTGTTGCCCAACTTGTGCCCACACAACCAACAGAACACCTGCACAAAGACTGCACCAGGAAGGGCATACATGGAGCTGGTGTGCAAAAGGCGGAGTTCAGGACTATTTTGTTTCTGGGGTGGATTTGTGGAGGAGTTCCAGTGGCTACCACTGCAGGACCTCTATTTAAATTCACCGCAGTGCCCACTGGTTTGCCGCTGCTTGGCACAGCAGAAGAGTTGTGGAATGGATGGCTCATTTGCACAACCAACCCATTTCCGCACAAGGGCTTGGTGTGGATGTGTTCCCCTGGATCCCACTGTATTCCACCACGCTCGTATGTTCGCCTGCTGCCAAACATGGTTTTTCAGCATGCTTTACCGCAAGGGGGGCAAGCTCTTTTTGCTGCTGATCCGCCCTTGCAGCCAAGGCTCTGCTCCCCTTTGCACGCTTTTGGTGGTGCAACTCGGTGGCACGGAATAAAATGATGCCCCCCTGCAGACAGTGGCCTGTAAAATCAGCCCCGTTCCTTTTGGTCTTCTGTTGGGTGTTGGTCGTGCTTGGGTTGTATGCTGTACACTTGACGTCTTGAGCCCCATCACTTCCGAAGCACATGGCTGTCACTCGTGCCTGCTGTTGGGGCGCTCAGCATTCACCAGCATGACAAGGAAAATTGCGCCATCAGCGGCGGGTGTCTCACCTCCTGCTGCCAGTGGCGTCAGGCGTCTGTGCCCCGTGTTTCCCGTTGCACCTGTAGAGCATCCACGATTGCATCGGCAACACCGCTATCGGCACCCAGTTCTGCAGCATGAACAGGCTCTGGGCCTCCAAGCAAGAACGGACCGAGGGCCAGCGAGGCAAGAATGACGGCCTTCAGGGTGCGTTGTGGAAAACGAGGCTGCGCAGGCACTTGCGGTTTGGTGGTCCTTCCGCGGGTGATTTCTTTGGACGAAAGACGGTCATCCTGTGGACTTTCTGCGCTGGGCTCGGCGGAGGCATGCACGGGAGGCAACCGATTGGTGGAGACACCGGGAAGAATTCTCATGATTGGGTCTGGCTGGGCTGTAACTTTGGTGCGGGCCACAATGTGTGAAGGTGTGAATTGAAATGACGCCGCCCAGCTGGTGGTCGGAAGACTCAGTAGACTTGCGCTGAGGAAGACCATCCCGACAACCAGCAAGATGACGCATCGCGCGGAGCTCGACAGAGCCTGGGACAAAGCAGCATGAAGGCATGATGTCAGAAAAAGCGGTATTCCCTGCTCTCCATGGTCTTGGGACAAGGGCGCAGGACAGTTCTGTGAGAGGCATGAGAGCCAACTCCGGACTGGCGACCCCGACCTCCGCGGTAAACACGTGTCCCTGGACTACCGTGCCAATCCTAACTATTTGCGGAATCCTAAGTTTTGCGTTGGGTGTTTCGAATTTTATTTAAGCAAAATTTTGCGGCAACACTTAAAACAGGGGGAAAATTATTTTTTTTGCGATTTTTTTCTGCGGAACCCATTTTTGCGGAGCGTATTGAGACAAAAATGTTTTTTATTTTTGCGTTTTTTTTGCGGAACCCATTTTTGCGAAGGGCCTGGGGTACCTTGGACTCTGGGATTGCAGTCCAATCCTACACAGGCATACAAATGTTGATCATTTGGACTGTGGGATTGCAGTCCAATCCTACAGTCCAATCCTACGCAGGCATACAAATGTGGATCAGTTGAACTCTGGGATTGCAGTCCATAGCACAGACAAGCACCAACAAGCAAGTGTTTCGGATGCTTCAACCTTACCAGTGGGGCAAACACAACATCCGTCCCGCAATTGTGGTATTCTGCAAAGGGGGGCAGGGGCAAAAAAAAAAAATTTGCGATTTTTTTTGCGGAACCCATTTTTGCGAAGGGCACAAAGCCAAAAATTAATATTTTTTTTTGCGTTTCTTTTTTTTGCGGCAAAACAACACGTTGGGCCGGGAATTAATTATTTCCGCAAATAGTTAGGATTGGCACGGTACACGGTTGATGAGGCGGATTCGGACGACAATTCCACTGAGCAGGACGACTACATCGTCGAAAAGATCCTGGCTCACCGTCCAAATGGGCCCGTGCCCTACAGCCCCTCGCATGACAACTGGGAACCCGCCGGTGACATGGACCGTCTGATTGGGAATGTGGGTTTGGATTCGTGGGTTCGTGTGACAGGCCCCACCCCTCTGAGGGTGCCTTTTGCATGGGTGAATAGAACTTTCTTTTTAACTCGTGACCGCCAAGCCATTTCCACCAAGTGTCCATCAAGATCACATGTAGCAGGTCATGGGTCAGTGACAGGCCGGTTTTGGGTGCGGGATGGGCATGACCTATCCCTACCTAGCCTGCTATGGCGCGGTGGCGGGAGGAACGAGTCCTGCGCGTTGCCCCACCCCTGTCGCCCCGTGTGCACCGTTGTGTACGTCCTCCCGGACCTCTCGGGGATGTTACAATCCAGTCAAAACAGTCAAAACAATGACAACGCCCATGTCTTCAAGTGGGATCTCCATGTCCTGGAGGTCGGCAGGGACCTCCAATTCCGGTAATCCTTCCGTCTTGCGTGGGTGAATGGACTGTGTAAGCTTCGCTTGGCCCAACGTTGCCAATGTCGGATGTGCAAATGTAGTAACGCAGCAAACAGTTTGACTTTGACCATTTGTGGCCCAGTGCTGTGCACTTGTGGCAATCTGTCGTGGTTTACGTGGCTTTCCTCATTCCAATCGCACCACTTTGTACACAAAATACAATACTCCAGGAGAATGAGATGAGCTGTGCCATAGGACTGCAAACTTCCCAAGCAATTTGCACACCTTTTGACTGCACATTTGAACTGCGTGAGAGCTCAGCGAAATTTTTTCCCAAGTGTTTTTTCACCTGTGTGCCATTGGGCCCTGCCGCAGCGTGCTTCCAAAAGCGGATGGGCTAGCTGCCCTTGAAATACGGGGGGGTTATTATGGCCAAGCTGGTGGTTCTCTAGCATGGGCTCAAATTTTACACTATTAGATTAATATTACATTGAAAAAAAAACTGCGAATATGGCAATTTGCCAAGGCAGACATTCCGTTGAGCGAACCACAACTGCACTGGAAACGTGACATACAGCACTTGTGAAACAGCAAACGTGAAAGACAAGCAGTACAACCTGCTCTTTGCGCTCCAGAAGCGGTGCATCTTGTGTCGGAACTGCACCAGGCTGCTCCAACGTGCCAATAGCAATGGAAACCATTGAATCTGCAGCAGGCAAAGTAACTCGGGGATGGGAATGAGGGTGACAATGGGGATGAGGGTGGGACAGGGGTGCATCTTTTTGGAGTTGTGCAGGGCTCCAGAGGTAGTGTGGACTGAGTAATCAACAACCCACAGATAAAGAAATGGTCCTTTTTGATATAATAGTGAGATCTGATGTGCTACTACAACAGTGACAGTTGATGTGCTGTTGCAATGTTGATGTGGTCAATTCTTTTTTTGTGAAAATCTGAGCCCATGCTAGAAAACCACCCGTTTGGTCCCAGTAAACCCTCCTGTTTTGAGGGTAGCCCCATGCAGTTGTGAGACACTTGGAGAAAAGTTGGTGTCCTGAATTGTTCTTTTTTTGGTCCTGAATTGTTTTATTCAATTTCATGTACAGATGTAATTACATCAACCTTGGTTCTATACCGAGTACCAAGGAGGCCATTCACCATTGCCTTCCAGGTCAAATACTTTTTGAAGGCTAGTCAATGGTACCCTGCACTAGCCATTGTAGAAGTATGTTTGATGGCCTGATCTGAGGTAAACCATCTGCAGCCAAGGAAATAGGGGCACCACCAGCGACTGTGATGTGGGTGAGGGGGATGCGGTCGGGCTCAACCCCCCCCCCCCCCTTGTCACAATTTCTTTTGATTGATTGGATAAATGTGAAATGACAAACAGAATTTCACATTCTTCCAATCAATCTCCTGAATGAGGGCTCAGCCCGGGATGCCCCCCTCGATCGCCAATGCCCCCAAAAATCGTCGAAAAGCAGCCATCCTTTTCAATTTGTCCGTTTGGGGCCCCCATTGTTGAGAGCACAGCTCACAAGTGTGTGGCCTCGGTGGCCACGGAGGAGCACGAAACATGGTGCGGCTTTTCTAATTGTACAGATACTTCGAGAAGTACTTCCAGTATTACTACAGCTGGTAAACTTCATGGATATGCCCCGTAGTGCACAGCGCAGCAGAGGGCACCCAAAGACTGTGTCATACACAACGGGACATGCAAGCCCCTGAAATACAGAAATGCACCCTCCTCAGCACAGAATGCGCCCACATTCACTGAAACTCTTGATGCACACCCCCAAAATACATACGTGGGTAAATCTGGGCACAGATGCATCCAATGCAGGCTGGGGTGTCTTTAACCTGCTTGGGTATTGGTGCGACAGAGGGGTTGGATTGGGTTTGTGTTGGCACACTGGTTAGGTGGGCATTCTCGGCCACCTAAGAATCATGGAGTGTGCACTCGTCCACGCAGGCGATCAATGTTGCTGATTGAGGATGAGACTCGGGACAAGCCAGCAAGGTCTTCTGGTACAAACGGGTATCACATTTACATGGGCTATGAAGTGTTCATTGTTCATATTATCGCAATGTATTCTATGGAAAGGCCCTGGACCCCCTTTTGTGCACCCCTGGACAAACGGGGGCTCCAAGGGCTGGACATGGATGCTGTCATTTTCTGGACATCTTTAGCCGAGTAGCTATTCATTGTGCCCTGATGTCCATATAAAATCAATGGCACTGTGCTGCATTTGTACCCCACTTCAGCTCCTAAATGTAAGTGTGGCTCTTGGGCGCTTGTGTGGCATACATCATGCAAAAATGAGCTTGCAGCCCTTGCAGCCCATTTCCCAACCCCCCCCTTCAAACCCCCCCCCCCCCCCGCCAGCCGTTTTGTTTTGAATTTTTTTAAACTTGTTCTTGATGCGTTGTTGGGCACGGTGGTATAGGCGTTACCTTTTCTACATCATGCAAAGGTAGCACTGTCCTCAGAAAGGATGCTCCAAAGGCCTGGACTGGGCAGTGCACACAATATGAAGAACATGCCAACTAGTATGTGGACTTGCTTCAAGGTGCCCCTAGGGACCGTTACCAATTCAGAAGCCATCAGGGTGCTACACCAGCAGCCCACCTGCTGCAGCTGCCGCTGTTGTAGGTGTCGTGTTGCAACATTACAGCTGCTGCAAGCACAGCACCCGCCTTGCTGCTGCAGCATGTGGGCTGTAGCTGTCTGCAGCGAACCCCGCCCCAATACCCATGCAAGGGCCATTGGGGCGCTGCACCAACAGCCTTCCTACTGCAGCCACAGCTGTTGTGCTGCAATAGCCAATAGCTGCGGCCATGTTTCCGGCTGCAGCTATCATGCAGCAGCATGTCAGCTGCTGCCTTTGCATTGCACTCGCACTAGCCCTTTTTGTTGCTGCAGCATGTGGGCGGCAACTCACTGCGACCAACCCCCGTGCCGTTCCCAACTGTGGGGCTATTGGGGTGCTGCACCGGCAGCCGTCCTACCCGAGCTGCCGCAGTTGTCATGCCGCGGCGGTTACAGCAGCCGCTCCGCCGCGGTTATCATGCAGCAGCATGTCAGCTTCTGCTTTTGCATTGCAAGTGTACTTGCCGCTTAGAGGTAGGGGGAGGGTGGTGGTGTCCCCGACAACACCGCATATGGGCCGGCCATGCTATACGATGCACTTGTAGGGTCCTCGTTGGACCCGCATTCCTTGGCAGGAGGCTGAGCAGGGTTGCGCCCTGTGCCCTTGTCGGGGCGCTTCAGGCGCATGGCCGCCACTCTCCAATGTGCTAGTGTGCTGTTAGTCGCCCTAGCACACTTTTTTGAGGGGCTGCAGCACGTGGGCAGCTGCTCGGAGCAGTCAACCCCGCCCCGCTTCTAGTCGCAGGGCTATGGGGATGCTACACCTGCGGCCCTCCTACTGCAGCTGCCGCGACCATAATCATCATGCCATAGTGGTTGCAGCAACCGTGCTGTTGTCATGCAATAGCATTTCAGCCACTTGTGTCGTGCCACGGGCACAACAACCGCTTTGCTACAGCTGCATGTGGGCTGCAGCTACTTGCAGCCAACCTCCGCTCCATTACCAATTCAGAAGCCATCAGGGTGCTACACTAGCAGCCCACCTGCGGCTGCCACTGTTGTAGGTGTAGTGTTGTCCTGGCTACGACAGCTTTTGTGCTGCAGTTGTAAAGCATCAACATTACAGCTGCTGCAAGCGCAGCACCCGCCTTGCTGCTGCAACGTGTGGGCTGTAGCTGTGTGCAGCGAATGCCCGCCCCGTTACCCATGCAGTGGTATGAGGGCGCTGCACCAACAACCTTCCTACTGCCGCCACAGCTGTTGTGCTACAATAGTTGTGGCCACACTTCTGGCTGCATTTATCATATACGCTTCTGCCTTTGCAGTGCACGCGCACTAGCCCTTTTTTTTGCTGCAGCATGTGGGCGGCATCTCACTGCGGCAAACCCTGCGCCGTTCGCAACTGTGGGGCTACTGGGGTGCAGCACCGGCAGCCGTCCTACCGGAGCTGCCACAGTTGTCATGCCGCAGTAACACTGTGTAACTGGTTACAGCAGCTGCCCCACCGCGGTTATCATGCAGCAACATATCAGCTTTTGCTTTCACATTGCATGCGTAGCTGCCGCTTAGGGGGAGGGAGGTCGGGGGAGGGTGGTGGTGTCCCCAACAACACCGCAGTTGAGACTCCATTCCTTCATCTTGGAATTATTACACTGGGCAGCAATCCGGGGAGGTTGACTTGTACTTGGATATCTTACCCCATTTTCTCCATAAACTTGGGGGTGCAAAGCTGTGGTGGGGTGGAGAGCCTGAAATCTGACATAACAAAACTGACATGCGGCTGACATGGGGTTTTTCACATTTTCAAACCAAGGGATGAAACAGGCATTGAAAATTTCACAGCCAAGAAAACAGTTTTTTGCCCATTCGGTATAAGTGTTTTGTTTCCAAAAGTAAATAGCTTTGTGCCAGATGCCTGACACTTGCAACAATGAGCCGTGCCTCCCTTTGTCTTTTGCGTGTTTGCTACTCCGTCGAAAGCATACAGGTGATTCTGGACGTTGTATCATGCAAGACTACGTAGGTGTGCATTCTTTGCTGTGCTTTGCAATGTGTTGCACTACACTGCACAACACACCAAATGGGTACGGTTCAGTTGCTCTTTGTATTGGTATCATGTATGCCCAATGTATCAGCAACCCCCAATCCATTGGCAATGATAAAATGTTTTTTGTCACTGTGTTTTGGTGTGTCAGGTGTCTAACATGCTTGTTGAGTCTAACTGCTGTTGTGGATTGTTTATGAGCATTCTTTGAACAATGCTTCGAAGCCGACACTTCTTTGCTGCATGATTTATGCCCATTGTGCTGTCTATGTGGTATGTCAAACATCTCACATGATACAAGGAAAGCATGTGCCTGTGGCACGTCCCCTTTGCATGTGCGTGATGCACGCGTGCACTTGTTTTTGTGGATCACCACATGTGTAAATAGGCCCTACATTCTCAGACCTCAACATCCAGTTTCTTGGCAGAAACACTTTTTGCTGAAGGAATCTAAATCATGTTTTGCACTTGGTGTTCGTGTCACACGTCTCACACGATACATTCATTTCAAATAGTTGACATGAAACTTATTGTCCTTGTCCTGTCTCTGTCCTTGGCCTTGTCCAGGCCCTTGTAGTACTTAACGCACTTCAGTAACTCCCAGAGGTGGAGCAGGGTACATAGAGCGCAAGATAATAGTTCTAGGTTAGATTACACACCATCTGCCTACCTAACAGCTTGTTCTGTTTTCGTGTGTACGGGACTCGACGAAAATGTCCGTGAACAGTGATGCACCAAATGCCCAATACTTCGAGTGCATGCCCAACATCAACATGTGCCAATTGTGTGACTGTGAAGTCTCTGACGGCAGACGCAAGGGACTCGAGCACATTCAAGGCAAGGTTCACCATAAGAGGAAGGCGAGGGCAGAAAAAGAGGTGGCGCAAACCAGAGAAGAAGGCAAACCAAGAGAAGAAGGAGCGAGGAAGGACACAATGACAGGGTGGATAAGAACGCACAATGCCCGCGCGAGCCGTCTATCCACCCCAATCCGTCGGTGCCTTACAAAGGGTCGCAAGTTTTGTAGCCTCAGGGACAAGTACACCCCCCCCCTCAAGTTGAAAAGGATTGGGGTCAACAAAGGGTGCAGGGGGGGGGGGGGCAGAAGGTTTCTACGAACACATTGTCTATTGGACTGTGCAGGCTCATCCACACTTCTAGACCTCCTTCGCATCAAGTTTGGTGCTCTGGGTGCCGGAGGCTTTGCAGGGGGGGGGGGGGGAGGGGGGGGGCACGTTTTCTAGGCTGTGCACCTTCTGACCTGCATATTTGGGCTCGTACCCTTGCATTTTGTGCCACACTTGCACCCTGTGTGACATGCACTCGCTGTGGTGAGGGTTTCTGCTCTGGCAGTCAAGTTTTAGTGGTTGGTTCGCTAGAGTGTGTAGCATAGGGGCCATGGACTTCTCCATGGTACAACACCGGGTAATCAGGTCCTGAATTTCTTCGGCAACTGTCCTATTGAAGCTGCCCAAACAAATTAATAGCTTAGCATCGGGTACAACATCTCTGTTAGTGAAAGTGGTGGCGAGAGCATGGTGGAGACGCCGCCGTACATGCCAGTGTTTCATCCACGAATGCACATGCCAGGAACACATCTGACCAGTCTGATAGTCTCACCAATTGAGCAGTGACAACTAGATGGCATCCAAATACTCAGTGCTGTCTCCCTCTGTGTCTATGGACCCCCCCAAAAAGAAACCCCGTATGGGTAAGTGAAGACGCCACTGGCCCTGCCTAACATCGCATCCCATTAGAAAGAGGAGAACGTATTTAGTGATGAGTGTCTTCAAAGCATGCAACCGGTATAGGATGCGCTTGCAGGCAGCCGTTGACTTGCCCACCTGCCACGCCCCCCCCCCCCCCCCTGCAATGGAGCGCCACAGGCTATTGCCTAGACGCGGGGCTGCAAGAAAGACGGCAAGGACCATGCGTTCCATGAGAATGAGGTTAGGGGCACGGAGGACACTGACCGCATTGGGGTAGTTTAGGAAGCCAGGAAATTCAAGGGCAGTCCAAAGAGGTCGGTATGCATTGTGCACCCTGAGAACAGCCATTTTGTACCTGTCCCACACTTCAAAACGCAAAGGGTGTTTGGCCATGCCCTGTCGAAATTTTATTGTTTTTTTTTGTTTTGACAAAGCTGCAATAGTTCTGCAATAGTTCTGCAGCAGTACGATTCAATCTCGGGATCTAAGTACACTCTCAGAACATACCATAGCTTCTTCCCCTGTCAAGGACAGGGATCAACGATGACAAAGAAGGAGCAACTTGTATTCCTAGCTTGAGTATACCTGCAGAGCGACCTGGGGTCGCCACGACTCATGTTTGGCCCTTGTCTTCTCACATATGACAAGTTTTCTTTGCTCCAGGGACTTGCATGGGTGAGTCTGGTGATACTCTGATTCGCCCCATTATCCGCCTCGTGGTACACGTCCGTTTGGCCCGTGGCGGTGAGCAGGCCGTTCCTCGCGCCGTTGCAAGCCCTTTTGTATAAGTGCGTGCCGTAGACCAAGGATATGATATGATAAATCCACCTCATGCAGCCACTCCTGGTATGTCTTTTCCATATAATGCAACCATTTAGCCACCCTCCTATACCAAATACCGTCATAGTGCCAGTCTCTCAGAACACTTTGGCACCCATTGTTGTGCATGTCCTGTGCCTCCTCCCGCATCGTTCAAGTGGTTTGGTACTTAATCCGGGGTGCAGACAATTTCTCCATCACTTTTTTATGCCCGATAGTACCCTAGGTGAACTCAAGGCGTTTTAGTGCCTTCACCTTGGTATGGTATGAATCCTGCCGTTGTAAAATCTTGTGACACTCCTTGTCATCTTCCTGTGTTGCCGTGGCAGGTGCTTTGACTTTTGCATGCTTTTGCTTCCGAGGTTTATACATTACTTGCTGTTGCAACACTTGTGGCGTGGGATTTGGCGTACACACCCTAGGCTTGACGTTACCATACCATGCGCTAACAGACTGACTGGGCTGTGTTGCTTCATTGTTGCTTCATTGTCCCTGGGGGGCATGGTGAACCCCTTTCTTAGCTAGTAGACAATGTGAAGCATCATGTATTGGTGATGTGCCACGTGCTGACGGGAGTAAACTGGCTCAGGAAGTAGGAGGAAGAACAATACATAGAGCAGGAGGACCCATCACTTGCGGTCCGCTGCAGGTCATTACCCGCAAACCTCATACACCACATAATTGCAAAGTTTTGCGGCTAATTCGGCTTTGGCTAGCACAAATCAGGAACCGAGTTATGACAACAAAGCAGTTGTGGACCGCGCCCTACATCCTCCCCATAGGGAGTGTTCTGATATGGATTTACCTCTCACCATCTTGGAGGAAACACAGAACAAGCCCCTCTGGCCGAGGTGGTTCCCAAGCCACAGGGATATAGCGAAGGCCAAAACCAAGGAAGAGCGAATAGAAATCAAACGTAATGATGAGGTGGACCGTCTGGCACCGAATGGCAACTGGCCTACCTCTCCCTGAATACGCGCCTACCCACCCAGGTGATATTGCTGTCAATGGGGGTCATGCGCCTACCCCAGCGGAGACACTATGACCTATTTTCAGGTACACATTGGGTGGCTCCCGCTCAAAGGAGCCCGCTGGATGACATGGGTTAAATGGCTTTGGGGAAATGAGCAGTGGGATGGATGTGGCGCGCCATGGGATCAGAATGTTGTGAAGTGCCCCATATGCAATGCCAAGAATGGCACCACCGTGCACAAGCGGCCGATTCAATGCCCAAAATGGGCTCCCTCCTTTAGTAAGGCATGGACACAATCATGGGGCACGTGGGCTGAATACGCAGAGCAATGGTACACTAACGCGTCCCCGGAAGACATGCACCATGTCGCGTGCCTAAGACTGCCCCAGGAATATGGACCCCACCTCCGGCACTCCATACCATATATCGCTTTCTGTTTGCTTTCCACTGGTGTAGCACTTTATGCCTGCCACCTCCCAGGGGTAAACCCTGGTGGGACTTCCCCGTCCGTGGGATCATCATTTGCACTGCATCGTGTTATGTACCTTCTAGCTACTTCAGGTATGCCCACTGCCACTTCTTGTTGCGTAATCCATTCGTCATCCCCGGATGTCTGCTCATCAATGAGATTTGCGGAAGTGGGGGCTCTTCTGCGCGGGGCAAGCACCAGTGTAGTGTTTCCTCCTATCTGGCACAAGACTATGACGTAGTCACAAACAGGTGTCATCATGCGTTCGATGGGTTGTGCCACCAATCTGGACAATCTACTAGTGGGTTTCCGCAGTAATCCTTGAACGTACCTATATAGTCTATAAGCCCAATATATTTGTTGTAGTCCTAGTCCTCCATACTTGAAAGGTGAGTTTATGTGGATAACATGATGACCCTTGTAGATGTTCTCTTTGTTGTGTTCTAATCCTTTTGCAATAGCAACAAACTCTGAACGTATTTTGTCTATGTGCTGAAACATGCGGTCATGCGGGATGAACATGGTATGATATAGCCAGCGTGGGATGAGCACAGAGTTGAGCAGTTGTACCCGTTCAAATGCATTTAATGGTAATGCCCTATACCGGGTGAGATCAGACTGCACTTTAGCCAAGACTTCATCTCTGGCTCTTTGTGCCAACCAAGGGTGCGCCATTATATGCCCTAAATATCTAAATAAAGGGGGCCGCACCAGTATGTCCTTGCCATTCCATCGGAGTACATCATGCTGTGGCACCTGTCTCTTTTGTCTCTTTTGCCTGGCGTGTGGGGTTGTGGCCCATTTATATACCTCTGTCTTACCCGGATTTGTCTGAAACGCCAATATGAGGGACAACTCTTGTACCCTCTTCAGCGCCTGTTGCATATCGTTGGCGTTATTGGTGACAACCGCAATGTCGTCGACATATACAAAAAAACTAGCTTCACGAAATTCTTTGGCCAACGTTGCGTGGAAGGTCTCATAGACCAACAGAAACAGAGCCGGTGACAGGGGGCAACCCTCTTTGATGCCCCTAGTTAGGGGAAAACGTAGTTTTCCGTACTGGCACGTACGGAGGGTGTATGGATTTGACCATGCGACCCACATGTGGCGGCGCCCCTATTGCCTGCAGCGACTCTACAAGACACACATGCGGGGTACTAGGAAAGGCTTTGGCAATGTTGAGAAGACAGACGTAACTGCCTTCGGGTCACTCATGTAATTCCATCAGGAGGTTCATGGCTTGCTGCGAGGTGGTGTAACCCTTACGACTACCCGCTTGAGTGTCAGACAGTGCTGTATTCATGGGTTGCTATATGGCATCCAAAATGACCCGGGCTGGTACTATGTAAATGATATTGGATACACTGATGGACCTATAGTTCATGGCAGACGTTGTGTTGCCCTTCTTGTATAGAAGGGAGAGCCTGGCTTCCAGCTAATGTGGTGGGATTTCCCTTGTCCCCCATACGCCGAGGATGGCTTGATAAAGATCCCATTGGAGTTCCTTGGGGGGCCTTTGCAACAGGTGCGGGGATATCTTGTCTGGTCCGCGGGCTTTCTTTTTGGGCTGCCTGATGACTTTGCAAAATTGCTTCCATGTGGGGTTGGCCAGCTTAAACCCTTCCTGTGGGCGGAGTATGTCGTTCATCATGGACATGGCTATGTCCTAGTCCCGTGGGGGGTCACCAGAAAAATGGGGGAGATGCCGCCGTGCAGATCCTTCTGTTGGTGGTGGGCTGGAAGTACGAAAAAGGGTTAAGGAGCCACATTTGTAGCGACCGGAAGAAGTTTTTCCCTCGGTGGTGTGCATTCCGTCGAAACCGTTGTAATGCTTTATGGGTGCCCCTCATTTCCTTGTCCCCCATGTATGCCGCCCAGTCATGTAGTGCGTATGGGGAGCGTGGGTTGAGAATGATGGCACTATGTAGTGCTTGTTCCCGGGGGTCGATCTCAGGTTCTTTTCTTGGATGCTGTATGACAAACGGTGTGATTTCATTGCGTATCATGCCGGCCCTTGCGACCGGGGCGCAGTCAGTATAACGATGTGCCTTGGACCATATGGTCATATGCCGTTTGACCTTTTGAAAAAGGGATTGGGGCCAATGGGCTACAGACTCGTATCCTTGTCGTGGAGGGGGGCTCTCCTCGAGTGGGCTGTGGGTCACCATAGTGATCCCAAGGTGGTCACCGGCATTAGAATAGTCCAGGGTGTAGTAAGCCTCAAGAGTACACATCCTCCAAGCATCAGCAGAGAACAGCATGGCATCGAGTCGTCAACCTCTATTGTGCGTGATTAAACTAGCTGGCGAAATGTCTTCAGCAACAGGCATGGCTGGTTCTTGTAATGTTCCGTTGGTGAGTTTGGTGTGCCACCACATAGTGGGCTTGTGTGATTCCCCCCATATCTTATCGTTGAAGTCCCCCATTGGGATGTCAACTCCATTGAAGGTGTCCAGCCATTTGTCTATGGCGTGTTGTTGCACCGTCTCGAAGGATCCGTGTATGTTGATGATTACCAAGGGGGGCATGTCAAGCAGTGCCAGTTGGATGGGCAGACCCGACCCTTCTGTACCGGCGTAGTGCCGGAGTATTTTGACGTATTTGTGTACACCCTCATGGACGGGGTATCTGGTAGGTGGGCAGTGTGTACGCTCTCATGGACAAGGTACATAGTAGGTAGGCAGACCTGCAACATATTGTTTTCATACTCCTCCCATAAATATCCACATTTGGAAGTATTGGCAATGTCATGTGAGACGTCTGACATGCCTAGGTGTGCCCTTGCAACTCATTAATGGGTCTTTTCCATGACCTGAGAAGGCCATCATGTGAGGATACCTTGTCCCCGGCGATGACAAAGGTGTGCCATGGAGATGGAGACGCCGTACCTCCAGATGTCTAAGGGTGCACGCAGATGCTCAAATTGCAAATTGGACTATAAATAGCGTGAGGACATTGTTTTTGACCTGCCTGGCTGCATCCTGCAGTTGTGGGCCAAGAATGTCGACATTGGCAATGAGGGTTAGATGTGTGGGGTGTCCATGGACCCGTGTATGCAAGGGGTCCATGGTTGGAAGGACTGCAAATACAGTTCCATCAATGCAGTTGTCCAGTATCTCATTAGGGTTCCATCTGTATTTTGTGCTTATTGAAGTTGTCAATCCACAGGATAAAGAGACAGGCTGCGGCTAATAAAGACTTTGTCGGCTGCAGTCGCCTGTGTGTGGTGACAGACACTTACTCCTTTGGGGCATCAGCTATGCCTAACCCTTGAAGGGCTTTGCATTGTACCTTGGTTGGGTGGGTCAACGCCTTCGGGGCTTCAGGCCGCACACCGTGGGGCACAGCTTGCTTCCGGTAAGGTGTGTACCAAATCCAAAAACAACTCTGAAGGGCCCAATCTAGTGGTTGGAACTGTAAATTGTACCCCATGATTCCTGCAAATGAACCCATTTTTTACAGCTGCCGTCAGTGCAACGCATATGGAGGAGGTGCAACACAAATGGACGAGCCAGTCCGTTGTCTAGGGCATCTTCGATGAGGTGTTGTGCAGAACTGTAGCGTTTCCCAACTCCGCACAGCTGTTGAATATATGGTGTCCACTCGAACTAGCCTTCACAGACAATCATTGATTCATGAAAAAAAAAAAAGTGCACTACATCAGAATGATGCCAGATGGCTGACATGTGCGCAACACAGCACGTGTCAGACATTTGACATGTAGTGACAGCAACCACGCGATACATGGGTGTTGCCAAAACCTCAATATTACAACCTTTGATTTGTGTGCGCTACAAATATTTGTAATGTGGTAGGGAAGATTGAACAGTGCAATTTTGTGAAGTTGTTGGTCACAATCATCCTAACCCGCAGTCTCTCAAAGGGTGAAAGAACCCATGTTCAGCATATGATTAGGTTTTTTTACAATAAACTACGGATAGCCAATTACCGGAAACTGCCATGCCATTGAATGTTAACGTCAAGAAAAAATAAATGTACATCTGGCATACCTACAAGATTCTTTCTCTTGGGGTTTTTTTCGGCATTTGGAGACTTTACCTTTTTTTTTTGCTTTTTGTTGTCCATTTTGGGAAGTGGCTGCATGTTAGCCGATGTTGCTGCTCCCAGTTCTGGCATTGTGCAGCCCTGTGGAAAGAGTTTGCATGTTTTTGTGTATCATTTGCACATAATTGTTGTTGGTCTTTCGGTCCTTTTTTGGTACTTTTAGCCCGGGCTTTCTAACATTTACCACGTTTTTCCAATGGCAAGCCCAATTGCTCCTAGAATAGAGCTTGCTAATCCGGTTGTCGGTGAAACGGTGAACTGCTTGGTGTCTGGATTTTGCCCTACAAAAAGCGAGACCGGAGAAGCTGATGCAAATGAAAATGGGGATGAAGTTGAGGAAGTTGGCAGTGGTGAAATTGCGGAGACTGTCACCGCAGCATCAACGCAAGACGTGCAAACTTTGCATACGAATGATGCTCCTGCATTAGCCTCATGTCAGGCATTCATTGAGTCACAAAGTATGCCGATACTGAACGATGATGACCACGACGATGCTGGAATCGGCAAGGACATTGCAGATGAGGTTGTCAAGATGCTCAAAGGCGCCCCAAACAAACTGACGATAGACATGACATCCCTGGACATGCCGGATTGGGATCTGCATGCACAGCATGTGCACTGTTGGAAAATTGATCCACACCACGCCAACGACCTCACCCTTGCCATGTACCATGGAGCAGACCTTGGACCAGTGGAATGTTTGCTGAAGGACTGAGCTACAAGCCCAACTAAATATTTTGCTCCTTCCCTGGTAGGGATCGAACCTACGACAAAACGGTTAACAGCCGATTGCTCGACCACTGAGCTACTAAGGATTCTTGTGTTGGTGTCACACGTCCAGCATGCAGGTGTCATCATAAACTCATGTCAGACACCTGACATGAAAATCAATGCCACTGCCTTTTCTTCGAGTTGGACGGTACTGGGAATTGGGAGGCCAGCATTCTTCGGCCGGTTGTCTACAAATTAGTGCACACCTGATCAACAAGTAGCATTACAAAGCCGATCAGCTTCAGGATCGTTAGAAACACGTTCCGGGGCGTGTCTTGCCAGTGGACACCGGCTTGGAGGAATGTGAGGTTGCAGCACGGGCCCATCACTGTTCCCAACACAACGCCAAGGAGCAGACTCTTGCGGAGCTGGTGAGGCATTCGAATGGTCTGTACCGAAAACGAAAGCAACAGCATGGGGCTGCTTTTCGGTCAACGAAAGAGGTATTTGCAGCCTTGCACCGCAGCGGTTGGTCAATTGCGATGCCCGGTTCAAAACTTGGGGAAGAGAAGAAAAAAGTTTGCGGCAATGCACAAGTTGACAAATTGGACTCTGCAGACACCAAAATCCAGGTGTGTGCTACTTATCTAGTGTTCTCTTATCTACTTATCCGGTGTTCTCTTATGTCACACCTTTTACACAATCTGTCATTGTTTGATGCTACACATGTGGCATGATCCATAACAATGTTTTGTTTTCACAGAATCGAGGGGTGAACAGGACATTTGGGCCAGTAGCACACTTTGTGGCTTGCACTTGCGCTTCCGACATGTTCCTGATGAATTGGAAGAACTTCAACAAATCCAATGAGGCTGAACAGATTGCTAGATTCAGAGAGCACGCCCACATTTTTACGCTGCTTGTTTGTATGGAGTTTGTGAGCTGGATGGATGAAGTGGGAATTGCAAGCAACAATGAAATGAATGCAAAGATGCAGTGGATCAAGAAACTCAGATTTGCAAAATACCATGTGATGCACCCGAAGAACGAAGACCCTGCTTCCAAAAATATGCCCGTGCAAGCTCTCTATGCGAACAAAAGGCTCAGAAGAAGCGCAGGATCAATGAAACAAAGGAGCAAGGCAAGAAGCACAAGGCACCAGAAAGCGAAGATCCCGGATGGGAATTGGAGATCAAGAGCCAGAAGGATACGGGAGGCCATGTCTCTGCAAAGTCCATGGATGAGAGGTCAAAAGATCAAGCAACAAAAGAGGCGGCAGATGCTGCTGAGACCGGTACCATCGCAAAGGCAGTTGCACAAGCTACTCCTAAGGCCAAAAAGCACGCCGCAGCACTCCAGCAACAAAATGCAACAAGTGCCCTTGCTAGTTGTGTTTGCCAATCATCCGGTGCAAATTCCACAACCTCCAAGGGCAAGGGAAGGGGGACACCTGTGAAGGTTGCACCCCCCGTCACCTACTTCTAGTGAAGTTGTTTCTGGAAGCTAGGCAATGTGAAGTGGACGGGCTTCGGGCATAGCCAATGCAAAGCCCAAAGAAACTCCCGTACCCACCAAAGGAGTGGCAGCATGGGGGGCACGTCTCCTCGCTTTTGTACGGGACCCCCCCCCAAGCAAAAATGGGCCGAAGCCCCCCAAAAGCGGGGGGGGACATTGGAGGCGGGGGGAGACAGGGAGGGAGGGCGGGATGGATGGAGAGAAAGCATTTCGGGGGCCGCATCCCAAGGACATATGCCATGAAGCCCAAACTGGGGGCCCATCGCTTCACCGTCCTAGGCCAAGCCACAATTGGTGTCTGATGGGCAGTGGCAGCACCGCAGGCCTCCCTGCGGTGCCTTGGAGGGCCGTAACAGACAACGGGACCCCTCCTGACGTCGGGCAGTGACAGTACACCGGGCCCGCCCCCGTGCACCAATGCCTTGCCCCGAGCGCCCTGCACCCTAGCATGGAACAGCACAACACGGGCATGGTACGACGGGAGCTCACATTGCAGTCACCAGTTCATCGTCCACCAGCGACAAGGAGTCACACTCAACGGAGCAGACGTCGCCCTCCTTGCCCTTGTCAGCATCCCCTGGCTGCCCAGCTGCTACCCAGCCGCTGACACCGGCTCAATCTCCCATTCGTCACGAGTCAATGCATGCAGCGCGCGATCAAGCTCCTCAGTGTAGGCCTAGTACCTAACCCGGAGCTGAGGCGCGACACGAACCGTGGTCCACCGATCAGTCCGGTCGTCCGGTTTAGCAAGCGTACAGACCCAAATGCCCCCGTAGCCAGAGGGGGGCGTCAGCACCTTGAATCACACGGGCATCGCCGAAACCGGCCGGGCGTAGTGGTACGCAAGCACTGCGGGGCGAGGGCAGACCAAAGGCCCACAAGCTCCGGAGCCGGGGGGCAGCCCACAGGCGCCAGGGCGGATGCGATCACCAGTGGGCCCCACAAAGCTACCTAGGGCCACCGCGGCAAAGATCCGGCGTCGATCAAGAACGCCAAACAACCATCTGGAGGCAACACCATCCATGCAGCAGCAGCGGTCAGGAAAGCACAGGGAGCAGCGTCGAGGTCCGCTGCCGCTACTCACGCCCCGTCGCGTACCACCACCACCCCTTGCCGGGACAGGAGCACTACGTCGGGGTGAACTGATAGAGGGTCAAAAGGCAGGTCAGGATGCACGAGACGCCACACGACCCCGTTTGGTGCACCCTGCTGCTGCACGCTATCCAGCAAGAGCCATTGCGCCTCCAAGAGGTCTGCTAGAGCCCGCCAGCCCGCCGATACCGCCACGGCCACCGCCACACAGTCATGCCACATGTGAGTGCCCCGGCAGGGACACAATTCGCGGCACACATAGCAATGCAAATCAGAGACAGCGGAGCGTGTGTATGTGTGGTGCCGCACGCAACCAATAGGCAAATTTCGGACCCGCAGGTTGCATCTCCCGCGAATGCAGGCAATGTATCCAACACGGGGGGTCAAAGCGCCCTGCCGGAGGGCCCCGGGAGGCACATTCTGATGTATATGGGTGTTGTGCCGGGGGGGGGGGGGGGTCAAACAGGCCCAGATGTTGCAAAGGGGGAATCCTTGCACTGCGCGCGCACTGCGCGCTACTTTTAGACTATGTTCCCCCAGAAGAGCCCCTAGGCACGCCCCTTGGAAACGCCCTTAGAATTAGGTTACCCAAACTGCCCCAACTCAAGAAAATTGCAAACTACCTTCCCTTCACATAACACACATCATGCACATCTGGAACAGCCATGAACAGCGTATTGGTTGCCCCCCTCAACATCCTCTAATGTAGAGGGGGAGTCGGCCGGGGGTACCTCCTTTCGTATGTGCATCGAAACCTTTGTCGACATAATACGACGACCGTTGCGGCGACAGCCCAGCGGAGGCAATTTCCGCTACGAGATTATTCGGAGTTGAACTACTCACCCTCTGGCGGGTCTTTCGCTTCACCAGCCACATCAACCCTCGTAAGTTGATGCGACCAGCCGGACGAAGAATTTGATGGCGAATTCAAATGCGACTTGGCTTGGAATCACAGGCATAGCACAATTCAAAGAGATGGGTAGTATCCTGCACAAAGACATGGTCCAAATAGCCCTTGCAAATAGAGATAAAGTGTGAAAAGGGGTGGAAATGGATGAAATTGGGTGAAATTCCAAAAATGCCATATCCCCAATGTGGAAAAAGCATCAAAACCTACGCAACAGGGTAAGGATGATGCCCCTATGATCTCAAAGCATGGGTCTCCAGTACGGCCAAACGCCCAAATAGTTGCACTGCACGCGCACTGCGCTTAAGGCTCCCCCAAATAAGAGCAATTGTTCCCCCCCTATTTCGGACGTGCCAAATTTAAAAAAACAAGGGTGAGAGCATGGGGTGACGGTGGCGAGGCTCCGCGGAGGGCCAAAGTCCGGCCATTTGCCTGTTTTTTGCCTGTTTTCGGCATGCGGCAAACACGGAAAAGCTCCACATTCACAAAATTTCCACTATTGTAGCCATCATGAGTGGTTTCTTTGCATTTGGGCTATGTACCCCCCCTATTTTGGATATGCTGGATTGAGAAAAAGCCTGTCACAGGGCTCAACAACACAATGGGAAGCCATAGCATGGCAATCTAGCAGCTGTTCCTGATGGTATCACAGCTGTGGTTGAGCTAAGTTGAGCAGCTCCTCAAGCACTCAAATTGACAATAAATCCTAAATATCTTTGACATATCGTTGAATTAGGACCTAGGACCAAAACCAATGGATTCGGCATGAAAAAATGCATCTTTTTACCCCCTTCATTTCTTGGTTTTGTGACGATATGTTGGAGTAATGGGCCCGACATGGTTCACCGGTACCTAGGTAGCACAACATCTGGGCAGACCTAAATCCTCACCCGTCAACAGTAAATGGCCCGTGGCGCCAACATATCTTTGAGGTGCGCTCTGAAACGTGGATTTTTGACTTCGGCACACTCAAAATAGGGGGGGAGGGTTCCAACATGCACAATGGACCAAGGTACCACGGCCGACCGTTGGCCCGAAGTGGACTAGCTGCTATTCGCAACTGTTTGACCCCCCCCCCCCCCCCGGCAGAACACCCATATATATCGTCTAACGCACGCACACTATGGCAAACCACAAGACCAGACCGGAGGAGCAGCACACTGTCCCCCCACAGGGCTGCCGGCGGCACAGATGCCGCGCGCGCCACACGCAACCCGTCATGCGCAAGCCCGTCGAAGGCTTCCTGCCAGCCGGCAATGAGGTCACGGCGAGGGGTGTCATGTTGCGCCGGCACATAGTACTCCTAACCAGCTCCCGCCTCCAGAAACGCTGAACACTCACGACGCACCGTGTCGGCCCAGACGCAGCGGGAGGGCCCTCCCCCATCCGCACCAAAGGTAGCACTCACATTGTCACAAAGCCCAACACGAAGTCTGGGGGCTCGCCCCACTCACGCAGCACACACACCGCCATTCCTTTGCCGCACCATTCCGCAACCTAGGAGGACTCACACAGCAGCACTACACCCGAACACCCGCACGCGAAGACGCCATCAGCGTCCACAAGCACCAAAGACTAGCCATGCCTATCGCCCTCACGGGCCTCCGCGGAGGCCGGAGGACGACGAGCTCCACGGGGCAGGACACAGGTCAGGATGCGCGACCGGGCGAACCTGCAGAAGAAACCTCGGCAGCCACTTCTAGACGCACTCGCAATCGCTCCCCTCAAACCCCCAGCACTATGTAGCGAAGCATGCTACATGTGTATACACTACGGCTGTTGAGGGTAACGAAGAGCCCCTTGATGTACCGCAACTGGTACCGCAGAAACAGGAAGGGGAGGTAGAAACCCAGCAAGCCACTGACACCGTAGAGCAGGGCCAGCGGGAGAAGCTGGGAGATAACGATACATGCGAGCGGCACACGGTGCAGCAATACCTGCGCCTTCCGCGGCCAGTCCTCCCATGGGGGCATGGCTTCGAAGACAAAATCCATGACAGATAGAGGGTAGACATGCACAACGCGCAAACACGGCAGGTAAGATGGGCGCAGCCTGATCACACGGCTCCGTAGGGCCTGCAAACACGCCTCTCATTTGCACAGCTTTTCTGACGGGGGTTCGCCCATCACGAGCGGGACCCCCGCCATGACAAGACCGCCGGCCTCAAGCGGCACGGGACCAAAGCAGGAGTCCCAACGGTATTCCACAAAACATAGACCAGCCGCGTGGTATTCAACCCGGTAAGCATTGAGTTTAATGTTGTTTGCCGAGCCACCCACCGCCCATCAGCTTTGGCAGCTGACCTCGAGCACCTGGCCTAGGCCCTCGAAAGAGCGCCCAAGCAACGTGCGATGCTCGTTGAAGACAATCTCTTGGCAGATCTCCGAGGGGCTCCACGGGAGGGTGGGGTACAGGGCAAGGGGGTCCACGCGAAGGGGGCACAGAAATAACGACGTGTGTTCTGAGTTCACACACCACTTGCCTTCACGTGGCGAGGATTTTTTGCATTGGGGCAGGGTGGTTGCCATGTGTAGAAGCACTGTCACCGTGAAATGGCAAACCGACAAGCAACCTGCTCAGTGCAATGTTGCCGATGTTGTATTGGTGAGACGACTCTAGGGGCCGGTGCGTCGTTTCACAATTGTGCAAGGAACGATGCACCTCAAGTGATTGATCCGAGACCCCTTGTGTGCATTGGTAATGACTAGTTTTTGGTTCCCCGCAAATACGGGGAAGTTCGACGCTGATCAGGCTGCGTGGCATGATATATTTGCTTGAAAGATGTCGTGGAGAAGGCCGTATGACATGCTCAGCCTCAAGAATAGGGCAAGGGCCGACATCACTAAACGCGTTTTTGGGATTCACATGTCATAATTACTGTCCCCGTGTGTTTGTTGTGGTTGCACCGTGCATTGTGACTCTGCAAGTCTGCTGCAAAGTTGGCATTGCATGCCATGCCACGTACATGGTATTTGAGTGGTGTTCATATTCATTCAGGGAAAGGGCTAACAGCGCCAAACGCAAGCAATGAGGAATGCATCTTTTTGCGCGTTTTTGGCATCCACATGTCATGATTACTGTCCCCGTGTATTTGTTGTGGTTGCACTGTGCATTGCGACTCTGCAAGTCTGCTACAAGTTTGGCATTGCATGCTATGCCACGTATATGGGATTTGAGCGGTGTTCATGTTTAGTCAGGTCTGCCGTTTCTGTGCGCATGCCTTGAGCGAAAATCCTGTTTCAGTCCATATCTTATCACAAGTTTTGTATACTCCGAAAATGGTTCATGCGTGCTGCACTCTGCACTGTGTGGACAAATGCACCCATTATCTCAGGCTGGGCTGGTAATACATCAGGCTAGGGTGGTATTACATCAGCAGTGTCAGTAGTGTCTAGCAGTGTCTATCATACGTAAATGCATGGAACCCAGACGCCTGCAAATGTTTCATCTTTGGGGTCAGTTGGCAATTGGACAGTTGTGAACCCTTTACCCCAAATTTGAGCAGTTTTGGTGTGCATTGTGCTGTGATTTTCACGCGACGGTATTTTGTGATTGGTGCAGTGCGCACTGAGAAGCGTACAGCCATGGCATTGTCCGATTGGATGGCCATGGATGGTCAGTTAGAATGGGGCAGCTTCATTGTATGCTTGTAGAGTCGGCAAATCACTGGTCTGTGTCACATCTGCTACCAGACTTCTGTGGGATCACTGTGGAAAGGGACAGAAGAATTGTACAATCTGATCTCAGTGGTTTGTTGTATCTCACTTTCATTAGATGTTGTTTTTCGTATACATTGCCCGTAGGAGGTGGCTGTTTTGGGACTGGAAATATGACGCAAATATGTACAGATGGGTGCGGCAGAGGGGGGGAAGGGGGGTTGTTGTAGGGGGCTGACCTAGGGTTGAGCCCCCGGAAAAAGGGGCAACCCATCGTGAGTGAATTCTCAGAAAAGAACCAAAGGGCACACTACAGGGGGGGGTGGGGGGTGTAGCAGTAAATGTGCAACAGGGAAGCTACGTAAGGGCAGATGGCAACATCGGAAAGGAAGTAAATGGCAGCAGTGGAAAATTTTCGCCCCAAAAAAGGGGGACCTAATGGTGGACCTGAAAGCTGTAGAAAGTAGTGGAAAGGAGGAAACCCCGAGGGAACCCATCCTAGGGTTTTTTAGTACGAAATGGGGCAATGAAGCTGGCTTTTTGGTACACTACGGTCCACAATTGTAGCATACGTGGGGAAGGCACGTGGTTGCTTGGTCGAAAGGGTGTTTTTGTTGGTCCACATTGGTTTTGTGGAGTCCATTCCGGCGAGGTCAGTAAGGGGGTTTTTTTGGTACAAACGGGGTTTTTTTGGTACATTTGGGGGCTTTTTAGGTACATTTTGGAGGCTTTTTTCGTATCTGGCACGGGGTTTTCGGTACAAAACGGGGATTTTTTGGGTACAAAGTGGGGCGGTTTTTGGTACGCACCACACGCCATGCGGGCTACCCCTGGTCCTGCACTAACGGTGTTAAGTGCTGCCGTGCACAAAAACGGCCTGTCCTAACCAACCAATTGGTCATCTGCATACCCCCCCTACCCCTTGCGCAAGCACGCTGAAAGTCAGGAAAACAACAGGCAAACGGGTCTCCGTGCTTAGACAAGGCAGGGCCCATAAGAGGAAACCTAAAAGAGCGGTCGGAAAAACGACGGTCAGACGAGCCCGTGTGCTTAGACAAGGCAGTGCTTGCGCAAGGGGGAGGGGGGGTAGTTGATGTCGTTGGGGGCCCCTAAACCTACTTACAACCCACGGAAAGGGGTGGCCCCACCTGTGCGAAAGAAACAAGGGAACGTAGAGAAAAGATGTGTGGCCCAAGCAAGCCCAGCACAATGTGTAGCTGGAAAGGGGCTTCGGGGGGGGGAACAACACCATGGGGTGTCCAACAATTTCTGGTTTTGAACTTGTACACGCCCAACCACCCCAACCCAACCCTCCCGCCGCCCCAACCCAACCCAACCCAACCCAACCCAACCCAACCCAACCCAACCCAACCCAACCCAACCCAACCCAACCGACCTGCAATGTTTTATTCTTTTTGGGGCGGAGGGGGCACAGGGAACACCTCTCTCCAGTCTGTACCCCAGGGAATCTGTATAAATCGCTTTTACTTGAATTGGCAAAACAGCAGCCTTCTGCATTAATAACCATGGATTTGAATTGCATACAGACATAGATCACTGAACCCCACCCCCAATATGTTGTATTTGCGCATGCACCCTCTTCCTGGTCCATTACGCAGGGATTTCATGCGCACGGACACAGGGGGTTATACCAGGGATTTTGTGCGTGCAACCGCCCTTTCCGGTCCGTACCCCAGGGAATGTGTGCACACCACCCCGTTATCCAGTCCGTACCCCAGGGAATGTGTGCACACCACCCCGTTATCCAGTCCGTACCCCAGGGAATGTGTGCACACCACCCCGTTATCCAGTCTGTACCCCAGGGAATGTGTGCACACCACCCCGTTATCCAGTCTGTACCCCAGGGAATGTGTGCACACCACCCCGTTATCCAGTCTGTACCCCAGGGAATGTGTGCACACCACCCCGTTATCCAGTCTGTACCCCAGGGAATGTGTGTGCACCACCCCGTTATCCAGTCTGTACCCCAGGGAATGTGTGCACACCACCCCGTTATCCAGTCTGTACCCCAGGGAATGTGTGTGCACATCGGGCTTTCCGGTCCGTACCCCGGGGAATGTGTGTGCACATCGGGCTTTCCGGTTCGTACCCCAGGGAATGTGTGTGCACATCGGGCTTTCCGGTCCGTACACCAGGGAATGTGTGCACACCACCCCGTTATCCAGTCTGTACCCCAGGGAATGTGTGCACACCACCCCGTTATCCAGTCCGTACCCCAGGGAATGTGTGCACACCACCCCGTTATCCAGTCCGTACCCCAGGGAATGTGTGCACACCACCCCGTTATCCGGTCCGTACCCCAGGGAATGTGTGCACACCACCCCGTTATCCAGTCTGTACCCCAGGGAATGTGTGCACACCACCCCGTTATCCGGTCTGTACCCCAGGGAATGTGTGCACACCACCCCGTTATCCAGTCTGTACCCCAGGGAATGTGTGCACACCACCCCGTTATCCGGTCCGTACCCCAGGGAATGTGTGCACACCACCCCGTTATCCAGTCTGTACCCCAGGGAATGTGTGCACACCACCCCGTTATCCAGTCTGTACCCCAGGGAATGTGTGTGCACCACCCCGTTATCCAGTCTGTACCCCAGGGAATGTGTGCACACCACCCCGTTATCCGGTCCGTACCCCAGGGAATGTGTGCACACCACCCCGTTATCCGGTCTGTACCCCAGGGAATGTGTGCACACCACCCCGTTATCCAGTCCGTACCCCAGGGAATGTGTGCACACCACCCCGTTATCCGGTCTGTACCCCAGGGAATGTGTGTGCACCACCCCGTTATCCAGTCTGTACCCCAGGGAATGTGTGCACACCACCCCGTTATCCAGTCCGTACCCCAGGGAATGTGTGCACCACCCCGTTATCCGGTCCGTACACCAGGGAATGTGTGCACACCACCCCGTTATCCAGTCTGTACCCCAGGGAATGTGTGCACACCACCCCGTTATCCAGTCCGTACCCCAGGGAATGTGTGCACACCACCCCGTTATCCGGTCCGTACCCCAGGGAATGTGTGCACACCACCCCGTTATCCGGTCCGTACCCCAGGGAATGTGTGCACACCACCCCGTTATCCGGTCCGTACCCCAGGGAATGTGTGCACACCACCCCGTTATCCAGTCCGTACCCCAGGGAATGTGTGCACACCACCCCGTTATCCAGTCCGTACCCCAGGGAATGTGTGCACACCACCCCGTTATCCAGTCCGTACCCCAGGGAATGTGTGCACACCACCCCGTTATCCAGTCCGTACCCCAGGGAATGTGTGCACACCACCCCGTTATCCGGTCCGTACCCCAGGGAATGTGTGCACACCACCCCGTTATCCAGTCTGTACCCCAGGGAATGTGTGTGCACATCGGGCTTTCCGGTTCGTACCCCAGGGAATGTGTGTGCACATCGGGCTTTCCGGTTCGTACACCAGGCAAGTTGTGCGCAAAAGTGATCCTGCACACAAATTCCCTGGTCAGCCCACCGGACTCCATCTGAGGACTCCCATTACAGTACATGATGGTATGTAAGACCGTATGAATACCAGGGGGGGCGGGGGGGATACAGGCTGAGTAACTGTCCCGGTTGATATCTCCAGGTGCACACACTAGTGCAATTTTTTAGAAGGAAATTGTCCCAAATCAGCAGGAAAAAATACTTTCCTGGTGGGGGCGAGGGGGGGTCCAAGACAACACACACGTACACTATGAGAGCATGAATCGCAAGATTTACGAACAATTGCAGGTGGCATCACCCGTCAGATGGGCACAACTGGTGAGCATGCACTACACAAAGCGGCACTTCACACATTTTCAGCAATGTGTGTACTGGCAATGTGCCTCAAATCATTCAGCCCCAGGCAATACAACAATACATGTGCATCATGTGAGAAAGGGCATGAGCACCCATGAAGTATTATCTGAAGACCTAATGACCAATATACACCTTCCGAGCTACCTGCAATCATTCGTATTGGTCTCTAACAGAAGAACTTGGTGCTGCTGCATCCTTCCAAAAAACAAGCACATTCCTCCAAAAACAGAGACACAAGTCCAAACCCCATCTCAGAAGTCTGAACTCCAACTCCCTGAAATTTTATACCGAGTGCATCTCACTTGACAACCTGTGTTGCAGCAACTCATAAACTTGTCAGCTTTACCAAATCTCCATTTACTGTGCATTTACTGGGGGTCCCGGGGCCCATCACTTACTCTCTGAATCGTGTCGGCGAAGTAGAGATTCTCAAAATTGCGCATGCCGAAGTCTTCGAGGTAGGAGCAGTGGTTAATCATCTGCTTGCTGATCAATATGCTGTCCAGCCTTGAGGGTTTCGGTGCCTGTGTCTTGGACCCGGCATCTTTGTACATTTCTTGCTGCTTCCATCGCTTTTGATCGTACAAATACTTCTGCCACGTTGCCTGCAATTCATCAGCGCCATCCACTAAGCCCTCCATGGCGTGTGCTATGTAACCTGTAGTCTCAAGCTCATGGGTGTCCTCAAGCACAGAGTGCTCACTGAATTGCTTGGAAAGGGCCAGTTCTGCAATGAAGTTGTCGATGAGGATGTTGTTGTGAATCACCAGTGGCAGTTCCTCAAAAATATCTTCGCACGTCAGCCGCTTCTCTTTGATGGCCTCTTGAGTGAAATCACCGGCCTTGTACATGTCCATGAACTTGGACTTCAGTCGCAATGCTTTGAGCCACAGTTTTCCATGGGTTGTCTTCAGAGGGTCAAACATGAGGCAAATTGCATTGGTTCCGAGTTCCTTTTGGTAATCATATTGTGTCTCAATGACAGTTGAGCTCAGGTAGCCCTCCTGCCAGATAGAGCAGTACCAGCCCACTGCATTGCAATCCACGTTGACCTCACGCAGTGACTTCAACATCTCATATTGATAATCACGGGCCTCTCTGTCCAGCTCCTCATCCCCGACATCCGGGTACCCAGGTTTGTCATTCTCTCGGTGGATGAAGGGGAAGCTGGCTGTCACTTCTAAAGTAGACCCTACGTCCAGGCCCAAAAGCTGTCCAGTTGCCATCTGAGGCAAGCTACTCTGGCAGTGGTCCACCATTTTCAGCACAACCAGTCCCTCGATCTGCACAGATTTCACTTCCTTTACATCATGGGCACTTGGACTTGCAGGATGACAGATTTCAGGCTCCTTCATTGCCATGCCAAAAGCAGACCCCTTTGATAGAGATGAGGCAAAATGGGGTGGAGGCCACCGGGGGGGGGGGGGGGGTGGACCCGGTCCCACTGCAAAGCAACCCCCAACTATCTGTCACAATTTCGGGGGCGGGGTAGGGCAGGTCAGGCACCTCCAAACAGTTGGGTGTGTGGCCCAGGTAGCCCGACTCACACACCGCCCTCTTCTCCATGCATCACTGGGCTGTACAAAGAGAGATAGTATGCACGAAGTCGCCCCCCCCCTTACCTCCCCCCCCCTACCCCCCCCCCCCACCTTCCCCCCCTACCCCCCCCCCTACCTCCCCCCCCCCCCTACCTTCGGCTCGCTTACCTCCAAGGTAGGGGGGGGCGACTTCGTGCCATATATGAAAGAGAACACAAAGACGAGCAGCAAAACACGGGGGGGTGACTACAACCGGTCCTGATGCGACCCACCCCCCAACTAGCTTTCAAAATTGGGGGGGGGGCAGTTGGGGGGGGGGGGGGGGGTCCTGCCTGAGTCGGGGGGGGGGAGGTCAGGGGGGCGCCCAACCAGGGGCGAGGGGGGCGGGGGGGTTAGGGTTATAGTCACCGAGCTGGTGGAACCAGTCTTGGTTTTATAACCCTGTTTAGTGTCTAGGGTGGACCTACCAGGTTTAGCAGCAGCAAGCAGCAAGCAAGAAGCAAGCAGCAGCACGCGTGAAATGGGGGAAAAAAAAATTTTTTTTGATCAAAAAGGCCAGTTCATAAGTGCCAAGGGCCACAGTGGACCAAGTTCGATGTAAGATACAGATTTCGGCGAAGCCAGGGTATGCATACGGGCTGCAGCTCATGACTGTGCCCCCATGGTTTCCCATTGAAGTTGGTGTAGTCATGTCATTGGTACTTCCCACTCATTTGGGTCCCAGTGCGTTTTGTGGCGTTTCGGTAGCGGTTGCAACGGGACTTCCCACAAAGTGGGGTCCCAGTGCTCTCGCGGCCGCTTCCGTATCAGGTATATTGTCTGTCGGGCTGGTCGGGTTGCTTGCCAGTATTGTGTTGTCTTGTGTTTGCAGGCGTCTTGGTAGTACTGTGCCATGGCAGTCAGGTGTGCCTGCTGCTGCCACATGTAGGTCGCTTGTTGTTGGTGCAGGTCAAGTAGCCTGTTGGTGCCAGCGCTCAGCCTCCGGTATCGGTCATTGGTCATCAGCTGCAGTTTTGCGTCAGCATACCACATCCTTGTGTCGTCCTTCGCTTGTTCGTACCATTGCCTACGTATTTGGTATAGGTGTGCGTGTGTGTCTTGCAGTCGCTGTGCTTGTCTCTGTTCGTCGACTAGTTTTGTGACGAGCCTGTGGTAGTCTGTTTTAGCCGTCAGTGTGTTGGTGTAGCCCATGTGTAGGGTGTGCAGGTGTTGTCTCGCCACCGCCTCTACGTGAGCTTTGTGGTATATGTCCCGTGCTTGCTGTGCATGTTCAGAAACCAGCCTGTCTGTGGTCGTCTTGTACTGGTCCCACTGTTGTGTGTCAACGTTGAGGCGCTGACGTTTCGTTATGTGGTCGTCTTGCCCTGTGTTAGGTGCTCGTGCGACGAACCATGCCACTGCCTCACTATCGCCCGCGCTGCGTGCATCTTGTAACCATTGGCCGGAGTCGATTTGGACAGCCGTTGTGACCTCGGCCTTACGTTTGCGTTTCGCGCCGCACCACGTAGGCGCCCCGACGTGGTTCCGTAGGTTTTGGGGCGTTTCTCGCGGCGGAAGTGCCTGTGCAACGTATTTGGTGAGCCACAGGGGCGACGGTGGTTGTTGTGGTGTTGGGTCGGCGTACTTTCGTCTTAGTGTTTGGACGGACTGTATCATGCGAAACTGGAACAGGCCCACCTCCGTTCGCAGTTTGTGTCGTTCCGCAGTGGGTATGGCGGCGACGAGGGATAGTGGTATGAGCAGCCTGACACAGAGCCATAGTTCTTGGTTGTCGGCCGCTTGCAGCCATTGGTGCGTGTATGGGGCCCAATCAGTCCAGCTCTTGCGCCAAAGGTCCCAGAAATCGCTCCAGGCAGGACAGTAAGCTAGTTTCGACTGTACTGATGCTCCGTGTTGGTGGCCACACTGGGAACAGAGGCGGGGTGTCCGTTCCCAGGGGGCGCCCATCCCCCACCATCGCACCTGTCCCCACAGCCAGGGTGTCCACGCGTTCCGTCTGTAATGCTTCATGGGGAGCCAGCTCACCCAGTGTACGTCTGGTGTTTGTTTTTGTCTACGCACTTGCATGATCCATGCCTTGGCAGGCGTGGGCATGATCTGTCCTGTGATGACAATATCATGGGGTTGTGGTTGTTGGGAATCCATGGGCAGGTTGTCGCCCATATTGGCGAGGACGTCAGAGTGGTTGTTTCCCTGTATGTCCTGGTAGTCTTTATACGTGGTGGCTTGTTCTAGATTGCGGTGTCCTGGTGTCCATCGTATCGTCAGTCGTTTCGTGGTGGAATTGAGGTACCCTATGTCGCGGTAGTCCTGGTCCTTGACCTCCCCTTTGCGTTTTATAGGCGTGGCTTTCACCACACCCTGGTTGTCTAGTATAATGTCGTCTCCAGGCCTGGCCAGCTCTGAGGCTAAGGCGCAAGCGATCGTTTCGGCCCGATAAACCTGTTGTGGCCCGTGCACCCGGAAGGCCGCACGGTATGTTCCGTTGTAGATGCCCCCTCCTGCTTGTCCGTGTCGTTTCGACCCGTCTGTGTACCACCGGGTGGTGGTGGGTTCTCCTGTGTAGTGTATGGTGATTCCGTGGAGTTTTTGCTGGTGGGGGAGTGCCTGACATACCTCGTGGGTTTCCTCAGGGGTTGGCTCATCTGGAGGGTTCATCCAGTTGTAATCTAAGCGGTTGGTGGCTGGCCGTGTCTTCCCTGCATGTGTCTCTTTGTCCTCCTCTGAGCTCTCCGAGTCGTAGAGTCCAGCGGACAAGGGTCGGTGTTGTCGGGGTTGGGAGATACGCTGACCCACCGTGCCCCCTAGGGCTCGGACGGCGTCTATGTATTTATATTGGGTTGCGGTGAGGTGTTGTGTTGGGCCGGTGTGCTGCAGTTCCTGTTGGCCAATTGTGACCCACCGGGTGATGTAGGACCACCACAGCTGGCGTAGGCCAAGTCCCCCGTGACTGAGGTTGGTAGTCAGCCGGTGTTTGTTCATTTGTTGTTCTACCCCGGGTGTATCCCTGATGAACTGCAGCAGTATGTCGTCCTAGTACGCCATTCGTGTCCTGTTCCCGAGGAAAAGCCCCCTGTACGTCCAACGGGGGATGAGGACGGCGTTGATGATAGCCACCTTTTCGTAGGCGTTGAGCGGCAGGGTTCTGTACGCCGCTACGTCGTGGTGTAGTTGTGTAGTTACCATGTCCCATGCTGTGTCTTCTTGTGTGGGGTGGGCAAGCACATGCCCCACGTATGTCATTATAGGAGGCCGCACGGGGATGAGCTGTTGCCGCCACGTGATGGGCCTTAGGTCGTAATCCTTAGCCCAGTGGCACACTTCAGTTTTGTCTTTGTTGAAGCGTAACCCCATTGTGTAGGCCACGTCGTGGAGGGTATCCAGGGTGTGCAGCAATGCCTCCTTCGTGGGCGCACGCACAGCTATGTCGTCAACGAACACGTACAGTCGGGCTCTCGGGCATCGTTCCATGGTTTCACGTAGTAGTATGTCGTAGTAAAGGAGAAATAGTGTTGGGGAGAGGGGGCACCCCTCCTTCATACCCCTGGTGGGTCGTATGGGTAGGTCCTTTCCGTGTAGGGTTAGTACGGCCGGTGTATGATGGTATATTTCCCCCAACATCCGTATAATGTTTTCTGGTGCCCCTGCTTCCTTGACGATCCCAGTCAGCATGGGTCGGGGGACTGATGGAAAAGCTTTGGCCACATCAAGTAGGGCCACGTACCCGTCCTCAACGTGCAGGTCGTTTAATAGTTTTGTGGCTAACGTTGTAGTGTTTCGGCCCTGTGTGGCACCGTGTTGTATGTCCAATAGTCCCGGGGTCAAGGCCTCCGATATACGCGTCAGGAGAAGGCGTGTGAGTATGCTATATATGGCCGTGGATACGTAGATTGGCCGGTAGTTTCGTGGGTCCTGGGGATCTTTCTTTTTATAGATAAGCACAACCCTGGACTGCAGCCAAGCCACTGGGATGTGCTGTCCGTTCCAGACGGCAACAATTGCCTGGTAAAGTTGCCGCTGCACGTGGTCCGGTAGGTGCCGGAGCAGGTGTGGGGGGACACCGTCGGGCCCGGCAGACTTGTTCTTTGGTGCCCGAAGGCACCGCAAGTACTCTTCGTATGTGGGGGTCGTTGTGTTCCACGTGCGGTGCCGCACATGTTTCTGTATGAGTTGTCGGCACGCGTCTTCGTCGTATGTTGGGTCGCCCGCAAAGTGGTTGAGTACGTACTGTGTTCCTCCTATTGGGGGCTGCGGTGTGTCTTGGGCTATGAGTCCCGTGCGCCATCTTTTGACCATTTTGTAAAAATAGCCCAATTTGTGCACTGCTGCTCGGCGCAGTTTGCCGATTTGTCTCCGTATGTGTTGTTCTTGTATTTCGCCGTACTCACGTAACCGTGCTTTGGGGTCTGTGGTTTCCGACCAGCTTGCGGTGGCCGTTGTCTGTGCGCGCGTGGGCTGTCGTGGCCGCGCCGCGTGCGCTATAGCCGATAGGATCCGTCGTGCCGTGCGTAGGGGTGGGTCGTTGTTTGTTACGGGTAGTGTGGATATGGTGTTAGCAAACCGTTGAAATTGTTTGGTATACCACTTCGCGACTGTGGGCTGTGGTTTTCTGCGTGGTGGGTCGGGGGCCCCTATCCTCCATCGGATCCCAAGCAGGACCAGAGCATGATCCGATATGGGCATTTGTATGGTGTCATAGTAGGTCCAGGGTATGTTCGGTATTTGTTGTTTAATCAAGATGGCGTCTAGGCGACGAGGGCGTCCATGCCTAGGGATGCGGGTATAGTATTGCCGGGGGTCCGGGGGTTGGCTGCTAGCGTGCAAAGGGTCTAGGAACACTCCGTTGGCCAAGTCTTCCTGCCACGGGCGTGTCGGGTTGGGAGACCACATGTCATCGTTGTAGTCCCCCATAATGATGTCGTAAGGTCTCAGGGACTGTAGAAAGAGGTCTACCTCTTGTTTGTCCTGTTGGTTGAATTTGGAGTACACACACGCAATGGTGCGGCGGGGGCTGTTTGGGAGCTGTATCCTGATGGCCCCTGCTAAACCGTTGGGTGAGTATAACGTTTCGAGTATGTGGGGGACCACAGAGTTGCGGACAACGAAGGCTATCCGTGGTTCGGTCCCAGGCGCAGCGTAGCACTTGTAATCGTTATTGAGTGCTGTTGTGGCGGCCTCCGGTTTAGGGACACACGGGTTATACTCCTGGATGCCGCAAAGGTCGATACGGCACTGGCTGATCAGGTGGAGGGTACTGGCCCAGCGTTGTAGGCTGACGGACCCCTGTGCTCCTTGTATGTTCCAGGAGGCAAGTTTCATGTCGTGGTCCTTTGCGGTGGTTGCGTCGTCTAGACTGTCATACCTTCGATTGGTGTTGACCACCAGGTGTTGAGCATACTCCTCAATGTCAAACAACGATATGGGGGGTCCCCGCACATCCCGGCATCCCTGCCGGAGCTGATATATCCTACGGTGCCCGGGGTTGGGGTGCACATCCCCGCATTGGAGGACCCAGTTGGTGTTATACCGCGTGTTATATGGGCTGGTTACCGTGGTGATCGAGACAGGTGCATGGTAGCGGCATGGTGCTGCCGTGGTAGGGGCGGTCGGGGTGTGGAAGAAACAGACAATATAGAGGAGGAGTAGGCTTGGCCGCCATATACGGTAGCTGTGGGGGTTGGGACCCCGTGCGTAGCCGTGCCGGTGCCGTAGCGGCGGGGTATATTGTCTGCGGACTCTCCGGTTCACGGGGAGTAGATATACCGGCCCCTTCGTATGTGTGGGGGCCAGGAGTAGGAGGAGGGCCATCATGGCGATGCAGGGCATGAGAAACAGGCACCTCACTTTTTTCCTTTGCCCTGCGGGTTTTTTGGCGGCCCCTTCCCTTTCCCCTTGTGTTTGTTGTCCACGGTGAAGGCAGCCGTACTGTCTGCTTGTTGTTTGGTTTGTGGCGATGCAGGTGCTGCCTTCTTCTTTTTTGGTGGTGGCGTTGTTTTTGTGGGTGTTTTCTGTGGTGTCTTGTTGTGGGCCTTGGTTTTCTGTGCCGGGTGTGATTGCCGTGCGTGTGTTGTGGTTGGTTTTGCCGGGTTGTCTGGTTGCTGGACGGGGGCTTCATCCGTGTCCATGGTGGCCATATTTGGGTGGGTGTCTGATGGTGTGTCGTCGTTGGTGGTATGGCCGAGTTCGTTCAGAATGGCCTCGTCCCAGTCCGCCACGTTGATGGGTTCCGGCTCTGCGAGCAGCTGCTTTTCCCTGTTGATTTCCTTGATGACGCGTTCAGTCATCATGTCTGAGCCCAGTTGTTTCCCTGCCTTCATTCGTCTCCTGAAGGCCGCGTCGTCGCCCGTTTCCTGCGGCATTTTGTGTGCGAGCATCTGGTCAATGCGCTCTGCAGCCTGTGCGTCCGTGTTGTCGTCTCCTATCGTGAGGTGGACGTATTCACCGGGTGCCACTCCGATGTATTGTCCGGCACTAAGGGCCACTGCTGTGGCGTGCTGGTATTGGAGGGAGGCGTAGGTGCAGCCCGCGTCGCTCCACATGTTGGGTTCCGGCTTCCAGCTGGTCCAGCATCCAAAGAATGATGCCACGACTTTCGCCGTGTCGTCTCCTGCGCCCTGTGTCCACCCTACGAACACCGTCGTGGTGTCGTGCCTAGTCGGTTTTGGTGGCCGCTTGATGTCCCTAGAGCGGCTTGTTGACTGTGTCCAGTTATTGCGGTTGAGGATGACGTTGGTCATCACGTGGACCAGTTCGTAGCTTTTCATGCCCTTTAGTAGTTGGGCAATCAAGCGTCGGTCTGCGTCGGGGTGGAATTGTACTAGCAGACGGTATGAGTCCACTGGTCGGAACCCCTTGAGGAAGGATGCGATGCTCCTTCCTAGCTCGAGCTGTTCCCTGTCCAGGTCGTCCAGTATCTCCTGTACGGACGTTATTCTGTCTTCTTTGTGTTCCGTGTATTGTTGTCTCAGTATGTACAGGCTCTCGTAGTCCGTTTCGGTGAGCCAGTAGGGTCCAGGGTTGCCGGCGTTCTCCTCCTCTTGTTTTATGGTCTGCAGTGCTTGTGTCAAGCGAGGTAGCAATTGCATGGGCAGGCGTAGTTTCCAGGCGTGCGACCCACTTTGCCCCGCGGTGTGTTCGGATGCGCACTTCCACCGAAAAGTGTTGTGGGGGTCTTTGCTTGCTATGGTGGATGCGACGTCAGACTGGTGGCCGTTGATCCGTTTCATAAACGCGTCTCGCGTCCTAATGCCCGTTTCCGGTGGGCACTCAACTACGATTGTAGCCTTGGCCGGTTCTGGTTGTAGTGTGTCTGTGCGGTCTTCCAGTCCCACTTGTATAGGTGTGCCCTTCGTGAGTGCGTATGTTTTGTGCGCGGGCTCGTGTCCCATCTTTATGGTGTTGTCCAGGTGGAGGGCCATGATGGGTTTGGGTTGTAGGTGGTCGACCATAGTTTCGTGTTCCGGGGACCATTTGCGTACGGGGAATTTGTCGAATTGGTATACGCCCCTTACATAGCGGGCCAGTTTGCGCAGGGAGCGCGGTGGAGGCAGTCCATGCGGTAGGTTTGTAGTGCTGTGGTGTCTTGGCGGTCTGCCTCATAAGCCAGGATCAGTTCCTTGGCCCCCGGGTCGCCGAGTGCCCGTAGGACTTGGTCTATCCGTTCGTCCTCGCTCCCGCCCCATTCCGTTTGTATGGCGGCGCGCTGCATTCGTCGTTCATGGTTGCGGCGGGTCCCGGTTGCTTGTGGCAGTAGTAGGTATGTCTTGTTTCGGATGTCCGGATTCCCTTGATGGTCGGCTTCCGTGTGTACTGTGTATTGGTGTGTCTCGGCCATCTCGGATACCGTGTGTATACCGTCAGAGTCTGCCTCATGCCTCACCGTCATGACGTCGCGCAAATTGTGTTGCGCAAACAGAGGGAGATGGTAAGTGTTCCTGTCATACCATACCCCTTCTTGTGTTTGCCTCCTGATGTGCTCTGTGATCACCGCACGGTTTGGGTGCTTTGTTAAGTAAGTTTTTAGCCTGGTTTGTGCGTCGTACACAACTGAAGCTTTCAATGTGTCTTGTTCTGCTGTTGTCATTGGTTGTTGTGACGCGCCTGTGTTGAGTTTTACGAGTTCTTCTGTGAGCTGGTACTCTGTTGGTGTGTGTATGGGTAGTTTGTCCAGTGGGTTGTTGCCGTCTTCGTAGAATGTGTATGCCTGTGTATCCTCTTGGGGTGGAGGGGGGACGTAACTTAGCCCATCGGTGTGTTGGTCAGGTGGTGTGCTAGGTTCCCCATTCTGGGGGGGTTCCCGCTCTGTGGTACCTTCTGATGGGGGGTTTGAGGTTGACTCTAGGATGTCCGGATTTTCCATTGCGTCCCCTTGGTCGTGCACACCAGTGTTCAGTCCGGACGCATTTCTTTCGTAGTTTTCTGTCAGGGTGCGCACCAGGCCATGGGGCGGGGCGTTGCTATCCGGGCCTGGGTTTGGTTCCACATCCCCATCCTGCGTGGCATCCGGTACCCATTGGGTGTGTTGTGGGTAGACCACGTCTGGGGTGACGGATGTGATCCTGTCGTGGCGTACGTCCGATGGGTGGTTCGGTGGCACCCAGTCGGTGATGTCATACTCCAGGAGCACGTCGTGTTGCAAGGGTTGGACCAGGAAGAGCCAGTATCGTATGGATATGGTCATTTGGAAGCCCTCCCTCGTGCCCGTGAGGACATGCAGTCTGTGTCTTGCGATGTGGTAGTATGGGAGGTCAGTCCTGAGGTGTACCTCCCACAGTTGGCCTGTTGTGCTAGTAAGCCTCCTCCATACGTTGTATGCCAAATGCACTGGCGGGTTCGGAGTTGCACAGTGGTCCGTGTATGTGAGGAGTCTGTTGTTGTAGATTTGTATGTGGAAATACGCATATGTTGGGTCATCCGGGGGTGGGGGGGGTATCTTTGGTTGCAGCGTGCCGCGGCACAGTGGGCATCTTAGCAGTCGTGGGTCGTTGGCGCAGTCCTGGCACATCCTGTGCCTGGGGTCGCAGCTTAGGCGTGTATCCGCGGGGCTGTCCAAGCATACGGGGCAGTCATCCAGGGTCCGTCCACCGTCATCCGTGTTCCACGCGTGTTTGTGCACGTCGTCGTCGGGTTGGCGGGGTGGTGGTGCCGCCAGCAAGAGCGGTAGCAGAGCGTTGTGCACCTCAGTCCCCATGTCCCCCGGCGGTGTGGTCTGGGCTGCGCGTTCCACTGCGGGTGTGGCTGGTCCGGGGTTGGGTTCCGTGTCTCCGTCCTGAGTCGGGTCGTGGACCGAGCTTGTTGGTCTCGGGTAGGGGCGATTTCGTAGGCGTTGTGTTCGGCGAATCTTCCTGCGTGGTGAGTCACCCATGACTTGGTCAGTGGTGTCTTCATATGTCCGTTTCATGCGTAGGTTTCCTTGGTACCCGGGGGGGTGTTGCTCGTCCCAGTGGGTCGTGCTCTGGTGCCTTTTGGGTATTGGTTGGTGGGTAGGTTCCCCGTCCGCCTTCCGTTTGTGGAGGTTGTATACTAGTGTTGACGATTGGTGCTCCTGGTGCGCCATGTGTACGTGGTCTGTGCGCCTCCGCTTTTGTCCGGGGGGAGTGTTGTCCGCGGTGCGTTTGCGTAGCATCCTAGGTGTTTGGTACATATGTGGTGTGTCTTGGTTGTATCGCGTGCGTTTCGCAGGGGGTGTTGATGGGCTGGGACTGGGGTTAGGTTCGACATCCCCGTCACTTGTGACGTCGCGTAACCATCCATCCGGGGTGCTCTCCACGGTCGGTCAGGGGCCCGTCTTGTGTGGTACTGGCGTGTGGTAGGTTTGCGAGGTGGTGGCTGGTATGGCCTCTTGCCAGGATTCGTGTCGCGGGTATAAGGGGTCTGGGGACATCACGTTGTAGAGTCGCCGTGGTACTAAGTCTGGGGTATCCGGTTGGTGTATGGCAAAATACTTGCATGTGGTGCAGCGAAAGTACACAAAGTTGGCCATGTTGCATCGGGGGCAAACTACATCGATGGCTGTGGTCATGTTTAATCCTAACGGTGAGTGGTGTTTTTGTGTTTTCACAGTCGACCCGGAGGTTCCCAAGGGGGCGGGTCGTGGTGTGCCTGGGTCATGTACCCCGTGCACCGGGGATGCCTCTGGTGATAGCACCTCCAATTCGTCATGTGTGGAAAACGATTCTGCACATGGTGTGGGTGTGCTGTGTCCTAAGGGGGGGGTGGACGCGCGTCGCTTTCTTTGCAGTGCCTCCGTGAGTGCTTGTGTCGCGTATTTGTATAGTTTAGCGGGGTAGTGGGGGTTGGAGGCCGTTTCGATCTCGCTAGCCGGCCGGGTGACCATCTCTCTGTGCTGGGGGGGGATGTCGTTCCCTGTGGTCTGCGCATCTTCGGGCCCCGGGTTCTTTTCGATATCGCCGTCGACCGTGCGGTCCCGCAATAACCTAGTGAGGGCGGGGGAGTGTCGTCGATTGTTGGGGGGTATCTGCCTAGATGGTGGGTCGTAAGGCAGTTTCTCTCCCATGAGGGGGGGGGGGGGTGTCCCGAGGGGTAAGGGGGTTCCTCACGATACTGTGGCAATAGCACGAGAACTGATGCAGGAAATGCGTGTATTCTGGTCATTGTCGCAGGCGCCTGTCCAGTCCGATGCCCGTATGCCGGGACTTGCGCGGCGTCCCCGCGCGCTGATGGCCGGTTTGAGGCCATATATGAACATCTTGTCTGGTTATCGTGTGCTGCCCGTCGTCGGTTAGCAGACTGGGCGTCACCGGGGGCGTCAAGCGCGCCCACACCGGTGTGTAGGGTGGGAGAGTAGGCGGTGGCCAAGGGCCTAGCCGGGTAGGTGCCAGTAGCGCCTGCCATCCACACGCATGGTCGGCAAGCGGGCACGCTCACCTGGCTCGTCGCCTTCGCGGCCCGTTGCCTGTCTATCTGGCCCTGCGCTGTTGATGGCCGGGTTGGGGCCATATATGACATTCCTGTCTGACTGTCCTGTGCTGTCCGTTGCTGGTCAGCACAACGAGCATCACCGGGGGCAAAGAAAGCGCCCACACCAGTGTACCCGGGTAAATAAACTGCGGCCGGGTAGGCAGTGGCCAAGGTCCCGGCCGAGTGGGTGCCAGCGGCACCATTCGTAAGCGTGCATGTCTGAGGAGCAAAGTCCTTACGGCCGACTTGCCACCGTGCGGTCACCGTGCGGTCGACGCGGTCTGTTCCAGGTTGTCCATTCCGGCTGTTCACTGTGGAGAATGGTGCAAGGCAGGTGTTGGGAAGGTAGCCACCGTCTCCCGCTATTCCCCTCATGCATATGTATGCGCATACCAGCACATCAGGTGACGCGGTAACTCGTTGGTCAGGGGGTGGAATGGTGGGGATGTTGGGAATGACCGTCCCCAGTTCCCCCTTGTGGGTCCTGGGTCGGCGCCTCCTTCCTCGCGGCTGCCGGGGGGGTGCCTGCTGTTCTTGCTGTGCGGCCACCACGTCCCAGCCTCCAGTGAAGGGGAAAACCCCAGATTTTCCCCAGCCGGATGGTTCCGGTCCCTGTGCTGGTGCCTGCTCTGCGCGCGCATCGTGCCACGGTGCCCTTTCCCCGTGGATCTGGGGGGGTCCGGGCTGGTGCACGGGGTGCTGGTCTGGTGCTTCCGGTGTGTAGTACACTTGCTGGTGCTCTCGTGGGTGCCCCGCTTCCGGCGCCGGCTCGGGAAACGGGTAGGCACCCCTGTCCGTTGGTTGTTCGCGGGGGGCATGCGGGTCCGCCAGTGGTCGTGTGCGATCCCTTGAGAGCCACATGTCCAGATATCCCGTTGCCGGTTCGGCATCTGTGCGTCGCTGCATCGGTGGGTAGGTGCGCAGGATCTCGAGCGCAACTGCATTCTGCTCGTTGAACCTGGCCCAGGTTCCTGAACTGTCCTCTGGTAGTATGTGCTGTCCATGGCGGTCGACGACTGCCCGATACTGCACCTGTGGTTCGTGTTGTGTGTGTGGTACATACAGTGGTTCACTGTGGGACACCGGCTGCGCCGCCGTGTGTTCCATGCGTGTGGCTGCCCGATATTGCACCTGGGATTCATGCTGTGTCTGTGGTACATACAGTGATTCACTGTGGTACACCGGCTGTGCCGCCGTGTGTTCCGTGCGTGTGGCCGCCTGCTGTGGGAGGGGCTGCCGGTTTACGTCCCTGTGTCCGTGCTGGAGGGCAGGGACCGCACATGGCACCTCCGGGCTGTGTGGATTGCAGTAGAAACGCAGCGGTTCCGCCACAGGGGTTGGGGGGCAGAGCACTGGGTGTTGAGGCTGCTGTCCCGGTTCATGCAGGGGGACCTGTCGTTCCCCTTGGCGCGTGTCGATGCTCACGCAGTAGCGTCGTCGTGCCTGTGGTTCCGCCTCGCCTTGTGGCGGTTCTGCCTGAGTGCGGGCCTGGTCACTGTGTCTGTCAGCGCTGTGCTGTGGTACTGAGGCCTCAGGCGTCACGGTTTGCTGTGGTTGCTGGATCGACCGGCAGATTCCTGCTACAGAGTCCGCAAGGGACGTCATGGCCCGCAGGGCCTGGGTGAGTTCGCCCTTGGAGCTGCGCTTCCGGGACTTTTTCCGTCGGCTGTAGCTGTCGCTGTCGCTGTCGTTGGTGCTGTCGCTGTCTGTGTCTCCTCCCTTCAGACCCACCAGTCGCAACGTCAGGTGGATGGGTCCGGTTGTGGTCGTGGTCGGGGTCGGGTCGTGGTCTCCGAGCGGCTGTCCTTGGTAGAACAGCCGCTGGTGTTGTGGTGGGGGTAGGTGTGGCGTGAGGTGATGGAGGGCATGTTTGATGCCCTTGACTGACCCGGCTGCCGGAAGGCAAACCGGGGGTCCGGCGCCGCTCACGATCACCGACCTACAGCGCCACGCGGGGTGGGGTTGGGAGGGGGAAGTGGATCGATGCGAGAACGCCGTGTTGCGGCTATTCCTAGTTCGCGAGCAGTGCGGTGTATGCGATGGCAACGGTGTCGCATGCAACACAGTGTGTATACCCGGTCGTCGGTGTAGTTCCTGCGCAGAAACCTGCGCAGCGGCTACGGTGTGGTTTGAGTGACACGGACGGGGAGCAGGGCTCCGCACCGTCCGTATGGTTGGCGTTGTTGGCGGGGAGCGTTGCTCCGCTCTGCCGTTGGCCATTCCGTTGTGTGTCGTGATGTTTTGGTACGTTGTCTGGTTGGTGGTGTTGGCTGGCGGGGAGCAGGGCTCCACTCCACCGACTCCGTTGTGTAGCAGGAGCAGGATGATGTGTGTCATCAATCCTATGTAGCACAGAGGTCGTGGTCTCCATAAGGTCATTCGGTTACGTCGTACAGAGGTATGCCAAGGGCGGGGAGTGAGGCTCCGCACCGCCGTTATGTTGTTCTCCGTCCAGTCGGTCGTGTCTGATGGTTGGTTGTCGGTGACATGGCGGGGAGCTGGGCTCCGCACCGCCGTTTGGGAGATGTTTGGGAGGGAGGCAAACCTGGCTCGCGGCGGTGCGTCATCCGGCAATGTCAGGCCATCCGAACGGCAATCATCTGCAGCACCGGTGTCCATATCAGGCAGGCCGCCGTCGGTCTCCAAGGGCCTCAAAGCCTCAGTGTCGTCGGCCGCGACGGGTGCCAACCCACCATTGTACTCGTTGTCAAGGTCATTGACCTGGACGCCAGGATCTCCGGCTGTCACAGGGGTCGTAGTCAGGCGGTGGCGTGCCGCCGCATGTCCCTCGTGTACAGCAGCAGCCTTGGTGACCTCCGCGTGATCTGGGATATTTGTTTCATTCGTGCTCTTGACTCGCCGTGGTGTTCGCATGTCTTCAGGTCCATCCTTGGTCAGCCTGTTGTACCCCGTCCATGCGGCAGCGGCTTTGAGGGCTTGCACGTAGTAATCCAGCAAGGGGGCTTCTGCCCAGCGGGCGGCCGCCTTTGGGTCGCCCGGGAGCTCCTGGGGGTCTTGATCGCCGGTCAGCTTGTTGATCTCTCGGCCAGAAGCGATGTCCGTGTCAGCGTTCTTGTCAATGCTCAACGTCTGCTTGTTGGTGTCCAGCGCGGAGGTCTTCACTGTGTGGGTGTATCTGCTCTCCTTCGCCTGCGGCATAACGGCAGCTTCGCGCTCGTTGAAATCGATGAGCTCCTTATCGTTGTTGTCGGTGTGCAATGCCTGTTTGAAGGTGTCCAGCGTGAAGGTCTTCGCCGTGTGGGCGGATCCGTTCTCCTCCGCCTGCGGCATAGCGGCAGCTTCGCGATTGTGGAGGTTGTGGTTGGGCTTCTTGTCGGCGGGATTGTTGTTCGCGGTCTCAGGCCGTCGTAGCACATCAGCTCGACGGGGCATGGTCCCCGGGGAGCAGCAGAAGCACAAGAAGTCGAAAAAAAATAGACACTCAGAAATAGAGCGCGTGAAATGGGAAAAAATCAGATCTCCGTCGTGGTGCTTCGGATTCGGGTGAAATTTTGGTGGATGATATCTATGGGTGTGAAGTACAATCACACAAAGTTTGAGCAAGAAACTCGACGGTGGCGGCCGGGAACGGGATTCGCAAGTGGCAGACCTCAGTTTCACAAACTGCAGTTTAGGGCCAAAAACAGCCATTTTTGGGCCAAAAAAGCCCTGGAACACATTCAAAACGGCCAAACGAAGGGAAACGGTGGGCACACTTCACGTGCGGCTTGACTTCCCCGTGTCAACGAGCTCTTTGCGGCCCTCTAACTCCATGATATGTCCCAGAAACGGCCCAAAAAGGCCCCCGGAAGCTCCAAATGCCGACAGCCACAAACCAAGAATAGGCCATATCTTTGGCTACATGGCTCAAAATGCGATTCCGAGGCCACCTACTCCACCCGCAACCCCCCACTTTTTGTGGTTTCCACCCCTGAGAATTGCCCAAACGGACGCCTAGACCCCAATACCTAGGCCACTAGGCTGCAGCAAGCTGCAAGCTCAAGCCCAAACAGGTGGGTGCCCAAATGGGTCAACAGGGTCCAGTAGGGGCAAAAAGATGACTTTTCTCAAAAATGATCCTAGACCATGTGCGACGCTAAAACAAGTGTTTTTGGACCGTCTTGAGCTTGTGGTGGCCCATTTTGGTCCTCCAAAAATCCTAAAATGCCTTGAAAATGGGATGTTTTGGGACCAAAAATGGGTCAAAAATGGGTCAAAAACGCATTTTTCCAAACCTCACGCTAGACCATTTGGGGTGCACAAATGGGTGAAATGAGCCCATTTTGGGGCTTTTTGGCCCCTCAGAAGTCCAAAAAGCCTTGAAAGTGGGCCTCGTGGTGATGGGGTTCACTTGCAAGCTGATTTCACTTTGTCAAGAGCCATCAATGTGTGAATCATTCTTGATGTCCCTCATCAGTCATAGCTGATGTTCCCTCCCCCACCAGCTCGGTCCCAATATTCAGTCTTGATTAGGGTTAGGGTTAAGGCTAGGGTCACCGAGCTGGTGGAACCAGTCTTGGTTTTATAACCCTTTTTAGGGTCTAGGGTGGACCTACCAGGTTTAGCAGCAAGCAAGCAAGCAAGCAGGCAAGCAAGCAACAAGCAAGCAAGCAGCAGCACGCGCGAAATGGGGAAAAATCAGAACTCCGTTGTGGTGCTTCGGATTTGGTTGAAATTTTGGTGGATGATACCTATGGGTGTGAAGTACAATCACACAAAGTTTGAGCGAGAAACTCAACGGTGGCGGCCGGGAACGGGATTCGCAAGTGGCAGACCTCAGTTTCACAAACTGCAGTTTAGGGCCAAAAACAGCCATTTTTGGGCCAAAAAAGCCCTGGAACACATTCAAAACGGCCAAACGAAGGGAAACGGTGGGCACACTTCACGTGCGGCTTGACTTCCCCGTGTCAACGAGCTCTTTGCGGCCCTCTAACTCCATGATATGTCCCAGAAACGGCCCAAAAAGGCCCCCGGAAGCTCCAAATGCCGACAGCCACAAACCAAGAATAGGCCATATCTTTGGCTACATGGCTCAAAATGCGATTCCGAGGCCACCTACTCCACCCGCAACCCCCCACTTTTTGTGGTTTCCACCCCTGAGAATTGCCCAAACGGACGCCTAGACCCCAATACCTAGGCCACTAGGCTGCAGCAAGCTGCAAGCTCAAGCCCAAACAGGTGGGTGCCCAAATGGGTCAACAGGGTCCAGTAGGGGCAAAAAGATGACTTTTCTCAAAAATGATCCTAGACCATGTGCGACGCTAAAACAAGTGTTTTTGGACCGTCTTGAGCTTGTGGTGGCCCATTTTGGTCCTCCAAAAATCCTAAAATGCCTTGAAAATGGGATGTTTTGGGACCAAAAATGGGTCAAAAATGGGTCAAAAACGCATTTTTCCAAACCTCACGCTAGACCATTTGGGGTGCACAAATGGGTGAAATGAGCCCATTTTGGGGCTTTTTGGCCCCTCAGAAGTCCAAAAAGCCTTGAAAGTGGGCCTCGTGGTGATGGGGTTCACTTGCAAGCTGATTTCACTTTGTCAAGAGCCATCAATGTGTGAATCATTCTTGATGTCCCTCATCAGTCATAGCTGATGTTCCCTCCCCCACCAGCTCGGTCCCAATATTCAGTCTTGATTAGGGTTAGGGTTAAGGCTAGGGTCACCGAGCTGGTGGAACCAGTCTTGGTTTTATAACCCTTTTTAGGGTCTAGGGTGGACCTACCAGGTTTAGCAGCAAGCAAGCAAGCAAGCAGGCAAGCAAGCAACAAGCAAGCAAGCAGCAGCACGCGCGAAATGGGGAAAAATCAGAACTCCGTTGTGGTGCTTCGGATTTGGTTGAAATTTTGGTGGATGATACCTATGGGTGTGAAGTACAATCACACAAAGTTTGAGCGAGAAACTCAACGGTGGCGGCCGGGAACGGGATTCGCAAGTGGCAGACCTCAGTTTCACAAACTGCAGTTTAGGGCCAAAAACAGCCATTTTTGGGCCAAAAAAGCCCTGGAACACATTCAAAACGGCCAAACGAAGGGAAACGGTGGGCACACTTCACGTGCGGCTTGACTTCCCCGTGTCAACGAGCTCTTTGCGGCCCTCTAACTCCATGATATGTCCCGGAAACGGCCCAAAAAGGCCCCCGGAAGCTCCAAATGCCGACAGCCACAAACCAAGAACAGGCCATATCTTTGGCTACATGGCTCAAAATGCGATTCCGAGGCCACCTACTCCACCCGCAACCCCCCACTTTTTGTGGTTTCCACCCCTCAGAATTGCCCAAACGGACGCCTAGACCCCAATACCTAGGCCCACTAGGCTGCGGCAAGCTGCAAGCTCAAGCCCAAACAGGTGGGTGCCCAAATGGGTCAACAGGGTCTAGTAGGGGCAAAAAGATGACTTTTCTCAAAAATGATCCTAGACCATGTGCGACGCTAAAACAAGTGTTTTTGGACTGTTTTGAGCTTGTGGTGGCCCATATTGGTCCTCCAAAAATCCCAAAATGCCTTGAAAATGGGCTGTTTTGGCACCAAAAATGGGTCAAAAATGGGTCAAAAACGCATTTTTCCAAACCTCATGGGTTACACAAACGGGTGAAATGAGCCCATTTGGAGCCCATTTTGGGGCATTTTGGCCCCTCAGAAGTCCAAAAAGCCTTGAAAGTGGGCCTCGTGGTGATGGGGTTCACTTGCAAGCTGATTTCACTTTGTCAAGAGCCATCAATGTGTGAATCATTCTTGATGTCCCTCACCAGTCATAGTTGATGTTCCATCCCCCACCAGCTCGGTCCCAATATTCAGTCTTGATTAGGGTTAGGGTCACCGAGCTGGTGGAACCAGTCTTGGTTTTATAACCCTTTTTAGTGTCTAGGGTGGACCTACCAGGTTTAGCAGCAGCAGCAGCAAGCAGCAGCAAGCAGCAGCAAGCAGCAAGGAGCAGCACGCGCGAAATGGGTAAAAATCAGATTTCCGTCGTGGTGCTTTGGATTCAGGTGAAATTTTGGTGCATGATACCTATGGGTGTGAAGTACAATCACACAGAGCTTGAGCAAGAAACTCAACGGTGGCGGCCGGGAACGGGATTCGCAAATGGCGGACCTCAGTTTCACAAACTGCAGTTTAGGGCCAAAAACAGCCATTTTTGGGCCAATAAAGCCCTGGAACACATTCAAAACGGCCAAACGAAGGGAAACGGTGGGTACACTCCACGTGCCGCTTGACTTCCCCGTGTCAACGAGCTCTTTGCAGCCCTCTAACTCCATGATATGCCGCGGAAGCGGCCCAAAAAGGCCCCCGGAAGCTCCAACTGCCGACAGCCACAAACCAAGAATAGGCCATATCTTTGGCTACATGGCTCGAAATGCGATTCCGAGGGCACCTACTCCACCCGCAACCCCCCACGTTTTGTGGTTTCCACCCCTCAGAATTGCCCAAACGGACGCCTAGACCCCAATAACTAGGCCCACTAGGCTGTGGCAAGCTGCAAGCTCAAGCCCAAACAGGTGGGTACCCAAATGGGTCAACAGGGTCCAATAGGGGTAAAAAGATGACTTTTCTCAAAAATGATCCTAGACCATGTGCGACGCTAAAACAAGTGTTTTTGGGCTGTTTTGAGCTTGTGGTGGCCCATTTTGGTCCTCCAAAAATCCCAAAATGCCTTGAAAATGGGCTGTTTTGGGACCAAAAATGGGTCAAAAACGCATTTTTCCAAAACTCATCGTAGACCATTTGGGGTGCACAAAAGGGTGAAATGAGCCCATTTTGAGCCCATTTTGGGGCATTTTGGCCCCTGAGAAGTCCAAAAATGGGGTTCAGCTGATTTCACTTTGTCAAGAGCCATCAATGTGTGAATCATTCTTGATGTCCCTCACCATTCATATCTAATGTTCCCTCCCCCACCAGCTCGGTCCCAATATTCAGTCTTGATTAGGGCTGGGGTCACCGAGCTGGTGGAACCAGTCTTGGTTTTATAACCCTCTTTAGGGTCTAGGGTGGACCTACCAGGTTTAGCAGCAAGCAAGCAAGCAAGCAGGCAAGCAAGCAAGCAGCAGCAGCACGCGCGAAATGGGAAAAAATCGGAACTCCGTCGTGGTGCTTCGGATTTGGTTGAAATTTTGGTGCATGATACCTATGGGTGTGAAGTACAATCACACAAAGTTTGAGCGAGAAACTCGACGGTGGCGGCCGGGAACGGGATTCGCAAGTGGCGGACCTCAGTTTCAAAAACTGCAGTTTAGGGCCAAAAACAGCCATTTTTGGGCCAAAACAGCCCTAGAACACATTCATAACGGCCAAACGAAGGGAAACGGTGTCACACTTCACGTGCGGCTTGACTTCCCCGTGTCAACGAGCTCTTTGCGGCCCTCTAACTCCATGATATGTCCCAGAAACAACCCAAAAAGGCCCCCGGAAGCTCCAAATGCCGACAGCCACAAACCAAGAATAGGCCATATCTTTGGCTACATGGCTCAAAATGCGATTCCGAGGCCACCTACTCCACCCGCAACCCCCCACTTTTTGTGGTTTCCACCCCGCAGAATTGCCCAAACGGACGCCTAGACCCCAATACCTAGGCCCACTAGGCTGCGGCAAGCTGCAAGCTCAAGCCCAAACAGGTGGGTGCCCAAATGGGTCAACAGGGTCCAGTAGGGGGAAAAAGATGACTTTTCTCAAAAATGATCCTAGACCATGTGCGACGCTAAAACAAGTGTTTTTGGACTATTTTGAGCTTGTGGTGGTCCATATTGGTCCTCCAAAAATCCCAAAATGCCTTGAAAATGGGCTGTTTTGGGACCAAAAATGGGTCAAAATGGGTCAAAAACGCATTTTTCCAAACCTCATGCTAGACCATTTTGGGTTACACAAACGGGTGAAATGAGCCCATTTGGAGCCCATTTTGGGGCTTTTTGGCCCCTCAGAAGTCCAAAAAGCCTTGAAAGTGGGCCTCGTGGTGATGGGGTTCACTTGCAAGCTGATTTCACTTTGTCAAGAGCCATCAATGTGTGAATCATTCTTGATGTCCCTCACAAGTCATAGTTGATGCTCCCTCCCCCACCAGCTCGGTCCCAATATTCAGTCTTGATTAGGGTTAGGGTTAAGGCTAGGGTCACCGAGCTGGTGGAACCAGTCTTGGTTTTATAACCCTTTTTAGGGTCTAGGGTGGACCTACCAGGTTTAGCAGCAGCAAGCAAGCAACCAAGCAAGCAGTAAGCAAGCAAGCAGCAGCACGCGCGAAATGGGGAAAAATCAGAACTCCGTCGTGGTGCTTCACATTCGGGTGAAATTTTGGTGGATGATATCTATGGGTGTGAAGTACAATCACACAAAGTTTGAGCAAGAAACTCGACGGTGGCGGCCGGGAACGGGATTCGCAAGTGGCGGACCTCAATTTCAAAAGCTGCAGTTTAGGGCCAAAAACAGCCATTTTTGGGCCAAAAAAGCCCTGGAACACATTCAAAACGGCCAAACGAAGGGAAACGGTGGGCACACTTCACGTGCGGCTTGACTTCCCCGTGTCAACGAGCTCTCTGCGGCCCTCTAACTCCATGATATGTCCCGGAAACGGCCCAAAAAGGCCCCCGGAAGCTCCAAATGCCGACAGCCACAAACCAAGAATAGGCCATATCTTTGGCTACATGGCTCAAAATGCGATTCCGAGGCCACCTACTCCACCCGCAACCCCCGACATTTTGTGGTTTCCACCCCGCACAATTGCCCAAACGGACGCCTAGACCCCAATACCTACGCCCACTAGGCTGCGGCAAGCTGCAAGCTCAAGCCCAAACAGGTGGGTGCCCAAATGGGTCAACGGGGTCCAGTAGGGGCAAAAAGATGACTTTTCTCAAAAATGATCCTAGACCATGTGCGACGCTAAAACAAGTGTTTTTGGACTATTTTGAGCTTGTGGTGGCCCATTTTGGTCCTCCAAAAATCCCAAAATGCCTTGAAAATGGGCTGTTTTGAGACCAAAAATGGGTCAAAAACGCATTTTTCCAAACCTCATCCAAGACCATTTGGGGTGCACAAACGGGTGAAATGAGCCCATTTGGAGCCCATTTTGGGGCATTTTGGCCCGTCAGAAGTCCAAAAAGCCTTGAAAGTGGGCCTCGTGGTGATGGGGTTCACTTGCGAGCTGATTTCACTTTGTCAAGAGCCATCAATGTGTGAATCATTCTTGATGTCCCTCATCAGTCACAGTTGATGTTCCCTCCCCCACCAGCTCGGTCCCAATATTCAGTCTTGATTAGGGTTAGAGTTAGGGCTGGGGTCACCGAGCTGGTGGAACCAGTCTTGGTTTTATAACCCTCTTTAGGGTCTAGGGTGGACCTACCAGGTTTAGCAGCAAGCAAGCAAGCAAGCAGGCAAGCAAGCAAGCAAGCAGCACGCGCGAAATGGGGAAAAATCAGATCTCCGTCGTGGTGCTTCGGATTTGGTTGAAATTTTGGTGCATGATACCTATGGGTGTGAAGTACAATCACACAAAGTTTGAGCGAGAAACTCAACGGTGGCGGCCGGGAACGGGATTCGCAAGTGGCGGACCTCAGTTTCACAAACTGCAGTTTAGGGCCAAAAACAGCCATTTTTGGGCCAAAAAAGCCCTGGAACACATTCAAAACGGCCAAACGAAGGGAAACGGTGGGCACACTTCACGTGCGGCTTGACTTCCCCGTGTCAACGAGCTCTTTGCGGCCCTCTAACTCCATGATATGTCCCAGAAACGGCCCAAAAAGGCCCCCGGAAGCTCCAAATGCCGACAGCCACAAACCAAGAATAGGCCATATCTTTGGCTACATGGCTCAAAATGCGATTCCGAGGCCACCTACTCCACCCGCAACCCCCCACTTTTTGTGGTTTCCACCCCTGAGAATTGCCCAAACGGACGCCTAGACCCCAATACCTAGGCCCACTAGGCTGCGGCAAGCTGCACAAGAACACTGCACAGAACTTGGGACGGCAGTACGAAGTATCACCAAGGCCGGTACCAATGCCGGCGATAAAAGCTGACCCCGCCCTCCAAGAGAGCCATGGCTGCCCGCCTGCAACGCGGACACAGTCCCAGCACATAGCGGTCAACAGACGAGACTGATCCAACGCAAGAACCCGGGGATCAATCGGTCTCCCGCTCAGCACGTCAGACTGCCGCCACATGAGGTGGTGATCATGCTGGACCCAACCACACGCAACCATTTAACCCGTGAAGGGCGGGGTGCAGGTGCAACCCCCCCCCCCCCCCAACTAAACTAGACTTGGCTGGGGTCCGGTGGGCGGATGGCCGAACCCAGAAGAGGAGCGGCTGCCGTGGGTGGGTGGGCGGGTAAAGACAGAAAAACTGCCTAAGAAAGGAGGTGCAAACAAAAGTTGAAACAAGGTTCAACTAGTGTTTGCAAAAGGCGGAGCACAAGAACACTGCACAGAACTTGGGTATTCATTCTCCGCCGCAACCCTCCCTGCCCCCCCCCCCCCCGGCCCCAGCCACGCACTGGTGCCATCAGGAACCCGCTGGCCATAGCAGAGAACCCGAGGGGTGGAAACTGAGTTCTAAACCCCCTCCGAATCACCAACCAACGCAGAAAACTCCCCATGGGCCTTAGGGCCGCCACTGCAGTTTGCACAAGCAGAGCACAAGAAAACTGCACAGAACCTTCCCCCCCCCCCACAGCAACCGCAGGTCCCGCCAACGTGCACAGCTGTCCCGCGTCTACCCGAGACACGGCGCCGCGCTCATGGGCAGGGACCAACGGCTGAAGGGGAGTGGAAGCAGGGGTCGCGCCGGTCTCTTTGCCCACTTCAGCAGGAGTGCACCCGGCGGCCTCCACTCATGAGCCTATCGGTAATAGTCCACAGGCCTGGCAAGACTGGACCTGGGGCCATATTCAGCTTACGGGCAGGTCCTTGGGACAAGCGGTCTGCCTCCGCCTGGGCACAAAGGCCTTGGCTCACTGGGCAGCGAATAGGGCGACCTCCTCTGCAATCCTCAGAGCCTTCACCCGTCACGACGGCCTGCACATAATTGCCGAACATGGAGAACAAGGCCAATCAGCTGCCAGAACTGGTGGTATGGGGGCCAGTGCTGCTCAATCCGCTGCCGCCAGAACTGTGTCCTGGAGGCCAGTGCTGCTCAAACCGCGGCCACCAGCACTGGTGGTCTGGAGGCCAGTGCTGCTCAAACCGCTGCTGCCATAACTAGTGGTCTATAGGTCAGTGCTAGTCAAACCGCTGCTACCAAAATTGGTGGTCTGGAGGCCAGAGCTGCTCGAACCGCTGCCGCCAGCAATGGTGGCCTGGAGGCCATTGCTGCTCAAACCGGAGCTGCCAAAATTGGTGGCCTGGAGGCCAGTGCTGCTCAAACCGCTGCCGCTGGAACTGGTGGTCTGGAGGCCAGTGCTGCTCAAACCGCTGCTGCCAAAATTGGTGGTCTGGAGGCCAGTGCTGCTCGTACCGCTGCCGCCAGAAATGGTGGTCTGGAGGTCAGTGCTGCTCAAACCGCTGCTGCCAAACTTGGTGCCTTGGAGGCCAGCGCTGCTCAAAACGCTGCTGCCAAAATTGGTGGTCTGGAGGTCGATGCTGGCGAACCGCTGCCATCAGAACTGGTGGTCCGGAGGTCAGTGCCGCTCGAACCGCTGCCTGCCCTAAGGCCCATGGTGGGGAGTCATATGTCTCCCTAAAAAGACGGAAAAACTGCCTAAGAAAGGAGGTGCAAACAAAAAATGAAACAAGGTTCAACTAGTGAAAATGATCCTAGACCATGTGCGACGCTAAAACAAGTGTTTTTGGACTGTTTTGAGCTTGTGGTGGCCCATATTGGTCCTCCAAAAATCCCAAAATGCCTTGAAAATGGGCTGTTTTGGGACCAAAAATGGGTCAAAATGGGTCAAAAACGCATTTTTCCAAACCTCATGCTAGACCATTTGGGGTGCACAAACGGGTGAAATGAGCCCATTTGGAGCCCATTTTGGGGCTTTTTGGCCCCTGAGAAGTCCAAAAAGCCTTGAAAGTGGGCCTCGTGGTGATGGGGTTCACTTGCAAGCTGATTTCACTTTGTCAAGAGCCATCAATGTGTGAATCATTCTTGATGTCCCTCACAAGTCATAGCTGATGCTCCCTCCCCCACCAACTCGGTCCCAGTATTCAGTCTTGATTAGGGTTAGGGTTAAGGCTAGGGTCACCGAGCTGGTGGAACCAGTCTTGGTTTTATAACCCTTTTTAGTATCTAGGGTGGACCTACCAGGTTTAGCAGCAGCAAGCAAGCAACCAAGCAAGCAGTAAGCAAGCAAGCAGCAGCACGCGCGAAATGGGTAAAAATCAGAACTCCGTCGTGGTGCTTCACATTCGGGTGAAATTTTGGTGGATGATACCTATGGGTGTGAAGTACAATCACACAAAGTTTGAGCAAGAAACTCGACGGTGGCGGCCGGGAACGGGATTCGCAAGTGGCAGACCTCAGTTTCAAAAACTGCAGTTTAGGGCCAAAAACAGCCATTTTTGGGCCAAAAAAGCCCTAGAACACATTCAAAACGGCCAAACGAAGGGAAACGGTGGTGAAATTTCACGTGCGGCTTGACTTCCCCGTGCCAACGAGCTCTTTGCGGCCCTCTAACTCCATGATATGTCCCGGAAACGGCCCAAAAAGGCCCCCGGAAGCTCCAAATGCCGACAGCCACAAACCAAGAATAGGCCATATCTTTGGCTACATGGCTCAAAATGCGATTCCGAGGCCACCTACTCCACCCGCAACCCCCCACTTTTTGTGGTTTCCACCCCGCAGAATTGCCCAAACAGACGCCTAGACCCCAATACCTAGGCCCACTAGGCTGCGGCAAGCTGCAAGCTCAAGCCCAAACAGGTGGGTGCCCAAATGGGTCAACAGGGTCCAGTAGGGGCAAACAGATGACTTTTCTCAAAAATGATCCTAGACCATGTGCGACACTAAAACAAGTGTTTTTGGACCGTTTTGAGCTTGTGGTGGCCCATTTTGGTCCTCCAAAAATCCCAAAATGCCTTGAAAATGGGCTGTTTTGAGACAAAAATGGGTCAAAAACGCATTTTTCCAAACCTCATGCTAGACCATTTGGGGTGCACAAACGGGTGAAATGAGCCCATTTGGAGCCCATTTTGGGGCATTTTGGCCCCTCAGAAGTCCAAAAAGCCTTGAAAGTGGGCCTCGTGGTGATGGGGTTCACTTGCAAGCTGATTTCACTTTGTCAAGAGCCATCAATGTGTGAATCATTCTTGATGTCCCTCACCAGTCATAGCTGATGTTCCCTCCCCCACCAGCTCGGTCCCAATATTCGATCTTAATTAGGGTTAGGGCTAGGGTTAGGGCCGCTGTTAGGGTTTGCAGCCCTCCTGTAGCCCTCCATCAGGTCAAAATTCTATTGCCTTCGGCAGTGCACCTCCAAGAGAGGTTGCCAGTCATCCATTCCGTCCCTTCGCCACGCCAGCAGTGAGTCATACAGAAACACATAGTTTGGGTTTTTTGTCAGTGGCAGATGCGTCCCTAAACATTGGGGCGACACTTAGCTGCAGACCAAGCAGTGGCCGAATGGTAACACAGCCAACCGGAGTTTCTTTGGTCGGCGGTTCGAACCCTGGTTGGCTGCATTTGGCGCCGCCGCCGCCGCGAAAAGTCAGCAGACCAGGATTCGAACCACCGACCGAAAACTTTGCGTCGGCTGCGTTACCATTCGACCAGCGGTTGTCTGACGGCGATCTGCTTCCCCACTGCTTGCAGCCTTCTGAGCGAAAACTTTTGACCCCCCCCCCACCCCACCCCCACCCCCCCACCCCCCCCCAAAAAAAGTGATATTCAGTTTTAGGGGGTAGAGGCCTCAAAATCAAAAAATCCATTGGGGGATGGTCTTATTGGGCAAAATAATGATTTTACAAGGGTTGGACATCCAATATCATGCCTTGGGGTATGCTACGCGAATGACCCCAAAAAGGGGGGGGTATATGACGCCCGCGCCTGCGCTTGATCTAACAACCTCTCTTCGAGGTGATTTTTCCTTGTTGTTTTAACATAAATATGAATTCTCTACAGAATTTTGAGTATTTTGAGTATAAATACATAGTATGAAGAAAAAATTGGCTCCTTTGGCGCCGGACAGTTTTCTCCAAGGACACTTGTTGGTGGCCGACCCGGCACCACTATCTTTCAAAAACCGGGGGGCGGGGGGGGTCTGGGGGGGGACTGCATACAAGGACCCGGCCCGGCGCCCCCCCCCCCCGTGCAGCAAAACCACAAATGTCCACAACCCTGCACAAGAACTTTGGATACTTGTTAGTCCTACCTCCTCGCTGTTTGGGGTATCTCTCCTGTGGTTGTGCCCCACACACCACCGGGACCACAATCTTTCAAACCCTGGGGGGTTCGCACACAAGGACCTACCCCCCCCACCCCACCCGTGGTGGAGGCATACCTCAAACTTAGGACGTCAACCGCAAAATCCCACCATCTTCGCAGTGAATTGGTCTGTATTGAGTTTTTATAACCGAAACGCTGCTGTTAACGAACCTTCCCAGAGGTACAGATGGCCGGTTGTCCACAAAAATCAGAGGCACAGAAAAAAACCAAAGCGCAAGGCTATCACAATCATACCAGCAGGCAACAGAACTCTGCCAAGTGGACCTTCATCTCACGTGTCGGGCTTACTTGGATCAGGAAGAACTTACACTTAGCCTTCGAGTCCAAAGAGCTCACACTATTGTGTTTGACATGTGAAGGCAGTACCTCCACCCCTTCAAAATGTCGCTGTATGACATCCGTTGAAATTCCTTTATGCTTTTTTGTGTTTGGTCACAGTCTACTATCCCATCAGCTTCCTGGTTGCATCCTGGTCAAGCCTTTTGGGGTAGTGTTTCGCCTTGCAGTGCATTTGTGGTTTCTGGGTGAAAATGTTGCACAGTTCGTTTCATTGTATCGCACTATGGTGTACTTGATCATGCACAGTGAGCAAAAGGAGTGATCTATGCTTGCAACTCCCAGTACACAGCTTTGATTCCATTGGGCTATGACACAGAGGAGTCCCATGGCTCTGGGGAGCAATTTGTCTCCCTGCCGTCTGTTGATGCATGGTGTGTTTCAAAACCAGCAAATCATTGCTTGCACTGAAAACAGAGTGAAACTGCATACCCCCACATTGATAAAAAATTGCTAGTAAAGCACGGATTGCACCCTTTTTGTGTGTTTTTCACCCATTTGCCCACACTGGGTGCTGTGCGGTTTGCAAGGGCTGGTGTACAAACTGCTAACTCCAAAACAGATTTTTTGAGATTGTGACTATCCACAATTATCAACAAACACTTGCGAAACACATTATACACCCTTTTTGTGTGTTTTTCTTTGGGCCATGGAGTGCTTGGGTGAGGGGTTGGTGATGTGCATAGTGGAGGGGGAATTTTTCCTTCATGCACCCCTTAGTGCGTGCCTTCTCTCCAAACTGCCAATATGACATGGCAGCTGATTTGTATTTGCGTATGCTCATTTGTAGGATGCACGTGGCAATAGCCACGTGGGGCACTGCAGTGCAGTTCTAGACCCCAACCCCCGCAGGGTGGGCGGGGGGGGGGGGTTCCGAGGGGGGGGGGGGGTTCAAAAAAAATTTTTCCATTTTGGGGGCATTTTTGACCTCCCTATTTCATTCTGAGCATTTTAAATATACACAAGTGGGGTTAGGTGAATATAGGGAGGGAAAAACTAGAATGGGACAAGGGTTTGCATCGACGCACATGTGCCGCTATCGGGCAACCAAATTTTGCCCATTATGTTGCAACACACGGGGATGCCCACTCCTCGGGTTTGGACACCACCTACCCGCTGGGCGGAGGACCCCTAGGAGACGGGGGGTTCGGGAGGGGGGGGGGGGTTCTCGGAGGGGTGATGGGGGGGGTCTGGGAGGCGCTAATGCCCTTGGGGGGGGGGGGCATCCAAACATACCAGGGCAATCTTTGGCAAAACGAGCACTGGGACCAACAAAAATGCGGCCCAGAGACAAGTTTCACCCCACACCACCCGCTACCTCATGCCAGGGCGAAGCTTTGAGGGCGGGATCTTCAAAGAGCAACACAAAACATAGTGCCTCATCTTGCACCGTCTACCACTCAAAGCGTTGAGTATATAAACACATGTGGTTCTAGTGCTTGCGGACCATTGGGCGCCTTTGGCACCCATGGACTCCTTAGGCCGCCACCTTTGACAACTAATTGTTGGCCACAGGCCCCCTGGGGGGGGGGGGGTCCTAGGACAGGCGGAGCCCCCTCCCCCCTGGGTCCAACAAGGCACTTTGGGGGGCCAAGAAGCCACTAGGAGGGCCTAGGTGGTGCTGCATGGCTTCCCACGGCTTTACGCGTACTTCCGTTGTCACCAAATGATCATCCAACAATGACCCAGGTGTCCTTGGGCAACTTCAAGCGGCACCGGAAAAATAGCATTTTTTGGACATTTCGATTTTTCATGGACTTTCACGACTTTCACACGGGCCATGACCGCCCCTAGGCGGGGCTAGAGACTGCAAAAAATGTCCTTTTGTATCCTGGTATGTGCATGCTGCCACAACACCCCCACTTGCACCCCTCAAAGAGGGTGCCACGGAGTCACTAAGGTCTCCAAAAAAGCGGACATCACAAAAATGGCCGAAATTGCATAACCTGCACAAGCGCTCATCCCACTCCGCCCATACAAACCCTGTAGAGTTGGGTCCCAACCTTTTCGGCCCAAAAATTCAAAAAAACAAAAGGTTCGTGATTTCCGACCTGAATAAAAATGAGAGCATTTTTTGCCCCCCCACCCCACCCCCGTCAAAAAAAAGGTTTTTTAAGTGGGGGGGTTCAGGGGAGATCCCAACCAAAAACTCACTGGGAGATGCATGGACTAAATAAGGATGTGACAAGGGTTAAACCAACAATTCAACCCCTTGGGGTAGGGTATGCGAATAGGTCCCCCAAAGGGGGGGTGGGGGGGCGTTTGGTGTTTTCCCATATGTGCGCGCCTGCGTGGTTGATCTAACAACCTCTGAGATGCGATTTTTGGGCTTTTGGGGGGTCCCTGGCTCGGGCTACATAGGCCTAGAGTCCCCATGGGTGCTAGAATACCCGTATTGTCACCAAATGATCACCCAAACCCATCCCAGAGCCGACAAAAAGAAAAGGTCAATTTTTCCAAAGTTTTCAGCCCACACAGGCGAACCTGAAAATGGCCAAGTCCTCACCGGCAAGGGCCCATAAGGGGACCAGCGGGGGGTACCCAGAGTTCAGACCCGAGACCCCTGCAATTGGTTAGGGGCCCATGTATAAGAAAACAATTATTCAGGGCTTGGGTCTAAATTGACGCACAGCGGTCACAATAAGCAAAAAAGTTTACCCATGCCCATATGTTTACCAATGTGCGCCAAAAAGCACGTTCGCAGCATGTCATGGGGCTAGCAGAGGGGCTGAGTGAGCACACGTGCAGCCCTGCCTTGTACAATTTGTGCAAAGGGTGTAAATGGCGAAATTTGGGGGGGGGGGGGTCGTGTCAAGATACCTCACTCCGAGAAACAGGATTTTCACAACTGACCATGCCTTGGTGCGGTGACCCCCCACAGTGCAAGACAGTGTTGTTACAACAGACTCGTTGTCTCCTAACAGATGTCTCCCGTGGCAGAGTAACGTAGTGAAGTGAAACAGGCAGAAAATACGAGGCAGAAAATACGATGGTAACAACTCCAAAGACCACAGGAGCTGCCTGCGCCTCATTCTAACAGAAGATGAGAGGGTGCAGGCAACAAACGTATGCATCCCACCCAAACGACCCGAACTGCTACACTGATGTGATGCCTGGCAGTGACTCTGACCTCTGCCAGGTCTCCGACTGGTCAGGTCTGTTGGCATGTTTCACTCCACTGAAAAGCGTTCTGAGCACCCCCCCAGCCCCCCTCCCAGCCACCAAGGCCCACCAAACAGGGCCCATCCTTTTGGTTCACAACAAGAATAGAAGGAACTGGTCAAAAATCGTAGCATACTTCTACGGGTCAAATATTTTCATGAGCAAATGGGCAAAGCGGTTGGTCTGTGGAGCATATTTGATCCATGCAAAATGGTCAGGACGCCAGGACGAAAAAAAAGAGGATTCCGAAATGGAAGTGCCCATACGCAACGCGGGCAAGACAGCCAGGAGGGCAAGGCTGACGTGCATTCGAAGAAGCTCAGGTCGAGGGTGCACTGCACGTTCGCCAAGAAGTGAAAAAGATGGAGGAGGAGGAGGAAGAGGAGGAGGAAGAAGAGGAGGAGGAGGAGCAGGAGGAGGAGGAGGAGGCGGAGGAGGAGGAGGAGGAGGAGCAGGGAACTGTAAAGAGGCGGGATCAAACGTGCTAAAACCCCAGATAGACAAACCTGTCACTGCAGTGCAATCTGGGGGCAAGAATATATATGTGTGTCCAGATCCGGCCACACTACCAGAGTTTGCACAAACCAGCACTGCGTCACTGCATAACAGCGATTTATGATATGCAGAGGGTTAAGCCTGCTGAGGGTTTCGGTCCCCAGCAAGTATGGCTCACGCAGAAAGGCATAGCCTGGTCCCTTTCCTGCTCCATTCATGGGACATCCAAGTGCTGCTGATCACACACTGGCCAGGGCATGTCACTGGTTGAGTCATGACGCACGACCTGCGGTGGCAGGGCTACGGTCCTCAATTGTCCGGCGAGCCAGCCCCATGTCACAGGCATTGACTTTGCTGGCGAAGCGCAAAGAGCAGATAGTCTCGGTGACATGCTCAGCGAGAGGCGACAGGTTCACGAACATCAACACTTTAGCCCCATTGCCTGGATGTGTCAAGGGGGACGGAGGTGGTGCAGGGGATTAGGAGGGCCTGGAGGCAGTCTGGGGGGGGGGGGGTCTGGAGGCGGTGCATGGGGAGGGGGGGGGGGGGAGGCTCAGTAAGTGTGCCAGTTGGTACTTCCGGATGTATGCAATGACTTGATCTTGATTTTCCAGAGGGAACTTGTCTACATTGCTTGTCCCAGGCCACTGGGGAAAAATGCTTCTGGTAGGTGAGAGTGGGTCACAGGCTTGTTTTTTCAGGGGGGGGGAGGGGTCTGAGATCCAAGGGTTTGTGGAATAAAAATGCCGCAAAATCTTTTCCCTTTAAGAAACTTGAGTTTCCCCTGAGGAATTTTTTGATGGACCCTTGGGAGGGTCTGAGGAGGGGGGGGGGGGGGGGTGACCCTCCTCCATGCCTTTTTCTGACTCAAACACAAAGCTGGTGGGACAGCTCCTCTGCTCACAAGTGCTGCTTCTGCACTGGCATGCTTCACATTCAGTCATTGGTATGGCATGACAGTGATGCTTGAAGGGGGCTCGCCACCAGTGATTTGGGACAAGGGGCTCCAGAACACCAAGTGCAAATACACATCAGTGGTGCGCAGCATTTCCAAGCATTTTTTTTGCCCTTGCCCCTCCCCCGTGTTCGTGCGGTGTGCTGACGGCAACAGCATTGGGGTGGGGGGGGGGGTGTTGCTCCCAAAGGTAAATAAGCGTGCTGGTTATTTAGGACACACACACTTCTTTGGGTTTTGTGGGTTTTGGAGAGGAGATTGTATATATTGTTTATCTCTAGACGGCACAGAAACGCACTTTAGTAGGTGAGATTGGGATAGTTGTCTATCTACTCATAGTGCCTGCTTCTTCCCCCACGGCGCCCACTCCCCTGCCACCACCTGTATCACGCTTGGTCATTTCCAAACCATGAATATTTGGAGGGTGCTCTCCACCACTGAGGTGAGAATTTCATCAGGGCCAAGAGTGTTGCGTAGCATTTCCAGGCAGTTGGCCTTCTGAGGAAAAATAATTGCACTATGGCTCTAGGCTGGGTGTGGTTTCTTGTCTAGAATAATACCACTGGGGCTGCTCGTGTGATGCTTTGCACTGCGCACAGCCAGTAAGGCATAACCTTGGTTAGAAAGCTGCCTCCTGAAAGCCCCCCATTTTTGAGTTATGCTCCGCTGTCCCGTGAAAGGTTGAAATTGGGGTTGAGTAATGGGGAAACTGATGGCAGCTCACTTGCGACTGTGGTTTGTCACTGTGCTGTGGATATGGGGGATATGAGGGCTACACCTGCCGCAGGTGCACCGCGACGCATTGCAGGGCAAGAATAATCCTCTCAAACTGCAGAAACAGTGAAACTTGCAACAACAAAAAAAACCACCATGCCATGACCATTTGGAGTACTTGCCTGTACAAAACTCATTGAGTGGGTGGGGTTGGGTTGGGGGGGTGGGGGGGTGCACATTGATCTGTTGACACCATCGCTCTCTACAATGGAGAGACTACGGCCCCGGCTCAATGTGCAAAGCGTGGTATCTTCAATGAGCAACAAACAACATTTGTAGAGCACCTTGTCTTGCCCGATCTGGCGCTCAAAGCACTGTCACACGCCGCCACAAGTTTCGTTCAGCTAAGTTCAGCAGATTCTCATGTTCCCCAATTGGCAACAAATCTTGAATATCTGCGACATATCGTTGAATTAGGGCCTAGGACCAAGACATATCCCCAACCGGAAAGAGGCAGATCCATATCGCTTAGGGAGCCCCCCCCCCCCCCAAGGACTTGCTTGAGCCGGGGGGGGGGGGTGTGACCTAATTAAAAAACAGACAAATGCAAACCAAAGGTAATGCACTCCACAGTCAGACATAAGTGCATCTTTATTCTCTATGCCAAACCTGGTTAAACCTCAAGACACACACTGTGTCTGAAACAGAAAACAGAACATCATGTCTGACTACATTAGTCAGACAATCACAGTCAGTAGCTGTCAGTCAGACATCAGCAATCAGTGTCGGATAAAGACACCATGCATTACCGGCATGGCCGAAAAGAGCAACCCGCCGCTTGCCGGCTGGAGAAGACTCCTGGGGGGTGTGACCTAATTAAAAAACAGACAAATGCAAACCAGAGGTAATGCACTGCCGGGGGGGGGGTCCAGGGGGGAGCCCCCCTCCCCCCCCTGCTGGAACATACCCAATCCACAGGGAACAGAAAAATTATTGGAGAATGAACAACTCAGCACATGGAAATGTCATGTTGTCGGCCGTAATCAAAGGAAATTCATCACTGAATGTCAATTTAGGGTTCCCACATCTCACCAATACACAACAACTACAATAAAGCGGGACATTCACCATCTCATGCCAAATGACAGTGATCTTTCTTGTCAATCAGAAGTAGACTCGCCTAGTCAGAGTTAGACTCGCCTGAACTGGAGCCTCCATCGGTAGTGGAACTGGAACTAGAACCTGATGATGATGAGGAACCCGAGTCACTGCCTGAATGGGAGACATCAGACAAATTATCAGACAAATTATCAGACAGTGCCTCATCATCCACTGACTCCGGACCAGAGGCTTTTTGTCTTTTATGACCGGTGATCCTATCTTTAAACCTAAAATAGAGCAGCGCTTCAATTACGTCTTCGTGTTGCGCGTGACAACGGTGGGACTGGGGAGCTGAAATACACTGACCACGAGCGTTGGGGCATGGTAGTCTGGAAACAAGGTATATGGTGCACACATGGAGCAATATGTACACAGTGTATGGCATGCGCCGAAAAAAAATTTCCCATAACTAAAACATGTTCCCAAAACCCTGGTTTTTGGGTGCACTTGAGCTGAGGGGGGAGGGGGGGGGGGGGCAGGGGGGAGGGCCCCTCCCCCTGCCGGAATGAAAATTAAAGCAAGTCCCTGCCCCCCCCCCCCCCACACACGGGTAAAAGGGGTGGGTCCTTGGAAAAAAAAAAGAGTGCTCAGGGGACCTATTGCAGGGTTGGAGTGTGCAAAAAACAGTGAATACAATGACAATGAATTGCCTGTCTTCATACGAATTCAGTCCTCATCGGGGCCAGACGTTTGAATCTCCAGGGCCAGACAGGGCGAGAAGGCAAGGGGCTTGTATCTGGATGCCCATGGATGTCCAGTGTCCCCCAACCTCATGCATGTGCCCGTTTTGTCGGTGGTATCCCGTCCAAACAGAGATGTTTATTTGTTTTGTGTGGACACCTGCCGATCAAACTGCACATTGTGGGGAGGGTCTGAAAAATGGGCCTAACCCCCCCTCCCTCGCAAAAATTCCCCCCACCCCAGGACAAGGTACCAGGGAATGTGCGGTAGGTAGCAAGCGGTGACATGCTGACGTGCTGACATGCTGATGTGCTGACCACAAGAGGGGCAACTGCT